>JAZKJV010002710.1:0-665351 GCA_037367405.1 Ottelia alismoides
TAGAGGCCTACGAAGTAGTAAAAAAAAGAAAATAAAGAAAGAAAATTATTTTAGTGGTTTCTAATTATTTTTATATTTTTTTGGATTTTTAAGTAATTAAGACAATAAAGAAAACAAAGAAAAGCACACTACAACAATTTATTTAAAGTACTAAAAATCAACTAAAAATTAAAACAAAAATGTTTTTATGTATTTTATATTTTTTAGTGTTTTGGTGAATTTTTGGTAATTTTCTGATGTTTATTTGATTTTCTAAAAATCAGAAAGTGAAACAAACAGGGGGTACTGTCCAGCCGAGCCAAAAAGCCCTAGGTAAAATATCTAAGGGCCCTAAAATGGCCTGGAGGTAATTTTCCTGTAAAGATGATAAAACAAGGAAAATTTAGGTACCAATTTTATTATTTTTGGATTTTTAATTTATTTATTAGAATTTTTATGGGTTTTTGAGTGTTTTTAAGTTTTTAGTGTTTCCAGTAGTGAAAAATAACCAAAATTGGCTAGAAAATCAAACTAAGCAAATTAAACAGTAGACCATTTTTTTAGAATTTTTAAGTGAGTTTTTATATTTTTGTGATTTTTCAAACTAGAAAGTGGCAAAAATAGATGTTTTTGAATTTTTAAAATATCAAACAAAATCAAAATGTCCTCAAAATTCACAAAAATCCTACACCATGGCAGGAGCCATGTGTCAAATTTTCGTTGGATTTGGAGGTGATTTGATATTTTATTCAAAAATAAAGGAAGGGTACTGTGCACAGGGACCAAAGTGCAAATACCCAAAGTTCTGGGGGTCCTGGTGCAAAATACCCAGCAAAACACGCACCACGCGCGTGCCTGGGGCACTCAGGGACCTAAATGGTAAGAAAATAAGTCCCGAGGACTTATTGGTAACAGGTACCAAAAGTCCAGGGGGCTTACCTGCAAATAACCCAAAATAAATCGCACATGCTCAAATAAACCACGCACAGGGGTATAAATGCAATTATCTAAAAACTTTCATTCATTAAATAACATCCAGAACTACAGGGTGGTCTACTGCAAATAACCGAAATAAATCACGTGTCGATGCACGTGTCCACAACAGGCAGGGGTATAAATGCAAATATCTAAAGCTCAAGGTCCACTATGTAAATTACCCTAAAACTAAACAACTGATTTCAATATTTACAGGACTAGAACGAAATAAAATAAAGACAGGGGCCTAAGGGTAAATTACCCTTTATTAAGCGGGGGAGTTGGATGCGCGCCACGTGGAGATCTGACGGCTGCAGATGGTGGGCGCTCCGGATCGTCTCTCCTCGGATCGAGCGGTGCTGGTGGCTCCCAGGATGGACGGCCAGGATCAAAACTGGAGCGAGGGGGAGGCGATCGACGGCAACTGGAGGTCCTGGATGAACAGGTGGCCGGCGAACTTCGCCGCCTCGTGGACGCGCTCCCGACCTCCTCTGTTGTGCCTAAGGATCGGAGAAGCTCCGGCGTGTCTGTGCGCAGCTACTGATGCCCTCCGATGGTCCAGCCGAGCTCGGGTGAGCTCCGGCGAGGGTGGCGGAGGTGAGGCTCCTGGTCTGAACGGCAAAATGCCTCAGATGGCCTTTGTTGGACCTGCAAAGCAACCCAGAAGACTCGGGGGTCGAGGGCAAAGTGCCTCGACCCGGTTAGGCGAGGTGGAGGTGGCTGGTGCGTCGGGACGGCGAGCTCCGGCAAAGGGGGTGGACGGAGGAGCTCGGTTCCCAGCTCCTGTGCGAGCTGGGTTGAGTGAGTGGGTGGAGAAGGTGCGTCGGACGAAGGCGGACGTAATGGGCGATTCCGATGATCGAAGTGGGTAACGGGGTGGTCGGAATCAAAGAACGACAGCAGCGGTGCGATTTGGGGATAAACGAAAATCAAAGGAAATGGTGGAGCTAAATGGCTACCTGGATGAACGGAGAGACTGGGGACGAGCTGGGGATGCTCCTGGTCGTCGCCTCGAGGGTCGTCTCTGCCTGAGGCTCGGAGCTCGCGCTGGTGGTGGAGCTGCGTCGGCTACGTCACCGGATCGATGGAATCCTCCTCCTCTCCTCGCTGCAACAGGCTTAGGCGCGAGCTGTCACCTCACACACTCTCTGGAGCTCACAGGAGAAGAAGGCGAATGGCCAAAGATCGAGAAAATGGGTGGCGGAGCTGGGTATTTAAGTGGGTGCAGGTCCGGCTAGGGCTGGTCGGGTAGGGCTGTGAGAAGCGCGGATCCCGATGTGGATACCCCGGCGAGGTCTCGGATGCAAGAAGAAGAGATAGGACCCGGGGTTCGATGAAATGGTGATCGGGTTGAGCGGGCAAAAATTGGAGAAATCGGGTCCGGAGCTCAGACCCGTGGGAAGTGGTCCTGGGGGTAGTTGACCGGGCGGTCAACATCCCCAGGACCCAATGAGAATGGGCCACGTGGCTGAATATTGAAGTGACAAATGAGGGTAGCTAGGGCCCGATTCAGCCAAAACTCAAAACATGAAATATTTTTCTTTATTTTTTTCTATTTTTTGGTGATTTTTAATAATTTTTTCGAAACAAAAATAAGCTATATACATAGTATGTACTATCTATAGGTATATGTACAATATATAGGGTTTTGATTTTTGATTTTTAATTATTATTTTTATACAATTTTATCCTTATTTTATATTTTATTTATTTATAGAATAAAATAAGGAATAAAAGGGTGTTTTTATTTTATTTTTATTATTTATTTACAAGGTTAAATAAATACATAGATGTGGTTTATGTACATGATGAAAGGTGTATTTTTTATCTTTTTGATTTTTAACTTTTTCTTTTGATTTTATATTTATAAATATATACAAGTATCTACAAGCATATTTTTGGTGAGGAAAATATTTTTATAATATTTACATAAATATTTACACACATGAGCCCCTATCTCCCTCTACTTTGGCTTTCATGCGGTCAGGCCCATACTGAGCCCTCCCTTGGGTTAGGTTGCTCAATATTTATTCTAAACATTTCCCTCTTTTTATTTTTAATCTTTATTCTTTTATTTTTGCACAAAAACATGCTAATTATAGGTTTTTACCACAATGCATGCTTTTGGTAATTATTCCTATTTACACATATCTACATGTATTTGCATAGGCTTTTGTAGCTAAAATATAAGAATAAAGAGTGATGAATGGGTATTCATCGCCCCCCTATACTTAACTTTGCTAGTCCCTTAGCAAACACTTATTTGAAAAAGAAGTGAAAAAAGAAAATAAGAAAAAGAAAAAGAGGATGTACATGGATCAAAGTTGATTATTAAACTTGCCTTCATTAAATTGGGGTATGGAGCTCGATCAGATCTTTGGATTATTAATGTGTCGGAACCCTATTTATACTTAAGCTTAAAACTCAACAGCCTCTAAGTTCCACTAATCTATAACCAAGACTCCTCAATGCTCCAGATCAGAACAAGTCATCAATCACAAACCCTGAAGACCATGAATCTTTTCTTGTCCTGTGAATGTGAAGTCTAAGCTCTCCACCTCAGAAATGGCAACTTGACAACCCTCCCCAACAAGGTAACTCTATGACCTCAATCTGGCCACTCTTTCCTCGAGGAGCGGGGTATTCCCTTCTAAGTTCAAGTTCAACCGGCTCAAGAGGAGGAGGAAGAAGAGAATGGGTCAAGGCCAGTGTAGCCAAGTACCCTTGGGAGCTTGACCAGTGTAGCCAAGTCTCCCTGCTGCAAGCTACAACAGGTGGATCATGAAACCAAGCTTTGCTTATTGCACTCTATATGCATACTCTGGTGGGGTTATCATTTTCTATCAGACCCACTACTTTTTTGGAGTTCTTTTCTTTTTGCACATTTTTTTCAAGTGCCTTTATACAACATATACATGTGCAGCATATATACAAGGAGTTTTCCTCTTGAGCCAGTAGACTATCCCTCTTTTGAAGCTTTATTGTAACCCACAACTCCCGTCGTTAGACCTCATGGTAACCAGACCAAGTTGAGACGCACTTCCTTCACTAAAATAAGAAGAGAGGTTCCGCCTAGAAGTACTACCCTCATATGCTACCCCAAGTCAAGGAAGACTGCCTCCTCACCACCTCATCCGTAGAGAGGCTCGGTGCATAGTGATGGTGTCCAAGTAAAGCCATAATCTATATGAGTCATGTGTTGTTGTTAAGTGCTCTACTTAGGCTCATTGAGATGACATGTGATCATAGCCTAGTGGACTCAAAGAATTAAGTCACCATGGACCTGAAAAGCCTTAAACCTAAGCCCTATAAGGTTCCTCTTAGAAGTTAGGTGGATTAAGATCTTAATCAAGCTCCATTTCTCAATTTGATTCCAGGCTAGTTTAAATGTCAACTATCATCCAGAAAAACTATATACATATGTACAAAAGATGCTTATTTACACAAATTTTATAATCATGCAAAAATTTTGAAAAATGTTTTGAAATCATGAATGGATGATGCATGAAGTGCAAGTTTTGCAAAAAGATTTTTACACACATTTACACAAGATTTTTGCAAACTTTTGATTTTCAAAATATTTTGGAAAAATTTTGTACTATATACATAATTTTGATACAAAAAATATTTACACAAGCTTTACACAAAAGATTTTGAAATCAGTTTTACAAAAATAATTTGTACACTAGCTATTTATGCGCAAATAAAAGAAGATTATGTACATGAAAATTTTTAATTTTTGTGATTTTTAGCCATTTTATTTATAAACACACTCACACAAAGTATGAGTTATGGCTAAAGTATATATGAAATATATACACACCTCCCTATACTTAGCTCGAACGATGTCCTCAGAGTCAAGAGCGATGAAGAAGACATAACTCGTGCTAGGTATAGGGAAGTGAAAAGAAAGGCTATCTACAAAAAAAAGAAGAAAATAGAAATGTCAAACGGGTCTTGGTCTTCCCCCTATACTTAGGATCAAATAATCCTAAGTATAGCAGGCTGTATACTAAGGGAAAAACCGAGTGAAGAATGTACAGGGTCTACCCCCCCTATACTTAGGGTGAAATATCCCTAAGTATAGGCAGCAAAACAGGGGTAGGCAGAAACAAAAGAAATACCCATAAGTTCTCACATCCCCCCTATACTTAGGGTAAAGTGCACCCTAAGTATAGCATACTCACAAGATGAAGAAAGGGATGTGGGACTAAAGAATGTGATGATATGGACATCTGGATCTATACAAGGTGGAAGATCAGTGAAACTCAGGCGTGAGATGCATTAGATGTGAGTCAAAGACCACATCTCACGCAAAATGAATAGGGGCAAGATCAGCGACCCGCGGCTCATGATCTAGAAATGGTTTGAGCCGTTGGCCGTTCACTCTAAAGGTACTCTCAGAAGACAACTCAGATAAGTCGATGCTACCATTGTCGTGTACCTTTCTGACCAAGTAGGGTCCCTTCCATTTGCTCTGTAGCTTCCCTGGAAATAAACGTAGCCTCGCATCAAACAGCCATACTCTCTGTCCAATCTCAAAATGCTTGTGGCTGATGTGAGAATCATGCCACTCCTTCACTTTCTCCTTATAATGTAGGGTGTTTGAGAATGCTGTATCTCTAAGCTCCTCTAGGGCAGCTAACTCTGCCCTTCTCTGGTCTCCCATACCATCTGGATCCATAAGAATATTCTGTAACTGCCCAAAGTGACTTGTGCCTCAGCTCAACAGGTAAATGGTACGGCTTGCCATATACGAGGCGGAAAGGGAGATGTGCCCAATGGAGTCTTGAAAGACGTCCTATATGCCCACAAGACCGAGTCCAAAAGCCTGTGACCAATCCTTTCGGTCAGGGCGGATGACTTTCTGCCAATATAGTCTTAATCTCCTATTCGATACCTCGGCTAGACCATTCGTCTGTGGATGGTAAGGTGTGGCAACACGATGGTCTATACCGAACTCGCTAGCAAAGGCCTTTACCTGGTCGTTGATGAAGTGAGATCCCCCATCAGAAATCAGAACTCGTGGAACCCCGAACGTGTGATGATATGCTTCCTCAAAAATCTGCAAACTGTCCTCGCATCAGCGGCTCGGGCGGGGATAGCCTCCACCCAACGACTAACATAATCTACGGCCAACAGAATGTACTCAAATCCCTGACTCTTAGGGAATGGACCCATGAAATCGATGCCCCCATGCGTCAAAAACCTCACAGAAGTGAATGGGTTGCATCAGCATCATATCACGCTGTCCGCAAGTGCCCATCCTCTGACAGTCAGTACACCTCTTCACGAACTCATCTGAGTCCTTGAAGAGGGTAGGCCACACACAAGCCGGATTGGAGCACTTTATGTGCCGTTCTCCTCCCAGAATGATGTCCTCCTGCCTCAAGCTTGTGGCAGTAAGTGAGGATGCTATGGGTGTTCCTCCTGAGGAATACACCGACGCCAGACGCTATCCCCCCCTTCGTGGTAAAGGATGGGATCCTCCCAGTGGTAGGACTTGGCCTTCGCGAGGAAGGTCTCAAGCCTCTTCCTGGGCCAATCTTGTGGGACTTTCCCAGCAACGAGAAAGTTCACAATATCGGCGTACCATGGGAGTGAGGCGATAGCAAGGATCGCCTCATCTGGGAAGGTATCTCGGATAGGATCAATCTGCTCAGACTCCTCAGGCTGCTCTAAACGGGAGAGATGATCCGCCACCACATTCTTGACTCCAGGCTTATCCTTGATCTCAATGTCGAACTCCTGGAGTAGAAGGATCCATCTAGTCAGTCTGGCCTTGGCATCCTTCTTTGCCATGAGGTATCTGATGGCGGTGTGATCTGTGTACAAAGTCACTCTAGATCCAATGATATACGATCTGAACTTGTCTAGGGCGAACACTACAGCTAGCATCTCCTTCTCTGTGACCGTGTAATTCCGCTGGGCGGAATCCAATGTGCGGCTAGCGTAGTGAATGGCAAATGGAACTCCATCCCTCCTCTGTCCCAGCACTGCCCCTACGGCAAAATCGGAGGCATCCGTCATGATCTCAAATGGGAGAGACCAATCAGGCGGCTGGAGGACAGGGGCCTCAATAACACACTGCTGGAGAGTCGCGAAGGACGAAAGACACTTGTCATCAACAAGGAACTCGGTGTCTTTCATCAAGAGGTCAGTCAACGGTCGGGCAATCCTGCTAAAATCCAAAATAAATCTCCTGTAAAATCCAACGTGCCCCAGGAATGACCGTAGCTGCCTCAGATTGGACGACGGTGCGAGTTTCCTAATGACATCAACCTTGGCCGGATCAACCTCCATGCCCCTGTTGGAGATGATATGGCCAAGCACCGTCCCTTGAGTCACCATGAAGTGACTCTTCTCCCAAGATAGAACCAACTGTTACTCAATACATCGCTGGAGTACTCGGTCTAGGCAGTCAAGACAGGAGTCGAATCCGTCGCCGTAGACCGAGAAATCGTCCATGAAGACCTCCAAACACTCCCTACCATGTCCGAAAATATCGACAGCATGCACCTCTGAAAAGTCGCAGGGGCGTTGCATAGCCCAAATGGCATGCGTCGAAAGGCATATGTACCAAAGGGACAGGTGGAGGTGGTCTTCTCCTGATCCTCAGGAGCGATGGCTACCTGATTGTAGCCCGAGTACCCATCCAGGAAGCAATAATGGCTCTTCCCTGCCAGTCTCTCAATGATCTGGTCAATAAATGGCAGGGGGAAATGGTCCTTCTTGGTGGCCTGGTTGAGTCTCCCGTAGTCAACACAGACCCTCCAAGAGGTGGGTACTCGTGTAGCAATCTCCTCTCCTGACTCACTGATCACCAGTCATGATGCCCGTCTTCTTGGGCACCACATGCAAGGGGCTGACCCACTTGGAGTCGGAAATGGGATAAATAAAATCTGCACTCCACCATTTTGATATTTCCTTCATCACAACCTCTCTCAGGTTGGGGTTCAATCGCCGCTGGAACTCACGCGACGGCTTCGCCCCTCCCTCGAGATAGATATGGTGAGAGCACACTGATGGACTAATCCCATGGAGATCTGCTACGCTCCATCCGATTGCCTTGCGGTTCTTTTCAAGAACCCCCATCAAACGGGATTCTTGCTCTCCAGTCAGATCGGCGGAGATGATGACTGGGTACATCTCTGGCTCGCCCGCAAGGAACCGATACTTCAGCGAAGTAGGGAGCGGCTTCAGCTCTGGAAGGCTGGGTGCTGGCAAATCTGGCTGCGGAAGGAAATGAGTGAATGCTGCTAAGTCTGCCAAATCTGCCTGGGAGAAAGAAAGCGAACTCTCGCAAACTGGATCTGGAGAAGGCTGCTCAACTGTGCTATCTCTGATCGGCTCTGCATCTGCCTCCTCCTCATCTGTCGGCTCAAGTGGACTCAAGTCTGGCATCTGATCATCACAATCTGCCCAATCAGACTCTGAATCAGAGGGATCTGCATCAAATACGGTGGCATCAGTACCACCATCACACAAGGTGGTCTCAGCACCACCATCACTGATAGTCGTGTCGCGATCAAGGACCGACCCTGCTGCCTCTGTAGTATCCTGAACCAGGGCTGTGCTCTCCAGGCTCTCCTCTGCTATCATCTCGGCATCAGCTGTATCTGAAAATGAGAGGATGGCATGTGCTGCAGGATCTGCCCATGCTGCCTCATCGTCTGTGATCACAAAATCACAGTCCTGGTGGATGTCTGGCTCTGCGTCTGTCAGATGTCCTGAATCTGTGCTAGCCTCTGAGCGTACTCTCTCTCTGGCTCTGTAGTCCTCGACCGTCTCTATTTGTATACTCTCGCCCTCGATGCGAAAGTACACCTTCCCGCTGTCATGATCAGTCACCGCCTTGGCTGTGGCCAAGAACGGACGACCGAGGATGATGGGGGTATCGGTCACTGAATCAGGGATCTCCATGTCCAACACTACAAAGTCCACGGGGAATTTCAGGCCCTGAATCGTGACGATAACGTCTCGTAACAACCCCTTCGGCCTCTTGACAGATCGCTCAGCAAACTGAAGGATTGTCCTGCTCTGTCAAAGAGTGCCCAACTCGAAGCGGTCGAGAAGGGCTGCCAGAAGTAGGTTGATCGACGACCCGCTATCTAATAAAGTCTGGTCAAACCTCTGCTCACTAATCTGGCATCTGACATACGGGGCCCCTGAATCTGGCCTCTTGGCTGGCAGACGGTTCTGGATCGCAAAACACATGGTTTTCGTCAGCACATGAATCTCTGAAGTGTGGTTCCTCCTCCTCTTCCTGACTGTGGTCCTTTCTCTCAAAGATCGCTAAAGAAGGGGGATGTGCTGCAAAGCCTCCTGGAGGGTCAGCTGGATGTGGAATCTATCGATCATGCTCTGACTGAACTCCTCCTGCTCTCTCTTTTTTGGATCATTTTCTTTTTTCTTCCTCTTCCCCATCTGAAGGGCTCTAGGGAAGGGGATCACAGGGTCCTTCGCAGATGAAGGACTAGGAAAAGGCCTAGACGGCTCGATGGCCAGATCCATACATACATCACTCACCACAGTGGGACCAGAGTAAACTAAACCTTTTCCTTTATTCAAAACAGAGTTCTGAGATACATCAACTCGAGGAAAAACAACACCTCTGTCAAAACAAACACCGGTGGCCTCAGTGTAGGGATGAAAATGGATACGGATATATCCGAATATCCGCTTACCGTATTCGAAAAATTACCGGATACGGATATCCGTATCCGAATATTAATCGAATACGGATCGGATATGGATATAGGTTGTAAAAATTTTCCGAATACGGATACGGATATGGGAATGGCTTGAATATCCGGATTCGGATCCGGATATCCGAATACAATCTTTGATATTATTTTATATATTAGTTAATATAATATAAGCTACAATCTATGCTATTATATTAGTGTTATACATTATATAATACAATATATTAATGATATTAATAAAATTCTATTTCTTTGGGCATGAGCGTGAACAAAATTTATGAAATCCTATTTACTTTTTGCTTCCGGTCAAGAATACATGTCACCTCGACACTCCCTTTTGTCATGACGTAATTTATTTATATTTCTTTGCTATTTTTAAAATCATATGAACTTTTATAAAAAAATCAATTCATATTCGTATGTGGTCTTTATTCAATCCGTATTCGGATTCCATGTTTATTGGATCCATATTGGGATTTCACTCTTTATTCGATTAATATTTGGATTAGCTCTTTGTTCGATCCGTATTCGGATCCGCTCTTTATTCGATCCGTATTCGGATTCGATAAATATCCGATTCGGATTCGTATTCGTATTTTTACGGATATGGTTTCCATAATGCATATCCGAATCATATCCGTATCCGTATTCGTATTCGATAGAGAGGAAGCGAATATGGATATGGAAATAGGCATATCCGATCCATATCCGATCCGTTTTCATCCCTACCTCAGTGCCACCACGGGCTGACTCTGCTGCTGCTGCTGGACGTCTCGCGGCATCAGTACCGCGGGCTGGCTCGGCTAAACGGGTGGCGTTAGTACCACCTCCTCGATCTGGTGAAGCGGCGGCCTCAGTACCGCCGGTGGAATCAGCATCCTTGGTGGCATCAGTGCCACCATCGTCATCTGGAGCGGCCTCAGTACCGCTCTCCTCCTCCTCAGGTGGCGCCTCAGAAGTATCCTCGTGGGGAAACTCAGATGAGGCGCCGCCGCCTGCTGGTGTCCTACCGCTCCTAAGTGTAACAAAATCAGCATCAAATAGATCCGAAGATGTATCATCAAATGGGTCACTAGGAGTGGCATGCTCAGTAGAAACTACCTGCTCAGACTTCCTCTTGAGGTTGTTCGGGTTCGGCTCGATCTGTGCAGGAATGGCGGCCTTCCCTCTCACCAGGTCCCGCATCTCCTGGCGGAACTCATCCATCTCCCGTCTAAATGTGGCCTGCTGATCCGTGAGGAGGCGGGCGACGTCATCCAAGGCGGGGCTCTCATGGGAGCCCGACGGGTAGCCTCTCTGGTGTTGAGGCTGCTGGAACTGCTGGTGGTGCTGCTGGGAGGGGTAGGAAGAGGGATGTTGCTGGTATGCTGGGTGAGCCTGCTGCTCACGTCTCCACGACTGTCCCTGCTGATCATAGGGACGAGGAACGAAGGATGATGGCTGGTGTGACTGGTAAGCTGGGGGCTGCTGCTGCGACTGGTGATCTCTCTGCTGGGCGTACTGCCCTCCCTGACCGGCTGGCTGCTGCTGGGGCTGGGTACCTCCACTCCCCTACCTGAATCCGGGATGGTCTCGTCGGATTCCAGGCTGGGGGCGGTCATACCAAATCCCGTTGACATCCATCAATGGCTCTGCATCGTAGGGGGTTGGCGGGAGTACTGCCAGAGGCTGGTCCGGCTGGTATACCACCATCTGCATGTCTGGAGATGGTGGGGACTGGTAAGTGGGCTACGGCTGCTGGTACGGCTCCGCCTGTACAAGATGAACCTGTCTAGGCTGCTGTAGGGAGCTGGAGCGCTGGGCCGAGCTGTTGCTGCTGCCGGGGTCGCCTCGCGACTGAAGACGGGGCTGTGAAGCCGTCTGTGCCTCCTGGAGACACATGAGCTGGGTCTTCATGTCGCTCAGAGTCTGTGCCATCTGATCCATCTGCGCGATGCTCTGTCACCGCTTCTTCTCTATCAGCTCCATGCGGTCCAACTTCTCGCTGATGATACCCATGTCCGCAGCGGACGACTCTGCCTGTGCTGCTGCGACTGCGGACGAACTGGAAGGACCTGCATCGACCCGTGCTATCCGCTGGTACTGCATGGATCCTGGCTACTGCGGCTGGGGTCTCCCCTGAGTGTACAACCGGGTATGGGACATCACCATATAATTCTCAGCCATCTCCTCGAAGATGGCCCAGACCTGGTCGTGGTCCTTGGCGAAATAGGACCTGCCACAAGAAGCATTCACCAGACCCTGAAGCTCTGGTGTCAACCCGCTGAAGAAGCTCTACACAAGGTTCGGCTTCGTGATGTCGTGGTGCGGGTATCTGTCTGTGAGCTCTCTAAACCTCTCCCATGCCTCGTGAAACTGCTCATTGGGGAGCATGGAGAAGTTGCTGATCAGGGCCCTTGCTGCATTCGTCCGCCCGAGTGGATAGTACTTGTTCAAGTACTCGGTGCGGAGCTGCTCCCAGGTGTAGACGATCTTCCCCATATGCTTCAGCCAGGTGGCTGCTCTATCTGCTAGTGAGAAGGGGAAGGCAATCATCCGAATCGTATCCTGGTCCACATGGCGGTCGTGGACAGTACTGCAAATCATCAGGAACTCCTGGAGGTGGAGGTGAGGCTCCTCAGTGGCAAGACCGTGGAAACGAGGAAGCATCTGCAGGGTGTTCGGGGGGAACTTGAAGTCCCCCACGATAGCAGGTACCACCACCCAATGGTTCATCAGTGTAGATCCGGGGTTGTGCAACTCCCGCATCGGTCTCGGTGGTCCTCCTGCCGCGGCGGCTGCCGCGGCGGCGGCGGCTGCGGCTGCTGCTGCTGCTGCTGCGGCCCGTGCCTCTGCATCTGGTCCGTCCTCAGGCTCGCTCTGATCTCTCTCTGCTCTGAGGCGCTCCAACTCTCTCCTCATCTCAATCATGAACGCTCCCTGATCGCGTAACTGCTGCTGAACTGTCTCTAATGAGGCGATCAAGGTGGAGTTGATCGCTCCCTGATCCATCACGATGTGCTCGGTCTGACGGGAACGATCCTCGGAACTGCCGGCCATGACGTCTGCTGCAAAATCAAATGAGCCCAACTCAGGTGCTGTCAAATCTATCAATCTCTCCTCGGGCTCATGTCTCTCAGGTCTGAAAGAAAGGGGGTCGAGGGGGAACAGGGCGGAGTCGTACTCGGGCTCGGAGAGCTGGTCTCGGCTCTCGCGGGCCAACCTAGATGATTGGGTAGACGTGCTCGGAAGCGGTGCAGCCAGAGGCTGCCTAAGGGAGCGTCTACCCATCATCTTGATCTGGCGAGTAGGGCGGATGAGATCTGGAGAAACTATGATCACAAAACAAACCCCCGGTTCACCAACGTGACGCGAGCTGAAGACCGTGAAAGTTCGGTCAAATTATCTTGTCGATTTTATTAGGTGAACACACAAAATATCAGAGCGCTTACGTGACCTGTTAGGATACCCGATGCTATCCCAACCGACTGGCCCGCACGGAAGAGTCGGTAATCAGTCGGGACTAGCACCGGAGGGCTCTACCTAGGGTGCGGGTCACTCTCTCACGCATCCAAACCATACAATGAGGGGGTTGGTCTCCCCAAGACAAAATTTTTAAGGTGAGCGTCTTTTAAGATCAATAGAGTTAACCAGTCCCAATTTTATGGTTTCTCTTTTTAATCTTTTTCAAATCAAAACAAAAGGCCTAACGAATTTTTCGGTTCTCCTGGTTATTTTATCCAAAACAGGGGGGAGAAGACAAAAAAACCGATGCGCGATGAAATCAATGATGCATGCTGAGTAAGAAAAGCGTACCTTGTCTCCAGCACTCTACATGCAAGTGATCCGTGCAGAATTGAAAGACTGAAAATAAACTACCTATATGATGCAACGGGAAAGCCGAGTCCTAGATGAGCAATTTCTAGCGCAAGAACCGTCTAACCGGTCACCGACCTCCAAGCCAAAGAGTCCGGTCTTGGCCCGTCCCTCCTCTGTCCGACAAATCGGGGGTAGGAGAAAGCGCTTTACAGGACGGGCTACGGCACGTAGACTACGAAGGAGATGAGACGGTTATTTTTATTATTTGATTATTAGTAGGTCCAATTAACGTTCTATAGGAACAGGCAAGCAGTTAGGTGTGGGGATCCTACTATTACGGCACAAGCAATAGAAATTCCTAAGTCTAGGGGCTCGAGCAAAAACCGCGTAAACACCGGAAAAGGCAGTAAGAAAATAAAAGAAAACCAAAACCGCGTAAAACCGCGAAAGTCCTAAGGGTCCCCCGAGCACATTGGTGCTCGACGAAACAGACCCGCTAAGTCTCAAGCAAGCTCCACAAGTGTCCAAGTGTCTCTGAGAGTGTCCTGTATTATTACAATAATAATGCAATAAAAATAAAAGTTCCTCTCCCACTCAACTCTCTCTCACTCTCTCCTGCGGCTCCGTACAGAAGGGAGCCGCCTCCGAATCCCGCGGTTGCGTCGGCTTCTCGAAATCAGCCGCCTCGGTCCTCGGGCCCTCGCAAGAGAAAACAGAGTGGTCAGACCAATAAAAATAAGCAAATAATACGAAGAAAAATAAAATGAAAGAAAATGAGGATATATATGCAAAAATGCAAAATAAAATAATCACTCAAAAGAAAACAAAAATAAAAACAAAAGAAAAGAAGATAAAAGAAAATAAAACAAAAATAAAATATGAACAAAAGCCACGAAAAGCCGCGAGCTCTGAAAGAGCTGCGAAAAGCTGCGAAAACAAAAACGAAAATCAAAATAAAACTACTAAGCCGTGCTCCCCGGCAACGGCGCCATTCTGATGAGCTCTGAACGACTGAGGTAAAGGTACAGAAGTAGGTCGTTGCGACCTCGATCACTCAGATGCACTCAATCAAGAAAATCGAACCACTAATGAGAATAAAATCGATCAAAAACGCGAGATAGCGGTCCTGCTATGTGATTAACCTGGTATAGCACCCAGGGTCGAACTCAAGGAGCACGGGTTGGCCGAGAGGCCTACGAAGTAGTAAAATAAAGAAAATAAAGAAAGAAAATATTTTTAGTGGTTTTTAATTATTTTTATATTTTTTGGATTTTTAAGTAATTAAGACAATAAAGAAAACAAAGAAAAGCACACTTCAACAATTTATTTAAAGTACTAAAAATCAACCAAAAATTAAAACAAAAATATTTTTATGTATTTTATATTTTTTAGTGTTTTTGGTGAATTTTTGGTAATTTTCTGATGTTTATTTGATTTTCTAAAAATGAGAAAGTGAAACAAATAGGGGGTACTGTCCAGCCGAGTCAAAAAGCCCTAGATAAAATATCTAAGGGCCCTAAAATGGCCTGGAGGTAATTTTCCTGTAAAGATGATAAAACAAGGAAAATTTAGGTACCAATTTTATTATTTTTGGATTTTTAATTTATTTATTAGAATTTTTATGGGTTTTTGAGTGTTTTTAAGTTTTTAGTGTTTTCCGGTAGTGAAAAATAGCCAAAATTGGCTAGAAAATCAAACTAAGCAAACTAAACAGTAAACCATTTTTTTAGAATTTTTAAGTGAGTTTTTATATTTTTTGTGATTTTTCAAACTAGACAGTGGCAAAAATAGATGTTTTTGAATTTTTAAAAATATCAAACAAAATAAAAAATGTCCTCAAAAATTCACAAAAATCCTACACCATGGCAGGAGCCATGTGTCAAATTTTCGTTGGATTTGGAGGTGATTTGATATTTTATTCAAAAATAAAGGAAGGGTATTGTGCATAGGGACCAAAGTGCAAATACCCAAAGTTCTGGGGGTCCTGGTGCAAAATACCCAGCAAAACACGCGCCACGCGCGTGTCTGGGGCACTCAGGGACCTAAATGTAAGAAAAATAAGTCCCGAGGACTTATTGGTAACAGGTACCAAAAGTCCAGGGGGCTTACCTGCAAATAACCCAAAATAAATCGCACATGCTCAAATAAACCACGCACAGGGGTATAAATGCAATTATCTAAAAACTTTCATTCATTTAATAACATCCAGAACTACAGGGTGGTCTACTGCAAATAACCCAAACAAATCACGTGTCGATGCACGTGTCCACAACAGGCAGGGGTATAAATGCAAATATCTAAAGCTCAAGGTCCACTATGTAAATTACCCTAAAACTAAACAACTGATTTCAATATTTACAGGACTAGAACGAAATAAAATAAAGACAGGGGCCTAAGGGTAAATTACCCTTTATTAAGCGGGGGCGTTGGATGCGCGCCACGTGGAGATCGGACGGCTGCGGATGGTGGGCGCTCCGGATCGTCTCTCCTCGGATCGAGCGGTGTTGGTGGCTCCCAGGATGGACGGCCAGGATCAAAACTGGAGCGAGGGGGAGGCGATCGACGGCAACTGGAGGTCCTAGATGAACAGGTGGCCGGCGAACTTCGTCGGCCTCGTGGACGCGCTCCCGACCTCCTCTGCTGCGCCTAAGGATCGGAGAAGCTCCGGCGTGTCTGTGCGCAGCTACTGATGCCCTCCGATGGTCCAGCCGAGCTCGGGTGAGCTCCGGCGAGGGTGGCGGAGGTGAGGCTCCTGGTCTGAATGGCAAAAGGCCTCAGATGGCCTTTGTTGGACCTGCAAAGCAACCCAGAAGACTTGCGGGTCGAGGGCAAAGTGCCTCGACCCGGTTAGGCGAGGTGGAGGTGGCTGGTGCGTCGGGACGGCGAGCTCCGGCGAAGGGGGTGGACGGAGGAGCTCAGTTCCCAGCTCCTGTGCGAGCTGGGTTGAGTGAGTGGGTGGAGAAGGTGCGTCGGACGAAGGCGAACGTAATGGGCGATTCCGATGATCGAAGTGGGTAACGGGGTGGTCGGAATCAAAGAACGACGGCGGCGGTGCGATTTGGGGATAAACGAAAATCAAAGGAAATGGCGGAGCTAAATGGCTACCTGGATGAACGGAGAGACTGGGGAGGAGCTGGGGATGCTCCTGGTCGTCGCCTCGAGGGTCGTCTCTGCCCGAGGCTCGGAGCTCGCGCTGGTGGCGGAGCTGCGGCGGCTACGTCGCCGGATCGATGGAATCCTCCTCCTCTCCTCGTTGCAACAGGCTCAGGCGCGAGCTGTCACCTCACACACTCTCTGGAGCTCACAGGAGAAGAAGGCGAATGGCCAAAGATCAAGAAAATGGGTGGCGGAGCTGGGTATTTAAGTGGGTGCAGGTCCGGCTAGGGCTGGTCGGGTAGGGCTGTGAGAAGCGCGGATCCCGATGTGGATACCCCGGCGAGGGTCTCGGATGCAAGAAGAAGAGATAGGACCCAGGGTTCGATGAAATGGTGATCGGGTTGAGCGGGCAAAAATTGGAGAAATCGGGTCCGGAGCTCAGACCCGTGGGAGTGGTCCTGGGGGGGTAGTTGACCGGGCGGTCAACATCCCCAGGACCCAATGAGAATGGACCACGTGGCTGAATATTGAAGTGACAAATGAGGGTAGCTAGGGCCCGATTCAGCCAAAACTCAAAACATGAAATATTTTTCTTTTATTTTTTTCTATTTTTGGTGATTTTTAATAATTTTTTCGAAATAAAAATAAGCTATATACATAGTATGTACTATCTATAGGTATATGTACAATATATAGGGTTTTGATTTTTGATTTTTAATTATTATTTTTATACAATTTTATCCTTATTTTATATTTTATTTATTTATAGAATAAAATAAGGAATAAAAGGGTGTTTTTATTTTATTTTTATTATTTATTTACAAGGTTAAATAAATACATAGATGTGGTTTATGTACATGATGAAAGGTGTATTTTTGATCTTTTTGATTTTTAATTTTTTCTTTTGATTTTATATTTATAAATATATACAAGTATCTACAAGCATATTTTTGGTGAGGAAAATATTTTTTTAATATTTACATAAATATTTACATACATGAGCCCCTATCTCCCTCTACTTTGGCTTTCATGCGGTCAGGCCCATACTGAGCCCTCCCTTGGGTTAGGTTTCTCAATATTTATTCTAAACATTTCCCTCTTTTTCTTTTTAATCTTTATTCTTTTATTTTTGCACAAAAACATGCTAATTATAGGTTTTTACACAATGCATGCTTTTGGTAATTATTCCTATTTACACATATCTACATGTATTTGCAGAGGCTTTTGTAGCTAAAATATAAGAATAAAGAGTGATGAATGGGTATTCATCAACTATATACAACAGCATTTACATAGGGAGTTTTTCCTCTTGAGCCAGTAGACTATCCCTCTTTTGAAGCTCTATTGCAACCCACACTCTCCTGTCTTTAGAATTCCTCATCACTGGACGGGTTGGGGTGCACTTCCCTCCCTAGAGGAGGACAAATGTTTCCACTTATGTGCGTCTCATACCGGCAAAACCAACCCCCTCACCACTCCAGCTGAGTTGAGCCATGTGAAAGGTGCAGGTGTCCAAGTTAGGTCATTATCAACAAGAGTCGTGCGTGTGCTCCGAAATACTCTACTTAGGCAGTCAAGAATCCATTGAACCAAGTCCCGTGATCCTCAAAGAATTAAGTCATCTTGACTTGAAGTACCTCAATTCCAGTTCCCATAAGGTTCCTGTTATTAGGTAGATTTTAAGGTCCAACTAAGCTCCAATCTCCGGATTTTACTTAGACTCGTTCAACTATTAAACTCAATCCGAAAAATGCTCATGCTATGCAAATGCTATGCGGAATGCAGAAAATCTTTTTGTGATTCAATTTTCAAGATTTTGAACTTTTTATGGATTTTTGAAAATGATGATGCATATGCATTTTTTGTATTTTTCAAAAAGATTTCAAATGTTTTTGGTATTTTAATTTTACAAATGTTTTTGGGATTTTTGAAAACAAAAGATTTTAGATAAAAACTGGGTAGAAATATTTACACGGGAATGCTTCTTTTATTTACAAGAAGTGGATTTTAAGGGTAAGTGATCAATCTTATAAATAGATATAGTGAATTTTGGTGTGATGTATCTATTCCTCAAACGTATTTGAAAAGGTTTTTACAAACAATGTTGAAAAACTATAGTCCAAAATAATTTTTGAAAACATTTTACAAACATGTACACACGTTTGAAAATCATTTTGCAAAGGTTTTTCAAACAGTATATATAGATTTTTCAAATATTTTTGCAACCATTTTCAAACCATTTGCAAATCGTTTTTCAAACATTTTTATTTCACACAAAGAAAATAAAATTTTCAAAACAAATAATTTTTACAAAGGTTGAAAATAAGTAACAAAATATTTTCAAAATAGTTTTCAAAAGATTTTTCATGAAGATTTTCAAACTATTTTTCAAACATTTTGCAAAAAATATTTTCACCTGATTTATTAATCAGTAAATACAAAAAGAATTTGAGGAATAATAGCATCTTTTTATTAAGGTTTTTAATGAATTTTAAAGAATTATTAGCCATAATTATTAGTAAAAATACGAAAGTACGAGTTATGGCTAAAGTATATACATAGTATATACGACCCCCCTATACTTAGCTTGAGCTATGTCCTCATAGATCGGAGAGAAAAGAGAAGACATAACTCGTACTGAGTATAGACAAGTCTAATGCATAAATGAATAAAGAGATGACTGAACGAGTGAATGAGAAGTTGATCGTCCCCCCTATACTTAGGATCAAATAATCCTAAGTATAGCAGATTGTAGACAAAGCAGGGAGGGTCAAGGATGGGAATGAACAAATCGTACTCAGATTGTCTCCCCCTATACTTAGGGTAAGATATCCTTAAGTATAGACAAGAAGAGGATACAATGGCGAGGATCAAAGAATAGAAAAACTCAGGGTGCACACCCCCCATACTTAGGACAAAGTACATCCTAAGTATAGAAGACTGTCTACAAGGGGTGACACCAGAAGATAGAAAAGGAAAAGAAGAAAAGATAAGAATAAAAAGAAGAAAAGAAGAAAAGAGATCAGAAGATGTACACACCACTCCCCCTATACTTAGGGTAAAAGAAGCCCTAAGTATAGGCAACGACAGGAGTGATGACACAGAACGATGAATGAACACTCGGTTCGTCCACCCCCCTATACTTAGGACAAAGTACGTCCTAAGCAAGGCAAACACGAGAATGGGTGGATGAGCAATACAGGAGAGTGACGAAGATGAACAGAAGCAGATGTACAACAGAGATGGATGTACACGGGGTCAAGAAGGTAGAAAGCGAACCTTCTTGCGGGACCGCTGAGGAATGGATCTGGTATGGTGCAGGTCGACAGCGGGGTCCACAGTGGACGGAAGCCGATCAGGGTCGATAGAGTGAAGATCCTCAATGGTCCTATGGTGTGAAGGCACAGACGGGTGAGTGGAAGAAGTTTGGCTAGGTCCTGCCTTGGGAGTCTCGCTGATATCAAAGTGGAATGGGACGAACTCACCATCATCGGAAGTAGTGTAATCAGTGTCATCATGCGAGGTCTCGTCCAGGTCAAAACCAAAAGGCATGATCTCATCGGTGGAAGTAGTCGAACTCTGCTCGTCCTCTATAATCTCAACTGGATCATCCTTCTCATCAATAAAGCTTCAAAAGAGGGATAGTCTACTGGCTCAAAAGGAACAACTCCCTATGTAAATGCTGTTGTGAATAGTATTTCAAAAAAATGGTCAGGCCTGTACAAAAATAAAATGCCTGCAAAGTATGTGAATATGTTGTAAAGTCAATAAGCAAGCTTGAGTTTCAAAGTCAAATATGTGAGCCTGCAGCTGGATGACTTGACTACACTGGTCTTGCATCCTATGATAGGTAGCTACACTGGCTACCGTCCATTCTTCTCTTTACCCCCTCCTCTTGAGCTAGTTGCCACTTGAACTTAGAAGGGAATACCCCGCTCCTCGAGGAAGGAGTTATTGGATTGGGGAATCACTGGGTTGTCATATTGGAGAAGTCAGTCTCTTTGTCATTCTAGTTGGGGAGAGCCACTATCACTTACACTATACGAGTTAGATTCATAATCGTAAGGGTTTGCGTATGAGTTGAGATATTTCTGACCTGGCTATTGAGGAGACTTGAGCAGAGTTTTGGGATTCTCAGGGACTGTTGCATTTCAAATTTGGTTCTCGTTAAGGTTCCGCCCGCACTAAAATTCCAAAGGTCCGACTTAAGCTCCAAACTTTGATTTTGTGAAGACAAGTTCGATAATTAAACTTAATCCACCTTCTTCTCTTTTTTTTTCTTTCTGCACTTACTGCATAAGTGTTTGCTAGGGACTAGCAAAGATAAAGTATAGGGAGATGATGAATCCACATTTCATCATCTTTATTCTACCATTTTGGCCTTAAAAACCCTAGCAAATACGTGTGAATACCATTAATTCCATCATCTTAGCATTCATGCCTCTACATGTAAATAGTGTATAAAATACTATAATTAAATCCAAAATTATAGAATAAATAAAATAAAAGAAAAAGAATAAAATATTGTAAATATTTTATGACCCGAAACCCTGAGACCTAAGCATCTCGATGGCTAGGTCGACAAGCAATAAAGTAGGGGAGATAAGGGCCAAAATACCAATAAATCCTTTTATTTTAACCCATTCTTTATTCATTTTGGGACCTATTTTTGGTTCTACTTTTTATACTTAAAATAAAGAAACTTTGTACATAAAAGTTGTAAATAATTAAATAAATAAAAATACAAAATTGATTTCACTCAAATAATACATAGATAAAAAGTTATGATCTGAATAAAATTCCAAAATCCCAACTTCCCAGAGCTGTATCTTGCAAATAAAAACTCCAAATGCATCAAACTCACCTTTAATTGTATATAGTTTAAAATAAGCTATTTAATGGCAGTGGTTTTCGCATTTGGCGGAGCTACAGTTTGAAAGTTGAGTTTTGGACCCCTATTGTATACTTATACATATTAAAATAATCATTTTATTATTTATTAATTATTTTTATTATTTTATATTTTCTAATTTTGTAAATATTACTTATAATATATTTGTAATATTAAAATCAGAATAAAAACCTCAAGAAAATATAAAATAAAATACTTGTATATAACTTACATAGGTACAATACCTATATATATACCTATATAATTCATACTTATATTTTATTGAGTGTGTAAAATACATCAGAAAAATAAAATAAAAATATATTTAAGTGTATAAAGAAATTTTATAAAAATATAAAATAATAAACAAAAATAAGTGAATTAAATATACAAAATAAAAATAAAATATTAAAATATATAGATATAGATACCTATAAAGGCTATAAAGGCAACTCTTATTTTCACACCTCATAAAAATAATTAAAAGGCATATTAAAATACCTTATAAAATAATAAATGCTTTTTATTTAATAACCAAAAATTAATAAAATCATTTTCTATTTTTAAATGATTTTATAATTAATTTTTACAGGATTTTTCCTGGTTGGTCCACGTGGACCAACCAGGTGGCTCTGACAGTTGACCCAAGGTCAACTGTATGACCTCCTCCTGCAGCAGTGTCAGAACATGGTTTTTCCTCGATTTCGCAGATTTTTGGAGCACGCATCTTTCATTATTTGGGATCAAGTCCTTCTGGGATTTTTCTCCTCGTTCATCAGGCATACTCACCCGATGATTCTCTCGAGGATTGGATCATTGCATCGCCCGATATCCCTCGATCTTGGATCCCATCCGTCAACTCTTCAAAACGCCACCCCCCTCTTCCATTCAAAATTTGAACCCCATTTTGTCCCGATCTTCCCCCCCCCCCTTTCGTGTGCTTTGGCTCCCTAGAGGTGACAGCTCCAGATCTTAGCCATCCAAGGCGGAGTTTCGTCGCGGATTAGGGCGAGTTCCTCTACCTTCGGCGAACCCCGCTGTCGAGGTACTTTCTACCTCAGGTTTACTCCTTTGAGGTGCTTGTTTTCCTCTTTTTTTTCCTTGCCTCTTTTATTCACAGTAGTCGTAGGAATCCATAGCCACCTTTAACTCCGTGTTCCACATGTCGATTCGCTCAATCGACGCCATCGCCGGAGCTACCTCCGGCCGACTGTCATCTTCGCCATTCCTGCATCCATTTGCTCCCCCAACCTTCGAGGCACTTTGCCCTTGAAGGTTTAACCCTTTTTGTGCAGGTCTTAGGTGCATAAAGAGCTCCTGGAGCCATTTTGCTTGTGTACCGGAGATACTTGGAGGGCACCAGCTCCTCCGACCTCGCAGGTGAAAGCCAGATGATCTCCGACCCTTTTGAGGCCTTCAGACGATAGAGGGAGCCACCGGTGTGTCCTGGACATCCTCGCAGTGACGGAGGACGGCGGCGGAAGGTGAGCGCGGCGATCCAAACTCGTCGGGCCCGCGTTCTACCTCTGTTCTTGCAATGCAACTCGGAACCGTCGGATTCACCCTGTCCTTCTAGACCGTGCATCCACCGTTTGATCATACGCAGCCTCAACCGTTGATATACTCCCGAAGATCTAATCTGGGCCGCATAAGCCGAACCGGTATCGGCGCTTTCGGAGCGGACGCGTGGCATAAGTCAAGGAGATCAGCCGTCCGATCCTTGAGCCTGGGTATTTTGCATTTTAAACCATGGCGATTTCTTTGTATTTATTATTTAAGCTATAAAATTTCCTCTGTAGTTTGAAAATTTTTGTATTATTTATCATTAGACCCCTGAACTTCTCGGTATTTGCAAGTAGGTCCTCGGCCACGTCACCTCACGTGCCCGTGCGTGTGAGGAGAGTGGACATTTTGCATAGGGCCCCTGCGGATTTATTTATTGTGTTTCACTCCAGGGACTATTTTGTCATGTGTGATATTTTTAGGTAATTTGCATGTAAGCCCCTGGGATTTTTGTATATTACGTTTGGGTCCTTCCCAGGCACGTGCCAGTCACGCGTAGGGGTGGGTATTTTGCAGGTGTGCCCTTGCGGCTTTGGATATTTGTATTTGGCCCTAGAAAGTAATTTATTAGTTATATATTTTACATGAAAAATGCACTGCGGCCCTTGAAGGTTTGCCTATTTACTAAAAAGCCCCTGCCAGCTTGTGGTTTCTTTTTGTTTCTCTTATTTATTGCATGCATCTATAAAATTCCAAAAACCTCCAAAAAATCATCATAAGCTCCTGGTGTATTGTAGATTCATGCTATATTTTTATTTTGCATTTTATTGCATTCTAATATTTATAAAAATTCAAAAACATGCACTTTTACTACTGTTTGCATTAGAAAATACCAAAAAATATCAAAACTCCTTGAAAAATTCTAAAAAAATTATCTTAGGTCTATTTTAGTGTCTTTTAGCTTTAGACCGAAAATCATTAAAAATATCAAAACAAAAACCTTAAAAATTAGAAAACCCCAAAAAACTTCCTAAAAATCTTAAAAATTCCACAAAATCCTAAAAATATAATTTCACTTTCTGAAGTTTTTTTATTTATTCTCTTTGATTTAAAATTACTTTTAGGAATTTTGGATACGGATTTCTATTTTTAATCCTCATTTTAATTTCGGCCAGCAATTTTAGTCACTGTTTTTTAGTATTTTTGACTTTAAAAATACCAAAAAAATTAAGAAAAATCTAGAAAAATCACAAAAACAAATAAAAAATATAAAAAGACCAAAAACATTTTATTTCCTAATTTTCACTTATTTTTACCTATTTTTATTAATCCATTATCTATCTCTTTCTTACTTTGTATATTATATCTCTATTAAAGGAAAAAGAAAATATAAAAAATATTAAATATAAAACAAAAATATAAAATCAGTAAATTAAAATCAAAATATAAAATAAAAAATTAAATAAAAAATTAAAAATTGAAAACCCACAAAAAATTTGCATACTTGTTGGCACTTGATCACATTCACATTTTGCATAATTTTACCTTGATCTATCTTGCTTGCTCCATGTGTTCGATACTCTACACATACTTGCACTATACACATTTCTGTAGAGTTAATAATAAATTTGACTCCACATTTGTTTCTCATTACTTGATTTATATTGTGGGTTCATTGTTGATCTTAATCGGGATTTATTGAGGGTCGTCGCAGCGACTATTGTCTCCGCCTTGTGTGAGACACATTTAGACCCTCGTGAATTTCGGTCAAACAAATGGCGTCGTTGCCGGGGAGCAACATCGTATAGATCGGATTTTGGAGTGATTGTGATTGCCTACATTATTGCTTTATTTGATCTCTCCATTTTTGATATACTTTATTGAGCTATCTAACCATTTTCTTTCTTGTCTTCTTGCGAGGGATCGCGGATCGAGGAGGATCACCTAGGAGATCCTGTGCATCCGTGTGAAGCGGAGTCGGCTATTCTACCCTAGCCGACAAGAAAGAGCAGGAGGATTTGAGAGAGAGAGGATAGTTAGTGATTTATTGTCGTGAGAGAGAGACATTATTAATTTGTAATAATACAGGTACATTTGGACTTGGACACTCAGGGCCCAATTTCCAAGTGTTTGTACACTTGGGGCTCACCACGGTTTTCATCGGTTTTCTACCGCTTGTCATTTTCCGGTTTTATTTTCTTGTCTTTATATTTTGTGGAATGAGCCCTTAGTTTTTAGGCTTGCTTGATCGAGTAAATTAGGTCCAAACACCTTAATATCTTGCATGTACCTATAGTGCGCTTTGGACTTAGTTTAAAAACTTTAAATAGTCACCTCATCATCTTCGAGCCTTCGTGCCGCGAGCCCACCCTGCCAAGCGCTGCTCCTGAACTTGATGTGTCGAGAGGAGGAGGGGTGAGCCTAGACCGGACTCCTGGATTGAAGATCGGTGACCGACTTGTGGTGCTTCACGCTAGCAATTGCCTGCTTAGGACGATTTCCTTGTGCATATCAGCATATAGCATAGGTTTATAAATTCCTGTTTTGCATCCCGCATGGAGAGAGCTGGGAGTCGCTGGAAGTCTTCTATCTTTGCATTCATCATTTAGGCACAAAGGTGAGATTTCCATCTTGGTGTCGCCTTGCATCGCTTTTCCGACTCTTCTCCCTCTATTTTTGGATCAAATAGGAATCAAAGAAAATACCAAAAACGTTAGGCGCTTGTATTGAATTGACTCAAAACAAGTGATAACACCAAAAAAAATAAAAGGGACTGCTAAAGAAAACTTGACCTAAATAAAATTGGTTAATTGGACTCATTGCTTGGGGTGAGCAAAGTCCTCATTTGTATTCAGGTTTCATGGGAAGGTCTCATTCCAAGTGAGTAGAGCGCCTTCGTAAGGATTATAGCCTAAAACTCAGTTTGTGGTTGCCTTGTGTATCGCATGGATTTCTGAAGTATTGGCGCTACTATCGTACGTAGACGAGTAGGGCTTGGTCGCCAATGATGACTCTCTATTGTGTAGAGCATTGACCTTGTCCGAAGTATCGAGCATAGGCCACGCCTTCACGTGGGTGTCTGTCTCATCATTTTGCATCCGAGTAGGATCTTGCATGCTCACGGGTGATTCCGTTGCGAGAAAGATCCGAAGTATCGATTTCGCCTATCGGCTTCCTCCCTTTTTTCTTTGGCTGAGTAGGGATCCAGGAAGGGTTACAAGGACCTCAAATAGCGCAGACTACAGGTTACACAGGAGGAGGACAAGTACGGGATTCTTTTCTGTCAGTACTCTCTCTCCTATAGGCGTAGCGCTCTAAGGACTCGTTCAAAGATAATTGCATGAATTCAATCTAAAAACTACAAAGATAATAGCCGAACCTTCACGGCTTCACGCGTTGAGTTGGTGAACCCCTTGTATTGTATTTGATTGTCTAGTTGCATTAAGGTAAAGATCAAAAATCCCGCACAATTATGCGCAATCCCCCCCCCTTCTTCATTTCTCAACCTTGTTCTTCTCAATAATCACGATGATGGAAAGGAGATCTCTTAGGCCGACATTGGAGGCATCGCTATCCAGCACTCCTCCCTATTCATCTAGGACAACCCTCGGGGAGTCCAGACCCACTCTCCGAGTCTGAATTCACTTCCACCATGTTTCCCCTCGACCACCCTTCTCCTTCCATCAGTCCAAGAGTGTCAGAGTTTAGTGCAGCACAGAGCTCAGATCATTTGTCAGCACCTGAGATGGGTTATTTTGCCTTTGCAGAAACCCAAGACATGGATGGCAGAGAGGAACACCCAGATGAGCAGAGACACCATCATTCCTATATGATCAAGCTTCCATCAACAACTCATTGTTAGCATCCCTGGAGACTATGCAGAGACAGATCAGATACCAGGGAGTCTTTATGAGTGACTAATGAGGGAGATAGCGCAGATTCGAGAGGGCAGAGATGACAGACCTGAGGGCGGTGGTGGAGATATACCAGAAGCCGCAGGCGGAGGAGGAGATCCCAACCAGTAGAGGCCGCCGCCGATGACTATGAGGGAGTTGCACAACCCAGCCGCAACCCCTCACTCACCGATGGATTCAGCTTCCTCCCATCGTCGGGAATTTTGAGCTTCACCCGCAGACCATTCAGTTATTACCCAAGTTTCATGGGTTAGCCACTGAGGAACCTCATCTCCATCTGCAGGAGTTTGAGATGATTTGTAGCACTATCCACGACAGATTAGTGGACGAGGACACGATCAAAATGATTGCCTTCCCATTCTCATTAGCTGATAGAGCAGCCTACTGGCTGAAGCATCTTGGGAGGTACGTCACTTCTTGGGCACAACTCCGGCGTGAGTACTTGAACAAGTACTATCCACTCGGCCGGATCAACGCAGCATGAGCTATGATCAGCAACTTCACCATGGTCCCGAATGAACAATTCCATGAGGCTTGGGACCGATTCAGAGAGCTCGTTGACCGGTGTCCACATCACGATATATCCAAGCCCAATCTGATTCAGAGTTTCTTCTGTGGGATGACACCGGAGCTGTAGGGGCTTGTCAATGCCTCTTGTGGTGGATCGTATTTCTCCAAGGGAGAGGATGCAGTTTGGGAGATCTATGAGGGTATGGAGAGAATTCCACAGTCATAGCCCAAGCCCGCATCTACAAACAGCCTAAGCTTCCACCACAAGCAGTTGGATATCAAAGGATAGCACGCATCGATGCCAGTACACACACTCCGTCAGTAGCTGCAGCTCAGGCTGAATCCACCGCTGCAGACATGGGTATCATCATCGAGAAGCTGGACCACATCGAGATCCTTGAGAAGAAGCAGAGTCAGGGGCTGGCCTAGATGGACCAGTTGACGAAGACCATGAGTGACATGAAGACACAGATCTTGTGTATTCAGGAAGCACAAACGTCCGCGCAGCCCCCCAGATCATGGTCTGATCCCAGCAGTAGCAGCTCAACCCAGCCCTCTGCCTCGTACCGCCAGGTTCACCACATCCAGGCAGAGTCGGTCCAGCAGCTACAGTACTACCCATCACAGCCACTATCTCAGGACACTCAGATGGTGGTTTATCAGCTGGATCAGCCACTGGCAGTTCTTCCACCAACACATGTTGAGCAGGAACCATTGATGGAAGTTAATGAGATTTGGTACGATCGTTACCCACAACAGCCCGGGTTTCGTCACGATCACCCCGGATTCCGTTGGACCACTGGTGGCACCTGATTCCAGCAACAGTCTCCAGCTCAGGGCCATCAGAATAGCCAGCAACAACAACAACCCCAGTACGCCCACCAGCAATACCAGTAGGGTCCTCGTCCCGTCTATCATGGACAACAGTGGAGGAAGCATCAGCAACCTCACCAATCATACTCCCGTCCTCCACACTACCAGCAGCAGCAACCTCATTTCCAGCAGGGGAACACTTTCGATTCTCAGGCACCCGCCTTTGAGAACCCAGCTCTAGATGACCTCGCCCGCTTGCTTTCTGACCAGCAGGCATCCTTCCGGTGGGAAATGGATGAATTACGGTAGGAGATGAGGGATATCATCAAGGGCAAAGCCGCCATACCAGTTCAGATTGAGCCAAATCCGAACAATCTGAAGAGGAAGTCTGAGCAGGTACAGTTCACAGAGGATACTTCTCTAGTGATTATTTGAGTGACATGTCTTCTTTGTATGATGTTGATTTTGTGACTACTAGGAGCGGTAGAATGCCATCCGACGGTGCCTCATCTGAGCGACAGCCACACAAAGAATCAGGAGCGCCAGATGAGCAGAGAAGCGGTGCTGATGCCGATGATGATGTTGATGACGGTGGTGCTGATGCCACTAATGATAGCAAACCAGATGAAGGTACTGAGGCCGTCAAGACACCAGATGCAGACAGTGGTGCTGAAGCCACCATTTTTGATGCAGAGCCAGAGCGCGGTGCCGATGCCGCGAAGTCAGATGTCGTTGGTGGTACTGAGGCCACCACTTTCACTTTTGTTGATCTCCCACATGTAGTGATGCCACCTTTTGTATCTTAGGACTGTGGTAAAAAAACACAAAAAGAATAAAGGAAAGGTTTCTGTATAAACTTCAGATCCATATGTGTTGCATGATGATCATTATATGGATTTTATTCCTTCACAGGCGCAGGAACCTATTCCTAGTAATCTATCTGAGGAGGTCCCTGCCGTTCCCTTCCCGCAAGCACTCCGCTTGGCGAAGGGGAGTAAAAAAGAAAAATCCCAAAAAGACCCAACAGGTAGAGTTCAGCAACCAGATGATTGATAGATTCCAGATCCAACTGACTCTACAGGAAGCACTTGAGCACATTCCCCTCTTCCAAAAGAGCTTAAGAGAGAAGACTACAGTCCGCAGGAAGAGGAGGAACCACAGAGATCAGATCCATGTGCTCACCCATTCTACTTGTTGCACCATTCAGAACCGATTGCCAGCCAAGAGACCTGATGCAGGAGCTCCCTATGTCAGATGCAAGATTCAGGAGCAGCGGTTCGATCGTACTCTATTAGACAGCGGATCTTCTATCAACCTCCTTCCGGCAGCCTTACTCGACCAATTCGAGTTTGGTCCTCTTCTTCGGAGCAGGACGGTCCTTCAGTTTGCTGATAGGTAGACTAAGAGGTCGAAGGGATTGTTGAGAGATGTGGTCATTACCATTCAGGGCCTGAAATTCCCGTGGACTTTGTTGTACTGGACATGGAGATCCCTGAGTCGGTAACAGATACCCCTATCATACTTGGACGCCCATTCTTGGCCACTGCCAAGGCGGTGACCGATCATGATAATGGGAAGGTGTGCTTTCGCGTAGAGGGCGAGAGTATACAAATAGAGACGAACGACGAGACCAGAGCGAGAGAATTAGCATGCTCAGAGCAGTCCGGTGACATTGAGCAGATGACAGAGGCCGAGCTAGACATCCACCATGAGTGTTATTTCGTGATGACAGATGATGAATCCAATTGGACAGATCCAATAGCACAAGCCCTCGCCCTGCCTACAGATTCACCATATTTACAACTTATGGCAGTTGAGAGCTTGGAGAGCACACCCCTGGACGAGGATACCTTTGAGGCTTACAGTTGTGGGATGAGTGGTGACGCAGAGTTCCATTCTTGTTCTTCTAGTTCTGATTCCTCGGATTCAGACATCGATTGGGATGATTTTGATGACTATTTGCCGTATCTGATTCCTTCTGAGCCGACAGCCATGACGGAGTGCGAGCCAGTACAGTTTATTGATGATTCAGCAGGGTTCCCTTTGTCAGATTCTCATGCGCGGTGAGAGTTCTCACATGCAGACCTGGTAGCTTTTACACAGACATATCAGAAGCCAGATCTGCCACCTCCCAGTTGTCCAGAATTGAAACCCTTGTCGCAGTCGCTGAAGTATAGATTTCTTGCGGGTGAGCCAGATATGCACCCAGTCATTATCTCAACAGGATTGACTGGAGAACAAGAATCTCGTCTGATGGAGGTTCTTGAAAGAAACTACAAGGCGATAGGATGGAGTATAACTGATCTCCAGGGGATTAGTCCGGCTCTGTGCTCCCACCACATCTATCTTGAGGAGGACGCTAGGACTTCGTGTGAGTTCCAGCGACGGCTGAACCTGAATCTTCAAGATGTGGTCATGAAAGAATATCAAAGTGGTGGAGCACTAATTTTATCTACCCCATCTCCGACTCCAAATGGGTTAGTCCATTACATGTGGTACCCAAGAAGACGGGTATCACTACAGTTGTGAGTGAGTCTGGAGAGGAGATAATTACCCGGGTACCCACTTCTTGGAGGGTCTGTGTGGACTACAGACGATTGAATCATGCCACCAAGAAGGATTATTTCCCACTGCCATTTATTGATCAGATTACCGAGAGGCTAGCTGGGAAGAGTCATTACTGCTTTCTTGACGGATACTCCGGTTAAGTGGCCATTGCGCCCGAAGACCAGGAGAAAACGACATTCACATGTACGTTTGGGACTTATGCTTTCAGACAGATGCCCTTTGGTTTGTGTAACGCCCCAGCGACATTCCAAAGGTGCATGTTGTCCATTTTCTCGGACATGGTGGGTGACTGTTTAGAGGTCTTCATGGATGACTTCTCGGTCTATGGAGATGGGTTTGATGCTTGTCTTGACTGCCTAGACCGTGTGTTTCAGCGCTGCATAGAGGTCAACCTTGTTTTGTCTTGGGAGAAGAGTCACTTCATGGTGACTCAAGGGACGGTCCTTGGTCATATCATCTCCAACAGGGGCACGGAAGTCGATCCGGCCAAGGTGGATATCATTAGAAAACTCAATCCACCATCCAATCTGCGTCAATTACGGTCTTTTCTGGGGCATGTCGGTTTCTACCGATGGTTCATTAAGTACTTCAGTCGTATTACCCGACCGCTCACTGATTTGCTGACGAAAGACACCGAGTTCATTGTAGATGATAAATGTCTTGCGTCCTTCGAGACTCTCAAGAGTATGGTTGTCACGGCTCCTGTCCTTCAGCCACCCGATTGGTCTCTCCCATTCGAGATCATGACAGACGCTTCTGATTTTGTCGTTGGGGCTGTGCTTGGACAGAGGAGGGATGGTTTGTCGTATGCTATTCACTACGCCAGCCTGACTTTGGATGCCGCTCAGCGGAATTATACTGTAACAGAGAAGGAGATGTTGGCCGTAGTCTTTGCTTTGGATAAGTATCGATCGTATATTCTCGGATCTAGAGTGACTATCTTTACCGATCACACCGCCATCCGGTACCTAATGGTCACGAAGGATGCCAAAGCACGCCTTACCAGATGTATCCTTCTGCTCCAGGAGTTTGATATTGAGATTAAGGATAAGCTTGGATTTAAGAATGTGGTGGCGGATCACCTCTCCCGCTTAGAGAACCTTGAGGAATCTGAGCCCAGCGCACCTATCACTGAGACGTTTCCAGATGAGGCGATCCTGGCTATCGTTTCGCTCCCATGGTACGCCGACATTGTGAACTATCTTGTTCCCAAGATGGTTCCACAAGGTTGGCCCATGCAGAAACTTGAGACCTTCCTGGCGAAGGTCAAGTTTTACCATTGGGAGGATCCCGTCCTTTATCATGAAGGAGGAGATAGCATCTGGAGGAGGTGCATTCCTCAAGAAGAGAAGCATAGCGTCCTCACACACTGCCACAAGCTTGAGGCAGGAGGACATCATTCTAGGAGACGGACAGCACAAAAGGTGCTCCAATCTGGCCTTTGGTGGCCTACTCTCTTCAAGGATTCAGATGAGTTCGTAAAGAGATGTACTGACTGTCAGAAGATGGGTACTTGTGGACAGAGAGACATGATGCCCATGCAGCCCATTCACTTTTGTGAGGTTTTTGACGCATGGGGTATTGATTTCATGGGCCCATTTCCTAAGAGTCAGGGGTTTGAGCACATTTTGCTTGTTGTGGATTTATGTCAGCCGATGGGTTGAGGCCATCCCCGCCCGAGCAGCAGATGCTAAGACTGTGTGTCGATTTTTGAGGAAAATATCATTTCACGCTTCGGGGTACCTAGAGTTCTGATTTCAGACGGGGGGGTCTCACTTTATCAATGACAAGGTTAGGGCCCTTGCATACGAGTTCGGCATTGACCATCGTGTTGCCACGCCATATCACCCTCAGACTAATGGTCTTGCCGAAGTATCGAATAGGGAGATCAAGACTATCCTACAGAAGATTGTCTGCCCAGACCAAAAGGATTGGTCACAGCTTTTGGACTCGGTCTTGTGGGCCTATCGAACTTCCTTCAAAAATCCATTAGAGACATCTCCCTTTCTTCTCGTTTATGGCAAGTCGTGCCATCTACCAGTGGAAATCAAGCACAAGTCACTTTGGGCAGTTACTGAGTTATTATTGGATCCCGAGAGTATAGGAGAATAGAGGAAAGCGGAGTTGGCAGCCCTGGAGGAGTTGAGAGATACAGCATTTTCTAGGAGCCTACAGTATAAGGAAAAAGTGAAGACATGGCATGATTCCCATATCAGCCATAAACAGTTTGAGCCGATCAGCGCGTATGGTTGTTTGATTCCAGGATGAAATTATTTCCAGGGAAATTACAGAGCGAGTGGAAAGGTCTGTATGTGGTTAGGAAGGTACATGACAATGGTAGTATTGATATATCCGAGTTGTCATCTTCCTCTACCTTTCGTGTTAACGGTCAGCGCCTGAAGCTATATCTAGATCATGATCCGCCGACCGTTGACATTGCCCCCATTCTTCTGGTATGAGATGCGCTCTTTGGCTCGTATCATTTGCATCTCATGCATGGTGATCACTTCCATCTTCCACTGAAAAGATCCATCTGTCCATATCATTCTTTCATCTGTTGATATCTTTTCTTCTTTTCTTCATTTCCTTTTCTATTCTCTGTATCTATCAAAAAGGTGTCGCCCCTTGTAGACAGTCTTCTATACTTAGGACGTACTTTGTCCTAAGTATAGGGGGTGTGCACCCCGAGTTTTCATTCTTTTTTATCCTTTCCATTGTATGTTCTTCTTGTCTATACTTAGGGATATCTTACCCTAAGTATAGGGGGAGACAATCTGAGTACGATATGTTCATTTCCACCCTTGACCCTCCCTGCTTTGTGTACAGTCTGCTATACTTAGGATTAGTTGATCCTAAGTATAGGGGGGATGATCAACTTCTCATTCGTTCATTCGTTTGTTCATTTATTCTTTCGACTTGCCTATACTTAGTACGAGTTATGTCTTCTCTTTCTCTCCGATCTATGAGGACATAGCTCAAGCTAAGTATAGGGAGGTCGTATATACTGCGTATATACTTTAGCCATAACTTGTACTTTTGCATTTTTACTAATAAATATGGCTACTTACACTAGTAAAATTCATTAAAACCCTTAATAAAAGATGTTATTATTCCTCAAAGTCTTTCTGTACTTATTGATTAATAAATCAGGTGAAAATATTTTTTTTGCAAAATGTTTGAAAAATAGTTTGAAAATCCTTGTGAAAAATCTTTTAAAAACTATTTTGAAAATATTTTGTTACATGTTTTCAACCTTTGTAAAACATTTTGATTGGTAAAGTTTATTTTCTTTGTGTGAAACAAAATGTTTGAAAAATGATTGGCAAATGGTTTGAAAAATGGTTGCAAAAATATTTTGAAAAATCTATTTATACTGTTTGGAAAATCTTTGTAAAATGATTTTCAAATGTGTGTACATTTTTGTAAAATTATTTGTAAAAATTATTTGGACTATAGTTTCTAAAATTGTTTGAAAAACCTTTTCAAATAAGTTTGAGGAATATATACATCTCACCAAAATTCACTATATATACCTATAAAATTGACCACTTACCCTGTAAATTCTTAAAATCCACTTCTTGTAAATATAAAATGCACTCCCGTGTAAATATTTTAACCTAGCTTTTAGCCAAAATCTTTGTTTTCAAAAATCCCAAAAACATTTGCAAAATTAAAATCCAAAAACATTTGAAAAATCTCGTTGAAAAATACCAAAAAAATTGCATATGCATCATCATCTTTTCAAAAATCCATAAAAAGTTCAAAATCCTTGAAAATTGCATCACAAAAATATTTTCTAAATTCTTCATAGCATTTGCATAGCATTCGCATTTTTCGGATTCAGTTTGATGGTTGAACGAATCTAAATAAAATCCGGAGATTGGAGCTTGATTGGACCTTAAAATCTACCTAATAACAGGAACCTTATAGGAACTGGGTTTGAGGTACTTCAGGTCTAGTTGACTTAATTCTTTGAGGATCACGAGACTTGGTTCAATGGATTCTTGACTGCCTAAGTAGAGTATTTCGGAGCACACACATTACTCTTGTTGATAATGACCTAACTTGGCACATGCACCTTTCACATGGCTCAACTCAGTTGGGGTGGTGAGGGGATTGGATTTGTCGGTATGAGACGCACACAAGTGGAAACACTTGTCCTCCTCTAGGGAGGGAAGTGCACCCCAACCCGACCAGTGATGAGGAAGTATAAAGACTAAGAGAGTGTGGGTTGCAATAAAGCTTCAAAAGAGGGATAGTCTACTGGCTCAAAAGGAAAACTTCCTATGTAAATGCTGCTGTGAATAGTATTTCAAAAAAAAAATGGTCAGGCCTGTACAAAAATAAAATGCATGCAAAGTATGTGAATATGTTGTAAATTCAATAAGCAAGCTTGAGTTCCAAAGTCAAATATGTGAGCCTGCAGCTGGATGACTTGACTACACTAGTCTTGCATCCTAGGATAGGTAGCTACACTGGCTACCGTCCATTCTTCTCTTTACCCCCTCCTCTTGAGCTAGTTGCCACTTGAACTTAAAAGGGAATACCCCGCTCCTCGAGGAAGGAGTTATTGGATTGGGGAATCACTGGGTTGTCATACTGGAGAAGTCAGTCTCTTTGTCATTCTAGTTGGGGAGAGCCACTATCACTTACACTGTACGAGTCAGATTCATAGTCGTAAGGGTTTGCGTATGAGTCGAGATATTTTTGACCTGACTATTGAGGAGACTTGAGCAGAGTTTTGGGATTCTCAGGGATTGTTGGATTTCAAATTTGGTTCTCATTAAGGTTCTGCCCGCACTAAAATTCCAAAGGTCCGACTTAAGCTCCAAACTTTGATTTTGTGAAGACAAGTTCGATAATAAACTTAATCCACCTTCTTCTCTTTTTTTTCTTTCTGCACTTACTGCATAAGTGTTTGCTAGGGACTAGCAAAGGTAAAGTATAGGGAGATGATGAATCCAGATTTCATCATCTTTATTCTATCATTTTGGATTTAAAAACCCTAGCAAATACGTGTAAATACCATTAATTCCAGCATCATAGCATTCATGCCTATGCATGTAAATAGTGTAAAAAATCCTTTAATTAAAGCCAAAATTATAGAATAAAGAAAAGAAAAGAAAAAGAATAAAATATTGTAAATATTTTATTACCCAAAACCCTGAGACCTAGGCATCTCGATGGCTAGGTCGACAAGCAATAAAGTAGGGGGAGATAAGGGCCAAAATACCAATACAAATTCCTTTTATTTTAACCCATTCTTTATTCATTTTGGGACCTATTTTTGATTCTACTTTTTATACTTCAAATAAAGAAACTTTGTACATAAAAGTTGTAGATAATTAAATAAATAAAAATACAAAATTGATTTCACTCGAAAATAATACACAGATAAAAAGTTATGATCTGAATAAAATTCCAAAATCCCAACTTCCCAGACATGTATCTTGCAAATAAAAACTCCAAATGCATCAAACTCACCTTTAATTGTATATAGTTTAAAATAAGCTATTTAATGACGGTGGTTTCGCATTTGGCAGAGCTAGATTTGAAAGTTGAGTTTTGGACCCCTATTGTATACTTATACAGATTAAAATAATCATTTTATTATTTATTAATTTTTTTAATTTTATATTTTTCTAATTTTGTAAATATTACTTATAATATATTTTTATATTAAAATCAGAATAAAAACCTCAAGAAAATATAAAATAAAATACTTGTATATAACTTACATAGGTACAATACCTGTATATATACCTATATAATTCATACTTATATTTTATTAAGTCTATAAAATATATCAGTAAAATAAAATAAAAATATATTTAAGTGTATAAAGATATTTTATAAATATGTAAAATAATAAATAAAAATAAATGAATTAATATACAAAATAAAAATAAAATATTAAAATATATAGATATAGATACATATAAAGGCTATAAAAGGCAACTCTTATTTTCACACCTCATAAAAATAATTAAAAATCATATTAAAATACCTTATAAAATAATAAATACTTTTTATTTAATAACCAAAAATTAATAAAATCGTTTTCTATTTTTAAATGATTTTATAATTAATTTTTACGAGATTTTTCCTGGTTGGTCCACGTGGACCAACCAGGTGGCTCTGACAGTTGACCCGAGGTCAACTGTATGACCTCCTCCTGCAGCAGTGTCAGAACATGGTTTTTCCTCGATTTCGCGGATTTTGGGAGCCCACATCTTTCATTATTTGGGATCGAGTCCTTCTGGGATTTTTCTCCTCGTTCATCAGGCATACTCGCCCGATGTTTCTCTCGAGGATTGGATCATTGCATCGCCCAATATCCCTCGATCTTGGAGCCCATCTGTCAACTCTTCAAAACACCACCCCTCTTCCATTTAAAATTTGAACCCCATTTTGTCCCGATCTTCTCCCCCTTTCATGTGCTTTGGCTCCCTGGAGGTGACAGCTCCAGATCTAGCCATCCAAGGAGGAGTTTCATCGCGGATTAAGGCGAGTTCCACCTCCTCCGGCGAACCCCGCCGTCGAGGTACTTTCTACCTCAGGTTTACTCCTTTGAGGTGCTTGTTTTCCTCTCTTTTTTCCTTGCCTCTTTTATTCACAGTAGTCGTAGAAATCCATAGCCACCTTTAACTCCGCATTCTACCTGTCGATTCGCTCAATCGACGCCATCGTCGGAGCTACCTCCGGCCGACTATCATCTTCGCCATTCACGCGTCCATTTGCTCCCCCAACCTTTGAGGCACTTTGCCCTCGAAGGATTAACCCTTTTTGTGCAGGTCTTTGGTGCATAAAGAGCTCTTGGAGCCATTTTGCTTGTGTACCGGAGATACCTGGAGGGCACCAGCTCCTCCGACCTCGCAGGTGAATGCCAGATGATCTTGACCCCTTTTGAGGCCTTCAGACGATAGAGGGAGCCACCGGCATGCTCCTGGACATCCTCGCAGTGACCGAGGACGGCGGCGGAAGGCGAGCGCGGCGATCCAAACTCGTCGGGCCCGCGTTCTACCTCTGTTCTTGCAACACAACTCGGAGTCGTCGGATTCGCCTTGTTCTTCCAGACCATGCATCCACCGTTCGATCATACGCAGCCTCAGCCGTTGATATCCTCCCGAAGATCTAATCTGGGCCGCATAAGCCGAACCGGTATCGGCGCTTTCGGAGCGGACGCGTGGCATAAGTCAAGGAGATCAGCCGTCCGATCCTTGAGCCTGGGTATTTTGCATTTTAAATCCTGGCGATTTCTTTGTATTTATTATTTAAGCTATAAACTTTCCTCTGCAGCTTGAAAATTTTTGTATTATTTATCATTAGAACCCCGAACTTCTCAGTATTTGCAAGTAGGTCCTCGACCACGTCACCTCACGTGCCCGTGCGCGTGAGGAGAGTGACCATTTTGCATAGGGCCCCTACGGATTTATTTATTGTGTTTCACTCCAGGGACTATTTTGTCATGTGTGATATTTTTTGGGTAATTTGCGTGTAAGCCCTTGAGATTTTTGTATATTACGTTTGGGTCCTTCCCAGGCACGTGCCAGTAACGCGCAGGGGTGGGTATTTTGCAAGTGTGCCCTTACAGCTTTGGATGTTTGTATTTGGCCCTGGAAAATAACTTATTAGTTATATATTTTGCGTGAAAATTGCACTGTGGCCCTTGAATGTTTGCCTATTTATTGAAAAGCCCCTTCCAGCTTGTGGTTTCTTTTTGTTTCTCTTATTTATTGCATGCATCTATAAAATTCCAAAAACAACCAAAAAATCATCATAAGCTCATGTTGTATTGTAGATTCACGCTATATTTTTATTTTGCATTTTTATTGCATTTTAATATTTATAAAAATTCATAAACATGCATTTTTGCTACTGTTTGCATTAGAAAATACCAAAAAAATAACAAAACTCATTGAAAAATTCTAAAAAAATTACCTTAGTTCTATTTTAGTGTCTTTTAGCTTCATATCGAAAATCATTAAAAATTTCAAAACAAAAACCTTAAAAATTAGAAAACCCCAAAAATCTTCCTAAAAATCTTAAAAATTCCATAAAAATTCTAAAAATACAATTTCGCTTTCTGATGTTTTTCTGATTTATTCTCTTTGATTTAAAATTACTTTGAGGAATTTTGGATACCGATTGCTATTTTTAATCCTCATTTTAATTTCTGCCAGCAATTTTAGTCACTATTTTCTAGTATTTTTTACTTTAAAAATACCAAAAAAATAGGAAAAATCTAGAAAAATCACAAAAACATCTAAAAATTATAAAAAGGCCAAAAACATTTTATTCCTAATTTTTACTTATTTTTACCTATTTTTATTAATCCATTATTTATCTCTTTCTTACTTTGTATATTATATCTCTATTAAAGGAAAAGAAAATATAAAAAATATAAAATATAAAAAGAAAATAAAAAATCGGTAAATTAAAAATCAAAATAAAAAATAAAAAAATTAAATAAAAATTTAAAAATTAAAAACCCACAAAAAATTTGCATACTTGTAGCCACTTGATCACATTCACATTTTGCACAATTTTACCTTGATCTATCTGGCTTGCTCCATGTGTTCGACACTCTACACATACTTGCACTATACACATTTTTGTAGAGTTAATAATAAATTTGACTCCACATTTGTTTCTCATTACTTTATTTATATTGTGGGTTCATTGTTGATCTTAATCGAGATTTATTGAGGGTCGCCGTAGAAACTATTGTCTCCGCCTTGTGTGAGACACATTTAGACCCTCGTGAATTTCGATCAAACAATGGTCAATCCTCTGTCTCATATGATCCATGGTTGATACTGTGGTTGAGGTGGATATATACAAAAATCAGAAAAATGGGAGGAGGATCCTCCTGATAAAAATGAGGTGGGCCGAATGAAGGGTACAAGGGATCCGTGAAGGTCGGACAAAAATCACTCCAGTCGGCCATCTTGAAATAAAAGGTGGGGATCAGGAGAGCACGATGGTCAAGTCAAGAGAAATGAGACGAAGGCGCAAATGCACAGAAGTGATCTAGGATACACACAAACAATCACAATCAAACTCACACAAAACAAAGCCTCAATTCACCTACTCAACTCGGTAGAGACCGAAAAGTCGGTCTTTTTATCTTGTCTGTTTTAGAGTTAGGTGAGAATTCAAAGAATTGCACAAACACTTTGGGGGCTTGAATAGAATTTGGGCACTAACCTTAGTGTGTGCACGAGCAAGTAAAAGCGAAGACAATGAGGGGATTACTCGCCCCAAGATAAGATTTCTCTTTTTGATCGATTTTAGGGTCGAGTAATATTAACAGTCCCAATTTTATTGATTATCACTTTTTTTAGATTTTTAATAAGAAATGCACGATCCTAGTGGGGAGTCAATTCCTTTAAGCACCTAGGTTGGCATAATCAGAGGGAGAGTCGGAAAAGCAATGCAAGCGACAAATCAATTGATGGATGCTAAAGAGAAATGCTCATCTTGCCTCCAGCACTTTACATGCAAGGATGCTCAGCATAATTGAAACCTATCTATATGCAAATGCAAAGCCGATGAAATCGCCCTAAGATAAGCAGTTGCTATTAGCGTAAAGCACGATTTTCAAGATTTGACTAGATCCAAATGTAGACTATAGGCACTTGCAAATATATGACATGTTTGGACCTAATACTACGTCAAGCAACTCCTATAGCTAAGGGCTCAATCACACAAATAAAAAAACAAAATCGGAAAACAAATAAAAATGCGACGAAAAGCCGAGAAAAACCCGCGGTGAGCCCCCAAGTGTACAAACACTTGGAAATTAGGCCTGAGTGTCCAGAGTTCAGGGTACCTATTTTATTACAATAATAAAGTCTCTCTCTCTCACTTAAATTACAAAAACAAATACTACATAAAAAATGCTCAAAAATATTACTGTCTTCTCAAGTCCTCCCTACCTCCTTTGATGCTAGGTCAAAAATCTCATGCCGCCTTCACGTAGGTGCGTAGACGCCTAGGGTAGAGCGCCTCCCTTGATCCGCGGTTCCTCACACAAAGTCAACAAAGAGGATGATTAGACAAGTCAAGCAATTATATCAACTAAAAACAAATAAATAAAATCACAAAAATAGACAAACGATCACAATCAAGCAACCGAACTACGCGTTGTCGCTCCCCAGCAACGACGCAATTTGCTGAAGCTAAAAATCGATGGTCTTAAGTTCCATACAAGGCGGGAACTCAGTCGTTGAGTCGACCACACAAAATTCGGATCTTCAGACAAAAATTAACCCACAACAGAAATCAAGCAATGAAAAATGGTGCGGAGTTAAAATTTATTATAACTCTACAAAGGATGTGTATAGTGTGCAAGCAGTGTAGAGGTCAAACACAGGGAGTAGACAGATAGAACGGGGCAATAATGCACAAAATGTGAATGTGAAGATTTGTCTATTTATGTTATTTTTTGTGGCTTTTTAATTTTATTTTTTTTAAATTTTTTTATGTTTTGATTTTTAATTTACTGATTTTGTATTTTCTTTTTATATTTTGTAATTTTTTTATTTCTTTTTCAATAATGGAATATATATACAATAAAGGGAAAGGGGTATAATAAATAGAGTAAAATTAGCAAAAAAAGGCAAAAATCAGGAAATGAGGTATTTTTGGGCTTTTTATATTTTCTAATATTTTTGTGATTTTTCTAGATTTTTCCTTTTTTTGTATTTTTAGAGTCAAGAATTCTGAAAACAGTGGATAAAATAAAGGGTTGAAACAAAAATGGGGATGAAAAATAGTAAACAGTGACAAAAATTCCCCAAATTAATTTTAAATCAAAGATAGTAAAATGGAAAACAATCACAGACAAGAATTAGATTTTTAGGATTTTTTTGGATTTTTTAATGTTTTTAGGAAGTTTTTGAGAGTTTTACTATTTTTAGGGGTTTTCTCTTGTATTTTTTTATTATTTTTGCACCAAAGTTAAGATACACTAAAAGACACAAAATATATTTTTTGGGAAATTTTTCGAGAAGTTTTTATAATTTTTATGGATTTTATAATGTAGATAGTTTTTTTTGTTTTTTATAGATATTAAAATGCAATAAAAATGCAAATTAAAAATATGGCATGAAACTACAATGCAACAAGAACTTATGGTATTTTTTTGGAAATTTTTGAGATTTTATAGATGCATGAAATAAATAAAAGCAACAAAAAGAAATAGCAAACAGGCAAGGGTGTTTTTGTAAATATGCGAAAGCTTGGGGGCCAAAATACAAATTTCCCACAAAAATATAACTAATTATAAACTTCCAGGGCCAATTATAAATACTCAAAGCCGCAGGCCCTTCCCTACAAAATTGCCAAGTCACGTGCGAAGAGCACGTGACCTAGCAGGGACCAAAACGGAATATTACAAAAACCTAGGATGCAGTTCGCAAATTTCACAAAAGATTTTAAAAGCAGATGAAAGATTATGTCTTTAATAAACAAATACAAAAATAGTCGTGTGTAATATGCATAATACCCAGCACGAGGAGATCGGACGGCTTGAGATATCCCACTTATACATGTGTCCTCTCCAGGGACGACGATCCCCCTTCAGTTTGGACAGACCAGATCAGATCGCTATGGACAATCGGAGGGTTGAGGCTCCTGAAGATCTGACGGTCGCTGCTGCCCTCCAAGAACTGGCCAGATTCGACGGCCAGAAGGTGACGACGAAGAACGGGGAAGAACCCGCGGCGGGGCGAGCTTCCCCGACCTCCTTCTCCCTCCTCCAGCACTCCTTTGAGTTGCAAAATGGTCGGGGCTGTTCCTGGAAGGGTCCTCTAATGACTGATGGATCCAAAAAGCTCCAGCATCGACCGGAGAGCGCGCGCGAGGTCAGCGGAGCTGGTGGCTCCAGAAACCTCGGCGTACGTGCAAAATGAGCCTCAGGGGCTTCAGCGTTCGTGGACCTGCAGTCAAAATGGTTATGGGGGTCGTTGGCAAACTACCGCAACCTCCCGTGGGCAAGAAAAGCGGAAGAACGGCCAGATGGGCGCTCATCGGAGCAAGCTCCGGTGAGGGACAGACTAGGCGTTTGGTTGGGTAAAATCACGAAACAATAATCGGCGCTGGATCCTACCACTACGGGAAAGAAAAACGCAAAAGAAAAATAAAGGAAAACAGGACGTCAAAGGTTTAAAAACCTGAGATGGGTACCTCGACAGTCGGAGCCGGAGATGGGGTGGAAGCTGACCTCCTGGGCCTTGTCGTACCCCAACGAGAGGGGTAGATACTCCCATGTCACCGGAGTCAAACCTCGAAGCTCTTGGATGTCTAAGCACGACCAGGAAGTGATTCAAAAGTGAAAGGGAAGATTGGCCGGGTTTTTAAAAGAGTGGTCAAGTGGCTCTGAAGATCGAGGCACAACTGATATCGCATTGATCCAATCCCCAAGATTATCATTGGGCATGTAAGGACTATAGCTGGGGAGAAAAAGTCACGAAGGAAGTATCATGAAATAGTAAAGGAGATGACCTCGATAAATCCGCAAACGCAGACAAAAACCAAGGTTCTGACAGGGGCACAGGCGTGGGTCAGAGAGTTGACCCGCTGGTCAACTCTCTAGCCCTCCTTGTTGGTCCACGTGGACCAACCAAGAAAAGGCCTGGAAATATGCCTTGTTAAATCATTTTAAAATAATAAATGATTTTATTATTTTTTGGTTATTAAATAAAAAAATTTTATTTTTTTATAAAGTATTTTATTATGATTTTTATTTATTTTTTAGAGGTATAAAAATACAAGTTACCTTTTTAGGCTTATATAGGTATATACATCTATATATTTTAATATTTTTATTTTTATTTTATATATTTAATTTTATTTAATTTGTTTATTATTTTATATATTTATAAAAAATTTTATACACTTAAATATATTTTTATTTTATTTTTCTGATGTGTTTTGTATACTTAATAGAATAGAAGTATATTCTATGTAGGTATATTTGTAGGTGTTATACCTATGTATTATATATAGATATTTTATTTTTGTATTTTCTTTAGGTTTTTATTCTGATTTTAATGTACATATATATTATAAGTAATATTTACAAAATTAAAAAAATATAAATTACGAAAATAATGAATAAATAATCAAGTGAATATTTTAATATGTACAAGTATACAATAGGGGTCCAAAACTCAACTTTCAAACCGTAGCTCCACCAAATGCAAAACCACATTCATTAAATAGCTTATTGAAAATTATATACAATTAAAAGTGATTTTGATGCATTTCTAGATTTTATTAGGGAGATACAGGTCGGGGAAGTTGGGATCTGGAATCTTGCTCATATCATAACTTTTATGTGTACAATATTTTTGTGTGAAATCAATTTCATATTTTCTATATTTGATTATCTACAACTTTCATGTACAAAGTTTCTTTATTTGAGGTATAAAAAGTAGAACCAAAAATGGGTCCCAAAAATGAATAAAGAATGAATTTAATAATAAAGAATCCTTATTGGTTTCTGGCCCTTATCTACCCCCTACTTAATTACTTGTCGACCTAGTCATCGAGATGCCTAGGCCTCGGGATTTCGGGTCACAAAATATTTACAATATTTTACTCTTTTTCTTTTCTTTTCTTTATTCTATTATTTTGGCTTTAAAAACAGTATTTTACACGCTATTTACACACACATGCATGAATGCTAAGATGCGGGAATTAAGGGTATTTACACGCATTTACTAGGGTTTTTAAGGTCAAAATGATAGAATAAAGATGATGAACACTATGTAAGCCACCTTCCCGACACATGCCAAAATCTTGACCATCCCACAAAATGTGGTGCTAGCTTGCCCTTTGAATCGAAACATTGTACGCCTCTCATCGGGGATACTCGTAAGAATACAAAGTCCTCAACCTGTGGTTATGAGAAATACTTTAGACACACATGATTGATTAAAAATCATATCTGTTAAAGCATAAATGTATGATACTATACCTGGAGCTTGAGGTCTCATCGCCGCTGGTTGGCGTAGCTCTTCCGACGGCTATGCATGGTCAGCAATCTCTTCCTGGTTGTCTTCACTAATCTTGAGGTATCCTCTATGATCTCCGGGGTGAATTAGGTGTTGTCACCACCTGTTGCTGACATAAGGGAGTAGTGCATCGCCTCCTGTACATGCCTCAAATGGTGTCATGCCTATGCTGGCGTGGTAACTATTGTTGTATGTGAAATCAACTAGCGGGAGGTGATCTTTACAAGATCCCTTCCACTCAACCGCGCAAGCCCACAGCAAATCCTCCAAAGTTTGGATTGTCCTTTTCGACTGCCTATATGTCTGTGGATGGTATGCTGAACTCATGCGTAGCTCGGTCCTCAAGGATCTCGTGAATTCTCCCTGATAGTGTGAGGTAAAGCGTGCATCTTTGTCTGATGCTACCTCCTTGGATATCCCATGCAACCGAATGACATGCTGGATGTATAACTTAGCTAGTTGCACGGGTGTATATGTCACGTTGACTACAATGAAATGGGCTGACTTGATCAAGCGGTCAATGATCACCCATATCCATCATGCCAACCTAGGGCGCGCGACAATGGTGCGGCAAAATCCATGGAAATGCTCTTCATTTCCACACTGGGATGGGGAGAGTAAATCGGGGGGTCTCTGGTGCTCTACCTTCACCATCTGACAGGTAAGGCATCGGCTGACATGCTCGTCTATGTCCTTCTTCATGCCCTCCCACCAAAAGTGCCGGCAGAGGTCTCGGTATGTCTTGGTGTCTCCTGGATGTATAGAAAGTCTTGAAATATAAGCCTCATCCAAGATATCTTTCCTTAGAACCTCATCATATGGGACACATACACGGTCCCCCTTCCATAGGATAGATTCCCGGACTCGGAATCCGTCGAACTCATCCTTCAAGAATCTATGGTATAAATCCTGGATCCTCTGATCTATCTGTTGCCCTTGGACGATCCTCTCCCACAAGCTACTATATTATGTTGGCACAGTCACTACATAGGATGTACTCTCAAATGGATGTCACTCACTAAGCGTAGTGAGTACATCCCAAGTCTGCAACTAAGCTACTGAACCCCCAGTGCATGGTCGTTTGCTCAAGACGTCTACCACCACAATCCCCTTACCTGGATGGTAGGAGATGATGCAAACATAGTCCTTCAGTAACTTCATCCATCATTGTTGCCTCATGTTCGGCTCCTGATCAAAAATGTATTTGAGGCTTTTATGGTCAGCGAAAATTTCAAATGTCACTCCATACAAATAGTGGGGCCATATCTTTAGTGCAAAGACTACGACCGCCAACTCCAAGTCACGAGTGGGGTAGATGCGTTCATGGTTCTTTAGCTGTCATGATGTGTATGCCACAACCTATCCCCGTTGCATTAGCACAACACCCGACCCTTCCTTGGAAGCATCGGTGTAAACCGTGAAGTCCAAGGTAACAGAAGGAAGGGTAAGGATATGTGCGGAAGTCAATCGCTCCTTGAGCGTACGGAAACTCAACTCAGATTTGTCACTCCAGACAAATGGTATGTCCTACTGCATCAGTCGGGTGAGGGGTAGGCTAACCAGGAGAACCCTTTGACAAATCTCATGTAGTACCCGACGAGGCCAAGGAAACAACGTATCTCTGTAACTGTCTTGGGTTACTCCCAAGACACCATTGCCTCAATCTTAGCAGGGTCAACGAACACCCCCACCCCTGAAACCACGTGGCCTAGAAATGCCACTTCAGAAAGCCAGAACTCGCGCTTGCTATATTGGGCTTACAAATGGTGTTCTTGGAGTGTCTCTAGCATTGTGCGCAGATGGGACTCATGGTCCTACTCATCACGGGAGTAGACTAAAACATCATCGATGAATACGATCACAAACATGTACAAGTACGGACGGAAGACTTAGTTTATCAAATCCATGAATGTGACAGGTGCATTCGTAAGTCCAAAAGGCATCACTAGGAACTCATAGTGACCATACCTAGTACTAAAAGCAGACTTCATCACGTCTGTATCCTTTATCTTCAATTGATGGTACCCTGATCGCAGGTCAATCTTGGAGAACAATATTACTCTCTGTAACTAGTCAAAGAGATCATCAATCAGTGGGAGTGGGTAACGGTTCTTGACCGTTCTCTTGTTCAGATATCTGTAGTCTATGCATAACCTCACGGATCCATCCTTCTTCTTAACGAAGAGGCTTGGTTCTCCCCATGGTTATGTACCGTGGCAGTTGAATCCCTTCTCCAACAACTCCTGCAACTGCACTTTGAGCTCCTTGAGCTCAGCTGGTGCCAACCTGTATGAAGTGATAGAGATCGACTGTGTGTCTGGCAACAATGTGATCTCAAAATCTATCTCCCTTACTGGTGGTAGTCCAGGTAAGTCATCTATAAATACTTCTGAAAACTCACGCACAACTCTAACATCCTCGATCATCTGATCCTGCGTCGCTGAGTCTACCACTTAGACAAGGTATTCTACACAACTCTGGCTGAGAAACCGATGTGCCCTCAAGGCGGAGATGCACTCGATCCCACCCTTAGAAGTACGTCCGACAAACTGAAGCGTTGACACTCCAAGCAAATGGAAGACCACCGTCTTCCCAAAAAAAGTCTAAGCATGTGTGGTGCCTCTCCAACTAGTCCATGCTTAAGATGATGTCGAAGTCCTCTAACGGGATCAATAGTAGAAAATCATGCATCTCATGCCCACCTATCTGTATGGCTACATCCTCTACTACCTGACAAATGATAAATAATTGGCCCCCTGGGCCCTTGATGTAGTATAAGGAAGCAACCTCTATCAACGACTTGCCCAATATGGGCATCGCACGATGTGCAAGAAAGGAATGTGTAGCCCCTGAATCAAACAATGCATGTAAAGAAGTCCCATGGCCTGAAATCATACCTCTGACGACCAATCCAGAAGCATGAGCATGCTCAGGTGTCACTGCATTCACTTGTCCTCGTAATGGTGCACTGGAACCCGCAACACTAACTGTATGTTGTGGGGCTCGCTGAAAGTCACGACCTCCTCGACGAGATCCTGATCCCTAAAAAAGTCCAAATGACACAACCTTTTTCCCATTCTATTGTTGCTGTGCACCCGAGCTGCTAGCACGTAGAGGGCATTGGGCCTTGAAGTGGCCCGACAGTCTGCAAAGGTAACACGTACGAATGTATGCATGTGACAAGCTCCCACTTAAAGCAAAATTACCACCCCCGAGCATATGACTTTGTGTCTGCGTAGAGGGGTAAGAAGAAATCGAACCACGTCCTATCAAGGCTTGCTCCAAGGTAGGGGATGGTGCAAACCTGCTGGCTGTCAGTGTCGCCACTGTAGAGTGGTGGTGACGGTCTCTAGGAAACTCAGAGAAGTCTCGACATACAACTCTATTCGGCTGGGGTGGAGGTAACTGTAACTAACCTCAATGTAATCGACGTTGTGTGGCCTCCCAATTCGTTGCCTTTGCAGTAACCTCCTTGATGGAGGTGAGTTCTAAGGTAGAAAGTATGTCCTATATTTCCTCATGCATTCCTCAGATGAACTTCTGCAAGTTTTCTTGGGGGTAGGCTATCGTAACAGGGGAATGACGAGACAACCTGGTATAGCAGACCATGTACTCTTGGCCTGTAATCGACCCTTGTCTCAGCTTGACAAACTCTCTCATCTGATCCTCTACTCAATGGTCCGGGTAGAACTCTTCGTGAAACTCCTCGAAAAAGACCTCCCAAGTGATGGGTCAGTCAGGGGCTCCTTGGTGGCATTTAACCATCGCTCTGCGTACCCAGCAAGAGAGTACTCTGCAAAAGATACCTATTTATCCTCAGATGCGTGTATCATCCTTTGATCACATGTGTCGTCCACAACTCTACATTATCAGGGGTGGTGGTACCGAAGAACTATGGTACCATCGCATGCTGGTATGCCGCATATGTGCTTTGATGCCTCTACAAGGCATCGATATTCTCCATCTACTCGGCCTCCATAGAGAATGACTGGTCAACGCTATCCTCCCCGTCGTGAGAAAGACGGTAGGAGGAAGAGTCCTGTTGCTGGAGCCGCTACTCAATTGCCTCTTGGCACTGTTGGGTGTCCTATACCGCTATACATGGAAGGCCAGCTTTTGTGCCACATCTGAATCTACATGAGACTACATTGTTCTGCATGAAGAACTATAGCACTAGTACTTGTTTTACTTAAGAGAGACATATGGACATGGGTATAAGATATGCAATTCTCCTTTTGATTCATCTTAGGGTAAAAGACTATCAACACTGTCATGTATTTTGAACATCGATGAGGATTACCACTGCTCTAATACCAAACTATCATGCCTGTCTCCCTGGGATCCGGATACTCGACAAACCAATTCCAAGCACATACATTCCACATTCAAATCACATGATATACATACTAAGCATGGGAGATTAGCATAAAACATTGGAATTTAAATTTTGCTTTCCATTCAACCTGTTCACGGTACATTTCATTTTCCATTCCATTCATGTCCACAAAAATATACATATGTGCATACAAAAAGGGTGCCCATCCATACAATATGCATGCCATGTATCTCAATACAATTAAATAAGGACTATGAAATTACAAGCAACTGTACCACAAAAGGAAGTCGTGTAACTGCACAAAACAAAGTAGCTTCAAGTAACAAGTTCCACACACTGTTGTGGCTTCTCCTGAGCATATGCGGATCAACATAAATGTACGTTACGAGCATAGTTGCTTAATACGATATAAAAAAATATATACAACATGCATATATAATTAATAGTGTGCAAAAGAAACTAGCTGGGTAAGGCGTCCTCACAAGAGATAAATTTTAGTCAACCAAACTTCGTGGATAGTCTGTAGTCTTGCCTGGATGAGACCTCATGCTATGACTCTAAGGCAAGAAAAAGATCTTAGAGTTGGGGTGCCTCTGTAGGCATGTGATGGGGTACAATGCATCCTAACTAAGTTCCCAACACATCCACTTGGATTCACTCATAAGATCATAACTCCGATTCGCAAAGCAATTTCTAACCCGCAATTCATCGCGGACCGTCCAAATCCACTATCCATGTGTAAGAGTCCATGATGACGTAGGACATGAGTAATGGCATATACTACAAGATCATTATTACCATAGTCCAAATCATCTTGACCAGCTTAAATCCTCCTTATGCACGTGAGCAATATATCTCATCTCCAACTTCATTAACTATATTTTCTGGAACTCCTCTCTTAATGCTCCCACTCGGAATACTAAACAATGTGGCCTATACCAACCAGTACGCGAGTGTTAACTCTAAGCGAACAAGCGAAACACTAGACTACTAATCATGACTACTTGGCCCGCACTCGAAGAACCAAACTAAAGGCACGCAAGTGTTGAGGCTGAATAGCGCGTGGTGACTCCTCGGTGTGCCAAGCAACATGTACTCCAACAGTCGCAGCTACGTTGTAGCAATTGGGATTGCGGCTCTCTAGGCTTCTACCATGGCAGCATTCTGCTTTGAGGAGGGTTTCAATGGACAGAAATGCATCTATGTGCAAGTTGAGCAGGTGGATTGAGGTTTCAATGGCTGAATACCGTGTGGGTTTCGATGGATCATTATTACCATATCATGATGAACAGAATGGGTAGTGGAGTTAGGTGCCGCCAAGGGAGGGGCACGCACTTGCGTTTGAGGAGGGCTTCAATGGACAGAAATTCATTTTTGTGCAGGTTGAAGTTTATGAGGTACTGGTTGTTTGTGTACTTGTACTGCATCTTGCACAAGCATTTTCCCTCACTGTACATGCAACTATAGATTCCAGGGAAAAAATGAAACCATTCTCATGATCTAGATATGAGATCAAGAGACCAACATCAAGCAGTGACATATACCGTATGCAACTTATACACGCAAGTCATTAGAATCCAAATTTCAGAAATCTCAAAACCTTCAGCAGTATCAAGTTGATCACCAAGAAACAAAGGCTTTAACTGAGCGATTATATAGATAAAATCATGTGAGATCCACAGCTAGAGAAGGAGACATCGTACCTCAAGAAACTCTATTCCTCAGCAACTCCGCCCGTGAGAAAAATGATGAAATCAGTGCTTCGGTGACGATGCAAAACAACACACGAGGGAGATCTCGAACTCCTCCACGTGGGGTCGGCTTCGGATCATCGATTCGACGCGCTCCGGTGAGCTCCGGTGGTGCTCCGGTGAGGTGGGGGCAAGAGGAAGGGGCTGGATATTAGGTGCAGGCATTTTTTGGACGAAAGGGTCTCATTTATGGGTTTTTGTGTGAAGGGGTATTTAGGTTCGGATCTTGGTTCGGGTCTAAAATGGACCCGGACCCAGGCTCACTAAATTGATTGTAACTCGAGCTCCCGAACTCAGATTTTTATGTTCTTAGACTCGTTAGAAAGGTCTCGACGAGCACTACTAGAAGAACTGTTCAGCTGAATCTTATGGACATTGGATAAATACAGAATTTACAATTAAGATCAGATTCAAAGGAATTTGCACTTAAGCCCGTATTCGGATTTCGAGGTTTTCACACTAAGTCTGCTCCTAACTTTTCCCCCAAAGCCCCCTCTCTTCTCATATTTTATTTTTCAGTTGTTTGACCCAGATCCTTAATGTTCATGAGAAACGAATATAGGAATCAAATTATATAAGGTTCATAAAGAACCATGCGAGATACTTCGAACTCGACAAGTTCGAGTCGACAATCTTGAACTCCAACCTTATCGAGCCGAAACTTCAATTTCGAGTCAGGATATCAAGTTCAAAACTAAGTCAAGCTGATTCGATTCATTCAACTCCATACACAAGTATTTCCCCATTTTATTCTTAATTTTTGTATATTATAAAAAATATATACGAATCAAAATAATAATCAAGTCTATATCTAACCAAGAGTCAAGCTGATTCGATTCATTTAACTCCACACACTAGTATTTACCTATTTTATTTTTAAGTTTTGGATATTATAAAAATTATATGAATCAAAACAACAATCAAGTTTACATCTAAACAAGGTAAATTTGGAGTTCAAAGTTTCAGACTCACATGATTCCAAATCATTGATCATATATCAATATTCTTAAATCATCAAAACAAGTATAATCACATAAAAAATAGATCAATTTGCAATTCAGTAAATTTACTTTTTACTAATCATTGTCTGAGATTTTGATGAGGTATGTCCACTTGCGATTAAAGCAACTCCGATATATTTAGGTTATGTTTGGTAAGACTGCTCACATCCTTCCACAATTGTGTGGTTCCTAGTCACAAACACGGTGACATATTTTCCTAATATAAAATCAAATAAAATGTCAAAATTATCTTCAGTCAACACAAAAATCAAATAAGTAATCAAATCGCAGGTAAAAATCATATCTTTTCCTAATACGGTCGTATGTTAAATTTCTGAAATCAATTGACCGATAAAGCAATCAACAATGTTTCCAAGACTAACAACAAACCAATCGATCACAATACCAAAATATTACTCAAGATTTCTCCACGCAAAAATCATAATTTTTATTTAAGGAACTGTAATTAAATACAAGAAAACATTATCAAATCTCTGTTGCCGACAAATCATAAATATTTTGCCCATACAATTAAGATATAAATAACATCCGAATCCGAATCCAAATCCAAATATATATATATATATATCTCGAATCTCAAATGCACGATACCTATATATATATTATTCCTAAGGACTTTTTTAAAAAATAATTATTAAAATATTCTCAATTAATTAAACAATCATCAAATCATAATATTTAAAAATATAGCCATTAATCGATACCTGAGATGCTGATTTGGAAAGTAATGCCCAATCGGCACCTCAAGTGTCGATTTGGAGAGATGAGGGATGGAAGTGCAAAATACCCAATGAGTTTGCCTAAATCAGCACCTCAAGTGTTGATTTGGGCATCCTCATTGGGTAATTCACATTTCTATCATTCAGATAATCTGTGTTTCTATCCTTCATTTGTTATCAATAATTTTTTCAACTAATCTCTTTTGTTATCAAAAGTATAACATTTACCATAAGGATGTAATTAAATTTGAATGGTATATGTGTATCCTTTCTATTACTGAAATTAATGTTTTCAAATTTTTACATTTTTAGTTTATAATTCTTTTCCTTCATTATATTATATACTAAATCACTTGTTATAATTAATTATATTTATATGTAATAATTATAATTTATTAAATTTAATTTTAGAGTGATCAGATCAACGCTGACTAGCGATGAAAAAGGATCGGATACATATCATATACGTTAATTTTCTTATCTATATTCACACCTTCTATATCGAATACGAATAAAAATCTGCGTACGGATATGAGTCGGATGAGGATTTAGGGAACCATATAATTGGATACGAAATCATATATAATATACATTGAATATGAATCTGAATCAAATAAAAGTGAATAAGAATATTGATCGACTAAAGATCGAATACAAGTGTGATCAAATAAAAAGCAATGTTATTTACGGAATCATATAATTGAATTACGAAATCTTCACCCCCAGAAATCAATGTAGATGGATGTTGAAGACTTCATCTACATTGGTTTCTCGGGCTGAAGACTTCGTAATGGTACAAATATTATATCATTATTCTCTAAATATTATATTATAAGTATAAATACAATTAATTAGAATAAGATATTTAATATATAATATAATGAAGGAAAAGAATTATAAACTAATGAAAAAGAATAATTTCAATAATAGAAAGGATAGACATTTACCATTCAAATGTAATTATATCATTATGGTAAATGTTATACTGTTAATAACAAAAGAGGTTAGTTGAAAAAAACTATTGATAACAAATGAAGGATGCAAATAAAAATTATCTAAATGATGGAAATGCAAAATACCCAATGAGATGCCCAAATCGGCACTTGAGGTGTCGATTTGGGCATTACTTCCCAAATCGGCACCTGAGGTGCCGATTTATGACTATTTTTTTAAACATTATGACTTGATGGTTGTTTAATTAATTAAAATATTTAATAATTATTTTTAAAAAGATTCTTATTTCTAACAAGTAACAATCCATCTTTATCACACTCATTAATCTCATTTTCCATATCACATTTTTCAATTCATAATACCCCTTCTCTATTCCCATTTCTCAATTCACAATTAACTTTTCTATTCCCATTTCTCAATTGCACATGCCATCCGCTGAATCCCACCCGGCCGCGAGACCAAAAGAGAGAGAGAGGGAGAAAGAGAGAATGCTAATCGTCCTTTCCCGAATCATTTTCCCCCCTCCGGAAGGCCTAACGGCCCCCAAACCTTACCCCTTTCCCCCGAGTCCCAGACACGACACCCGCCTCTCCGCCGCCGCTCCGCGGTTCCCGTCCCTGCAGGCACCATGATGGAAGTAGCGGACGATGTGATGATCGAGATCCTGTGCCGATTGCCCACCAGCGCCCTCATGGGGTTCAAATGCCTCTCAAAGGCATCCCGCCGACTCCGTTGGCTGTGGTGTGGGCAGTCGAGCTTCCTCACGGCGAACGTATGCAGCCGTTGGGATTCTTAGCGGTGAAACACGGGCTTATCAACTATGCGAATCACGACGGTCGAGAATTGCGATTCTGGGCGCTTGAGGATTGTCGCAAAGGGACCACATGGATTGACAAGTATCCGTTTAGGGTCGATCGTCTGAAGCATGCAGGTGGACTTGGGCGTGTAGATGCTCGGTTCAACGATCCTTCAGGCTTTATGACCGTTGCTATGCACCCGTCTAAAGATGTTATATTCCTGGGAGTTCCTCAAGGTGTTCTTGTCTTCTACACCAAGACTGGTTGGATCGACTATTGCCTCTACTTCTGCCGGACGGCACTAACGTGGGGACACTGTGGATTTCTTCGTCACTGTCGTTCTGGATGAATCTCCTGAGGATGTTATTCAGAACGAGCTTTAAGCTGTACCGGACGTATGTTCTCTGTCTGCGGGCTTTGATTCTCAAAGCAGACTCGTTACCAGAAGATGGAGGTATATGCATCTGATCCTTCAATAGCCGTAGCATGGGAAGTTTTGGCAGTTTTCCTCTCAGTATTCAAGTCAATCTTCACATCCTTATCTGAGTCTATGATCTTCTTTATCTTTATCAAGTCTCTGTTCTTTTATCTGAAGTAGTTGTAAGCATATATAACAATGAAATGTTGAAATTGTTTGATAGCATATCTCTGAAGTTCTAACAGGCTTATGGGTATCCTCATCCATGAAGAATTACCTAAATCAGCAACCGGATTTCTCAGACCAATAATGGAACACTTACTGCACACCAATCCAATCACAACTCACAACAGGAAAATCCAAACAAACATGTGGATTTTGTTTGGTCCTAAAATCCAACTACCCAAATCTGATGAGACCAAGTAATAGATCAATTAAGCAAGATTCACGAGCCATTTAAGCAATAAAAACCCATGGACCAAGTGGGTATAACTGGCCTTTCAAAAAAAAAGTGGCTAGAACAATAAAGCTTGCATGACCTAAAAGATGTGAGGTCTAATATGAAGAGAGGTCTAAATTCAGTAATAAAAAAAGATAGATTTGAAGGACATATAGTTTACAAAACTTAAGAGGATAATCGAACAAACCAGAATGGACTATGTATATATATGCAAGTAAGAGAAAGGCATGGGCTTCAACTGCCTTGAAAGAATCTTGGTAATGGAAGTGTAGAGGACGAGATTTCACCTCTTTAGTTGGTCGGTATATGACAATACTTGACTTTCTTTTCCATCCACCTAAACGAGGGAGATGATAGAGGTTTACTAGAAAGACTAGAAAGGAATCCAAGGTTCTGATAACCTAAATAAAAGTACCTATAATCGCAATTCCTGCCAAAACTTTGAAAGAATAAAAAATCTTTCCATCCGAGAGTCTCTTACTTTCTCCGGCTGCTCCTCCATGACTAACAATATTACAACTGACATGTGTGTGTGTCAAATGGGTAAGGAGAATAATGTGGAATAAAGGTATGTAAGGTAGAATAAAGATATGATTAAGAGTGGAATAAGGTGAAATAATGTGATGTTGATGAGAATAGCCGTACTCTTGGAAACCACGTTGGATAGGGAATTGACTCTTTATTTCATTGCTTATTCTCCAAACAAACATGCCCTTAAGAGTCTCGACTTTTCTTCTACTCTTGTGTGTTCCCACTCTTGCCTGGTGACGTGGAATTGGTTTACCATTGATTTTAGTACGATAGAGTAAGATGCATTTTTATTAATTATGTAAACACTGTAAAATTTGAAAAACATGATGCCAAATTCATTTAATCATTATTAAATTTGTATCATTCTTAATTTCTTAACGATGATCCAACCATATAGAAGTCTATTATATACATTTACCTTGTGATCCGTAAATTTTCGCGCAGTTTTCACTCGATATAGAAGATTTAACACGCAAAAAATGTTCATTCATTATTTGCACTGTGGATTTTGTAACACGTGTAGTGTTCACATAATTATCGTCAACTTTTGTTGAAGTGTTCAATGATCTGGCCATTGCGAAGTATACTACCTATATTTAACTTGTGATATGCAAGATCTCATGCAATTTAGAGTTCATTTGGTATGGTAGATTACTATACAAAGACAATTCATTTATTATATTCACTATTATACCTAACATGATGCATATTCATCTAATTACAATTAATGTTTAGAAGTTTTTGTGATAATATGATCATATCAAAGTATATTATAATTATCTTATGATCTCAAGTTTCACACAATTTGGAGTTCATTTGATATAGTAGATTAATATACAAAAACTCTCATTATATACACTGCAGATTTATATGGCATGATGATATATTCATCTAATTAGCATTAAACTTTTGAAAATGTTGGCAACAATCGAGCCATGTAAAGTTCACTGTATATGTTTACCTTCCGATCTGCAAAGTTTTCATGCAATTTGGAGTTCATTACAAGCACTATATCAACATGGAAAAAATGATTTATTCACTATATGCACTGTAAGATTTTCATATGCACATTTTCATCTAATTACCATTAAATTTGTGGACGTTTTTATGGTCATCCGACCATTCAAGGTCTAGTAAGTAGTCGTCTTGTAATATGCAAGTTTTCAAACAATCTAGAATTCATTTTATTTCATAAATTAACGTGCAAAAACTGTTCATTCACTATATGCACTGTAATATTAGAAAAACATATTTCCTTAAACATTGGATTAAAATAAACATAATTAAGGATGCGCCACAATACTTCTCTAGTCATAACCCTGTTTTTAAGATTAAAAAAAGATAAAGGAGTGCTCGTATAACTTGGCCTGTTTGGTTGCCACATTATCCCGGGGTAACTTGACATACCCCAGGGACGAAATCAGACTTTTATACTGGGGCGGGGGGTGGGGGGCTACATGAATATTAGATTGAACCATGATAAATGTTATGCAAATGACAATTTTTTATGTTTTCTTAACGCGTCTTAGAAAATATACGATGAAGTTATTGAATAATAAATAACTTGAACTTCATAAGATTGGAAAAATAAATTTTATTATTTTTGACTCAAAGTTTAAATTTTGAACAAAAAAGTCATTCCGTGTATATATTTCTAAATTTACTTAAATTGCGAAATGCGGCGTTGAATATATTATATATTGCATACAATACTGAAAAATAAAATTATGACCAATCATAATAATTAGGAAGGTTCAAAGTAAAAAAAGATTTCATTTCGATTTTATCTCAATTTCGTCCTCCAATTAGCAAAATTAAGTACGTGATTATTTCAATTACATCAACACCCCCCTCCTCTTAGTTAGCCATACATGCTCCCGTTTCTAGCCCCCTCCCCTAATTTTCCTACTTTTCAGAGATGATGATTGAATCCTCAAATTTACCATAAAATTTTCTTTACCTCCCTCATTTTTTTCTTTTTTACATGGATCAATAATGCCTTCTTTCTAGAAGAATATATGGGATTACTAAAGGTTGGGGGGGGGGGGGGGGGGGGCTTAGCACCCAACCGCCCTCTCCATCCGTCATTGGCATACCCTCTATTTTATTCCTACATTCCTGAGTTAGAATTAGTTGTATGGACCAAACGGTTTCTTTGCTATAATATTTTTTAACCGTGTTCAAATAAAGAAATTAATATAAAAATATATTATAATAAATAAAAAGTAAATATAACACATAACTAATGTCACATCACATCACATTTATCATTCCAACCATCTTAATCATCCAAACAACTACTATTCACGGGAGGATAACCAATCCAACCCAACCCAACCCAACCCAACCCACGTTCATGCACATACTTACAAAGGATTGTTTATAATTAGGAGAATTAAAATGATAATTCTAATTGTTGCTTAAAGTAGTTAAGATACTTTTTCCGTTTTTGTATGACGACCTTATGACTTTGTAACTCTTGCTTGTTTTGTATGCTAAGAATATAGCTAAATAAATCCTATTGAATTAGTCACAAATATTATTATGCTAACAAGGAGTTAAGTATATCCATAATTTATAAATATAGAATAGCTTGATGATAAATTAGATATCTGCAAATGATTGAATGCTTGGCCACTAAATGGGGAAGTGGAATAAGGTTTTAAGAATGATGCACCACTGAGTATAAGCGTTGCTTTTTTTTAGACAAATGAATGTGTGAAAGGAATGGCTATGCTACTTATCTTGTTGAGGAAAATGTATGCTAAGAGACCAACTAATAAAAATGGATACTATTACAATAGGATTTATGAACCCCAAAGAATCATGGATGAACACTACATTGATAACCGTACTTTTACGGGGAATAGAATCTAGAAAACTCGGCCCGAATATTATGGTATTCGATCTAATATCAATTGGCTATTCCAACGAACTATTCATTTTTTTATTTTTTAAAAGTTCCTATTTATTTAAAAATCTATACACTTAACTTGTCATTTGATACTTTTATCTTGGACTGGCCCGTTCGGTTCGGGAATAAGCATGAATAAGGATGGGGAATAAGGAGAATAAGGGTCTATTCTTTGTTCCGCTGGAGGATAGGAATAAGGAGAATAAGATGAAATAAAGGTAGGTAAGGTTGGATAAAGATAGGAATACGAGTGAAATAAGATGGAATAATGTGGAATAGTCGTACCACTGGGAACCGTGTCGGGGGAAGAATTGGCCCCTTATTCCAGGGCTTATTCTCCTACCAAACATGGCCTTAGGTCCTGCTCGTTTGGAGAATAATCACTGGAATAAGGGGTCAATTCCCCGCCCACCGCAGTTCCCAAGAGTACAACTATTCCCATCCACATCCCATTATTTCACTTTATTCCGTCTTACCTACCCTTATTCCACCTTATTCTCTTTATTCCTATTTTTCTAGCCGAACAGAGAATAGACCCTTATTCTCCTTATTCCCCATCCTTATTCTTGCTTATTCCCGAACCCAACGACGCCCCCTTCTTGATTGATGACCATATATGTATAAATATATAAGAATATTATATTAGATATATTTTATTTAAAATAATTTAAAAAAAATAAAAAATGCACAATCAAATAATTACAATTATTCTCCCGAATACCAAATATTCTTTATTCCGTGACCCATCGTACTAAATACCAAATACCAACCTTATCTTAACACCGTCGTGAGTAGAGATAAAGCTCATCTACGAGCTTGTTTTTCATCTGAAATATTGTCAAGAAAAAAAAGACAAGAAAGGATCGGTCGTCCTATTCTATCTTTTTTCTCTTATGGTTCGTTTGGTTGCAGGGTTTGGGCATGATTGAGTTGGTCCAACATGAGGTACCCTTCTTTCCAAACCTCCCAATCCTCCTCGTTTACTATTCAGAGTCAGAGAGGTGCCCCAACCCAACCCAGCCGAATGCAACCAAACCAACCCGCAATGTGCTAGACAGTGTACCTTGGTCGTTGGGGATTTCACGTAGAATATACAGCGATATATGGAAAATGACTCCTTGAGATCTGGCTCTTAATCCGACTAATATAAAAGCAGAGAACAACCCATCATTATCGGGTTCGTAAGGAGGACAGAGGAGAATTTCATCAACGAAAATATAAAGTCCACCTCTTCCATCCCCACCTTCCTCCTCCTCTCTCTCTCCGTCTCCAGATCCTCCGGTGTCCCTTTCCGCCAATGGCGTCGCGCAGGCGGACTCTCCTCAAGGTCATCGTCCTGGGCGACAGCGGGTATCCGTTCCCCACCTCTTCGATCGATCGTTTTCTCCTCCCGCTCCCATTTTCTAGGGTTTCGATTGTTCTCGACAATCGGGCGCGCTTTTGATGGATCCCTTTTCTGTTCTCTTTAAATTTCAGGGTCGGGAAGACGTCACTCATGAATCAGTATCCCCCAGGTCGCTTTCGTCCTAAGGTGGCGATGCGATCAGCATGGGTGCGATGCCATTTGGTGTCGGTTCTTTGAATATGTTGTGGGGCGGCAAAATTTTGACGTTTCAACCCGAGAAAGGGAATTGCATTATAAAAACAAGGGGAGATATAATTTTCAATATCGAATTTTGACCTGTCCTGGTGGAAGTGTAATGGTAAATGCTGGTATGTTTGGAAGAGGTAGGAGAAGTGGAGGGTAGTTTCTGTTAATTTCCAACACGGAAAGATGTGCGATGAGGGTTTAAGACACAGAGTGAAGGGATCTAATGAAGTGAAATGATATACGGAGTGATACTAGGCACAGTGAATGTTAACTCATATATGAGACACTCATTATGAGAATGTCCGCTTTTGGTTATGTTACAGTGCTTGATTATGCTATTATCTCTAGTAATGGTCTCAATGCTGGTTCATTTTTTACTCTTATACCAGGGGGTGCTGATGTCATTATATGTCTTTAGTCATGATTTTTATAATAAGCAAATCAGGAAAGATAAACCTTAATTCATAGTTAAGATATGTGCACAAGAAGTTTAGCCAGCAATATAAAGCAACAATCGGTGCTGATTTTCTGACGAAAGAAATTCTGATTGAGGATAGACTTGTGACCTTGCAGGTAACCCACACATGTAGCTTTGATCTTATTTGCTTTGCAGGGTTTTTCCTATCCTTGCTCAGTTAGTTGCCAATTGTTTTCACAGATATGGGATACTGCAGGGCAAGAGAGGTTTCAGAGTCTTGGTGTAGCATTTTATAGAGGAGCTGATTGCTGTGTTCTGGTGTACGATGTTAACGTGAACAGATCATTTGATACTCTTGACAACTGGCATGATGAATTCCTCAAACAGGTAGGTGCTGCATTATATATCTTTGGATTTATTATATAAAATTTTCAATTTCGCTTGACTGAGAACTTTTTTTCTAGAATAACATTATACTGCTACTTATTAGGGTTTCACAAGTTCACAGAATATTCGGTTGACCCATTAAGTGCTCTGCATTTTATATAATGCTTGTGTATTTGTACTTCATAAACTAGGTTGGACGGACATGTACCTTCAATTCAAATAAAACAGAAAGTACGATAGTAGTACATCAGTGTTTTGACAAGTAAGAGTAATGAGTCTCATTACTGGAGCTCATGTGCTGGGGAGCTGTAATGTTTACATGAAATTTATTGTTATTGGAATTGTTGTTTTTAAAAACACTCCTCGAGGCGCTCGGGCTTAACGCTTCGAGACTATAGCCTCGAGCAACCTCATTGAGGCGTGCATCTTACGGAAGTGAGGCACGCCTCGAGGCTATAACTTCATCAAGAGGTATTGAGGCACCGCCTCAGAACTCATCTGTTTTTTCATTTGTTTTTTGCTATAGATTCTTTCTAGTTCTAAATATCTATATATCTGAAACCATGATCGGAGGCCCCATATCTGTAGCACTAGGCCCTCGATCTGTCCCTCGTTTTAGGACCGTGTATTTTTTTGCACGGCACACTCCATGGGCCTTCCCCAGCCAACTCAACTCCTCCATGGTGACATCGTTCATAGTCTCGAGCTCTTCAACCTCCCTCTTGAAGGAATCCTCACCTCTATCGGTGGCCCTCGGAGCTCCTCCTCTGCCCCTTGATCGGGGATAGATCGTAACCATTTCTCTCCTCCCGATCCTCCCTCTCCCGCTTCCTTTCGAGATAGACATCCTAATGATATTTTCTACTTTTTGTAGTATTACATCAGGTTATCCATTTCCAATATGTATCACCCAAGAACCAACATTAACATCGATATCGCCGATATGATCGATATATGCGATACAAGGGGCATAGATGGACGATGTGTGATATAAGTATGTATTCGTAAGTTATTTATTGTTGTAATAACTTGAAAGATCTTAATTTGAGAAAAGTGGCCGAAAAATGGTTTTTTTAGCCATTTTTGACATTTCCACCGAAATGGTCGAAATTTCCTTGAAATTTTGGTTGGGGGGGGGGCGAAACGAAATCGAAATCGAGATTGCAAACATTGCCTCTAACTTCCAATAACCATCGTTAAATATATTTCTTTAATATTTTTTTATTAAAATATTACAAACTACATGAACCACATATACCCCAGTATAGTCCTCCGCATATCTGCTTTACTCGTTTTTGACTGCCTGGCCGAACGAATACCACATATCGCATTTCTGAACCTTGGTCGAGATCAACGAACACTGGTAGTCCATGTAGTTTGAAGTATGCAACCTTGTGATGCCCCGACTTATAAATCTCGTGAACACTTGTAAAGAAAGAAAGGCTGCTCCAAGTCCTCCCAACCATCCACACTTCTTGGGCAAGAATTCTTTATACCTTAAAAAAGTTTCGCCTTCGAGTATAAGCTAGAAAACAATTCTGGCACATGATCCACAAGAAAACTGTAATTCGGAGAGAGAACTTTTATGTCCATATATGCTTGTAGTTTGTCTACACAATGCGAGGATAAAATATTTTGTACTATAAATGTCAAATGTCTACGTAGGCCTTCTTTATAGAAAGACGATGTCTTACCAGCCTCCGGTGGTCGATACCCACTGATGGGACGATAATACCCACCAATAAACCTGATCAACCCCTGACAAGAGAAGGAATTGTGAAAAGTTGGACACCTGTTACCATTCCTCCAAATCTTAGCCACCTTGGTGCATACATGTTTGCTAAGGAGCAAAAAGCCTCGTTAATCATTCCATGAAAACTCCTTTCCCAGACCAATTATCCAAGCAGAATCAATATCTGTTCCCATCCATCGATGCATGTTTTATAAAGGGAACCACATAAGGCACCATCGACCTTACACCATGCTTAAAAGTAGACGGTGTTTAATCCTCTTTAAGCTACTCAAGTCGGGAGATGCCCCATAGATCTTCTGTAGGAGAAAGCATGACAGTTCCCTTCCTTGCCTAAGATCCCAATCACCCTTTTCCCTATAAGCGTCTTGATCATCTCCTTCACATGCAGTACTCCTAACCCCTTGTCAGTGGGTTGAGTCACCACGTTCCACTCCACGTTCCCCTCCTGGCCTTGCTAGAATCATAACATAAGTTTCCAGAAAAAGCAAATGAAATGCTAGTGCAATATTTTTGTAGAAAATGTTTTACTTCCATCCAATGCCACCAAATGCATATATTGGGGTTCTTGAACTTCCGAGCATGCTGGGGTGCAGATCATAGCTGTGTGCTATTCGTTGTGCTGATTGAGCAATCCAGACAATGTGCGCGCTATTCTGTGATAAACATATATTCACCCCTTCGTTCCTCTTGGAATGTCTAAATCAAAATATTCACTCAAAATACTTTCTGACTGTTGCAAATCACGTGAAATGGGCAAATAGAGGATTTGCTATACTATAACATGGTATGTTTGTATTTCTTAAGATGCTGACTTGGTTCTTTCTGCACAAACTGGAACTGCTGCTGTGTCTGCATATGGCTTCTAATGCATATCGACTCTTGGTATGAGCACTGTGCTGTTCTATGGGAAGCAGTTGCATCTATATCCCTCCTGAAACAATACTTGTGAATCTGAACTTGATTTATATGTAATAGTTGGTAATATTGAAGGCAAGAGATATATTTCGGAGCTGTGGAAAATAATGATATTTTTACTGCATCATCTTCTCTGCACATGCATTTTGAGACCCCTCACCATAACTATCTGCAAGATTAGTTCTTGATTATTTCTAAAAAATAAAGTTCTTGATTCTGTGTGGTGAGGATATTATAAATGTAGCATTTTGTGTCTGCACCATCTTTCCTGCACATGCATTTTTTCGGTGTTGTTTTCTAAAGCAGAATGAGTTTATTATATAGTTAATAGCAAATTATTATTGAATGATGAACTTGGATATTATAAAATATCTGGAAACTAATGTTTTATTTCTACAGGCTAGCCCTCGAGATCCCAAGACATTTCCATTTATCCTACTTGGCAATAAAATTGATGTAGATGGAGGCAATAGCAGAGTGGTATACCCTTTGAGATCTTCATATATATATAATGTATAATATATATGGGTTAAATGGGGCTGCCCCCTTGGGGGAGCTAACTTGGCTCCCCCCGCGCTATTTTGCCCGGTTTTTTTATTTTTTTTTGAAAATTTCTTTCATGAATATTCATCACTATATCCCTATATTATGCTATTAAAATTTGTGCGAAACAGAGACTCGTATGACCTCCATCCAGGCAGTCATTTTTTAACGGTAATAGAATTGCTAAAAACGACCCTTCTGGATGGAGGCCGTAGGGTTCTCTGTTTCGCGTGAAATTTGAATGACATAATATAGGGATATATTGATGAAAATCCACGGAAGAAATTCCGAAAAAAAATAAAGGCGGCGAAATGACGCGGGGGGAGCCAAGTTAGCTCCCCCCATGGGGGCAGCCCCATTTTACCCTATATATATATATATATTTATGGGTAAAATGGGGCTGCCCCCATGGGGGGAGCTAACTTGGCTCCCCCCACCCCATTTCTTCCGATTTTTTTTATTTTTTTTGAAAATTTCTTCCGTGGACTTTCATCAATATATCCCTATATTATGTCATTAGAATTTCGTGTGAAACAGAGACTCCTATGCCCTCCATCCAGACGGGGTCGATTTTAGCAATTCTGTTACCGTTAAAAAATGACTGTCTAGATGGAGGCCGTAGGAGTCTCTGTTTCGCACGAAAGTTTAATGACATAATATAGGGATATAGTGATGAAATTCAACGGAAGAATTTTTCAAAAAAAAAATAAAAAAACTGGGCGAAATGGGCCGGGGGGAGCCAAGTTAACTCCCCCCTGGGGCAGCCCCATTTAACCCTATATATATATCCAAGTCAGCATTTTTCTTTAACTTGTCTAATTCTTCTGCCCTTTGCCAAGGTATCGGAAAAAAAAGCAAAAGAATGGTGCACTTCCAAGGGAAACATAACATATTTTGAAACATCAGCTAAGGAGGATGTAAATGTTGATGCTGCCTTCCTCACTGTTGCAAAACTCGCTTTAGCTAATGACCGTGATCAAGATATGTAAGTGAAAATTGAAGTATGCTGCACATATTTTGGCTATCTGGCTTCTTGTTTCCATTTCTTTTCATCTTACATTACATGGTATGTATTATATTGTTTGTTGCATGCTCTAGGTGTTTTCAGAATTTATTGTCGTCAGATACATTAGTTTTAAAATTGGAATAAATAGCGTAATCGTTTATTGTTATTGCATTACACATCCCGATATGCACCACTATTCTTGCATTGCACATCCCTATATACACCGCATGCAATGCTTACATGTTAATACCTATTTGATCAACGTTCATTGAAATATCATTGGCTTATATGCATCATTGAATATCAAATCAAATTCTTTTTTCCCATGTTAATTATTGTTGCCACATGAGCTCGTCACTGCAGAATACTTTTTTTGAAATGCCACCTCAGAATATTGTCGGGGATACATGGATCGTGTGCAAGGGCAATATTTTAACACAAATATATTATGTGCAATATCAACTAAACATAAAATACTGAAATAAAACCCAACCAACAAATAATACAATAATTTTGTCAAGGAATCCAATCGGATAAACCTCAGAGTTGTCTAAAAACTCGATATATAAAATTCGTCAACCGATGTAGAAATTACCTTACGTAAGGACCGGTTAGTCGTTCGAATATATAAAATTAGTCAACCTATGTATACATTAGTTGACGTAAGGACCGCTTAGTCATCCAATTGAAGAGTTATTCAACTGAGAAAATAGCTAGTAAACATATGAAAGCAGACACCAATTTTTACGATTGATGAACAGAGTTGTTGAATGATCAATGGCATAGTCAACTGATAAAAGTCAACAAATTAATTAGAGGCGATGAAAGTCTTAGCCTTTTAACATGACATAGTCGATTGATCAATGACTTAGTTCGATTGATGAAAGTCTTAGTTGGATGATGAACAAAGAAAGTCTTAGCGAGGACATGGTGTGGTGCTCAGTGTTCACTAAATCGGCCGCACATGCCGCATATGCGGCCGCATATGCCCCTGCGGCATGTAGACCGCACCGATTACTTGAATCAGTGCATTATGCGACTTCTCCGCATATGCGGCCCGCATATGCCCCGCATATCCCGATGCCTCGCATACTGCTCCAGCAGCTCCAACTTTTCAATCTTCTCATTCAGGTCCTTAATCCATAACTCCGCCTCTCCATTCAATTGTTAGAATATAACATGCATTTATATACACTTGCAATGCATTAAACATTATGTATATGCAATGTTTTATGTTTTTCTCATGTATTATTTTCACGAGTATATACAATGTATCGTCGAATATTTTTTATATATGCCGATTGAGGTTTTGCTCATGTAGTGCATGCATGTGTATTGAAGTTTTGTTATTACGAATCATATAATGTAAAGTTTTTGTGGTAAATATTTTTTTGTGATTAAATATGAGGCAATTAAAAGTATATACATACACCCATCTAACATGAACCAATTTTCTTAGATCTTCTTTAACTCCACTTAGATACATAACTTCAGTGGTAATGTTATTCATAGATATTTTTTTATTTTTAAATTAAAAATTAGAAAATTGCTTAGAACCGCATATACCCTGCATTTGCTCCTGCATACCGCTTAATCAGTATTCAGTGACCAGTCCGAACGCATACGCTTACCGCTTTCCTGAACCTTGGTGGTGCTTCTTGACAAGCCTTTGTTGGTGTGGCTAAGCAGTATGACATTGGTGTTGGGGAGCTTAGCTCGGGGGTTGTGGAGGTCACCACTGTCGCGAAGGCTTTGGATGAGATAGATTGCTCGGGAGATGGGATATGGAGTGCGATGGAATATGAGGGAGGTGGTGAGGAGGGTTTTGGAGAAGGGGGCTCAGGGATGTCAAGAGCGCTCTTGTGGGATGTTAGGGGAAGGAGACATGATTAATAAGATGCCAGTATTGGTGTAGGTTGTGGGGCGATGAGAAGCCTGGTCTGGGAATGAGAGGATGAATGCGATCTTTATTGGATTTAGTACTAACTTATGGGTCTAGAGGCATATATGGGGAAAAGGACCAAGGTAGGTAGCAATTGATGGTATGCGACTGGGAGTGGGCGAGGGGTTGGCAAGTGTTGAAAATGGCGAGCAATCTATGATGGGGTATAGAAGAATCCTTATGGTATAGTTGGAGACGGTTTCAATGGGAAGGTTATTGAAGGAAACATGGGTCGGGGTTAAGTTAGGAAGCCGTAAAAGGGGGTTAAACACGATCCGATGCATTTTTTCTCACGGAATATTCTAGGTTTGAAGGAGGGGAGATTATTGGGTCGGTATGTCAGAGGAGGTGATGATGTGGCTTTGGAAGGTTTAATTGTGAAAGGGTTGACAGGGAGGTCGGGCGGCCATTTGTTGTGTTAGAATGATGGTGTGTTTGACTTTCTTTGTTCGTTGGAAGGAAGCTCGTCCATGTTGTTGCAATCAAGGTTTGAAAAAACTAAAAAGGGAACGAGGCGGTTTCCCTGGAATCGAGGCGAGGCGTAGCCTCGAGGCGGTCGAGGCATAAGCCTCAGTTTACAAGGATAAATATCTATAAAACTACAATAAATATATACTAAATGAAATTATATATATTCTGACTAACATATGATATATATCATTATAAGATATGATAAGATTATAAAGATAAAAACATCGAAAGAAAGATATACAAATGTATGAGATTGCATCTGTTGGTTTTCATCAGAATTCTAACTATCTAACCCAAGTTGAAGAACCAGTGTATGCACCCCTCATGCCATAACATACCCCAACAAGACGGGGGTCTCGCTGCCCGGTCAGCGAGCCTGGGGGGTCTAGGGGGGAGCAGGTGCGCTCCCCCCTGCGGGGGTGTGGGGGCAGCGCCCCCGACGAATTTTTTTATTGAAGATTTTATTTCTATTCGGATATATGGATCTGTTTGTATAAGAATAGTACATGAACTCCCCTTGAATTCTATCTTGTTTGTCCCTCTCGGCATATTGCATAGCTTATTGTGTAACAACTCCTTAAAATTAAGTTTACAAGTAATGCTTTAAATGATATTTGCGGATTCGTATGTTTAAGGTTATAACTTAAGAGTTTTTGACATAATTGGACATGTTTAATGGTAAATATGAACATGAAAGTGGCCAAATTTAAGCATTCATCTTGTATATTTATATCCTAAACAACTAGACCTTTATAAACATATGAAATTACTAATAGGATAAATGATTAACATAAAAAATAATTTGAAAATAAAAAAATGCCTCAGCGACCGCCTCGCCTCCGCCTCGACCAACTGAGGCGTTCGCCTCTCAGAGGCCCCCTGAGGCGGCCGTTCTGGGGCTATTTGAGGCCGCCTCGCCTCGAGGTGTATGCCTCGTGCGCCTCGAGGCACGTTTTTTGAACCATGTTTGCAATTGTAAATTGGAGATGATGGGTTAGTGTAGTGTTTTTAGTTGTGGTGTATGCATGGTTTGAAAAGGCTAACCTCGAGGCGATCGAGGCGAGGCTTTTTAGCCTCGAGGCGAACGCCTCAGATCGTATTGACAAGGCGTGCTCCTCATAAAGTCGAGGCGGTCTAGGGCGATGAGGCAGTCGAGGCGGTCCGATGCGTTTTCTAGATTTTAAAGAATTTTCTAAGGATTTAAATTGTCTTATTAGTAGTTTTAGATGTTTATAAATGTCTAGTTGTTTAAGATATGTATATGAGATGAATGCTTGATATTTTAAGATCTCTTCATGTTCATAATGGTTCTCTGGAGAGGATGATCTCCCTCGCTCTTTCTTTAGATTTGAAAAGGCGTGGCTGATGGAGGACATATTCCGGGAGGTGATGGTGGATTTCTTGGCTGTGTGTCGTCCAAGTGGAACAACGATGGGAAGACCCGTGAGCAAGCTGGCGGCTCTGAGATCTTTCCTGATGAATTATAATACGGTGAACTGGCTGCAACACAAGGCAAAGAGACTGAGGGCCCAAGAGGAGGTTCGGAGATTGGATGAGTTGGATGATTGAAGGGTGCTAACTGCCGAGGAGTCTGCTGTGAGAGGGGGTTGCCTTGAGGAGATTCTTCGTGAGGACAATAAGGAGGATGTAGCGTGGAGGCAGAGGTCCAGGCTACAGTGGTTGAGGGAAGGGAATGCCAACACGAGATTCTTTCATATGGTGGCCAATGGGATAGGGCGCAGAAACTTCATTCATTCGAGGGGGGTGGAACGCGGAAGGTCATCCCGAGAGTCCGGGGCATGGGGCGATTGGGGAAAGGCGCTCGATCGTACGATGGTGGCTGCCGATCCTCGGGTGGGCTTCTCGGTGCGGGGTTCTTTTTCTTGGGGGGATGGTTTCGCCCGCAACACCCTGGGGGATGGGGCCTCTCTGTTCTCGCGTGGCATGACATCCGCCAAGGAGAAGATGTTTCAAGTGCGATGGGGTAGGTCATCTCGCGCGCTGGTGTAGTTCGAGGGAGAAGGTCTGCTATCGTTGGTTGGCGGAGGGGCACTTGAGGAAGGAGTGTCCTCATACTTCCAAGGTGATGGAGATTGACGGTGGGACTAGTCGTGGATCTCTGGACGAAAAGAGGGATGAGGCGGACCCCATTATACGGGGTACTCATCGCGGAGGGTCCACATGAGGATCTTAATAAGGTGGTGGAGGTGCTGGCATTCGGTCGATCGGCCGGATGTTTGGAGGACGAGATTTGGTTGTCGGACACAGAGCTGTGCGTTCGTGGGGTAGAAGCTGCGGAGGCAGGGGCTTTCCTCTCCAATGGCTGTAGTATGTTTCCAGAATCGGTAAAGTGGTGGAGACCTCGGCTGCGGGATGGCACGAATCGGGTGGGGTCGCGTATTTTGCTGGAGATTGATGGCTTGCCTATCAGATGCCGGCGGTGGCCACGGTTAGAGAAGCGCTCCGGGACATGGGAGAGGTGGATCGTCTGACACGCTCTGGTCTTTGCCCTGGTGAAGATTGGAGTGTGGTGATCTCCGTGGTGGGGGTGCGATTGCCGATCCTTGCAGCGATCTGTTTCTCGGTGGGTAGTGCCACCTTCTGCTTGCGGTTGAGGTATGTGGAGGCATCGGCGCTCCGCTCCTCGGTTGGTTGCTCGGTGCCTGGTGGTAGTCTGTTGGAGCTGCCTCAGGTGGAGGCGCATGCTCGGTCCGGGTCTTCTTCTTTGGTGGCTGGGGTACCTGTCGGAGGGTGTCGGTCGGTGTCTCCGGTCGACAGATCAGACTGTCATGGGAGTCGAGGCATCGTGCGAGATGCGCAGAGGGAGGCGAGTGGTTGCGCGCTTCCAAAGGTGACCGTTATGCCTGAATTGAAGTTTGGGGGCTCGCGGGTCCCACCAATGCCAGTTGGTGCGATGGTGGGCTCTTAGTTCCATGGGTTAGATTGTGTCGCATCGGGCTCCGTTGGGCCGAACCCGGTGGGTGGCTCGGGAGGCATGTTCGGGTTCAAAATAGGTGGGATCCGGTGTTGCGCCTGCGATAGGCCTTCCGACAGGGGGCCTTCGTAGGGGCTTCGATGCTGTGGATCTGTCGCTTTCGTCGCTTGGGATGGGGGTCGAACCTTCGAGGATTGAGGCACTGGCTTCTGTGGTCCCTCCTTTGGCCGCTTTGGGAGGCGGCGATGTTGCGTCACCTGTTTTGGGGGTAGGGAGTAGTGGGGAGGGGTCGCTGGGGGGGCGAGGCTGGAGGGGGTGGTCGGGCAATCTGTTGCGGAGGTGGTGATGGAGACGGACCTTGATGAAGGTTCTGGAAAGGGTGTGGGGTCTGTGAGTTGGGGGGGGGTTTATTCCTCCAGGGAGATGGTGGAGCTCAGCATTGTCCCAGGGGCTGCATCCTTGGCCCGTGGTAGGAAGATGGCGCTGAGGATTCTGACATCAGAGAGATCTAGGAGGGGGCGGAGATTGGCTTCGGGAGAGGGGGAAAGACGGCCTAGGCCGGACCCTCTACTCTCATTTTCTCGCAAAAGACTGAAGCCGGAAGCAAGATTGTGGTTGGAGTGGGAAGATTTTGAAAAGGGGTCGCTGGGGGGGCGAGGCTGGAGGGGGTGGTCGGGCAATCTGTTGCGGAGGTGGTGATGGAGACGAACCTTGGTGAAGGTTCTGGAAAGGGCGTGGGGTCTGTGAGTTGGGGGGGGGGTTTATTCCTCCAGGGAGATGGTGGAGCTCAGCATTGTCCCAGGGGCTGCATCCTTGGCCCGTGGTAGGAAGATGGCGCTGAGGATTCTGACATCAGAGAGATCTAGGAGGGGGCGGAGATTGGCTTCGGGAGAGGGGGAAAGACGGCCTAGGCCGGACCCTCTACTCTCATTTTCTCGCAAAAGACTGAAGCCGGAAGCAAGATTGTGGTTGGAGTGGGAAGATTTTGAAAAGGGTGTGGTGGAGATCAATAGCACATCAAAGTCTGGGGGTGATTGATAGTGCCTGGAAGAGCATGGAGTCAGTGCGACTGAAGATGCGGTGGACATTCACGTGCGGGTTGCGGAATGTCTTGGGGTGATCATCCCCTCCTCAAACCCTACAGGTGGTCCCAAATGAAGATCGTCTCATGTAATGTGCGCGGGATGGGGGAGGGTGAGAAGAGGAGGGCGGTTGGAGATTTGTTGAACGTTTGGCAGGCATACGCTGCGTTTTTGCAGAATCAAAGATTAACACCTGGAGTGATGTGCTCTGGAGCTCATTAGGTTGTTCAAGGCTGTCCGAATGTAGGTACGTTGCCGCAAGGGGGAGCTCTGGGGGTCTGGTCGTGGCGTGGGACGGAGCGCTCTCCGACTTTGTGGCGCACAACGAGGCGACTTGTTCTATTTCAGTGGTTTTGGACAGCAAACAGGGTTTGGGCAGATGTCTTTTTACGTCGGTTTATGGTGAGGCAGGGGGGCAGCAATACGATTTTGTGGGAGGAATTGAAGGAGATAAGGGGGTCGTACCCCACCATCCCCTGGATGGTGGGCGGTGACTTCAACGTGACTTTGTTTGCGGCGGATCGCCCCAACATTAGGGGCGGAAGGGATGTTGGTTCGGCCATCTTCTGAGAGTTTGTGGGGGAGATGAAGCTGATGGTCATGGATGCGAGTAATGGCAAATACACATGGCGCAACAGTTCGTCCAGATCTCGTATTGATCGGTTTCAGTCTCGGCTGAATGGTTGGAAATGTTTCCTTTATCTGCGATTCATGCCCTTCCGAGGTCTAGATCGGATCACACTCCCATTGTTTGGGTGTCGGGGAAGGGCTTTTGGTGAAATCGAGATTCAGATTTGAGAGATCATGGCTGCTCGACGATGGCTTTAGAGAGATGGTGTGCGATTTCTGGAATTCCTTGAGAGTGGAGGGTTTGACAACGCAAAGGTTGGCGCAGAAGCTGAATCTTTTGAGTCGTAGACTGACGAATCATAAGAAGCAGGTGACCCAAAGCAGAGCTGCAATTAGAGAGAGGGCAACCGCAAAGATTTCCAGATGGGATGCTTTAGAAGATGCTTGACCACTGAGTATTGAAGAACTGATGGTTAGAGGAGCACAACAGCAGGCAATTGCGGAGGAGGATAGGCGAAGGGAGCTCGAGTGGTGGCAAAGGTCTAGGCATAAGTGGTTAAATGAAGGTGATGCGAATACCAATTTTTTTCATGCGGCTGCCAATGGTAGGAGGAGGGCTAACAAGATTTTTGAGCTGGAGGTTGCGGACACTGGTGTTATTGGGGATAGGGAGATTGGGGTGGCTCTTGTTGAGCATTTCCACAGGGTCAGCAAGAGGCAACCTGGCTCTGGAGGGGTTTGGTCGGGGAGAGGTCTTAAGAAACTGGAGGAAGGCGGACGAGAGTGGCTTATCTCGGCTTTTCCAAAAGAGGAGGTCCATTCGGCAGTGTTCGCTCTCAACGCTGATGGCTGCCCGGGTCCAGATGGGTTCCCAGTGGTTTTTTTCCGCGATTTCTGGTCTTTATTGGAGCAGGACTTCATGGATATATTGATGGAGTTCAGGGATGGAAACAGGGGATTGGAGCGTCTAAACAAAGCGATGTTGTTCTTGCTACCTAAGAAGGAGGGGGCAGTGCGTGTGGATGAATTCATGCCAATTGCCATATCGAACGCTGTGTATCTTATTATCGCAAAGGTTCTCGCCAACCGGCTGCGTGGTGTAATGGATGATCTTATATCAGAGTCGCAAACGACTTTCATTCCGGGCAGACAACTGTTGGAGGGTGTGGTGGTAGCGGCGGAGATAGTTGCTGACTGGAAGAGGAGGGGTACCTCAGGCTTCTTATGGAAGGTCGATTTTTCCTAGGCCTATGATTGTCTTAGTTGGAGATTCCTATGGACGTCTTTGGTGAAGAGAGGTTTCTCAGAGGTATGGATTGATTGGATGAAGAGGTGCATCACGACTGCTTCTCTGTTGGTAATGGTGAATGGCAGACAGGAGGGGGGAGGGTTCTTCCAACCTCAGCGGGGTTTAGCCAGGCATGCCCTTTGGCTCCTCTCCTCTTTGTCTTGGCAGCGGATAGTTTGGCTACGATGGCGGAGCTGGCGATAGAAGGGTTTTTTTAAGGGTTACACTAGAGGGGATTGCTCGGTGCCGGTGTATAATACGCAGATGACACACTGCTTTTCATCGAGTGAGGGGTCGAAGAGTGCAGGGCGATGAAGGCAGTAGTCGACATTTTTGGTCAAATTTCTGGTTTGTAGGTGAATGGTACAAAATTGGCTTTTGTTCCTTTTAATCTGCGGTCGGACAAGATGGCAAGATGTGCGGAGATATTGGGAACGGTGCAGAAGTCGCTACCTATCAGCTACCTGGGGCTGCCTCTGTTGGTTGGGAGGTTGAGACAGATGGACTAGCTGCCACTGATAGAAAAAATGGAGAAGAAGTTAGCGAGTTGGAAGGCGTCTTTTCTTTCAAAGGGAGGGAAGCTGGTGCTGGTAAAGGCGGTGTTGACATCCATTCTGATTTTTTTCATCTCGACTCGGGTTATGCCTGTTTGCGTGAAGGAACGACCGGAGATTATGATGCGTCGCTTCTTCTGGTCTTCCTCTACTCCGAGGGGGCTGGCCCTGGTAGATTGGGCTACGATATGCACTCCACTCGAGGAAGGGAGCCTTGGGGTGCTGCGTCTTGCGGATATGAATATGGCATTCCTGGCAAAATGGATACTAAAGATCTGGGGGTTGGGGTGCAACCTGTTGCCCAGGATGATCCGGTCTATCTATGGTGTTACTTCGGATCTTGAAGCTAGAGTGGACTGTGTAGCATCGCCTTCGGTTTTCTGGAGAGGTATTTGCTCAACTTTGCCTGACGTGGGGTGCTTTCTGAACCCGTAGCTAGGAAACGACTGGGGTTTTCGATTCTGGACTGCTGATTGGTATGGTCTTGGTAGGTTGAGTGAGCGCTTTCCACGGTTTTATGCGTTGGCTTACAACAAGGAGGCATCGGTGGCGGAGGTTTGGTCGGATGGTGTGTGGGCACCGATCTTTGTTTCTTCTCTTTCTGAGCAGCAGATTGACGAGTTCCTGAATCTTTCAGCCATGTTAGGAAATCTCGAGGGTCCTAGTGCGGGGAGGGATCATTGGCATTGGAGGGATGGATCATTCTCGGTCAAGAAGGCTTACAGGGCCCTCGTGGGGCAGCAACCGGTACATGACGCATGTATGACGAGTGACTATTCGAGAGTTTGGAAATGGAAGATCCCATCAAGGATGAAGTTTTTTTTTCTGTCTGCTTAGGAGGGGGAGGATCTTAACAACGGCTAGGAGGGCGCGAATCTTACCTAATGCTGAGAATGGATGCGCACGATGCGGATCAGAGTCAGAAGACATTGATCATTTGTTTTTTATGTGCCCCGGCTCTGTTGAGGTGTGGCAAAAGGGAGATTGTACAGGGTTAAACTGGGGAGACAAGTTGTCTTTTCGGAGCTCTTTTGGCGGAGGATGGACGGGCTCTGAGGTAGGGAGAATTAAAGTTTGTGCAATTGTGTGGGCTTTGTGGCTGGCTAGAAATGATGTAATTTTTAGGGGAGGGAGGTTTTATGTCGAGAATTTCTTGGGGCACGCCAATGCCCTTTTTCAGTTGTGGCGGATGTAATTTAACTTTTTTGATTTATACAATTTTTTGGCTAGATCTCTAAAGAAGATCTATCCCACCGCTCTCTCAAAAAAAACTTCATTCATTCGATAGAGGTTGGGGGTGCGGTGGTAGAAGAAGCCAGGGAAGTGGAGGCGGCATTGAAATCACACTTTCAGGAGCTTGGCAAGCGTTGCATTCGGGCTGGATGGGACTGGCGGGGTAGAGGTGTCTTGCGGATTGCGGAGCCAGATGCGCTTTCCTTGGTGTCAGAATTCACGGAGGAGGCAAGGCAGGCTTGTTTTCAGCTGAATGCGGATGGGGCTCTCTATCCGGATGATCTCCCGGTGGCCTCTTACCTGGGAGATGGTTAAGCACGATGTGTTGGAGGTCCTCACGGAGTTTCGGGTCGACAACTGCAGTTTCGAGAGGCTGAACAAGGCCCTTATTTTTTTTCTCCCTAAGAAGGGAGCAACATGCAGAATTGAGGATTACAGGCCCATTGCAATATCCAGCGCTGCTTGTCTGATTGTTTTGAAGATTCTTGCCAACCGATTGAGGTTGGTGCTCAATCGGATCATCTCGCTCGAGCATATGGCTTTTGTGTCAGGAAGGAATTTGGCTGATGCCTTAGTATTGGCGTCAGAAATAGCGACCAATTGGAAGCAGAACAAGGTGAGAGGGGTTTTGGGGAAGGTGGACTTTTCCAAGGCTTACGATTGCATCGATTGGAGTTTTTTTGGGCTTCTTTGGAGAAGAGAGCCTTTCCGGAGTTGTGGATAGCTTGGATCAAGCATTGTGTGACGACAACATCACGTGCGGTGTTGGTAAATGACAGACCAGAAGGGGGTTTCTTTCAGCCGCAGAGGGGTCTCAGGCAAGGCTGCATGTTGACGCCATTTCTTTTCATCATTGTGGCAGACGCTTTGACGATTATGATGAGACTGATGACGGGCACGAGTTGGTGTGGTGGTTATGAGGAGGAAATCTCCATCTCGCTCTTGTAGTACGTGGATGACACTCTCATGTTCATTGGTGCAGAGGAGGAGAAGATGTTGCGGGCTTCTCTAATTATGGATATATTTGGGGACCTGTCGGGCCTTGAGATCAACAGATCTAAATCAGTGGTGGTCCCTTTTGTCTTATTGGAGCATGAGGTGCAGGGGGTGGCAATGACCTTATGCTGCCTAACATCGGGGCTACAGACTACCTACTCGGGGATCCTGCTGGTGGTGGGGAAGCTGAAGAATGAAGATTGGAGGATCTTGTCGGACCGACTGGAGGGCAGGATGACATGATGGAAGGCGTCGGTCCTGTCGAGAGGCAGCAAGATGGTTCTTATGAAGCACGTCCTTTTGGCCATACCTACTTTTTTTGCTCCACGAGAGGACTTTCTGTGAGGGTTCGCACGAGGACTAAGAGTCTTACGAGGAGATTCTTTTGGTCTGATGGGAGGCAGATCAGACGAGACATACATCTGGTGGGATTAAGCAAGATGATAACTTCGAGGGGGGCTGGGTTTTTTGCGGATCGATGATATGAAGAAGGCTTTCATGGAGAAATAGGTGGCACGTCTATGGGGGAGTTCTGAGGATTTACTCTGCACGCTCATGAGGAGGATTTATGGGGTTTCCATGTCTATGACGGTTGCTCCCATTCGGCTGTCGTCGTCCTTATGGAAGGGGATCACTGAGATCTTACTTGATTTGGCTCTCAAGCTTCGGCTGGTTCTAGGGGATGGGGCCGCATTTCGCTTCTGGTAAGATGATTGGACCAGTGGGGGGATTTTAGGAGAACGTTACCCACGACTGTGCCAGTTGGCATGCAACCCATTGGAGACGGTGCAACATGTTTGGGAGCACGGTTCTTGGCACCCGGTCTTCTCATCCATCCCGTCCGATCAGAGGGTGGATGATTACTTGCGTCTCCAAGTTGATTTGGCATATGCTGCGGGTCCGACAAGTGGCAGGGATCACTTCACTTGTGGGATGGGAGATTCTCGGTGAAAAGGATTTATCGTTTTCTGGTGGAGGAGGGGGAGGAAGTGGAGGACGAGGTGACAGTCTATACCAGGTTGATTTGGAGGAGCAAGGTGCCTAATTGGGTATTTTTTTTATGGATTCTACGGTAGGATCGGATTCTCACGCAGGTCCGTCGGGGGCAACTGTTGGGAATGGAATCTGGTGTCTATGCAAGATGTGGTGCAGTTTGCCGAGGGTGCAGATCACCTCTTTTTTCTTTCCCTTCGTCTGCTCATGCGTGGAATTTGGCCAACGTTTCTTGGCTGGAGGGTATTGATTGTGCCAGTTTTTGGAGAGCTTAAGAGTGGTGTGTGGATATGGGCACGGGGACAATGCGCATCCCTTTGCGCTTTTGTGGGCGATTTGGTGCGCAAGGAATGACGTCATTTTTTAGGGACATTTTTGTTATACGGAGAATGTAATAGAACATAGCAGAGCTTTGTGCGCATCCCGACGAATGTAATACATTGTATACTTTTAAAACTATTTCTTTTTGTTTAATATAGATGGCGGTGGGTCCCAAGTTCTGGGACACCGCCCCTTTTTCTTTTTCAAAAAAAAGAGCATTAAACTTGTCTAATTTTTTTAATAAATTATCAACACTACACTTTTAAACACACAATCCACAAATCTCAAAGAAAAGCCAGTGTTAGGAGAAATGACATAACGAGCAATGTAATGTAAAAAATGGCAAAGCCTTCTCTCACTATAAGTAGGGTCGACCGCATAGATTCTTGCTCAAATCCATGTTGAAAGATTCAACTATTTTTCATGATGGATGTCGATTACCTAATACAACCTCCACAAGGGGGGATTTCAACCATGGTCTTTTGTGTGGTAGGCACACTGATCTACCACCGAGCCATTTAAGTGGGTATAATGAGCGATGTAATGTACTAATGAAAATAGATTATTATTAAAGACATCTCAATGTTGTCATATATTATATATTAGCCACATAAAATATACATTTTATCGAAGTATATTTAGTTGTAACTTTTATGCACTACAATATTTTTTGATGAAAGAATATGTTATCTTTGATACTCTAATGACAATTATAGCCACACTTCCCTTTTTTATCATGTAGAAATTAGTAGAAAGATTTACAGAATTGGCATATCCGTTCTTTTCATGTTCTTCTCTTCATAATTGCATCATATATTACAATGTTATATATTATACATATGTCGATTAGACTATTTCATCAATAAATATATTTATTATTCTTTTTGTAAGTGTTGAGAAGAGGAACAAATGAGATGCTTATTTCATAGAGCTAGGGTCTCTTATATAGAGAGAAAACCCTAGAGAGTACAAGGGTTACGGAACCCAAAGGATCATTGGGGGTTACGGAACTTGAAGGGTCACAGAGGGTTACGAAACCCGAAGGGTCTCGGGGGGTTACAGAACCCGAAAGGTTACAAACATAAATGTAAATATAATAACTCTAACACTCCCCCTCAAGCTGGAGCTGAGAAAGCTGCAGCTTGTAACAAAAATAAAAAGTATACACCACATCTTCACATGATGCATCATAAGAACATATGTCTGTTGTTGGTAGAAGACCTCGCTCGAGGACGGGTCTGCGACTTTCAGGTCATTGGAACGTATCTCTGTCATGCATGTAGAGTCGTTACGATACACCGGAACGTATCTTTGTCGTGCTTGCAGGTCACCGGAACATATCTCTGTCGTGCCTGGAGAAGAATCGTTGTAGAAAAAGTCCACACGGAGTAGTAGTCGGATCATAAAAGAAGTATACGCCCTGATGAAGAAGTCGATGCTCGGTAAAGACGGATGATCTGAGTAGTAGTCTGGAGTGCCTGTCTGTTAATTGTGGTAGGAAAGTAGACGTCCTGAAGAATCATCTCTGACTCCCCCTTTCTCCCATACTTGATAGAATAAAGAATATGGAATATCAAGTTGGGAGAAACAAAAAGCTGGGAGAAACAAGTCGTGCTGAAATAGAGGTTGTTGGAGAGGGTGGGGCTCCAGGTGGTGCCGACGATGCCAGAGGTGCGGCTGGAGCTGTTGGAGCCTCGGGCGGTGCTTTAGGTGTCGCTGGAAGTGGCAGCATGTGTTGCTAGGGACTCGGACTACCTTGCGCGAGACCATCGAATCCATGAACGACGCAGGAGGTCCAACCCTCTCTCCTTGTCGGCGGAGAGAGGGCTGGTGGTAGCAGCGGATTTAGGGTATTAGGCTTCGGTCTATGACCATTGCTCTGATACCATGTTGAGAAGATGAACAAATGAGATGTTTATTTCATAGAGCTAGGGTCTCTTATATAGAGAGAAAACCCTAGAGAGTACAAGGGTTACGGAATCCAAAGGGTCACTGGAGGTTACGGAACTTGAACGGTCACAGAGGGTTACGAAACCCGAAGGGTCACGGGGGGTTACGGAACCCGAAAGGTTACAAACATAAATATAAATATAATAACTCTAACAGTAAGTATTTTTCTATACAAACCAAGGCTTACGCCATGCCTCCATGGAAAATGCCTCCTTCCACCTTTCTTTTTTTCAAATCTTGGGTATTTGAACTAACGGATGGTCATGATTTGAGGAGAGTTGGGGGGGAGGGAAGTGGTTAACATGACTTTTTCTTTGGAGGAAAGATCAAAGGCCGTATAAGAGGAGATGTAGGCTTTGGTGAGGTGGTGGATGATATGGGTTTGGTGGACATATAATTGGCTAGGTCATCCTCGTGGTTGAAGATTGACATGGTCTTAGTCTTTGCGGAGCTTGCAAAGGCCAGTACGATTTCTTTCCCATTTATGTTTTCATATGGTACGTTTCTGGCTTGGCCCTCAAATTAGAAACATGCAAGCTACTTCAACTTTGAGCGGTCTTGGTTCTCAAGCTGGGTTTTTGTCATTAGTGGAGAAGCACCATCATGCATGTCCATGACTCTATTAGGATGGAGGATGAGGGGATGTTGACTCAACAGAGGGCTAGGAGGAGGGGCATTAGGTTGTGGTTAAGGACTTGTAGAAGGAGATCAAATGGAAGTAGATGTCTTGTTAGTTGTAGCTATCATAAAGGGATACCAATACATGATTGTTCCACATAACGGCTTTAGAGAGATGAAGAAGGGACATTCTTTTTTAGAAAAGATCAAGGTTTATTTACACTAATATAAAATGGTGCAGTATATCTCATACATGTCATAGATAACACCAAAACAAGAAGAAACAAAAAAGTTTCATGGTGCACGGAGTCAGAAGAGGATCACACATCCTGATCCTTACAGCCAAAAATTTCCGTTATTTGTTTGTCAAAATCTAAGGCACAAAATCCAGGTATATACCCATCCAAGGACTAAAATTCCTTTTATTTAGTCCGGAGAAGATTAAATAAAGGCAACGGTCATTTTTTTGAAACTTTGTTAGGTGAGGTCACTTCAGTCGTAGCGTGTTCCTTCGGCATGTTTGGATCGGATTTTAGTTCAAAGAAGGGAGGTGTTTTCAATACTAGCGGACAAGTAATCAAGTCAGAATGATGAGAAGGGACATCATGATTGGTTGATTGTTCGGTAAAGAGGGGAATTAGGAGGTCGCGATGACTCTGGCTAGTCACTACATGGAGGTTACAGTGTGGGGTTTGAGAAAGGTTTGGCAGTGATACGCCATAATGACTGACGAGTTAATCGAGGATTAGTAGGCATATTTTGTGAGGCCAATGATCAAGGGGGAGACGAGGATCTTTTTTATCATCTTTGAAGTAGGATGGCTCATGAGCCTTGGGTAGTATGATGGACTGGGGCACAGTGGTGGAGAGGTTGGAGCAGCATCTGAGGGTTTTTTTTGAGTCAAAGCATCTGAGGGGTTAGAGAGTGAAGTTGATATGAGGAGGTTGCTTGATCTTGCCGGGCTATGTAAATGTCAACTCTGCTCTTGTTCAACATGTCCTTGTTCAAGTAGATGCAATTAATAGGAGGTCCTTATGGAAGGGGACTGAGTAGGGAGGAATAGACAATTGCTCGGTGAAGTGGGATGAGTAAGGTTTATTGACCCAAATGGGAAGGTGGCTTGGCCACTAGGTGTCTGTGGTAGTTCAATGGGGCATGGTTGGTTAAGTGTTGATGGAGTTTCTGGATTAGGTGGGAGGTTGTGAAGATCTATTTTGGGAGATGCCTTAGTTGGGTGAGAGAGAGAGTTATGCTGCCGTGGAAGCCTTCGATTTTCTGATGGTTGTTGATGCAACTATCATTATTCATGGAGGCGCATGTGGTAAGGTGCCTGAAGGTTGGGTGCCTTCAGTTTTTGGATGGATAACTGGTTACAGAAGGGGGTGTTTGTGAAGATCTTTTCCAGGTTTGCGGTGCTTGTGGAGGACAATTAGGATATGTCGATGTTGGAATGGGGTGTAATTTTCCGGGCTCTTTTTCCTTGTTGACATGACGATGGAGTTGCTAGAGAGTGTCGTCCTTTTGGTCTGAGATCGGAACACTCAAGAGTGGGTTGTAGAGGATTCCATTGTATCCAGGGTGTACGAGGCAATTGAGGGAGAGTCCATTGATGTTTGGGCCTGAGTCTAAGAGAGATTGTCCGCTACTATGGAAGGCAAATAGACTTTTGAATCTTAAACTGCATGGGGGTTGGTAAGGAGGGAAGGCTGGCGGATGTCACACACCGGTCTGGTGTGCGAGAACGGACTTGAGTCACCTGTTTTTCACTTGCCAGTATGCTGTTGCAATATGGGGAGAGTGAGGATCCTGTGGACTGATGCATGAGGGGAGAATATCTTTTGGGCAACCTTTAGTTATAGAGAAGGTTGTAACCAGGTGTACAGGACATAACCATACATGAGTTGGCTGCTTGTGGTCATGTGCAATATGTTGCAGGGGGATCTCGATGATGTTCAAGGGCAGGAGGTACCATGTATAGAATCTGGTGCATATTGCGAGATTGGGAGTGCGATACACATCCTGAGTGGTCCTGCATTGATGAGAGTGTACGCCTTGGCATACTTGTTTTAAGTTTTGGATGTGATTCCCTGGCTGGATGTTTGGCCTTCCAAAATATAATAAAACAGATCATAAATGGAAATCAATTTATCACTATCTTGAAGTCTATGGAAAATAAAACTCAAATTATGAGGATCTTTTAATGAAAGGTCGATTTGGGATCATAACACGAAACAAGTGTAAAGTTATTGTAGGCCACAACAAATTGATTTTAATAAAATATGTACACATTGCTGGAGGAATTCTTCAAGGTGCAGTTGTTTTCATAAGCTCCCCAGACGTTAAACATAGTTGTGATTTTTTGGCACGAGCTATATGTCTAGAGGTGCATATGCTTTGAGAGCCCAAGGAATGCACTGTTTTTTTGTCAAACATAATATTCCATCTTAAGGGCCACATGATAAAATTAAGCGACAATAGCACCTGTGCTCATCAGATTTCATTTGGATAATCTAATAACCTTTGGAGAAACCTGCTTGCAAGAAGGTTTGTTGTTGAGAAGTTCAATTCAGGCTTGATATTAGTCACTACTACCAGCGAAGAACATCAACTGAGATTTTCAGTTTAGCTCACAAGGACTGCTAATAAATGCTTAAGAGACTAAAAAAATCTCCCCACAACCGTTTAATAGGTGTGTTTGTTTTATAACTTGTGAAAATGGGGAACTCCTTCTTCTCTTCCATTTTAATGCATAATGGTATTTTTAATAGCTAGTCTAATCTAAAGTCTTCCTGCTAGCTGCTACTTTTTGTAAAATTTGGGCGTCTTCTTCATGCAGATATTTCCATACCTTGCCTGACACTGTCCATGAGACCGAGCAAAGGGGCGGCTGTGCTTGTTGAGGTGAATCTCAGATAAGCACCCCTTAACCGGAGTTGACTTTCAGCATCTTGATGGTCTGGGTTATCTCCATAGCCTTCAGTTCTAAATGCCTTCGCGCGAAAGATGTATTTGTTCATCTTCTTGTGCCGTGTCCCCTTCGCATGTGTAATCTTGTGTGTATATTAAGTGCTCTATATTTTGATGGTAGAACTTTGTTTGTTTGTTTGTTTTTTGCTTTTGTGGGTCTCCTTCTGGGACTTGCAGAGCGGGCTCAAGGGGGTGGGCATTTAGGTTCTCTCCACTCCTTTTGTTATAAACAATCATTTTATTTATTTGTTCTTTCTTTTGTTTATCAAACAAATATGTACAGACATTGTAGATTAAATGCACTTCTTTCAATGTTTATATGACTTCCTTTTCCCCGTATTTATTGTTTTTGATGTCAATATTCTGAGATGGAACAATGTGAAGGATATGAATGGTTATGAACAACTTTTGATATGAACAATTATTGTTCTATATATTATTTCTATGTAATTGTGTGATGTCCATCCCTTTTTCGCAAGCAAGATTATGTTGCAAGCATTTTAGTTACAAGGATGCATCTTGTTGGAGTGGTTGGTGGTGTTCAGAATATGCTCTTGGATGTCTGATAGAGTAGTGCAGATGATGGACCGAAACCATGACCAGAACAACATTCACGAATGAGATGGTACGTCGGACATGCGCACGAGTCTCCTCCTTGTCAATGAATTTAGGAGGAAGGGACAATCCAACCTCTTTGGATGTGGGGTAGCATCCATTTATCTCGGGATAAACTATAACAAGTTGAGTGGTACATCATGTCCTTGTTTATAGTATTTATCATTCTCTTATCACTTAAACCAACTGAACGGAGCAAATGATAAACTTCACTTAATTCTTACCTCACCTTGTTTCTTAATCCAGAGTCCACATTCTTCTTTCCTAATGATTATAAAACACCTTGATGAGAACCTAGGGAGGGGCTTGTGCTATGATGACTTACATGTATCCAAGAAATTTACTAAGGTGCGTTTGGTTGGCGGGTTAAGGCGGGTTAAACTGGTAGAGGGTAACCCGTTTTTGTGTTTTGGTGTTTGGATAGATGGTTAAACTGGGGGTGGATTTGGGGTGATATGATTGTATTGAAGTTTGAAAAAGTGAGTAGTTATTGTTATGTGGTTGTATTGAAGTTTGAAAAAGTGAGTAGAAGTGGAGTAGTTTATAATTTTTATATGATATGATGGTATAATATATTATTTATTGATAGGATTGATGATGTAAAATTGATTTATTTAATTTTTAAAAAAGGAATAAAGTGGGGCCCACGGGGAGAGAGGGGGATGTGGGTTAAGGGGAGTAAACCCCCCTAACCTGCTAGCCGAACGGCCCCTAATGGTTTGATCATGGTTGACAAAGCGTTCTCCCACTATAAGGAGGGTTGTCTACATGTATTCTTGCTCAAATCCATGTTGAAAGATTCAACTATTTTTTTACACAGAATGTCGACTACCTAACGCAACCCCCACAAGGAAGGATTTGAATCCTACTCTTTTGGATAATAGGTACACTGCACTATTATCAGGTCATTTAAGTGGGTGCGTTTTGATCATAGTTCAAATGGAAAAAAAATTAAGGTTAGGAGGTTTAAGTAGTGGTTTTTATCGAGTTTGATTTCACGCATTTGTAGTTGCCTCTCTCTCTCTCTTATATATATAGGGAAAAAGGAGCCTACCTCGGCGGGTGCAGGTAACTTCCTACACCGGACCTAATTTTTCATTATTTTTTAGTTTTTTTTGAAATGAAACCTTGGGGGATTTAGATCACCATGTATTACCATATTATCATTCCAAATTCAACTTAATTCGAGACTTCTATCATCTCCATCAAGACTACCAAATTTCAACGGTTTCAGAATTGCTGAAATCGACCCTTTCTAGATGAACGTGTTAGGAATGTTTGTTTTGCATGAAACTTGAACCACATATTCCCCTTAATATATTAAGTAAATCCCCCCAACTTTTAATTTAAAAAATAGAAAATAATCGGAAAATGCGGTGGGTGCATGGAGTTTCCACACCCCAGGGTTCAGGCTCCCTGCCCCTATATATATATATAGGATATCTTTCAAATGAGACATGGTCCTTCCATATCTAAGGAAGGTCAGCGATCTTGTGCGTCGATAATTAATCAGATGGTTATTATAAAAGGCATGTTAATTTTATTATTTAATTAATCAAAAACCCATTTTCGGCATTACGCATTATCTAAATATAGTAGGTAGCATCTCAAATATCTCCTCATTTATGTCTCTCATACTCTTTCCAAAAATCCCATACGTATACCTAAAATATCCCACAATCACGGCGGCAACCGTTAGAGGAGGTGACGACGACGGGGCTCCGAAGGCTCACGCGAGGGCATCGTTGCTCCGGCACGGCGACAGCCGTGAGAGGAGGTGACGACGACGGGGCTCCAGAGGCTCACGCGAGGGCAGCTTTGCTCCGGCTGGCGATGGAGGTCGCACGATCGACGGAGGAATCCACCTGATGTTATCGTATTCATCGATCGCTTCACTGAGGGATGTGGAGATTCCAGACGTTTTTGATGTTTGCATGGTGTCACGTGTTGTCATCTTCCTCCCGCATGGAGTACTGTCATCTTCCTCCTGCATGGAAATAATTAGTTGGGTGGCGAGGACAGAGTTGTACCATTGTTTCTTAATCCTGCATGGAGTATTGATTTGGTGTGAGCGAGTCTGATTTTATTTGCTTTGGTTTGCCGTGTAATCATATAGATTACACTTGTTTTATCTGAATAATGCCGTGCTCTTGTTTTATCTTTACGCTATTTGTTTGTCTCAAACACAATTGATAAATTTCTCTTTTTTTTTTTGTGTTGACATCTGAATATTATTTGTGGCAGCGATGTCCAAGGAGGGGGCGACACGCCCTACAATGATTGACAACAGGGTTGAAGTTGCGATGCTCCTCGAGTGGCGATGGATGGATCTTTAGGAGCAGCGGGCTTTGGCAATGACGATGTGTGTATCATGGTGGTGAATGCACAATGAGGCCGTGCGACTATTATGTTTTACATATTTCATGTGTATTATACATTTTTGATGTTTATTATTATAATTTTGATTTGTATTATACATTTGTTATGTGTATTTTACATATCAATTGGATGTGAATGAAAAATTGTAGTTTTTATGTCTATTATACATTTTGGATGTGTGTTATACATTTTGAAAGTGTATTATATATATTTCGATTATATTTTACTCATCGATTGAGCGTGAATGAATACTGTATTTTTATAAAGAACCATAAAAGATTTATTCTACAAAGAACCATACAATCGTTACAAATAACCATGCATTAATTGCTAATATGAATTGTATTCTACACATAACCATACAATAAGTACAAATGACTGAATTAATTTTGAAAGAACCACAATAAATACAAAAAAACATACAACTGTTACAAAAGGAATCGCATATTATACAAAAAAACACATTAGGATACGAACATTGTCCCACGTAATATCCTGCAACACGAAACTGGGCATTTTTTAAATATGGTATTGCGAAAATTACCAAAAATAAAATTAGTTAAATTTAGTATTTCGCAATATTAATTAGAGTGCATAATTAATGCAAAAGTTCATTACCAAAATACCCTTTTGGGCAGCAAAATTGAAGGTGCCGTTGGATTTGAATCCGATGGCCCAGATCGTTGGCCTTCCTTAAGGATGGAAGGACCACGTTTCATTTGAAAGGCCCCCTATATGTATGTATGTATGTATGCATTGTCATTCCTTTTCATGCAATCTTAGCGGCTTACAGGAGAACTTTATATGCATATGGAGTGGTTCCCAATCCCGACTCCCTCCAAGATAATTTTATTCATCTTCTCAACAACGGTTAATTGAGGAGTCTTTTGGTGCAGTCATTTGATGTCTATGCTTCCATGAGACTTGTATCACATATCAAGGGGCACATCATACACACTTCAACTTCTTTTTTGTTTGCTTTTCTACGAGTGCATGAAAAATCCTTGAACACACTGAAGGCCCTATCAATAAACACGATGAAATAAAATGAACCACCAAATAGGCTAATCATAAAAAGATCACATAAATGTATGTGAACCAACTCCAATATGCGTGCCTTTTTGGAGATTGGGTTACTTTTCAACGTAACTCTTGACTACTTTGCGATCAAACAATGGATGCATCTTTTCATGTTTTTTTCTACGTTTTACAATTATAGAAAATAAATATCCATTTTCAAAGAGTGGATTTTTTTACTGGTTGAGGGGGGGGGGTCGAACCCAGATTCTTTGAAAGTGGGAGCCACTGCTTCTACAACCAGACTATTAAAGGGGTTCTTTTAAAGAGTAGATTGTAGATGAACAGGTAATTATTTTATTTATAAGTTTTGAAAAAATATTCTGCATAATCAATATAATCAAAACCTGCACATAATTACTTTTGCACACTAAATATAACTTTAACGCTGAACAATTTTCATTTTAGTTAGCTTCTTTGGTGATTTTACATTGATCTATAAAAATATAATTGTATACAAAAAATTGGAAAAATACCCAAATTCAAAATGTATATTGGCCTCATTGGATTTACATTGAGGTTGCTTGCATGCATATATTTCTTATACTAGGCTATCACTAAAAGGTTTTGCATGCATTGATGGATTTCTCTACATTCTCTATCTTAAGAATCTAGCACATGACATGAGAGAATGGAAGCTTCATATAATCTAAAAAAATATTTGCAACTGATGTCACGATACTTGGAGAAATTGTATTGTAGATGATTACTATGTGAAAGGTGGCACAAAAGACTTGCAAATAAAAATTCAAAATAAAGATCCAAACTTGCAAATAAAGATTCTCGTATTTAAGACCAAAATTCGACACAAAAATTTCTTTGCAAAGCTATAATTTAGCATGATCTCCTTATTATTAGAATGGTCCGATAGGATTTCCACATGGAGCTTGTTCAAGTTTAGATTCACAAATAAACTTCAAACCAATAAGCAAATAAAGATTTAAACTTGCAAATGAATATTATCGAATTTGAGGCAAAAACTTGACAAAAAATAGAGAAAACGACTTTAATTACTTGGCAATTATAATAATTTAAATTGTATTCCTTATCATTAGAATGGTAGGATATTCACATTATTCAAATGGATTTTTTAAACCTAAATAATCACGGTTAATCCATCAACATGAATGAATAATTAACTTTTGATTAGGATGCACGGATATAATTACCAATCACACTATAATTAATTATACTTAGGTTATACTTAACATTTATTTCTCCCTAACTCTTTGAGTTAAATCATGTACTCTCTCCCATATTTTTTTGATGACCAGGAGCTTGTATAACAAAGGGGGTCGAAGGATTTCGATTAATGCATATAAAATATTTTGTTCTATGTTCCCATCCTCCGTCCAACGCGCGCAGTCCAAGCGCATCGACGAGCTCGCATCCACAGTCGTCGTCGTGTTCCAACCCGTCCCATTCGATTCTCCGAGAGGAGGTTAAGCTAAAAAATCCCATCTTTTTCTCAACAAGGAGAGGAGAAAAGGAGGAAAGAACAAAGGTTTCAGATACAGTAGGGAGAGATGGTTGGGGGAGTGGACTGGGCCTTCACCCACCGCGCATGGGACAAGTGGGTTTCCACCTCCATCGCCTCCTCAGGTTCTTCCATCCTCCTAATCGTCCTCTTTTTGTCATTTCTGCCAAAAAGATCGCATCTTGGCATTTCCTTCTCATCCATTCTTTACTTTTGACTGTTGTTGTGAGTATTGATGTCCAAAGGAGGGATTATGCAGAATCTTGTTTCTTAAATTATTGTTGTCATCATGGTCAATGGTGGGTTATGTAAATCTTGTTTGTTTTAGGTGCTTATGCTCTTGTCTTATGTGTCATTCTTTTCAAAGTAATGAAGCTTGGCTGTCGATACCTAGAATATTAACAATTGCATCTTGCCTTTTCCTTCTGACCATCTTCTTGAATCTGTACTGCTGTTGCTTCTGTTGTTTTTACTCACCATAAGCACTAGGTAAATCCCTGTTACTTCATGATATCATTCATTTGTCATCGTTTTCCCACCGTTGTTGCAGGCGAACCACCACTAAAAGCGGCGCTGCTTCTGAACTACAACCCGAGAAGTCCTTCACGCCTCTTGCCTGTTATGTGCGTCCTCCTATGTCAATCTTCTATTTATCTTATTGTGCTGCATTTTTTTCCTTTATCATAAGTTTTGTTTCGTAGTGTCTATGATCTAATTCATTGGTTGATTAACTTCTTGCTGTAGTGTTTGCTCTCATGTTGTCTATGAAATTTCGATCTTAGACCTGTTTGGATTGCTGAAGCCAAATTGGCTTCCATGAAATTTATTTCTATATAATATACTTGTCCAATGGAAATGAAATTTGATCTAAAATACTGCTGCTGTAATGTTTGTTAATCTTTGAAAATATCTTTTGCAATGGTCTTTGGATTCTTGGGAACCATGATAAACTCCAATAAAATTACAACATGCCAGTATATTGCATCAAGACCGTGTACAACAATACACCCATGATAAGTACAAAGATTTAGTACTATGTTCTATGCTCTCCACATGAACTTCTCTCTTATAAAGCAACCATAATATTCCTTCATGCCCGTATAGCCTACAACATCGCTAACAGATAGGTTCAATCATGATGTCTTATGTGCATTAACTCTCCCTGCCAGCCCATCATGCCTTGAAACTCGTCCGAAAACTTGTGACAAGTAGAAACATTACTCGAGATTTTCATTGTCGAAATCATATGCAAAAATGGACATATAAAGGATGGTGGTCCACATCATCATCTCTTATACAAAACACCGCTGCTCCACCTGCTCCCATAGACCTCCTCTTGCCTCTTCCTCATTAATTAAGGATGCACTCACCGCTAGTGATTTCGTTGTCTTCAAATTAATCAGTAGTCCAATGCAAAACATGATCAAGGTTATTACGGTGTGGGCTATTAAAGAATTATAAGAAGATTTACCAAGAGCTTGTCATACATGCACTCTCAAGTGCCTATTAATTTGGGCTTGTGGGTGTGGGTTTAAAAATTGGTAGGATATACTCCTTCCATCTACGCTTCTAATCCAACAGTACTCAATCGATGCATGCCCATCATCAATGAGACCAAAGAGCCTACGTTAATACTTCACAATAACCATTATTCGACCAGTCATCAAGCTAAACCGTAAAATTGTGGAATTATTGAGGTGCATGCGAAGATTAGATGCCATCTTCGACATCACCATCATTATACCCATTCAGAATACTATGGACTTCATTGACAACACTATGGACTTCGTTAACAATTTGACAACCACATCTTCTCCACCAAGGGGATACTTCTCCTATTACCAACCATCCATTTTTTTACCATAAACTTGTAAGCAGTTTCAATAATCACTTAGCTAGTAATACCTCATTAATCACTGCTAGATTTTTATCGACTCTTCCTTTGTCCTCCAGGCGTCCCTCCCACTCCATGAAGCACACTTCTCACCCATCTTTCCAATCTTCTTTCCAAAATCTATTGGGTTCTTCTCCTCACGGCATTACTGTTACGGTGTGACATTAGGGTTTAAAGTTTGAGTCCCACCCATTCTATGTAATTTTGCTATTGTTTATGTTATACCCATGGCCTCTCTTTACATGAAGAGGACACACTACTCAAAATATTGAGTAAAACTTCCCACATAGTATCAGACTAACAGTCCTAAACCAGTGCTCCATGCCCCTCCCCATTACCAAGCCTCTCCACCACCACATGTGGCGCCCTACCCCATCTGTTCCACGCAATGTCGGATCATCACCTACATGAAGCCATTATCTCTCTCTTAATGACACCCTTGCTTTGTCGTAGTGCAGCTGCCCCTCGTGGGGTTGCTGCCTGCCTCCTTGTGGTGCCCATGCTCTCTTGTAGGCATGTTGCCTATTTAAGGTTGTGCTACATCCATGTAAGGTCGCCGCCATCGCTACCTTTATGTACATGATATAGACAATTATATGTTTGTCTGTATTTTTATGGTTTTGCCATAAGAGACATCAGGAGGTCTGAAATCTGAGGTGACGTCACGGTCGACATGCATAAATCCAGAGCTAGAGACTGAGTAGCGCAACACACCATATGGATGAGGACAATAGCATGGTTTTGCCTGGTTACTAAGGAAGGTTATTTCTCAAAGAGTAGATCGGGTGATTAACTGTGAGACAAATATATCATCTTGAACATCCTTAAAGACTCGTATTTGCATAAGATAAATGTGAATTATGTGTATAAGACATACTATGACTTTATGCAACTTCGGTTGAAGGGCAAGACCACTCACAGCTAAAGGTGTTAAGCAAGAAGTACAACTCCTTGAGGCATGCATGCACATGTTCAATGCAGAATGCAGTGTGGAACGAGTTAACATAATAGTGATAACTTTCCTTGAAGGTGTTAAGCGAGTCTTTATGTAACTTTTCTTTGTTATTTTAATATATTTGGGACATACACCATAGCGCGTGTTCCCTCTTTTTTGACTCAAAAAAAGTGATATGGTGGGTTAGGACCAGCCTATCATGCAACTCGAGATCAAATGATGACAAGCATTGCACAACTGACATTGGAGGTGGCATACAATAGATTGAGTAAACCTTAATGTCTTCCACCAAAGGAAGATACCATAGTCTCGAACTTCTGTATTAGCACTATCTTCTGATTGTGGAGGGAGGGGTCTGTTTGGAGGAGCCTATGGAAGTAAAGTGCAATGCACTTCTTATGGCCTGACATGTTCCATCAAGGAGATGTGTTGGAACAAAGTATGGAGGCCCTCTAGTGCTAGCATGGATAGAGATATTGACACATTGACCAAATCATGTGTTAATTTGGTGGATATTTTTGGGAAAAAGAGGGTATGGCGTTGAGAAGATGCCGACCCAAGATATTCTATATATTAACAGTAAATATAAAGAATTTACAAAGTCCAAAAGGACTTTAAGCTATTGGCATGCATTACATTTTCCATGTACATTCTTTCATCTCGGAATATAAAGCCGTTCTGAGCAATCCACAAGGACCAATGAATAACATGCACCCAAACTTTGGTGAGGCTACTCCCATGGCTAAGAGCGCCAAGGAACACCCAAAATCAATCCAATCCCCTGTCGACACCCTCTCCACTTGCACTGCAACCCAGACCTCCTTATCAACAGACATCCAAAGAATAAATGCTTTAACCTCTTCCATGGCCTCAAATTTCAGCGAAATTCAGTCGAATTTCTGTCGAATATCGATATCCAGTCGAAATCGAAATTTGACCGAAATGACCGAAATGACCGAAATGACCGAAATATGGGGGTCCTAGTACAAAAAATGACCGAAATGATCGAAATTCCGATCGAAATTCCACCGAAATTCCACCGAAATTCTGTTTTGGTCAATACCGAAATGGTGACCGAAACCGACATTTAGGACCTTGACCTCTTCTCCTACGTCAAACAATGCTCACATGTGACTACACATCCAGGAAAGAATTTGGGATCTTCTCTCATCTCTCAGAAGACGGTCCCTCCTTAGCAGCCAAATAAAAAGCCGGACCCTCAATGATACCCACCAACTCCAAAAGTCGGTGAACTGATCATAAGCAAGAATCATATCCAAAATCTACAACTGATAAAAAGCCTTATAAGCCTTTCGCACCTAAGCCTTAAATTTTAGATTTCGATTTCATTTCGCCAAGTTTGGAAAGAGAAATTTCGGATAATTTCGGTGGAATTTCGTTGATATCGTCGGAAATTTTGGAAGTAAATCTAAATTTGATTTTTTTTCTAAAAACTAATGTTTTTAATATTCCTAAGTCAATAAATAAAATAGAAATGTACACACGCCATGATAATCACTTCTTTAGTAAGAATGAAGTGATAAATATAATAACTATTTATCAAAACATATATTTCAAAATAAATAAAGAACAAAAAATATAAATCTCTTCAGTTAAAACTTGAATTTAACTCTTAAATCTTGTGTCTAACTGATTTGGTTTGGATTAGATTCGAAATATAGAAACTAACTAAAGATACCTCTTCAAACAATGGAAAGCATTCTAACAACTCAAGACATCGATGAATAAGAAGTGAAAGTTCATTAACATATGCAAATTTTGATGAAGCGAAGGATAGGTTACCTTTTATTGTTGTTTTACTAAAACAACATGCACTTTCGATGAAATTTTGTTGACAGTTCGTTGAAATCCTCGAAAAAGAAATAAGTTAGTGTTTCGATTTTGGTGACGTAGAGAAATGGAAATTTCAGAGAAATTCGGTGGAATTTCGTTGAAATTTGAGGTCATGTTCCGCACAATGAACCGTCCATTAGGCCTTGCCCAATGATCAACAACGTCGTTCATCCTCCTCTCAACTAGCAATGCCTTAAGCGTTTGTAAAAATTCCGTTAAATATTGTTATGACAACTCAGTATGAAACTGAGGTATCTAGCTCTCGTCCTCCCAGCAATCTCTGACGGATTATTCTGCATTAGTAGCCAACACAAATAGGCGTAAAAAATGATCCCACAAAGATCCTTGCCCACTCCAATCATCTCCCCAGAAATGGAATCCACATCCATCACCTAAAAAAGGCTTCATGAGTGGTACAACATACGGAAGCATCAAACAAATCCCCTTCTACAAATTGGAAGGCAAACACACGTCAGCCCCTTGTGACAATGGATCCAGAGAGAACCCATAAATAAAACGCAACATCCTGCATAGCAATTCACCTTCCATATTCAATAACATGTCATCTGAGACTGCAATGATGGCTACTATTCATCTTCTACAATTGTGTTAGGTATAAAGTCTCACTTTGTTCATTCTATTGAGTTCGATTGGTTAGTATATTCTAGCGCTTCCATCATCGTTATAGGAGGCAGTTTGACAACGTCAGTACCCCAGGGAGGGCTTTTCTGTGCACAAATGTCTGTTTCCCCTGTTATGGGGCAGGAGGAGGCTATTGTTACCGGCACTCTCTGCTTGTCATTTCAGTTAGCATGTTGTCTTTTAATTAGATTTGCAAGGCGATGCACGGAGCGTCATTTTTGTCATGTCTTCAATATTTTAGGATATTATGACAGGGAGGATGATATCATCATCCCAAAGCTACACTTATCATTTATCAGGATTGTTGACTCCAAGTTGTATCAATATTGGTACTCCTCCCTCATCATATCTGCCTCTTATAGCCTTGATGCCACCTCCCTTAACATTAGCAATCGAATATACTCATGGTTGTCAGTTTTAAAAATCTCATGCAAAGCTTATCCTTTTGTTGCCTCCCTGGAGTTATTTCTTAGGGATTATTATTATATTTACAAGGTAGCCCTGGAATCTTTTTTTAGATCCAATGGATAAGAAAAATTCAATATATAGCTAGAGTGGTGATTAAGGGTTTTAAGATTCCAAGGCTTAAAATTGGATTTCCCTTTAAGAGCTACATGAATTGCGTTAAGTATTCTTACAACATATATGGCTGGTTTGTTAATGGCTCTCATCATGAGCCCATAGTTGATTGGCCCCAACATAGTATCCTAGATGGTGCCTAGTAAGAGTCATGACATTAGTTAGACGTACACGAGGAAAGTTGTGGTAAAAAGTTGTAGAGAGAAAGGTGCATGCGAAGGTTACCATTGAGGTCTCAACAAGGAATAGGACACTGGAAGGGAATTGGTGGCGGGGGGTCATGGGGAACCTTTATTTCTTTGTATGTGTTTGTATTTGTGACGGGATTGCCATGAAACCGAGGGAGGTTTACATGGAGGACAACATAGGTGGGTCATTGGTGGTAGTTAAGAGGAATGAGAAAGGGGATGGATTGAGGTAACTAAAGAGAGAGAGTGGATTAAATGGCCAGAAAGATCTAATCCAACATTTACTCAACACATGAAGCATCATTTCGGGCTCTTCAAAGTATTATGACCAGATTGACTTGTGTGGAGTTCTTTATTAGTACTATATGGCAAAATTTACTGGGGATTCTTACAAGGAAACAGCATATTATAGTGGACGAGGCAAATTAAGGTGGCTCTAGTGGTTCACTTGGTGTTTTGCATTTAATTATCTTAATGTTATTCTAAAGATAACTCTTTAATATATTTGAGATCTGGAATCGAAATGATATTAGCAGAAGGCCAGGCTATGTACGTGCGAGAGCGTACGAAGGGGGAAGAGCAAGAGCAAGAAAAAGGGAAGGGGAAAGAGTGACAGCGAGAAGGGGAATGGGCGAGCAGGCAGGCAGTGATACTCTCTCAGGACAAGGTAGACAGTTATTGGAAGGGTGAGGTGGGGAGAACGTAAGCATAGAAGATCCAAATCAAGGATTTGGGCTGGCGCCTGACCACATGAGTAGGGAGACAGCAATAGATTTTATCTCTTAAGTACGAGGGGAATTCATCCTCATTGGACGTCTGAATTGTGGCAACTTGAGTGGCTTAGGGATGTGCCACCGATGTCGTCATACAACTCAGCTTCGACCCGACCGACATGGTGCTTTCGATGTGGCGAGGAATGGAACCTTGCGAGGATTTGCTCGGGGGTCATGGTTTGCTTTGGTTATGGTGCTCTAGGTCACTGCAAGGTGGATTGTGTCGTGAAGGAAGAGGTTGTGTGTTTGTGGGAGGATGATAATGGAGAAGGTTGCAACCGGGGACATTGACTTCCACGGGTGATGTTGATGAGTGTTTTGATTGCTAAGGGCCCTAAAGAGGTCGTCATGATGGTGATGTAGGCTTTTGGTGGGGAGATTGGCAAGGATTTCGAAGGAGACTTTTTCTTTAGGTTGGGACTGAGAGTCCTCTGTGCTTGACATTTGTTGGAGGTGACAGGGTCGGGACTGGTGTTGGTCTCTCTTTACGGCTGGTCATGGAAGGCCAGGAGGCACTTCCTTTAGGTTTGGACCACTTCCTATGAACATGTCTCAAGTGCTATGCTCATGGAGTTTAGAGCACTTCCTTCTGTAGAGTCCTCTGAAGGTATTCTTGTGGGTAGAATGGAGATGTGCTGTTTGGTTTGATTTATCTGGGGCTCATCGTTCTATATATGTGGCAGTTTTACAGAGATCAGATAAAATGTGGTTACTTTTCATCTCAATGTATGGTCCATCGGGATTCTTCAGATTCAGATTTGTAAAACGAGTTGCAAACGGTGCATGTCTGGTTTCCTACTCTATCGTGGCTTGTTAGTAGTAACTTCAACTCCACCTTATTTGATGTTGATCAGCCTTTGTTTAGGGGTGGTCGGGATCTTGGTTCCTCATTTTTTGTGAGTTTTTCCAATATACCCTTGGACACAACAAACTCCCTTTTATACTTGACGATTTCTTTGTCGTGTTCATGTATTGATTGTTTCTTGGGTACTTAGGAGCTCTTGGGGGTTTCTACTTAGCTTCAGCGCGCTCTTCGTCGCAGTCTCACTCAAATCATACTCCCATCTCCTTGGACTCGAGGGAGGGTTGTCATCCAAGCAACATATTTTGTTTTAAGCATTCTTAGCAATTGGAGGATGGGTTTTGGGACAATGTGACTGCTTGTTGGTGAAGTCACCTAGCTTCTGAAATTGCAGCACATGATATGGCTACAAGGCTTGAAACTTTGTGAAAGATGGTTGTGATCTTCAAGGAGGTTTGGGCTCGACGTGAGGAGCGGAGGGTGGTGCCACATGCTAAGGTGGTGAGGTTGGACAAGCTTGAGGACTCCATGGAATTGGTGGAGGAAGAGAGAGTCACGAGGGGCAAGCAACATATGGCTCTCCTAGATGAGGAAAAGAAGAAGGTGGAACGGAGGCTGTGTTCCCAGCAGACATGGTTGAAGGAGGAGGATGCAAGCACTCATTTCTTTTCAGTGGTAGGAGGAGACACAACTTGATCCATTCAATTGATGTAGGGGTGTGCAAGTGGAGGGTGAGAACCATTACGGCTATTGTGGTCGATCACTTCTGTGAGATAAGTAAGAGGGTTCTCTCTAGTGGTTCGACTAAGAAGTCCTTGAGTTGTCTGAGGTGCGGACATCTAGGTTGGTGCGTGCTTTAATAACAGTGAGATCTGTAAGATTGTTGTTACTTTGAATGCGGATGGTTCTCCTGATCTAGACATGATCTCGATCTTTGTTATTTGTGAGTTGTGAGAGTTGATGTAGATGGGTGTTATAGTAGTTGTAGAAGAGCTCCAGAAGGAGAATTGAGGCTTTAAGGGGTTGTACCGTTCTATGATCTTCATTTTTACCCAACAGCGAGTTGAATACTTTTGTCATATTGCCCTTTATGATGCTATTTATCTTTTTTTTGTAGAAGATCATAGCTAGTCACCTTCATGGGGTATTGGGCATCATTATGCCTACCAGGTCGTCATTTATTCAAGAAGGCATAGAACGGATGCCATGCTTATGGCCCTTGAGATTATTATGAACTAAAAAGGTCAATTTCTCCAAAGCATTTGATTGTGTTGATTGGAGATTTATTGTGTCTTCCATTTCATATCGAGGTTGTGACGACGACCTTGTGTTTGATGATAGTGAATGGGTAGTAGGAGGGGAGTTTCAGCAACAACGAGGTGTGAGATGGGGTCATCTACTGACAATATTACTTTTTGTGCTGGTGGCTTATGTGCTTTTGAGGATGATTTCTATGCGATCAAGATAGATTTTTGTATTGGTTTCGGACTTTGTGACTTGTTGATTCCTTAGATGCAGTTTGTTGATGTCACTACTTTCTTTGTGGAAGGTGGTGCTTGGGAAACTTAGAGGATTGCCATGATGCTTGAGCTTTTTGGTGCGGGTCTCGGACTCTCGGGCCTTTTGAGTCAATTGTGACAAGTCTGCCTTTGTCCCATTCATGATGAACCAGAGGTTGAGGCATGTGTGACCTCGTTGTGGTCACAGTGTGGGGATCTCCCGATCCGGGTCTGCTTGTGGTGCATGGATGGTTGTGCCCCTCGGATTGGTTGATGCATGTAGTGGAGAATTTGGAGCAGAGATTCGCAAGGTCGTAAGTCTCTTGTCTTTCAAGGCGTGGCCATTTCTCCACAGCAAGGCAACTCTTTCTTCTTTTCCCATCTTCTTATTGTTGCTGCGCCTGCTTGTTCCGAGGGGGTTGTGTCTGGGGGAGCGATTCGAACTTGCTGCTCATTGTTACGCCTACGACACATCATTGGAGTATGGAGGATCTTTTTGAGCATGTTCGTTGTTGTGTTCCTCGTCGAACTTCTAGAAGGGAGTGTGCTCAGTTCTTCCTGAGATTTCACCCTTGTTAAATCATGTTCTGAGGGGTAATGGCATCTTTCGATTATGGTTGAATGAGTAGGCCGATCATGGGATGCTACGTAACAAGGTCCCTCAGCTTTTCTCTTTGACGGTGAACCAGGGATGTGTGTTGGCGAAGCATGGGGCAATGGAGTTTGATCCTCCAAGTTCCATATGGACCTCTTGGATCAACATGTGGTGTTCCCAGAAATAGATGAGGCCCTCTCCCCCTTTTAAGGGTCCCTCCGGTGAGACCGATCGCTGGCATAGGACATATTGCGATATATCGGCGATATATCGATATCGAGAGGTAGGGGTGTACATGGATCGGATTGGATCAGATTTTAGCTTAATCCGTGTCCAATCCATACATAACGGATTTTTTATTTTTCCAGTCCAATCCAATCTATTAAACATGCAAATCCAATCCAATCCACCGGATTATATATTGGATCGGATTGGTTCGGATTTTTAATGCTCACCTAATCTATGATTAAGTTTGTGGCATAGTCGACCTCGACGTTCAAATCATGGTTATAAAATCGATATTATGGATAAATGTAAAGAAAGGAATAGTTAATTTTTGGAAAGCAATTTGACTTAATTTTTTTGGAAAGCAAAAACATATATGCTTGTTATAGATTTATTAGTATACCTAAATAAAAATAGCATACTTTTGATCAGTAGAAATCATAGAAGATTAACGATGACTTTGAATAAAATAGCAAGTTTGTATATATCAAATAGGAACTACAACTAACCTGCAACTAATCTGCTTGGCTAAGTAGTGCGGGAAGGATGACCGTGCGCGAGGGAGGTTTGGAACAAGAACCATGGGACAAGGAACATGGTGGGGAGGGATGTATTTGAGGTTCCTAACTGCCTGTATGCGAGGGAAGTCTGGGAGAGCCGAAGACGAGGTTTGGACGCGCATGCACGACACGAGGGAGGTCTAGTTACGCGTGTGTATAGTTGGAGACAAGGAAGGCATAGATGATGATGAGACAACATCCGGCTGGGGACTAGATCTGGATACACGCGCAAGGGAGGTATGGGAGAGCAGAGGATGAGGTCTACATGTACGTGCGCAAGGAAAATCTAGCTGCGCATGCGCACAACTAGAACAAAGACGACATCTGGTGAAGATGTGTGCATATGAGGGTGGAGATGTGTGTGGCGCAGGTGAGTGTTTTGTTTGGAATGGGTCCCAAGTGGATTTAGGTTTGTGTATTATTATTTTTAGAAGGATGTTTTGTTTGGAAAATTGGAAGGACCTGAAAGGCATTGCGGCTAGGTCTTACTTTTTTCTAAACCAACTAGTGGGGTGAAATAAGGGGCTTTCCGACAAGTTGTGCGTGGTAAAGCTTAAATCGGAATAGGTTTAAATTATAAAGAGAGTAGCTTGGATATTTACACATAGCTTTCAAATAAAATTTAACATATAATATACTTTTATGAGAACAAATAAATTAGTATATATTATTTATTTATTAACAGATTAACGGATTGGATCGGATGTGATTTTGACAATAATCCGATCCAATCCATAGATGAACGGATTTGTAAAATTCTTATCTGATCCGATCCATTAAACTTATAAATCCAAACTGATCCAATCCAATGACAACGGATTGGATTGGATTACGGATTTTATCCGATCCATGTGCACCTGTATCGAGAGGCAATGTATATCGATATTAGGGTGCATATCCTTTTATAAGGATATCAACGGTATTTGACCGATATGTCAGCGATATATCGCTATATCGGCTCATATTGGTCAAAATGACTGGATTCAGTACAAAAATTCATGGATATCGACCGATATCACCGATATATCATCGATATCTATATACTGATGAATAATACCCTTGTAAGCTTGATTTCACTACTTATTTTGCTACTCCTAGTCTGGTAGGGTATGGTGCGACCATGGTTTCAGTGAACTCTTACTATTACACCCTAAAACATATAAGAAACTCTGTGCGAATCGAATACCCATATAAGAAAAAAAATTGGGATGGAGGTGCTGCCCCCTGCAACCCTCGCAAGGGGGGGCCAACCTGGGTTCTTCATCTGGGTTTAGCATAACATACAATTAGGATTCAAATCATATGATTCATATCAACAACTTGGATATCTTTAATGACAACTATAGCCAATCCCTTTTTGATAAATATTTTAGTGATAGTTGTAGCCAATTATTTCCTTTTGATTGGGTAGAAATTATGTAGAAAGGTTTATGGCATTGACATGTCCTTTTTTTCATGTTCTTATCTTCATAATATCTCATATATTATACTGTTATATATTTGTAAGTTATTTTGTGTTCTAAGAACTTGAACGAACTCCATTTCCAATATCTATAGGTTAACAATTAACAATACCAATGATACGCTTGATATGACCGATATGTACGATATAAGGATAATAGATGAACTAAATGTGTTATCTAAGTGTATATTTCTAAGTTATTTCATGTTATAAAAACTTAAATGAAATTCATTTCCTATATATATAAGTCAGGAATCAACATTAACATCGATATGTTCGAGATGACCGGTATGTGCGATATATGGGGTATAAATGACCGATACGTGTGATATAAGTATGTATTTATAGGTTATTTATTGTTTTAATATCGTGGATGATCTTAATTTCTGAAAAAATGGCAAAATTCCATTTGAGCCATTTCCGGCATTTCCATTGATATCGTTGATATATCAGTGCTATATCCCGATATACCCCTTTTCGGACGGATCGATACGATATCGATATCGATATGACCTTCCATGGTCACTGGACGAGGGCAAATTGTTCTTTCTTTATGGAGAAGGCATACAAGTGTATGCTTGGATCTTTTTTCTATTAACGGATTGTTATGGTGGAGTATATGAGGTTTGGGTGCGTAGTATCTCTCTACATGTCAAGGTCTTCTTTTGGTTGATGGGAAGAGGTCAAGTAATGATGATTTCCCATAGGGTCATGTTTTTCCATGGGTTGGATGGATTCTGCTAGAGGTGTGCTAAGAGCTTGGAGGACATTGATCACATGTTCTTTTCTTGTGTCACCTCGAGAGATGTTTAGGTGGCTGTGAATCTAAATGGGGTGGGCCGTTGAGAGAACCTCCTCTTTTGGGGAGTCTATTGGGTCGTCTAGGGTAGGCATGGAATCTGAGAGAACTAGGGCAACTGTTATCTTATGGACAATCTGGCTTGCGAGAAATGGGAGTGATTATTTGGATTGAGATTTTATGTAGAGAATATAATGGCGTGTGTTAGGATCTTATAGGATCCATTATCCTTTTAATTCTGATACCTAAACTTGTGACTACAAAAGTTTTTGGGTGCTCATCTTTACGGTAATGCACCATTTATCCTTAATAAATATATATATGAGATCTAATTGTTTTTAAGCAAGGTTTTAAAAGCGTGAGGCGTATCGAGGCGTAAGCCTCACTCGTGAAAGAAATTTTTTCATAAAACATAATAATTAATCGTAATTACAATTTTTACGTTCTAGAAACTAAATAGTTATGATTAAATACATAACTTCGTGACATTTCAATGCTAACATCATGATTTAAACATCCAAGTTGTTATATAACTCTCTTTTTTTGGACTCTAAATCTGTAAGGAGTCAAGTAAATATGGATAGTTTAAAATTTTGAACAAAATTTAACTAAAGGGACTAGATGTAACACACCATTTTCAAAATTAGGTGGGATATGAGTGTCATTCAATTGAAAAGGATGCAAGAATAAATAGTGAATCAATGATCACTTTTTACTTTACCATAAGGATTGGGGGATAAAATACTTGAATATTGCATGTTATGACCATCTTTGTTCATGCATGCTTTGATGTGTATTAATTTAATCCCGACTGAATGGAAGAAAAGATGAGACATATTTACTACTTTTCTAAATTTAGGTCAAAGTAGGGGATTTGCATCCAAGCATTTTAATAAAGAAAGTATTTATGCTTCATTCATACTAAAGAGTAGAGGCATTAGATTTAAGGATTCAAAACTCAATTTTTGTTCATCTTGATTTATAAAGAACATGCAGAACAAAGTAAAAATAAGCTTAATACGTTAACAAACTAAAAAAATGCATTTCAGTGAATCGTGAGCTTAAGGACTTGAAAATTGTCTACGAAAGATGAGAAGCTCACAATCAAAAAGAAAAAAATATTATAGAAAAAATAAGAAAATCAGCTCATACATGAGGCATGCCTCAAGGCGCGCCTCATAAGCCTCGAGACGCTCGCCTCACTGAGGTTGCATGAGGCTATAGCCTCGAGGAGTTTTTCCTTGAAAAATGCCTCGATGCGTACGCCTCAGCACTTCGAGCCGTGTTTTTAAAAACAATGCTTTTAAGAGATCATGCTCCTCCCACTCGAGGGGAAAATCACATTATCTTAGGGCTGTAAATTTATAGAACTATGGGAAAATCTCAGACATTTTTAGAACTTTTGAAGGAGATTAAAGAGTTCCTTTGTTGCAAAATGATAAGTGACGGTCCATTAACACGGCAGATGAAATTTCTTTTGAGGTAAATCAATAGACTTTTTTTTCATGATATCAGAGCAGAGCAGGAAGGAATAAAGGCAACACCAGATGAACTCCGTCCCTTTCTGGGCTTTGTGAAAAGAAATAATTGGCAGAACGAATTTTTCTACATCGGAGCAAATGAATGTAAGTGCGTGTAGTTTGATGTTTTTTCATTTTTTTATAGCTTAAAAGCCATTGGCCCATTGTAACAGTTTAGTTTTTAGGGACTGTTAAGAAGCCATGAAAAGAGTATGGCTTTTATTGCTGCACGAATTTCATCTACTAATATGTTTTCTATTATAGTTGCATCCGTGATGGAAGTGTTTATTCCAGTTGTTGTGTAGCTTGCTGTAATTAGTGAACAATATATTTTGACAATATTAGACTCTGTTGTAGGAGAATAATTTCAAGTTATTGATGGTTGCCTGGCACACTTCCCCATGTTGATTGTCCCGGTTTATGTTGCTTATTATGATTCATGTTTATGGAGTACCTTTGTTTGTCTAATACGGATTCAAATTGGACTTCATCTTAAAAAAGAGAGCTAAATTCTATAAAAAATAATAATTGAAATTATTGGCAGCAGCATGAAGCTTCCTGGTGTTTCTTTCCTCCATTTGGAATGTTCATTATGATTCATGTTAGTGCAGTACTTTTATTTCGCTCACTGAAAGGTCTAATCAGATTCAAGTGAAGTGGAAATATCAGAAACTGAGTTAGATGTGAAGATTTTTTCGCAGCTGTCCTTTGCAGCTCCTTTTTATGACAGACCTAACAACTGTTCGAGCATTCTGAAATGTCAATCTGTGACATACCATAAGAAAAATTACACTTCTGCGATTCCCAACAGATTTAGTCACATCCATTCACGAGAGCTGGTTTTGTGCACGGTGCGTGAACACATCGAAGCCCGCTGGTGAAGGACTCATAGTCATGCAAACTGCTGCCTTTCTTTTGGTTGCAATGTCAGTGTTGTTGATTAATGTAGGAGATCCTTTCTTCATAGAGGAAGCGATTTCTGACGTATCTAACCTCAGGGATCTTGATTTTATAGGTATGAAGGCTCTATTGGTTCCGCATCTCGGGCCATGGCATCTGTGGATCAGTTCGTGCACCAGTTGACCAAGAGAAATCTATGATCATCGCCTTCTTCTGGATAGTGTGTGTGTCAATGGATATGTTGTCAGGTAGATACGGATCCTGATATAATTTATAACGATTGCTTGAAAGTCTACTGATCTTTATCTTTTGGAAGGCGAAGAAGGCAAGTTACTTTCTTAAAAAACCTTTGTATATCCTGAAATGCGATTAATCAGAATACAAGTGATTTCGTAGCAAAGCAACTGGTCTTCAAAGGGATATATCATATGATCGATGTATGCAGATCAGATGCCTGCGGACGCCTGCCTAATTCTTCGCAGATTGATATGCATTCGATCAATTCTGTTCAAACAGGATCTGCAACATCCTATTTGCACGTGAGAATGACTGTCCGCGTGATTGTGAGCATGCCAGTATTGTGCTTCCTGGTTTTTTCTCCTTTTTTTGACCTTTTTATCAGTGAATTTCGCCCTTTCAATTCGGCTTGAAGTTAAGCACATCTTTTGCATCTATTTTAAAATTGTACCAACAGAGAACTCCTTACCAATTTCCACTTGATAGGCAATCCGATCTGTGTATCTTTTTCTCCTTTGCTTCTATAGTTTTATTTTAGGGATTTTTACACCATGACCCTCGATGCCAATTACCCTCTAGTCCATGTATACTTCATGTTAGAGTAATTTTATCATGTTAGAGTAATTTTTCATTTAGTATTTGTTTGTCCTCTTCATGTAAATTACCCATAGAGCTTTTCTCCTATATAAGAGAGCTCTAGGGTTAATGGAAATTATCTCGTTTATTCCCTTCAACATGGTATCAGAGCGACGGTCCTAGGCCGGAGTTCTGAACCCTAACCCTACCCCACCCGCCGCCCTTCTCTCTCTCCTTCTATCTCGAGACTTGCGCCTGCGCCATCGCCATCGCGCGCAAGCCCTCAGCCCACCGCCTGCGTCATCCCCATCGCGCGCGAGTCCCCTGGCGATTAACGCGAGTTTCGCCTAAGTCTGCAGAAGCCCATCGCCTGTCGAAGATAAGTCTGCAACCACGCCATCGCTGGAAGTATCTTCTCTCCGATCCCCGAAACCCTAAATGCGGCGAGCGACCTCTGCTCCTCTGCTGCTGCCAACAGACGAAGAGGAAGAAGGGAGGAAGACGATGAGGGTCGTCACCCAGAAGCCCATCGCCATCGCCTGAGTCTGTAGCGCCATCGCCTGAGTCTATAGCGCCAGTCGCCTGAGTCTGTAGCGCCATCGCCTGAGTCTGACGAAGATAAGTCTGTAGCGCCATCGCCTGAGTTGCCCTAGATCTCCTGGCGTCATCCGAGGCCCCCCCTGGCGTCATCCGAAGTCTGTAGCGCCATCTCTTGTAGCGCCATCTCCTGTAGCGCCATCGCATCTCCTGTAGCGCCATCGCTCAATTGATAGTCCCTGATCAATTGATCGCATATGCATGTCTTAATTCGCATGATCAATTGATAGTCCCTGATTGAATTCGCCTGTCTTAATTCGCCTGGAGCGCATATGCAAGAAGTCTATATAAGAGCCTGGAAATATTGGCTTCAAACTTGAGGTGGAAAGGGATACTGGTGCTTATGGTTGTTTGGTTCTCCTTTTTGCTACTCGAATATTTCAAGCCTGGTGCCCTCACACAGTCCTGTGGCGCGTAGTGCTACTTCTTAGCGTGCTTGGAGCAGCGTGTCGAAGACTCCTGTAGCGTGCGTTCCTCTGCACGCAAGGTATGTGCTTGTGTACTATATGCCCTAGCTATGCTTCCTTGAATGAACATGTTCTGTACGCGTGACCGCTGATTTGAGTCTATGTACAAATAGACATTGTCTTCCGATCTTGTAACCCCAGTTACAGGTTATTGTTGTCGTCATGTCAGACAACAACGTATATTTTCCATCTGTGGGTGCCTTCATAGGTTCCGCACCCATTGCCTTTAGTAAGTGTTACAAGGCGGATCTATCAGAATGGATCATGGATTCAGGCGCATCACACCATCTCTGTGGTGACAGAGGTCAGTTTAGTGTCTTTCATCCTGCTCAATCTGAACGATCGGTGGTGATAGCTGATGGTACATATTCCCCTATTACTGGTCAGGGGGAGGTACAGTTGACTCCTACCTTGAGACTGTCCAATGTTCTATATGCACCGAAGTTCTCGATGAATTTGCTGTCTATTAGTCAACTCACCAAAGATTTACATTGCCGTGCTATATTTGATCCATCTACTCTTGTGTTTCAGGACATATTAACGGGCAGAGTGATTGGGACTGGCCATGAGCAAGGGGGTCTTTATCGACTGGTGCAATCTCCTTATGTTGGTATCTCTTCTAGGAGGGTTGGATCGGTGTCACCCTACACTTGGCATCTTCGATTTGGCCATCTTCCGTTGCAAAAGATGGTCCATATTCTTCCACAGATTTCTCCCAAGTCTAATTTTCAGTGTGAGGCATGCCAACTTGGCAAACATCACAGGTCATCTTTTCCGAGTCGTAAAGGTCCAAGTCATCATGGTCTTTTTGAGCTGCTACATTTTGATATTTGGGGTCCCAGTCGTGTCCCTGATCTTCAAGGGCACAGGTTTTATCTTGTTGCTGTCGATGATTTCTCTAGACTCTCTTGGGTATTTCTTCTTAAAAATAAATCTGATGCTGGTCATTTTATTCAGTCTTTTCTTATTGAAATAAAAAATATTTTTTTCTGCTAAAGTGAAGTACATACGGTCTGACAATGCTCTAGAGTTGTGCAGTACCCAATTGTCCAAATTTCTTATGTCTCATGGGATTGTGCATCAGACGTCGTGTGCTTATACCTCCCAACAGAATGGGGTGGCTGAACGGAAGCATCGTCATTTGTTGGATATGACCAGAACCCTTTTGATTCAGAGCCGTGCCCCTCACTCCTATTGGGGGGATGCGGTTCTCACTGCCTGTTATCTTCTTAATCGTATGCCTTCGACAGTGTTAGGGGAGAAGATTCCGTTCTTGACTGCGTTACCGAGAAGGATCTTTTCTCACTAACACCGCGTGTTTTTGGGTCTGTTGCATTTGTTCATTGTTTTTCTCCTGGTCTTGACAAGCTCTCTCCCAGAGCTGTCAAATGTGTTTTTGTGGGTTATTCCAAAACCCAGAAGGGATATCGGTGTTTTGATCCAGTTAAACGAAGGTACTACGTCAGTGCAGATGTCACCTTTTTTGAGTCCATTATGTATTTTTCTCCTACAGGTGACAGACTCACTCACTCAGAGGAAGAAGATGACATCTATGTGCCGCCTCCACCTCCATCTGTTCCATGCTCTATTCTACCACCACAGTCCACTCCACCACCACCACCGCCGCCACCACCACCACCACCACCACCGCCACCACCACCACCACCACCGCCACCACCAACTACTGTTTATTATCCTCAGGTCTATCAGCGACGGCCCTCTGCTCATGTGCCTCCTCCATCATCCAGCACGCCCGAGGTATGTACTGATCATTTGAGTTCTACTGATGGCACAGGTGATTTGAATGCGCAGATGGATGTGCAGGGTACTGATGGTACTGTCACTCCTCCAGTCGATGACCTACATATACCTATTGCTCATAGACGGCAGAAGCGTGCTAGGACGATGAATCCCAAATATGGGATGGATTTTTGCTCTCAGGCGTCGTTGGAGCGTTTGTCCCCGGACTTTCGCAAGTTTGTTGTTGGGTTATCGGCAGTTACATTCCACGGTCTTATCAGGAGGCCCTACAGAGCAGCCCGTGGCGTTTAGCTATGGAAGAGGAAATGGCGGCATTGCAGTCACGTGGTACGTGGAGTGTTGTGCATCCTCCACCAGGTGCGTCCATTGTCGGAAGCAAATGGGTTTTTACTGTTAAGCATCGGGCAGATGGTACGGTTGATAGATACAAAGCCAGGTTGGTTGCTCGTGGGTTCACCCAAACATATGGAGTGGACTATCAGGAGACGTTTTCTCCAGTAGCCCGTCATTCTACCTTACGGATCCTCATTGCAGTTGCTGTTGTCCGCGACTGGCCCCTATTTCAGCTTGATGTCACGAACGCCTTCTTGTATGGTGACTTACAGGAAGAGGTCTATATGCAGCAGCCGCCGGGGTTTGCTGCTGAGGGGGAGTCCAGTATGGTGTGCCGTCTTAATAAGGCCATATATGGCCTGAAGCAGAGTCCACGGGCTTGGTTTCAGAAGCTCTCGGAGTTGATTGAACAGAAGGGCTTCGTCAGATCTACAGCAGATCATACTCTCTTTGTAAAGAGAGACCAGCGAGGTACTGTGATCATCTTAGTGTATGTTGATGATATCGTTATTACAGGCAACAATGAGCAGGGCATTCAAGCAGCCAAGGAGTTTCTTGGCGAGCAGTTCATTATGAAGGATTTGGGTACACTTCGCTACTTTTTGGGGCTGGAGTTTGCACGAAACAGGCAAGGTATGGTAATGACACAAAAGAAGTATGTTACGGATCTCTTATCTGAGACAGGTATGGCAGGATGTAGACCAGCGGCTACTCCTATGGATTCTAATATCAAACTGTATGATGATGACTCTGAGGAGGTAGATAAGAGACGATATAGAGAGCTAGTAGGAAAGCTCTTGTATGTCACTATTACCCGACCGGATATAGCCTTTGCGGTTAATAGGGTAAGCCAATTCATGGAGCAACCCAGGCAGGCTCACATGAATGCTGTTTTTATGATCTTGAGATATCTGAAGTCGTCTCCAGGCACTGGTCTTCTATTTAGAAGAGATACCTCGATATCCGTCACAGGTTATGCTGATGCAGACTATGCTGGGTGTCCTAATGATAGAAAGTCAACTTCAGGCTTTATTGTATTTGTTGGCAGCTCACCAGTAGCTTGGAAGAGTAAGAAGCAAACTGTAGTGGCTCGATCTAGTGCAGAGTCAGAATATAGGGCAATGGCCCAAGGTAGTGCTGAGATGATGTGGGTTAAATCAGTTTTAACTGATTTAACTATTGATGTTCCTCTTCCCATGCATCTGAAATGTGATAATCAAGCAGCTTTGTTCATAGCCAATAATCCAGCCTTCCATGAGAGGACGAAGCACATTGAAGTAGATTGCCATTATACACGGGACTTAATTCAAAAGGGGCTTATTTCAACTTCTCATGTATCATCAGGAGAGCAGGTTGCAGACATGTTCACCAAGGCCCTTGCTAGGGGTCCATTTCATCTTTGTTGTTCCAAGCTGAGCATGTTGGATATATATGCTCCAGCTTGAGGGGGAGTGTTAGAGTAATTTTATCATGTTAGAGTAATTTTTCATTTAGTATTTGTTTGTCCTCTTCATGTAAATTACCCATAGAGCTTTTCTCCTATATAAGAGAGCTCTAGGGTTAATGGAAATTATCTCGTTTATTCCCTTCAACACTTCATATTTATCACGCGACTCCTATAGACTTTTCAACTCTAGACCATAATCCTTATGATTACACACATCTATTTTTCCATTAAAGTGGATGGAATTTGTCAAAAATATGATGTATTTACCTGTCTTGTATATCAAATTTACAAATTCCACCATTTCCCCCCTCCCTCTAACCATCACCTCCTCCTCCTCCCTTGCTCGACATCTGCCGTCCTTGCACCCACCTCTCCTCTCCAGTGTTGCCCTTGCCACCACCTCCCCCTCCCCAACATCAGCCTCGCTGCCTGCCCAGTGCCGATCATCACTCATATCAATGCTCCTCCTTAAAACCCCCCTTGCCACCTCCCATCCATCATTGTCACCGCTCATCGCCCCCCCCACCCCCCAAACCCCCCAGTCCCAATCAGCCCTGGGCCAGTGATTGGCCTCTTGCTACCTCCTTTGCAGTCACACCTCCGCACTGCCCACCCTCGATTTATGCCGTGTTTGGTAAGGTTGCCTATTTGATGGGAACGAATGATGTGGAAGTACAAAGGAATTGATAAAATTCAAATTAGCTTGGTTTTATGTACTAAATAAAACCAACAATAGCATCATATTTGATCAGGTTCTTCAAATCCATTACCACAAGAATTGAATTTATATGGACATTTTTTTTGCATTTTGACTTCTGATCTGTAAAAAGCTGTTTATAGATTACATATTTACTTGGCTGTGAACACTGGAATTACTAAAAAGATCAGGATACAGCGTACAACACGTATACATACAACTGTATTCACGAACTAAGGGAATATCACTATTTACGAACTTCTGGAGAAGTCCTTAATTGCTGCTATGGTTGTTTAATGAAATATAACAAATTGTTTAATGAAATATAACAAGTAAACAGACAATATAACATTTAAAACACACCCCAAGAAATTACAGGATGTCGAATATCTCACAATTCTTAACATTTCATTTCTCATAATCACTGGATCAACCCTTATAAAAATATTTTACAACTATTACCAAATTAAACATATTTCGTAATATTAGTCAAGAGGCCTTGTCCAAAAATAACAACACAGACAACTCACATTTGAAGATGTACTAGACAGAAACATAATGTTCACGAAAATACAAATTTTGATTTCAGAACCATAATTTCTAAATTAAATTGAATTACCACATCACCACACATCGCAACTCAAACCTCTGCATGTTTGATAAAACATGACAGTAAATAGACGGACATAAAATGCACAAATTAACACAAGATCCACTACATCAGACAGTGCATCACCATATGGTACCAATCCATTCAAATTATATGCACCCGCTCGCACCATCAACCACAGTTACTCTGCTTAGAAGGTAACAATTCTCAATCTTACCAGCAGTTATCTATCATTTCATTAGCACAAAGGGTTTAACAAAGTTGCTGCAAGTTACAATCAGATTTACATGCAACTTCAACATCAGATTTCCTCCTCCAACACCCTATACCTTGCGTTTGCAAATGCGCATTTCCCTTTAAATCCCACTGAAGTTGCCGAGAAAAGAGCAGTCACCAAGGTCCTGTTCATACAAGCACACGGATACACTCTCGCACTGGTTACAAAGTACAACCTGGCCAAGTTTTACAGAGGTTCTATGCCACATAACCACCTAAGATTACATAGGCCTCGACAAAAGCCGGCAGGCCATTTAGAAAATTCTCCACAGATCCTACCTACTGCAGTAAGATCCGTCCCCGAACAAAATGGCAGTGACCTCTGTAACATCGGTGCAGTCTCATATATACACCGCGTACCCTCCACAATCACGAGGGGCCATATCGGAGATGTTGCTCATAGAAGTTAATTAACTGCAAAGAAGAGCATGCATCAGCAGACCTGCTGAAAGAGAAACCATACCCTAAAAGTTATTGCAAAAGTCTTGAATTACCAGCTCGGGGTTTGTGACTTTTAGGGACTTGTTCGTCACAAGTGCTTCTTTACCATCAGAGCTGCCAAGGAACAGATATCATAATGTAAAATATATTTTCGTTTGAGCCAAAAATTATTATTTTTAACCAATGAACATAAAATAGAATGTAAAAAAATTATCACTTATGTACAGAAAAGATGCCAAGTTAGTATTTAGTGTCAACAGTGCACTTAACAGTACGGAATATTTTCTTACAAAAATTCTTCTAAACAAAAGTACAACACCAAGCTTTTATTTCCAAAAAAAGATGCAACGATGACTACAAAAAGCGTCAAAACTATTAATAATATGTGACAAACATGTGCAGTTATCTAGTGTTAGAGAATGACCAAACATTTAGCAACTATAACCCAAATTCCCAAGAGAGCATTTGTGCTTCCCAGTTCCCAAACCACTGTTTCTACATAATTGTTCCTTCCCCTGAACTACATGTGGCGTGTGCATGCACAGACGTGTATAGAGAGAGACGGAAAGGAGTATGTGCCATGTGGAATAATATCCAACTAAAATCATAACCAGCTATATCAAAGCAAGATTCTCCCCATGAGGAGCTCCTGCTTCTTATGTGGTGGTTCCATGATCTCAATCAAACACTAGTTATATCACCTTCCAAAAAGACACACCATTTCCCATCTAATAAAATCATAGCTAGCAATATCAAAGCAGTATTGTTCCCTTGCGAAATATTGCTCCGTGATTTAGCCCTCGCATGGTCTTATTTACTAATTTCTGCATATAGGTACGTGTCTTGCAAGTCAATTATGGAACTAGATGCAAATCAAAAGGCACAAGTCTCCCCAGACACATCGTAATGCATCCCCTCTACTAGTAATGTCTCTCAAGTCCCAACAGGCAACAGGGGGCACTGACGAGGTCAGCATGAGATTCCCAAAGCATAGCCCGCTTGAAGTAAAAAAGTAAATGGGCATGGTGATCAGCCCTCATATCCCAAAGAGAATTCACCAGGGCAAAAGCCACAAGGGAATTAGATCTATGCACTGATATTTCTCATTGTCAAGAGGAGTCCATTAAAAGGACAACAGTTATCTCATGTGAATCAGTCTAAAATAACAAGGTTTTAAAAATTGGACTGGACATTGAAGCTGTCGGCGATTGTGGTCTAACCCGATCTGACTGTTGATCTAATCCGATCTGACTGATGGTTCGAATAGGTTGGACCAGTGATGACATCAGCATTTGTTGGGAAACGTGAATAAGTTGTTTAGTCCATAGCCCTAGGCTCTCTTATATAGGAGAGTAGCCTATGGGTAAATTACATAAAGAGGATAACAAGGAAATAAAATAGCAAAAGACACAATAACTAAGTATGCGTCAACACTCCCCCTCAAGATGGAGCATAGATGTCAATCATGCTCAGCTTGGAAGCACACTTCTGAAATGGGCCACGTAACAATGCCTTGGTTAATATATCTGCAGTCTGGTTTTCTGAAGTAACATGGGATGTGGTAACGAATCCTTTCTGAATCATATCACGTATGAAGTGGCAATCCACCTCAATATGCTTAGTCCATTCATGGAATGCAGGATTGTTTGCAATGAACAACGCAGCCTGATTATCACACTCCAAGTTCATAGGAAGTGGTATGTCTAAGCATAAATCTGTCAGCACCGCTTTCACCCACATCATCTCTGTAGTAGCCTGGGCCATAGCCCTATATTCGGATTCAGCACTGGATCTAGCTACCACAGTTTGCTTCTTGCTCCTCCATGAGACTAGGGCATCTCCAACATAGACAGCATACCCTGAGGTGGACTTCCTATCCTTAGGACATCCTGCATAGTCTGCATCTGCACATGCTGAGACAGAAATCCCCTTTCCTTTCTTGAATAGCAAACCTTTACCTGGAGAAGATTTGAGATATCTAAGTATCATGTGTATTGCATCCATATGCACCTGGCGTGGCTGCTCCATGAACTGGCTCACACGGCTCACTGCAAATAATATATCTGGCCTAGTGATCGTGACATATAACAATTTGCCTACCAGCTCTCTGTATCTTCTCCTGTCAACCTCCTCTGTGTCATCATCATACAGCTTCATGCTAGGGTCCATTGGTGTCGTAGCAGGTCGACACCCTAGCATACTTGTCTCACTCAGTAGATCTGTGACATACTTCCTCTGTGACATGACTAATCCATATGGATTTCTGGCAAACTCCAGCCCCAGAAAATATCTAAGGACTCCCAAGTCCTTGGTGACAAACTCGGTCCCCAGCCTTTCCTTTGCCTGCTTAATGCCCTGGTCATCATCGCCTGTAATCAAGATATCGTCAACATAAACCATGATTACAACAATACCTCTTGCCGTCTTCTGTACAAACAAGGAATGATCAGCATTGGAGCGTTTATATCCTTGTTTCTCAAAGAGGTCTGACAGCTTCTGGAACCATGCTCTGGGGCTCTGCTTAAGGCCATAGATAGCCTTATGTAATCTGCAAACCTTGTAACACTCCCCCTCAACAGCAAAACCTGGTGGCTGTTGCATGTAGACTTCCTCCTGCAGGTCGCCATACAGAAAGGCATTTTTCACATCCAGTTGATAGAGTGGCCAGTCTCTAGTAACTGCAACTGATAAGAGGATCCGCAGAGTGGAATGACGAGCCACCGGGGAGAACGTGTCAAGATAATCTACTCCATACGTCTGTGTGAATCCCCTTGCAACTAAGCGTGCCTTGTACCTGTCAATGGAGCCATCTGCATTATGTTTGACTGTAAATACCCACTTACAACTCACCGGGTTGACATCAGGTGGTATAGTAACCAAGCTCCATGTTCCTCTAGACTGAAGTGCCGCCATCTCTTCCTCCATTGCTAACCGCCATCGAGAATCCTGCAAAGCCTCATGGTGGTTCCGTGGAATATCTGTAGCTGAAAGTGCCAAAGCAAACGTCCTGAATGGTCCAGATAGCCTCTCAAACGAAACCGCAGCTGATACTGGATACTTGGCACAGCTTCTCTTCTGCTTGCGTAGAGCGATTGGAACATCCATATCCTCTGTGGTAGCACCCTGCTCCTGTAATGCATCCTGCTGAGAAATGTCGTCAGATCCATCAACATTAATATTTTCATTACATACCATAGGCGAGCTAGTTGATTGGTCAGGGCCATGAGCTTGATTCGGTCGCCGGGTGTAATGGAATGATAACGGGGATATTATTGGTGGCGGTGGTTGTGGTGGTGGTGGTGGTGGTAATGGTGGTGACGGCTGTGATGTTGGTGGTGACGGCTGTGATATTGGTGGTGCCATGAATACGGTATCAGGAGATAATGGTGGTGGCTGCATGTTCCCGGATTCTGAAAAATACATGATAGATTCAAAAAATGTAACATCTGCACTGATCATATACCGCCGACGCACAGGGTCAAAACACTTGTACCCCTTTTGAGTTCTGGAGTACCCCACAAAGACGCACTTGACAGCCCTAGGAGAGAGATTGTCAGAACCGGGCGACAACTGATGGACAAATGCGACAGACCCAAACACACGAGGGGTAAGAGTGAACAGATCCTTGTCAGGATATATAAGTGAGAAAGGAACCTGTTCATTCAAGACAGACGAGGGCATACGATTTATAAGATAACATGCAGTAAGGACTGCATCACCCCAGTAGGAATACGGAACATGACTCTGAATGAGAAGTGACCTTGTAACATCAAGAAGATGACGATGTTTTCTTTCTGCGACCCCATTTTGTTGAGACGTATGAGCACAGGATGTTTGGTGAACAATTCCTTTTGAGGAGTAGTAGTTGGCTAGATTGTTGGTGCACAACTCTAAGGCATTGTCAGTTCTCATAATTTTGACTGTTGTGGAAAAAACATTCTGAATCTCATTTAAAAAGTGAATAATAATATCTCCGGCTTCAGACTTATTTTTCATTAGAAATACCCATGATGCTCTAGAAAAATCATCCACAAATACAATATAAAACCTGTGCCCCTGATGATCGGGAACACGACTCGGACCCCAGACGTCGACATGAAACAACTCAAACTTGGAGTTACTACTCCGACCTTGACTATTGGGAAAAGATGACCTGTGATGTTTTCCCAACTGACACGCCTCACACTGGACAGGTGTGTGAGAGAGACTATAGGGTAGGACTAGACGCAACTTCTGAAGCGGTAAATGACCAAAACGCAGATGCCAGAGGAGAGGAGATACTTGTTCTGCGGGAGAGGCTGTGATTCCGGCAAACGGGGTCTGGTTCAGACGATAAAGGCCTCCTTGCTCATAGCCATGACCAATCACGTTGCCCGTACGGATGTCCTGAAAAATCAAAGAAGATGAATCAAAAATAGCTCGACAATGGAGATCCTTCGTAATCTGACTAATTGACACCAGATTCATGGAAAAATGCGGTGCATGCAAAACATTCTTGAGCTGCATAGAGGATGTCAATCTAATCTCCCCTTGACCCGTGATAGGGGAATGTGTGCCATTGGCAATCACTACTGTCCGTCCTGGAGGAATCTGAGTATATCCTGTAAGTAGACTCTGGTCGCCACATAGGTGATGTGTAGCGCCCGAGTCCATGATCCATGGTAATGTATCCGATCTACTACTGTGGAGAGCAAGTGTACTACCTGAAGTACTCGTAGAGGCAGAAGCAGAGGCAGCAGCCTCAGTATGATTCTCTGTTGACGGTGCTAGGCCAGACGGTGGTATAATGCCCCTAAGACGGGCAACCAGATCATCAAATCGCTGATCCAAAGTAGCTGCAGACGGGGGCTCTATCTGCTCAGCGGCTCGTGCGGATGCAGGAAATCCATGCTTTGAGTAGCATGTATCTTCAGTATGTCCGACTTGGTGACAGTATGAGCACGTTGGCCTAGTGCGGCCACCCCTTCCACGGGGAGTACGTCCACGGCCCTGGTAATGAGAACCACGACCTCTGTTGGCCGCCATGGCTGAGGGATTCTGACTCGCAGCTGCTGAAGGTACTGTGATCCTACTCAATCTGTGAAAAGCCTCCTCCATGGGAGGAATAGTCGAGTCTGCCAAAATCTGTGAACGTGCTGCCTCATATTCTGGATCAAGTGCAGCGAGAAACACACCCACCATCGTCGCATTCCTATATGTCTTCTGCTGTTCTGGCGTGGCGGTAAGAGGCATGAAGCTGTAGAGCTTCTCAAACATCCCTCTCAATGATGTATAGAGAGAATGTAAAGGGCGGCCATTCTGCTTTATTGTGAATATGTCATGTTGTAACTGCAGGATCTTCGTTTCATTCTTCGCCTGAGAATACGTTGCTGCCAGGATATCCCACATGTCTTTGGCCGTGGGTTGATGTAAGATGTCATTGGCAATTTCAATAGCCAATGTACCGGATAGCCATACTTTGGCATATGCATCGTCGGCCTCCCACGAGGCATGAACTCCAGTCTTCTCTGCAGGCTCTGGCTCAGTAAGAATGTGCTTCTTACCTGTAGACTTCATCATGCTCATGAACTGCATCGCCCACAGTTCATAGTTCGTACCATCCATTTTAACAATAGGCGCTGGACCACGAAATGCGCCGATAGACGGGATCTCTGCCTTGCTGTCCGACATACTGGAAACGGAAGACTGGAGCGACTGAAAGAGAAATAATCTTTGTCTACAGTGACATAACCGGGATTAGTTGCGTGTGTAGACTTCAAGCAACTAACCCCATATAGATCCGGATCTGTACCCTAGGGTTTTGGGAGCTAGGGCACGTAAGCACGTGCGTGGGGCACCCGCGCACGCACCTGGAGTATCACGCGCGTGCTGGAGTGCGCTACTGGAGAGCCTCACGCGCACTGGAGCGCGCAACTGTGCACGTAATAGTGCGCACAGTTGCACTGGAATGGTGCGCACGGTGCTGCGCTAGTGAAGGCGCAAGACTTGTGCGCGTATGCGTGCGGTGATGCACGCACAACGTGTGAGGCTATGCGCGAGGCTATGCGCTGGCGTGCGTGAAGCACGCAGAGCCGCTCGAGATGCGCAGGATGCGCGCGCACAGGCGCAAGATGCGTGCGCACAGGCGCGCACAGGTGCTGGAGTCGATGCTCGATGCGGCGTTGCCTGCGCGGAACCGGTGGCTGATCGGCTAGGCGGCGCCGACTCGAAGGAGAGAAGAAGAAGAGAGGCCGGCGGGTGGGGTTAGGGTTAGGGTTAGGTTTCGAGAACTCCGGTCTAGGACCGTCGCTCTGATACCATGTTGGGAAACGTGAATAAGTTGTTTATTCCATAGCCCTAGGCTCTCTTATATAGGAGAGTAGCCTATGGGTAAATTACATAAAGAGGATAACAAGGAAATAAAATAGCAAAAGACACAATAACTAAGTATGCGTCAACAGCATTCATTTCAACTCAGAAAAAAACAAAAAAATCGGACTGAGCTTAATTTACTGGTCAGACCAGTTGAACCGATTTTCAGAATCGAGAAAACCTGATAAACATAGAGCATATGCAGATGTATATATATATCCTCTATATATATATATATATATATATATGAAAAACTTTATGAATCTTTTAACAGAAGAGTAAATTATATATAACAAGTATTCTGAACCGAGAAAACCATGTATATAATGTATGTGCATATATATGTAACCTTAATGGATCTTTCAAGTGTAGTTTAGAGCTTTGCAGGTTTGCTTTCTTAAAATTTTTTACTACTGTTTCGTATTGGTTTCGATAGGTCCATTGAACTGGACTGGACCAACCGATTGAATCAGGTTTTATTATTATTATTTTCATTATTCCATAAAACCAGCCGAACCGACCTGGCTGAGGCCAGTTCCCGGTCAGACCAGTCAGTCCGGTCCAATTATTTTTACTATGCAAAATATTTTCACTCGAAATATCAGTCACCAAAAAGGTTTCACATGTCCTCAAAGTTAAAAAGACAGTAAATCATACAATAAAATATACCAATTGAATCTCCTGTGAAATGAAAAACTCAAGTAATATTAGTTGTACTTTCTGACCAAGCTTTTACCTATTAGCATCAACTTCGAAGAACATCAAAATATGTAAAAAAATTCAGCTTAAGAAAACTTGATTACTTGAGGTGACACACAAATTACAATTAAACTGAAAATAACATTTTGTATTGAAAATCAGGGCAACATTTTATAAAGGGTTCAATAATAACTTAACCATATTACAATTACCACTTGTCAAATGACGGGTCAACATTTCTTTTCCATGAGAATTTGAATGTCTAAAAAATCAAAATGTTTGTGATAATTTCTTTTTCAAACCTGCGTCCAAATCTGATAGACTGCAGAGTTTCATTTTCATTTTTAAACCTGCATCGAAATCTAACATACAGTGCAGAGTTTATATATTTTTTGGGTTCAGTACTTGACAATCATATCCAGTTTAAAATGTCAGATCAAATTTCAACTCTCAAACCATGGAGTCTAACATGCTGCATGCAAGCCACAATCAGCTGCTAGACTAAGAAATAAACCATAGCAGTGCTACACTTGCAAATCATCGTGCCTCCTAAGAAAAACAGAATCTAGCACCTTTGATGTTTTTTTCCCTTTTGAAAGAATGATGTTTGCTCAAAGCCTCAAAGGTGGTGGTCATTACCTAATGGAGTAAGCATAGTTAGGTTAATACTTCCTTACCAGAGTATATGGCCAGAGTGTTTCCTGCCAAAACTTCTCGGGTAATCATGTTCAATAAGGCAATAACACTGTCTACACAATAACACTCTACACAATAAGCAACTGGCATCATGTGGTTTTAAAAACTGCCCTTCAGATCTAGTATTTTAATTGTTTTTGAAAGGAAAAAGGATTTGACGTCAAGAAGATACCCGCTCAAAAAATCTATATATTCGGAGTTTTATTATTTTCGATTGGTGTCGACCAAAAAATTTCAAATAATTGGTTTTTTAAGCTCAAATAATTAATTTGGCATACTATTTAATAATGATTGTTTAGTTCCAATTGCCTACTAAGGGTTTTTTTATAACTTAGGAAGGTGTACAGACACTACATCTATCATGATGGTTTATGTTCCCATCATGATATAATTACTGCACATCTAATAATCAATGGCACGTATACAAGTACAATAAATCATAAAACCATTAAGCCAGCTAGTGCTTTAGGATTCGTCTCTTCCAAACTGCAGATCCCTTGGTATCAACATATCCAACAGGGTATGAGGGTGTCCTCTCAAAGAAAAACATGTCCAACAGAACAGACCACACACAGTAGCTCTTCCCAACCCCGTCGTAGAAGACTCGGAACTGTTTATAACTGTCAAGACCATTCCTATGATTAGAGGAACCCTGACGCACAGAAAACAGCTTTGAAATCGTCAAGCAAATTCAAAATCATAAGAAAATTACTTAATGCAAACGAGCAAGATTTTATACAGTACCAAATGCTTCAAAGTTTTTGCCAGATTACACCTCTTCATATGAAAGAACCTGCCACCGAACCAACATTTATGAACTATTCACACCAAATTTCTAGTATGGGCTGTCCCAGGCTTCAAATTCAATGGAGACGGAACACATATATCACTCATCTAATTTTCCCAATTACTTAAAACCAATTTAAAGACACTTCCCAATTAAACAAAAAATGCCAGCAAATCTTTACAACAATAGGAAGGAAAAAATGATATCATAAAGTATATCAAGAAAAACATGTTCCATTTAATGAAAGGAATTATTCCGATTTTTGAAAATATAAGTTAATGGAAATTATGTTTTAACATAACTGTCTTATTGAGAATATCTTGGCGTTTAGTTTTTTCCATTTTGAACTCAGCAGGTGATGAAGACAAGAAAAGGCAAATCAATCTGAAAATAAAATGCATTAATAAAGGCATTATAATCAAGATCAGAATTTACATACCAAAGAACTCTGAAGGTGACAGAGACATCATGCATACTGTTGGCCATAGAAGTAGAGAATTGAACTGGCATGAGAATCTTTATTACGGGTGCAGGATTTGGAAAATCATCTGCCTTGTTCTTGCTCACTTCGTCTCCAGGAGAATCAGCATCTTCAGCTCCCACCTTTTCGCCTTTACCACAAGATCCATCCCCACTAACTGTAGTTGTGTGTTGTGCTTCTACGGTTTGTAGGTCAAATCTTTTGACACATCCAGATTTCCTCCTCCTGGCACCTATTGAGCGACTGCAACCTGCTAGCATATGTGAGCTATTGACATTAGGGAGTACATTTCCATCTGCATCCGAACTCCGCAGATGAACAGAGATGTTCCTATCGGATTTTTCTTCAGAGAATTTTCCTTTGCCTCATCTGAGAAATTAAAAACATCTTCTCTTCCACCATTCTCACCTTCTCCGTGATCAATCCTTCTCAACCTATCACTATCTACGACAATTGCTTCATCTGCCATTCCAGCCATTCCACATCCATTCATCTCTTTCTTCCCTGCAGAACCACCTTCTTCTATGCCCACCGGTGACCTCACTTTGGGGATTGGTGCACTGCCACTAACAGATCTTCTCTTTGTGACTGTAAACAAAGCATTGGACTTTCGTCTGCGCTTCTTCTGGCTCTTGGAAGCACTAATTTATATCCCAATTAGTTACAATAATAAAACATCAACATTCCATAGAGCAACCGAAATGGAGAAACAAAAAATTAAAATAATAAACAAACTTCTCTTCGAAGGCCTCAATAATATCAGCACAGGATAGAAGGTTCTCGTGCGGTTCCCAAGTGTTAGCAGACTCTGGCCACCCCCGCCTGCCACATACATAAATGAAAAATAGTAATAGCAACATTAGAATTGGCATTTTACAAGCAATCGCTAATATATAAAAACTAGGGTGACAAAAGGGGACGGTCTCAAAAGACGAGTCTTTGTTGAAGGATTATTCAGCATGACCGGCAGAATACCATAAGCATACAAATAAGGTAGCAGGCGAACGATAACATTAGTTTTCATTAATTTTCATTAAGCCTTCTCCCACTGTAAGTAGGGTCGATTACATGAATTCTACTCGAATCCTAGTTGAAGATTCGACTATTTTGCATGGTTGTCGACTACCTAACGAAACCCCCAAAGGGGATTTGAACCCTGGTATTTTGGGTGGTAGGCACACTTGCACTACCACCAGACCACTAAGTGGGTATACACATAGAAATACACACATATAGAAATAGAAATACGCTCAGCGGGTTGCGAGAGGGGCTTCGAGCAGGTGGTGCGGGGACTCCGAGCAGGGGAGGCAAGGGAGGGGGCTTCGAGCGGCGGGGTTTGCGGGAGGGGGGGCTTCGAGCAGAGGAGCGGGGGGCTTCGAGCGGCATGAGCAGGGGGTGCAGAGGGCTCCGGAGCAGGGGAGGCGAGGGGGGGGGGGGGGGGGGGTTCGAGCGGGCGGGGTTGCGGGGGTGCTTCGAGCAGGGAGGGGCCTTCGAGCCGGGGTTGCGGGAGCCTGGAGGGCTTTGAGCAGGGGGTGCGAAGGGGCGCCGGAGGGGGGGAAGGGGATGAGCAGTGGACCAACCTTGGCGGGGTGTTGCTGCCTAGCTGGGCGATGCATGTGCGAAGGGCTGCTCCTGTGCTGCTGCGACGGAATTAGGGAGTGGAGGGCAAACACGAGGGCAGAGATTGGGGAGATGGAGGGCGTGGCGGAGGACCATGGTGGTGAAGGGCGAGGGCAGAAGTCGGGAACGAGGAGGTCGAAGGCAGAGGTCGGGGAGGAGGGCGAGGTCGATGGAGGTCGAGGAGGTGGTGGGTGCTGGGTGGTGGGGAAAAGGATGAGGGTGAGAGGGAGTGGCAATTAATGTAAATTCGATAAATAAAATATGTATAACATAAAAGAATGTAATGGAATCCGGCTAGTTTTAACCGGTAAATGGATGGGGGTTAACCACAGGGTTTAAAGGGTAAGGGTTAGCAAATTTACGGGGTCGAGGGAGGAATTAGGATGTTTCAAAAGTCGTGGAGGTAATTGACAAAGATTATAGGGTCTACTGGGTAAAAATCCCTAAAAATAATGTATACAAAAAAGTCAAAACAAAAATATATAACTAAAAATAGAAAAAGAAGAAATAAAAAGTTGGACCGATAAGTATTGTATTTATCATAAAATAATCTATTACATTCAAAAACAACAACCGTTCAAATAAGCTATTAGAAAAAACTAAATATTAAAACATTACACTTAAAGTAATGTCCAAAATTAAAAAAAAAATCATGGTAACATCCAATTGAAAAAATTAAAAATATAACGGCCAACCATCCAGCATTAATCCATTGTAGTAGGATTTCAGGTACATGACCAATGGCCATGTCATCCATTCACTTGAAGTTAAAAGTGACTGCCATTTACAGGCTCCTCTCCACCATGTGATTTCCAAATTCCACTCCTTCAGTAGAAGAGTATGCCGTACTGGTTGAGGTTGGCGTTATAGGGGAGTTCATGGTGTTCCACATATGCAAGCAACGGAGTTGGTGGCATAATTTGACCAAAAAGAGATCTGGAAGGCAGTCTTTTAGCTTAATACAAATGGTGCCCTAAGTCCAAATGGCTTCCCGATAGAACGGTGAGTTTTGGGATCCTGAGAAGGATGATGTTATGCCAGTCCTAGGTTCAGGATGGGCAATGTCAGGTTCGAGCGACTTAATAAGGCTCTCCTCTTCTTACTATCGAAGAGGGAAGTGAATACTAGGATTGAGGATTTATGATCGATTACCTTGTCCTGTTGTGTATCTCATCATTGCCAAAGTGCTAACTAACTATCTCTGCAAAGTTGGATTCTATCATTTCTCCCATGTAGACGACATTCATTTCAAAGCAGACTTATGCACGGGATTGTGCTTGCTTCAGAAATGGTATTAGACTGGAAAAGGAGATACAAGAGAGGCATGGCATGCAAGTTAGATTTTTCCAAGGCTCACGATTGAGTCAGTTGGCGTTTCCTGTGAGCGTCGTTGCTGAGAAGGTGTTTTCTCAAAATTTGAATTGCATGGATTAAAAGGTGCGTCACAACGGTGTCACATCGTGTTAGTTAATGGTCATCCTGAAGGAGGTTACTTTCAACCTTAATGGGGGGTGCGTCAGGCGTGCCCCCTAGCAGAGCTTCTCTTTGTGATTGTTGATGATGCAAGTGATTTTAAAAACGTGTCTTGAGACGTTGAGGCGTAAGCCTCGAGGTAGGCATGCCTCGAGATGACGAGGCGTTGAGGCGGTCATGAGGCGTTACATCGAGGTTGAAGTACTTTTTTCGATTATTGTTAGCAGTGGATACTGTAGATCTACAAGTTCTTAATTGGTTTAATATATCATTAATTTCTTTTTTGTTGGAAAAGTAGACAACTATCCGTAAGTGATATAAATATAAGAAAAAGGCAAGTTCAATTGAATCCGATGATCAAGTATTTCAATGGCAAGAACTATAGAGTTAGTTGGAATTTTGTGACTGGTCTGCTAGGGAAGTAAACATGGACAGTTGCAAGATTGTCATCAAGTTAGCATGCACTGACTTGTTAGATGTGGTTTACACCTAAATCATCCTAAGGAACAAGGACATTTGGGGAGGGGTGTGGGGGGAGGCGTTTCATACCGATAAGGTAATGGGACATTGTATGGCAAATGTGATATGATGTAATACCCATACTTTAATATTATATATGTGAAAGAATGATAAGAAAAGATGATTCGTTGTTTATTCAAGAGGTTTAGGGGTCCTTATATAGGACTAAACCCTAGAGGGCTCAAAGGAGAATATTCTATAGAATATTCTTTAGAATATAGAATATTCTATATAGAATATTCTCTTAACAAATAGCCACATAGAATATTCTCTTAACATAAAAGCCCTCGTGGGATTACAATAGAATATAAAGAAGGAAATCTTCTGCAATCTCTAACACTCCCCCTCAAGTTGGAGCATATCCATCGATCATGCCCAACTTGGAAGATATCCAGGAAAGGCGCTTCTTTGATAAGGCCTTTGTGAATATGTCTGCAAGCTGAAGATCTGTTGAGATATGTGGTGTAGAAATCTTGCCTCCTCATACAGCATCACGAACAAAATGACAGTCGATCTCAATGTGTTTGGTCCTCTCATGGAACACAGGATTTGTAGCAATATAAGTGGCAGATTTGTTATCGCAGTATAGAGGAACAGGAGTAGTGATAGCAATATTGAGTTCTTGCAAAAGAGACAGTAACCAGGTAATTTCGCATGTGGCTTGGGCCATTGCCCTATATTCTGCCTCTGCACTGGATCGGGAAACCACCGTCTGCTTCTTGCTCCTCCAACTAACAAGGTTACCTCCTACCCTCATCGCATAGCCCGTCGTAGAACGACGATCCTCAGGTGAGCTTGCATAATCAGCATCAGCATAAGCAGCAACCTTAGTGTACCCATTTGCCCCATAGAATAGACCACGTCCAGGGGATTCCTTCAGGTAGCGAAGGATCTGAAGAACATCTTGCCAGTGGCTGTAGCATGGTTTCTCCATGTGTTGGCTAGCTCTGTTCACAGCATATGATATGTCTGGCCTAGTAACAGTAAGGTACAGAAGTTTGCCAACCAGGCTTCTGTATCTTGTAGTATCTTCAAAGGCAGGATCATCTGGTGTAGAATGTTTCTTTGGTTCTGCAGGTATGCCAGATGGCTTGCACCCAAGTAATCCTGCTTCAGTTAGTATATCTAAGCAGTACTTTCTTTGTGACATATGAAGCCCCTTCTTGGTGCGTAAGACTTCTATACCTAGAAAATAGCGAAGTTGCCCCAGATCCTTGGTGACAAAAACCTTTTGCAGAAAAGTCTTCACTTCTAGCACTCCTTTATCGTCATCACCTGTAACAACCATGTCATCCACATATACAGCTAGTATGACAGTACATGTTGATCGTTTTCTGACAAAGACTGAATGTTCAGATGTAGTTCTCTGAAAGCCCAGAGTGCTAATCTCTGAACTAAGTCTCTCAAACCATGCCCTCGGACTTTGCTTTAGACCATAAATTGCTTTGCGAAGTCGGCAGACATACTCCCCCTCGACTTCGTAACCTGGGGGTTGCATCATGTAAACCTCTTCCTCAAGATCACCATATAGAAATGCGTTCTTGACATCCAGTTGAAAAACAGGCCAGCCTTTGTTCACGGCTACAGAGAGGATAGTGCGAATAGACCCCATCCTGGCAACAGGTGAAAAAGTCTCGAAGTAATCAACTCCATATGTCTGTGTAAAGCCTTTTGCCACAAGTCTTGCTTTCAGTCTGTCAATAGAACCATCTGGAGAATGTTTCGTAGTAAAGACCCATCTGCAGGCAACAGGCCTGACACCTTCGGGACACGGAACTAGATCCCATGTTCCTCTGGAATTGAGAGCATCCATTTCTTCATTCATAGCTTGTCGCCACCCGTGGTCCTGTAATGCAATGTGATAGTCTCTTGGGACCGAGATTGTCATAAGAGCATCTGCATATCTTTTATCAGAACATGATAGGCTATCAGTGGACGTGAAATTAGACATAGGATGGATCATTGCCTCTTTGTTCTGCGTAGGGCAATGGGAAGCTCCTGAGGATCATCCGGAGAAGTATTGGTGGGGCCACTTGAAGATGGCATATTTTCCTGCAACAAAGGAACTGGTAGAGGAACAGGAACAAGAGGGGACACATGTTTTCTTTTATAGACAATTGGTGGAGGAGGAAGTTCTAATGGTATGTCAGACACATCTTGATTGAAGAAGCGAGTTTGTTCGAAAAAGGTGACATCAGCTGATATATAATAGTGTTTACCACAAGGATCATAGCATCTATACCCTTTCTTTGTTTGGGAATAACCCAGAAAAACACATTTAATTGCACGTGACGATAATTTGTCTGCAGTATGAAAGTTGTGAACAAAGGCGGTGCATCCAAAAATCCGCAGAGGTAGAGGAAATGGTGAGTCATTTGGATACAATAAGGCAAAGGGTGTGGAGCCATTTAGGGAGACAGAGGGAACTCTGTTGATTAGATGGACAGCAGTGAGAATAGCATCTCCCCAATAGGTTTTGGGGACCTTCATTTGGGTAAGAAGAGAGCGGGCAATGTCGAGGAGATGTCGAAGTTTTCTTTCGGCTACCCCATTCTGTTGGGAGGTATATGGGCAAGAGGTTTGATGGATAGCACCCTGGGAAGCAAAGAAGGATGTCAAATCATTTTGTGTAAATTCCAATGCATTATCAGAACGAAATATTTTAACAGTAGTGGAGAAGATGTTTTTGACATAGTAAAAGAAATTCTTGACAATATTGTTAATTTCTGAGCGTTCCTTTAACAGAAAAACCCAAGATGATCGACTGTAGTCATCCACAAAGACAGCAAAATATTTATGACCACTTAGACTTCGGACCGGACAGGGTCCCCAGATATCACAGTGAACAAGTGCAAAAGGAGTACGACGACGAGGCTCAGTTCGTGCAGGAAAGGAGGTTCGATGATGTTTCCCGAACTGACATGCTTCACACTCAAAGGGTTTCAGCATAGAAAGTTCAGGGAACATCATGGAGAGAGCTTTAGCAGAAGGGTGACCAAGACGAAGGTGTCATAGAAAAGGATCTTCAGAGATGGAGACTGCACCAGCAAAGTTGGAATCAGAAGGGATGTCGAGGTAATAGAGGCTGTTCCTCTCATGACCCCCACCAAAAATCTTCCTCGTCCGGATGTCCTGAAAATAACAACAAACCTCATCAAAAATAACACGACAGTTAAGCTGATGACATAGCTTCTGTACTGATAGAAGGCTGAGAGGAAAAGCAGGGGCACAATGAACATCTGTCAGATGCAACTTGGAAGAAAAGTTGACAGTACCAACAGCAGTTATTGGGGAATGATCCCCATTAGCAACCCGAACAGTCTTCACAGAGGAAGATGGCTGGGAGGAGGTTAGCAAACTTCCTTCTCCCGTCAGATGGGTAGAGGCTCCAGAATCAATAATCCATGCATGCTTAGAGGCAGAGACAAAGTTTGCTATTGTACCTGAGGTAGTAGCCAGGCTAGCAGTAGGGGCAGAAGCATTACTATCAGAAGGGCTAGATTCTTGCAGCAGTTGTCGTAGACTCGTAGGCGAGCATATTCAGAAGCAGTGAATGGGGTTTGTGCCTCGTTGGTTTGCTGAGTAGATGTTTCTGCAGTTGCATCATACGATACTTCATCATAGGCATTGTTAGCATTAGGTTGCATGCCAAACGTTGCCCAGCAGCGATCAGAAGGGTGATTCCAGCGTCCACATTGTACACATGCTGGATACCAAGCAGAAGAATCACAACCACGTCCACGATCACGTCCGCGTCCAGAGTCACGGCTGCGTCCAGATTCACGACCACGTCCATGCCCTGAGTCACGTCCCCGTCCTCCTTGATAGTTATGACGCCCTCTGTATCCTGAGGAGGTATAGTGGGCCATCGTCTCTGTAGAGGTGTGCGTGGTAGAGTGCTGAATCGGAGCCTCTAGCTCCTGTAAGTGTCCGAAGATGGTCTCAAGAGTCGGTAAAGTATCAGCCATCAGAAACTGATCTTTCACAGGCTTATATTTTGGATTTAGCCCCGAGAGAAATCTGTAAACCTGCCATTCAACACGTTCTCCTACTTGTTTATCACAACATGCAGGCTGAAAAATAAGGAGTTCCTCAAAAAGGCTTGTAAGAAGCTTGTAGTATTCGATAAGACTTGATTCTCCCTGAGTGGCAGACCAAATTTTTGTGTATATGTCTGACAGACGAGACTTAGTCGTCTTTTGAGAATATGTACGCTCAAGGTTTTCCCACATTGCCTTAGCGGTGTCTTTGTAAAGAAGATTCGCAGCAATATTTGGATCGACACTGTTCGTCATCCAAGTGATAACTTGACAATTATCAACAAACCAAGTTTCATAGTCCTTATCAGTTTCCGCAGGTGGAACTTTTGTAAGAATGTAGCTCTTGCGCTGGCCACCAACAAACACTTTGAAAGACTGAGACCATAGAACATAATTTTCGGAGCCCTTCAACTTGATAGAAGTGCCATGTACCAGCAAAGAAGAAGTAGGGTACGTGGGCTTGATCTCGGCAGACGTCATTGTGGCGGCTTAGGTCAAGAAAAAGTGACCTAGAGAGTATATCTTCCCTCAATTTATCATCAAATATCTAAACCCTCATCAAGAAATAAGAAGGATGAGGCAATGCTCGTTTGACGGCACAAGAGGGGGCATGGCGGAGTCGGCCTGGCGGCGGAAGGAGGCCCTGGGAGGACTGGCGGAGGCGCCTGGCAGCGCAAGGCGGGCCTGACCGACCTGGCGGTGGTACCTGGCTGCCCTAGAGCAGCCTGGCGACGCTTAGCCGAGGCAGCGCGGGCCTAAGGCAGGAGGTGCGGAGACCCGAGGCGGCACGCGGTTGTAGATGAACTTGGAGGGCTGGTGGTGGCGGAGGGGTGATTAGGTCAGAACACCGGCCTAGGACCGCTGCTCTGATACCATGTGAAAGAATGATAAGAAAAGATGATTCGTTGTTTATTCAAGAGGTCTAGGGGTCCTTATATAGGACTAAACCCTAGAGGGCTCAAAGGAGAATATTCTATAGAATATTCTTTAGAATATAGAATATTCTATATAGAATATTCTCTTAACAAATAGCCACATAGAATATTCTCTTAACATAAAAGCCCTCGTGGGATTACAATAGAATATAAAGAAGGAAATCTTCTACAATCTCTAACAATATATACACACACACATACGCAGTGTGATGGGTCCCAACTTGGGACGCCACCCCTCTTTCTCTTTAAAAAAATTGGGTAAAACACTTTAATCCTTTTTTGCCCCTAATATTTGTAACTATCATAAGCTGAAATAACGAAAAGCAAACTACATATGTATATATAACCATGATCCTGATAGAATTCACATTTTTTTCTTTTTAGTAGTCATGTAGTTTTTTCACTGAGGAAATACACTTATGCATACAAATACATGACTTGTATTTAGGCCTCCTAGATTGAGGTTCTATCACAGTTCTACAACTTTCCCTAGTCTTATACATATAAAGTGAAAGGGTGATTTTATAGAAGACTTTTTATGTTGACATAGCTAATTTATGTTTTAATCAAGGTTCAAAAAACCTGACCGACCAGTTTGATTGTCGAACCGGGAACCGGCCAGATTCTGATCCATTCAGTCGGTTTAAATGTTTAAATAAAAATAAATAGATAAAATATAAAACCGGGTTCGACCAGATGGTCTGATCGATCCAACTGTACCGGACCGAACCCATTGAACCGTTTACACGTCCCTTCCCCTTCCAATATTCGGACTTTCCCCTAATTAAAGCCCCACTCGAAGCCTCATGTCTTGTCGCATAACCCTTGTACCCTCCCCTCCACCACCATGTCCTCCTCATAGCGGCTTAACCTCCTCTTCAACAGGAGTAGCTTCCTTTCCCACAAGTAGTGAACCACTGTCCTTCCCTCGCGATGGTGCAACCACATAGTCATAAAGATGCAAGAGGTGTTTGAGGTAAGATGATTTATCTTACTTCAATATTGCATGAGTTTTGCTTTTCATTTGAGGATACTGATTTTTGTTGCGTTAAAGAGACGATTTTATTATTAATTTTGGTTGGAGTTTTTGGAAGTTCCGAGTTTTCACGGTGCACACAAGGTGTTCAACGTTTTGCCAATGTGAAATAATCAGATTTTTCATATACGTAGAAACATGCCAATGTGAGATAAATTGATATTATCCTAATCCAAATATATAAAAAGGTGAATAACGTCATTAGAACCAACAATTGATTGTTGATGTTGCATCAACGAAAAACAACCAAACGAAGCATGTTGCAACTTAGTTGTTGCCTCCTTGATCTTTATCTTGGTTGTAGCATCTGCATGATGCTTATGCTCAAAACCTCATTGTTGCAGTTGACTGGTGCAGACTGCTATTGAACCCAGACATCGACATTGATGTTGATGCCGTATTTGTTATCGGCGATGTTTCTACAAAGTTAAGGATTCATCCTCCTTTTGATGAGAGATTGCAAATTCAAAAAAATCGATGATGTAATGCCTACAGTTAATTATCTCATATTTGATCTAAGTTAATGATATTACTAGTAATGTGTTTATGACTGAATTATTAAAATGATTGTTTTAATGTGCTAATCTATCATCTCATAGAGTGGATACGTGCCACCTCCTCTATAGTCAAGTGATATTGTATATTTTATAATGCATAAAGACGTTAAGTTTTTATGTATTACGTATCTAATTTTGAGCTTTGATAGTACGATAGTTACTTTATGTAGTTATTATTTTATAGAAATATTATTTTATAGATACACGAAAAACATATGTATCCATGTGTAAGTAGGAGTAATATATATTTATTCATTTTTGTCGGTTCGAAAAACCAGTTCGACCAACAAATTATGACCCGTTCGATTTTTCTCCGATTCTATATGTTGATGTCGTCATGATGTCATCACCGTTCGACTGGTTCGAACCAATGGTTAGACCCGGTTGGACCGAAATCCGTTAATAATCGGTTCATTGTCCAGTTCATTTTTTTAAACCTTGGTTTTAATAGGGTTGTTGTAATTATGCAAGTTTAAAATATTTCATTTTTCAACCTGGTCCAAATACTTATACGGAAATGTTATGAATTTCTATAAATTTAAGAAAGTGATTGGGTACAAGTTATAATCAAAGTCACGATTCATGTCAAGTTGTCAACATATATACAATGCAAAGTAGGTTAATCTTATGCAATGTATCCTAATATTAATGTGTTTATTTTGTTTGTATAAGCATTGATGTAAAAGTCCTCCGACTGGCCCGACTAGTAGGTCCGACTAGTCTAGTCAGTGGGGTGGCCGACCGAGTATTGACTAATCCTGACTTGGGCGACTAGTCGATCGATTTTTGCTTCGAGATACTATTTTTTTCTTTTTCTAAAAAAGAAACTTATTCTAATACGTTTAATGTTTTATTCATATTCAATTACTTCTTTTCTTTCATTATGATAAAAGAAAAATACAAAAATCTATGTAAAAATATAATAATATACATATAAAAAGGATTTATATATTCAAAATAATAAAAAAATCAAAGCTGATTAAAGGCCGACTAAATCCGATTAGTTGTCCAACTACCGATTAATCATTAGAGAGTGACCCAACCGACCGAGTACTGACTACCGATTTTTGCAACCTTGTATAATAGTTATCTTAGTGATGTACGATTTTCAATTTTCATGTCTCTTTTAATGATATGCTCATATATATTATGCGATAAAGGATTATTATAAAATTCCTTCAATACATAGAGCTTTGTTTTGTAATTTTAGTTGTCTAAATAGTATACAATATTTTTGATTAAATTTTATATTTTTTGGGTCGAAAATGAGGCTAACGTCTCACCTCAAAATCCGAAAATCGCATCGTTCTGCCTTTCATTTTTTAAAACCTTGATGACACGTTAGTGTAGTGGAGGGTTTCATACTGATTGCTCTGTCAAATACGATATATCTTGTGGTGGCAAAGGTCATGGTGAAACAGTTGCCGAGTGTGTTAGATGGGCTTATTGATGAGGTACATATCACTTTCATCTCCGACCGTCTGATAATGGATAGAATTGTGACGGGTTATGAGATTTTTTTTGAAGTCTGAAAGGTAGGGGGAAACACTCAGTGGTGTCCGCCCCCAAATATATTAGAAACCAAAGAAAAAGAAAACAGGAACAAGCGGGTCAACAAGCACCGCACCCCACCCGTTACAGATTCCAATCGACAAGCAACCGATTAACTAGCACACACACATTTTCTTTGTAAAAACGTTGGCCCGAGAAAAGAAGGTCGTTTCTTCCCCTCCAGACCGCCCAGAGAATGGCCATGGGGATAACCCGCTCCCCCCACGGTCTATGAATGTTGGCATGGGTCGAATCCCAAAAAGATTGGAAGTCACCGTTGATGCACCACGCCGGTCCCAACTCCAGCCAGACCTGAGATACCACGGGGCACGAGAAAAATAAGTGCACAATCGATTCGATCGCCGCGTTGCATAGAAGGCACCTATCCGAAATAACCCTGAGCGGCCTCATGCATCTATCCCTTGTCATCAGTCGCTTATGCCTAAGAAGCCACAGAAAAAAGCCAATTCGCTCCGGGAGGTTCAGACCCCAGATCAGCGAGCAATCCCTGGAGAGCAGCTCCGAGCCAGCCGGGGGAGGTCTGGAGATTACACCATAGGCCCCTCTCATGGAGAAGGAGCATCCTTCCACGCCCAGTGGTCCCTGCCTACGCCAGGCGGACGCACCTCCCAAATGGATTCCATTAATGCCAGGAACTCGTCGAACCTTTGATCAGAAAGGGAAGCCGCGAAGATGGGGCACCAGAGGCCATCGCTCCAGCAAGAGGCAACCGTGCAAGATTTATCACCTGCAATCGCAAACAGGTGGGGAAAGCGAGAGCGCAGCGCCCCACCCCCCGACCAATCATCAGACCAAAACACGAATGAGCCCCCCGACCGAGAACATGCCTAAAGAGGGCGAGGTTGCTCACAAAGGCCTTCACCACGCTGCGCCAGAAAGGGGTGGGGGAGCTGCCGCCAAAAACCATCGGTGAAGGAGCTCCAGAGACGTAAATTTTTCGTATCGCGGTGAACGCCAGATCATTACCCGGACCCCATATTCTGCTAGCCCATTTTAACAGAAGAGCCTCGTTTATTTGCTCAAGGGATTTCACCCCCAAGCCCCCGTCAACCTTCTGACGCAAGACCTCCTTCCAACCCACCAGATGTATCCCCCTAGATCCGGCCGCACCGCAGGCCCATAAGAAAGCACGCATTCGTTTCTCCAGCCACACCCGCAACCCCTTAGGCATCCTGCGGTTGGAGAGGAGGAAAATATGAATGGAGGAAAGGACGGACTTCAATAGCACCAGCCGACCCCCCCTCGAGAGCTTCGCCTCGACCTTCTCCACCACCCGCATCCAATCTCGAATTCGCGTTCGCCCAAGCGACAAAGGGGTGCCAAGGTACTCCAGGGGAAGAGAGGATCTTCCCGAACCCAACATCGTCTCCAAATTATCCGAAGCAAGCTCTGCCTGCCCAAAGGGGATGAAAACCGACTTCAAGTTGTTCTTCGTCAGGCCCGATAATTCCGAGAAAATCTCGAGTGTCATCGCCATGCCGGTAGCCTCCTCGATGCCCCCTCGATGAAAAAAACAGTATCATCAGTGTATTGCGCAATCGGGACCTCCAACCCCTCCTTCGAGAAGCCCCTAGTCAACCCGTGGGCCACAACGCCATCTGCAATGTCAGAAAGAACATCAACTGCAAGAATGAACAACATAGGCGCGAGGGGACACCCCTGGCGTACCCCCCTGCGAGGTTGAATCCAGCCTCCCTCCGGGCTCCCGTTGAGCAATACCGAAAAAGACGTCGTAGATATGCAACGTCGCATCCAAGTGATCCAGATGTCGGGGAAGCTCTTTCTCTTGAGCACGCTCCATAGGAATCTCCAATCTAGAGTATTGTACGCTTTCGAGAAGTCCACCTTCCAAAGAATGCCACTAGTGTCGCCCCTCCGCCAATCCGCAATAATCTCAGAGGCGAGGGCGAGGGAGATGCAGTCAGAGATCTGACGACCGGGGACGAAAGCCGCCTGAGCCGGAGAAATGAGATTACCGAGAATAACATTCAACCTACGGGCGAAGACCTTCGCCGTGATCAAGTACAATGCGTTGGATACGACAATAGGCCTGAAGTCCCCGATCGAAGAAGCCGCAGCCGACTTCAGAAGAAGAACAAGATGGGTGCGGTTGATTCTATCAAGCTCGCGTTACCAGAACAAAACTCTTTCACGACCCCCAGAACCTCCGCCCCAATAGCGTCCCAAAAATCCTTATAGAAGGAGACCGGGAACCCATCAGGGCCAGGCGACGCGTCGTCGTTGAGGTCCCACACCGCGTCCCGCAGCTCCTCCAGAGAGACATCACAGATCAAGTTCTCGCGGGCGTCTCCAGCTACCGTCCTGGACCTCCGACCCCGCCACCTCCATCTTCTAGGAATAGCTGTAGAAGTCATAAGCTTGAATAGTTGGAGATAGCCGTGCCCATCTCGCCATTTCCCTCCACGTTTCTCCCATCGATAGTAATAGAACGGAAATAATTGGATCGACGCCTCCCATTAGCACAGCGATGGAAGAAAGAGATGTTCGCATCCCCTTCCCTAACCCATCTTATCCTTGACCTTTGCCTCCACTCCGCAATGCGCTTCTTTTCCTCCAGGAATAACCTTCTTTGGGCCTCTGCGCGAGCGGCGAGCTCCTCGGTAGACAGCAATTTGTTATCCTCCAGAGCGTCCAACTCTGTGGAGAATCAACTTCTCAAAGACTATGTTGATTGGCATTTCCTTTGGCCGCCTTTGTTGAAGCGTGGCTTCCCAGACTTCTGGATCTCGAGGATGAAGAAGTGTTACCACAACCTCCATGTCAATCGTGATTAATGGAAAACCCAAAGGGTTTTTACAACGACAACAAGGTATCAGGCGGGAATGACCCCTTGTCCCTTTGCCTTTTGTGGTCGTGGGTAGGGCTGTTAGAAAATTCTCAGGTTCGACATTCGCTCAGATTTGACTCGCTAAAAGTTCGATTCCGATTTGATTCAGAAATAAACAAACTGAACCTAAACACGAGTTTGGGCTCGATTAAATAAACGAACCAAACCTCAAAAACATAGGTTCGCTCAGGTTCGATTCGTTAAAAGTTCGATTATATACACACACATACATACATAAAAGTATATATACATACATATTATATATATAAGGAAAAATACATTCTATATTAACATAAGGGCTATTCACTTATTTTCCCACCAGTCATCCACTCCCTAAGTCCCTATTCCCAATTCCCGAGACCCTACAAAACCCTCCCCTACGGATGCGGTTTTTCCCTTTGAACAGAAACGTCTGCCCAACATTTATTCTTAAACGAACCTTTAACGAGCCGAACAGATTCTTTACGAACCTTACCCGAGCCGAATCGAACCTGATTACAGTTTTCATTTTATCGAGTCGAACCGAACGCGAACCTGAAAGTATGCTAAACGAACCGAACCGATCCTGGGTTGGTTCGCTCAGATTCGGTTCGTTTACACCCCTAGTCGTGGGAGATATCCTGGCAATTAGGTTGAGAAAGTGTTGCAAAGAGGTGGAATGAGGGGCTACAACCGTGATGAGATATCCATCCCTAAGCAGATGATACAATCTTTTTCATTGAGAGAGGGATTCCAAATGTTAAAGGCATGAGCACGATGTTGGACATCTTTGGTGAGCTTTCGAAGCAAGCAATTAACAGAGCTAACTCTACTTTTGTCCATTTTGGGTACCCAAAGGCGAAGGAGTACAAGACAATTATACCCACTCCTCATGGTAGTCTTCTACTTAGCTACTTGAGGTTGCCGCTCACCTTTGGAAAGCTAACTACTTGGGGTTGTCGCTCACCTTTGGAAAGCTACATTAGTCAAACTGGAAGTCAATGGTGGAGAGATTGGAGAGGAAGTCAGTAGGATAGAAAGCCTCTTGTCTTTCTCGAGGTGGAAGGCATGTTTTGCTTAAGGTGGTGCAAGTAACGATTCCGATGTTTTTTGTGTTCACTCACATTATTCCTGTGGGAATTCGTCGGCGACTTGAGTCTTGCATGCGAAGATTCCTCTAGAGCTCATCTGATGGTAATGCAAAGGGAATACACCTGGTAAACCGGGATACTGCGACACTTCATGTAGATTAAGGGGGTCTTGGGACTCACAAGTTGAAAGATATGAACAAAACTTTCCTTCTTAATGGGCAACCAAGTTGCGGAGCAGTGAGATGAGCCCCGCATGTCGCTTGGTAAGAAACATCTACAATAAGCCACCTTGTCCATCCATCTCGTAGCTTTCACGTAGCGCGCCCACAACTTTCTGGAAGGGCATTTGCGTTGTGATTCTTGATTTTACGCCTTTTGTTCCTCCAGTGGTCAGGGATGGAACATCTTTCAAATTCGGATCTGATAATTGGATGGGGGATGTGCATTTAAGTACCATATTTCCTAAGTTATTTGGTCTAGAGGCGAACCGTGGAGCGCCTATTCACGAGACATGGGCTGACAATCAATAGATGATGACATTCACTTCAGGCTTTCTCTAAGCAGTGTATAAAAGATTTTTAAGGTGAGTGTGGTTTGACTTGGCTTGTGTATTTATTTATTGTTATTTGGCAAAGCAAGAAAATACCTTAAGAATGGAGGAGAAGCATCGTGGTGCCTCTTTATAAGAACAAATGAGACATTCAAAATTGTTCAAATTATGGAGGTATCAAACTGATGAGTCACACTATGAAAATTTAGGAACGTGTGATCGAAAGAAGGTTGAGGCAAGTTTCCAAAATAAAAGAAAACCATTTCAAATTCATGCCAGGTCGGCTCAATTATTGAAGCCATCCACTTGTTGAGGAGAACAATGGAGATTTACAGAGCTAAAAGGAATAACCTCCATATGATTTTTATTGATTTAGAGAATGCTTATGATTCTGTCCCACGAGAGATATTGTGGAGAGTTTTGGAGAAGAGACCAGTATCTATCCTATACATTAACCTCATAAAAGATATGTATGATAGGGCTCATCTTGTGTAAGGATACAGTCTGGGAAGACTGACTGTTTTGACATCAACACTGGTCTGCATCAAGGTTCAACTTTGAGTCTATTCCTTTTTACTTTGATTATGGACGAGTTGACAAGTCACATTCAAGATGAAATACATTGGTGTATGTTATTCGTGGATGATATTGTGTTGATTGATGAGACTAGAAATGGTGTAAATGAGAAGCTTGAGGTCAGGAGACATGCTTTGGAGACTAAAGAATTTCGTATAAGTAGGGCCAAGACTGAATATATGGAGTGTACTTTTGATGGAAGCAATAATGAAGGAATCGATGTTAAGATTGGTGATGATGACATTCAGAAGAGAGTTTCTTTTAGATACTTGGGATCTATTTTGCAACATGATGGAGAAATCATGACCTGAAGTTTCAACGAAATTCCACCGAAATTCTTTGAAATTTCCATTTCTTTAGGTCATCGAAATCGAAACACTGTCATATTTCCAACGAAATATCAGCGAAATATCAATGAAATTTCATCGAAATTACATGTCATTTCGATGAAACAACAAAAATGAGGGAATTTACCATTTACTTTCATCGAAATTTGCATATATTTATGAATTTTCATATGTTTATCCACTAATGTGCTGAGTTGTTAGATTGCTTTACATTGTTTAAAGAAGTTTCTTTAGTAAGTTTCTAAATTTTAGATCTAAATCCAACAAAGCAGTTAGACACAAGATTTAAGAGTTAAATTCAAGTTTTAACTGAAGATCTTCATTTTTTTGTTTTCCATTATTTTGATATATATGTTTTTATAAGTAGTTATCATAGGTTTCACCTAATTCTTATTGAAGAGGTGCTCTTTCTTGGCCTATGTTCCTCTTTGTTATTACTGTATGTGTCACCATTCTCTTCATGTTCAAGAGGAGAAACCAATGACTTCTAATTACAGTTCCAAATCTAGTTTTGATTCTGAGAAATATACTACTTTTTGACTGTTGGGACGATTGGATAGAAATGTAATGTAACATATCATGTTAATATCCCACTATTAGCAAAAAAATCATCTTTCTATCTCATTTATTAAGTTAAAAAGTATTAGAAATCTTTATTTAAAAAAAATGAACTTTTAAGTAACTTCCGCAATTTCCGACCATTTCACCGAAATTCCATAGAAATTCCATCGAATTTCTCTTTCTAGTCTTACAAAACAAAATCGAAATCCGACATTTAAGGCCTTGGGAGAAATTGATGGAGATGTTACAAATAGAATAAACACAGGTTGGCTAAAGTGGAGAGGGGCCTCTACTATTCTCTGTGATAAGAAAATTCCTTTGAAAATTAAAGGAAAGTTTTACAAAGCAGTTGTGAGACCTGCTATGGTCTTGTTGGGAGAAAAATAAGGCATACTATTGAAGGGATCCCAGGGCTCTCTTATATAGGAGAAAAGCCATGGGTTAATTACATGAGTGGTACACAAAGAAAATATAAAATAGAAATTAGATACTAAGAGATACGATTATCTCAACACTCCCCCCTCAAGCTGGAGCATAGATATCAATCATGCTCAGCTTGGAACAACACCTCTCAAATGGACCTCTAGCCAGGGCCTTGGTGAAGATGTCTGCCGTCTGATCTCCTGTGGAAACATGAGAGGTGGATATAAGACCTTTCTGGATCATGTCTCTAGTGTAATGACAATCCAATTCGATATGCTTTGTCCGTTCATAAAAAGCAGGGTTATTGGCAATAAACAAAGCTGCTTGATTATCACATAAATGCTTCATGGGAAGAGAAACCTCAACAGTAAGGTCGGTCAATACTGATCTTACCCACATCATCTCTGCACATCCTTGTGTCATGGCCCTGTATTCAGATTCTGCACTAGATCTAGCCACCACTGTCTGCTTCTTGCTTTTCCATGAAACCAGTGAGCAGCCAACAAAAATAGCGAAGCCAGAAGTGAACTTTCTATCTTTGGGGCATCCTGCATAATATGCATATGCACATGTTGTCACATCAAGAGATGGATCCCTACTGAATATGAGGCCCAAACCAGGTGAAGCCTTCAAATATCTCAAGATCATATGGACGGCATCCATATGCACCTTCCTGGGTTGTTCCACGAACTGACTAACTTTGCTTACTGCAAAAGCTATGTCCAGCCTGGTGATAGTAACGTATAAGAGCTTCCCAACAAGCTCAATGTATCTTCTCCTGTCGACTTCCTCTGGGTCCTCATCATATAGTCTCACACTTGCATCCATAGGAGTGGTAGCAGGTCTACACCCTGTCATACCTATCTTAGAGAGAAGATCCATAACAAACTTCCTCTGAGTCATTACACGGACACGTGGTTCCCGGTAAATTCCAACCCAAGGAAGTAACGAAGATTGCCAAGGTCCTTAGTCACAAACTGTTGACTAAGAAACTCCTTGGCAGTATGAATGCCCTGATCATCATCTCCTGTAAGAACAATATCATCCACATAAACAAGAATAGCCACAGTACATCTTTATGTCCTTTGAACAAACAATAAGTGGTCCGCAATAGACCGAACAAACCCATGTTGCTCTATCAGCTCTGACAGCTTTTGGTACCAAGCTCTGGAACTCTGCTTCAGGCCATAAATCGCCTTATGAAGTCTGCACACCTTCTGGGACTCCCCCTCAATAGTAAATCCTGGTGGTTGTTGCATGTATACTTCCTCTTGTAGATCCCCATAGAGAAATGCGTTTTTCACATCAAGCTGGTATAGAGGCCAGTCCCGCGAAACGGCAGCAGAGAGAAGAATGTGTAATGTCGAGTGTCTTGCTATTGGAGAGAAGGTGTCCCGATAGTCCACACCATAAGTTTGGGTAAAGCCCCGAGCCACAAGCCTTTCCTTATAGCGGTCCAAACTGCCATCTGCCCTCTGTTTAACCGTAAATATCCATTTGCAGCTAACAATGGAGGCACCTGGTAGAGCAGAGACAATGCTCCGGGTGCCACGCGACTGTAGGGCCGCCATTTCTTCTTCCATTGCAAGTCACCACCTGTCGTCCTGAAGCGCCTCTTGATATGTCTGTGGGATATTGGCTGCTGATAGTCCCACCACAAACTTCCTATAATCTGCGAAAAGGTGATCCAAGGAGACATGCGCAGCAAGAGGGTACGTGGCACATTGGCGACGAGGTTTCCGTAGGGCAATAGGTATCTCCAGATCATTAGCCTCATCATCCTCTAGAATCAACTCATCCTGTGTAGCATTTAAATTGCCAGTGCCATCAGTAGAAATAATATGTTCATGACATACCTGAGGCATGGTGGATGATGTTGACGGTACATGAGCAGAGGGGCGAGTAGAAGACCTACGAGAATAAACATGGGGTAAAAACATGGACTTGGTGGTAGGAGGTGGAGGTGGATGTGGAGGTGGAGATGGAGAAGATCGAGGAGCATCACAAGGTGCTAAGGAAGAAGAAGATGGAGGTGGGGGAACCACCACATCCTCTCTTGAACCAGCATTGGACAACCTGTCACATGTAGGAGAGAAATACATAATAGACTCAAAAAATGTAATGTTAGCACTCACGTAGCATTTCCTTCCAACAGAATCAAAGCATCTATACCCCTTTTGGGTACGCGAATAACCAACAAAGACACATTTGACAGCTTTAGGAGAGAGCTTGTCCTGACCATGAGTAAAGTCGTGAACAAAAGCAACCGATCCAAATACCCTGGGAGTAAGACAGAACAGTTCTTTCTCGGGAAACACAATCTGGAAGGGGATCTTCTTGCCAAGAATAGTGGAAGGCATACGATTCACCCGGTGGAAAGCGGTGAGAACCGCATCTCCCCAGAAAGAATGAGGAGTACGACTATGAATCAAAAAGGTTCTTGTGACGTCAAGAAGGTGCAGATGTTTACGTTCTGCCCACCATTTTGCTGTGATGTATAATTGCATGAAGTCTGATGAACAATACCCAAAGACCTGAGAAATTCTGCTAAGTGTAATGTAGAGAATTCCAAAGCATTATCAGTACGAATGAATTTGACACTAGCAGAGAAAATATTGTTAACTTCAATAAGAAAAGTCTTAATCATAGAACCTGCTTCAGACTTGTGTTTTAACAAAAATACCCAAGAGAGTCTAGAATAATCATCCACAACAACCATATAAAAACGATGCCCCTGATGATCAGGAACACGACTCGGACCTCAAATGTCAAAATGAAACAACTCGAAAGATCGACGACTAGTACGATTCAGATGACTCAGAAAAGAGGAGCGATGATGTTTCCCAAGTTGACAAGCTTCACAGTCAAATGCAGTACGTGTAGATATTTGCGGAAGAACCCTTATCATCTTTTGAAGAGGCAGGCGACTAAAATGAAGATGCCACGTGAAAGAAGAAACAGGACCAGAGGGAATAGAGGTGATGGGATGGTGAGCTTATACAATCCTCTCTGCTCACGACCATGAATAATCATCCTACCAGTTAGTATGTCTTGAAACATAAAAGAAAAGGGGTCAAAGATGTCACAACAGTGTATATCTTTTGTAATTTGACTGGTAGACAAAAGATTCATTTGAAAATCTGGAACATGTAAGATGTTCTGAAGATGTATAGAAGGTGCTAAAACAATCTCCCCCTGACCAACAATGGGTAGCCGAACTCCATTGGTGATGCAGAAGTATTTGCGCGATGATAAGAAATAAATTTTGTTGGTGGATTTTTGGTGGAAGAAGAAGTTGGAGGGATTGAGAAGAGAAGCACGCCGGTTGCGCGAGATTCGAGGAGGAAGAAACGCGTAGATCGCGTGGGAGAAAGAGAGACGAGAGAGGGAGATAGAGATAAAATCTCAATTTTTCATATAATCTGACCTGAACTATCATCCCTTTATATAGGAGGGATGAGGTTACAAAAATAGAAACTCAAATTCAAATTCAAACTAATTATCCTAATTTGACACTAACCGACTAACTAACTAATTTTGAAATTCAAATTGAAACTGACTACTTTGAGATCACAAGCGATCTCTTTTATTTAAATAAAATTATGATGAATCAAAATAAACGTAATTAAAATTAACGGATAAAAGTAGAAAAATGCGGCCCTATTTATCCATTTCACGCTGCATCAATTCTCCCCCGCTTGAAAAATTCGTCTCCCGACGAATTGCTGGATCTACAGGCTTGGATATTGATAAGTTTAAATCAGTGTTCTCGATCATCCCATGGAAGAACTGGTGCGAAGCAAATGGTGGAATCCATGCGTGCGTGGCGCGAGTGTTGGCGACGTTGGCTTCGTGGCAGAAGAGCAGGTGTGGCGCACATGCGGGCATCCATCCGGATTTCGTCCCTTTGACATTGTGCTTGAAGAACTGATGGGGCATCTTCATGACGAACAACTCGGCCTTTGGAGAGTCCATAGCAAAGCAATAGCACAAGTAGAGTAGAGGAGGAGATGTGGCCAATGAATTAAGCTATGGGGCCTTTAAATAGGTGAAACCCATGATTCTAATCCTAAATGGATAAGGAGACTATCCAGATTTGGTCCTTTCAGCACTACCTTTTAAATATTCCTGCTCCAGGCGGTTGGAATGCAATTTTTGTACCCCTTCACTTAAGTAAAATCCATAGCATAATCTATCCTCCAAATAACCCCTTTGATAAAAACCTTTGGGAGGAGGGGTCTCCCTGCAAATATTCAAAATTAACCTCCTATCCCTAACTTTATGGGATCCAACTCCCTTTGAAGGGACGCATATTGTTAGGGCTTCTATCGAGGGAGATCCTCTAAGCTTCCAAGGGAATCGTTCTTTCCTTCCTCGACATTGGCGGCGCCAAACCTTAAAGCTAGGGTTTTGGCTACATCGGTGGCTCGAGATCGAGCCGTGGCGGCGGCGGAGTGGGCTTGAGGCGAGGCTGATGGAGGTGTGGGGGGGTCGGCGTTGATGGGGCGGCAGTGCGGGATGAGGGATAGGGTGGTTGCGCGAGAAGGGGGTCGATTGGCGGGGCGTCGGTTGTAGTCTGGAGAGATCAAACAGTGGTGGTTGAAAAGTTGGTGGGTGGAGGATGTCGTGAAATAGGGCCGAGGGATGAGAGGGGAGGCGGAGTGGAATAGCGATGGGAAGGGTGGAGGCGAGGGGGAAAACCGGGGATGCAGGTGCGACAGTAGGGTTGACCGGAAGGGGTGTTGGGGCTGGGAGGTTTGCTGGGGTGGCGGGGGAGGTGGAAGGGGGTGCTGGGGGTGTGAAGGCGGGCGCGAGGGCAGGGGGTTGTACCGCCAGGGATGCAGGGGCGGAGGGGTCCATCGAGGGAGCCGCAGATGGTGCTGGGGTCGATTTCAGAGGGGTTTTCAAGTCTGAAATTACCTGGACAGCAATCGGATCGACTTTTTTTCTTCCGGAACGGGCTGGACAGCGAACAAATCATTGGCGACGGCCTCTTTTTCCTCTGAAATGAGCTGGACAGCAGGCATTTCGTCGTCTACGCTCTCTTTTTCTTGTTTTTCTTCATCAAAATCGGCTTCGGTGGTTGGAGACTTTGATTTGGCGACGTTTTCCTCTAGTTGGCGCGTTATTGCTTCAATATTCCGTGGCTCTCGTATCTGAAACGCCAAAACTTGCATATCGGCACAAACTTGGAGCATATTCGATAATGCTTGTCTAACCTCGGCACGCCATGCACAGTCGTTGGGGCGAGATCCGTTGGACTTTCTGCGTGAATGACGAGAGGGATCGCCAGATCGTGAGGACGACCTAGATGTCATGCTCTGATACCAAATGATGCAAAATGAATTTTGCGGCGACGGGGAAATAATTATTGATGGTGGAAATTTATTTGGTAGAAGAATTAAGAGGGATTGAGAAAAGAAAGCTCGTCAGAAAAAAGAGGGATTTTGGAGAAGAGAATCGTGAAGACCACGTTGAGAGAGAAAGAGAGAGACGGAGATAGAGAAAAAATCTCAAATTTTCATATAATCTGACCTGAACAAACACAATAGCCTATCATCCCTTAATATAGGAGGGATGAGATTACAAAAATAGAAACTCAAATTCAAATTCAAACTAATTATCCTAATTTGACTCTAACCGACTAACTAACTAATTTTGAAATTCAAATTGAAACTGACTACTTTGAGATCACATGCGATCTCTTTTATTTAAATAAGATTACGACGGCTCAAAATAAACGTAATTAAAATTAACGGATAAAAGTAGAAAATGCGGCTCTATTTATCCATTTCAAGCTGCATCAATGGCAATGACATGGATCGTCCAGGAGGAATAGATCTGTAAGAGGTAAACTGGGTCCGATCTCCACACATATGATGAGACGCTCCAAAATCCTTTATCCAATCTGTCACATCAGAACTGCTACTACTGGTAAACACATAGGGAATACCTGGGGAACTGGACAATGCTCTAGCGATGGCCGCCGCATCTGATGGTCCTGCAGTCTGAGACACAGGGGTGGTCATCATTTCTCGAAGTCTCGAGACAAGTCATCAAAACGTGCATCTGTAGTAGGGGCAAGTGAAGAGTCTGTTTGCTCAGCAACGCGTGCAGACGCTGGATATCCATGCTTCTGAAAGCATGTCTCCTCCGAGTGTCCAGGACGATGACAATAGGAATATGGACCTCTTTGACGTCCACCACCTCGACTACGAGGGCCACGCCCACGGAACTGTGACAAGCCTCCACGTCCTCGAGAAGCGACCATAGTAGAGGATGTCGTCTCTGGCGTAGTAGTAGGCGTGGTATTAATCATGCCCAGACGTCTGTAGACCTCCTCCATTGGTGGTATGTTCTCGCCAGTCAGAAGTTGAGTACGAGCAGCATCATACTCCGAGTCAAGGGATGACAAGAAAACACCAGTCATAGCGACATTCGTATATGTATGTTGTTGTTCCACGTTGGTAGTAATAGGCATGAAATTGTGTAGTCGTTCAAACATGTCTCGCATATGTGAGAAGTGGGTATGGCGAGATCGACCATTCTACTTAGTCGAGAAAATGTCAAACTGAAGTTGGAGAATCTTGCTTTCATTCTTCGTCTGTCCGTAAGTAGCAGCCAGTATATCCCACATGGCCTTTGCAGTTGGCTGATTTACAATATCATTAGCAATCTCTGTGCTAAGTGTCCCAGAGAGCCAGATACGAGCATAGGCATCATCTTGCTTTCATGATGCATTTGCCCCAGTCTTATCTGCTGGTTCCGAGTCAGTCAGAATATGCTCCTTGTTGTGGCATTGCATTAGGGTGCAAAACTGCATGGATCATAACTCGTAGTTCATCCCGCCCATCTTCACGATAGGTGCCGGGACCTTGAAGACACCGGAAGAGGAAAACACTTCACCCTTACTTTCTGACATTCTTCAATAGACCAAGACGTGGAACAAGAGGGAATAGATCATGAATAGACGTGTCTACATCATCATAGGAGGGATGAGTTGTATCTGTAGACTTATACACTCATCCTGAATCATTCGTACGAGGTCTAGGACTGCAAATGAAGGAGCAAATCAGACTATATCGCCTTTGTTGAACCAGTCCAAACCTCGATATGGCATAAACCGCCTAAGCGCAGCCCCCAAAAGGTCTACAACTGTGTCAGAAGCAAGGCGGCACCAATAGGGGGCCGCGATGAAAAGGCAGCCGGAGAGGGGCCTTCGGACACGCACGAGGGGCATGGAGCGCCTAGGCTGTGCGCTGGCACCTCAGGCGATGTGGGACGGCACCACTGGGGGTTTGATGCAGCACGGGGGCAGCCGCTGGGGGGCTAGGGGGCGGGGCGGCGTGGGGCGTGGCTGGGAGGGGCGGGGTGGCGTGGGGCGCCGTTGGGAGGGGCGGGGCGGCGCGAGCGAGGCTGCGGCGGTGCCGAGAAAAGGAGGGAGGCGACGGGTGTAGGGTACGAGAACCCCGATCTAGGACCGTAGCTCTGATACCATGTTGGGAGCATGGCCTCAAATTTCAACGAAATTCGATCGAATTTCTGTCGAATATCGATATCCAGTCGAAATCAAAATTCGACCGAAATGGCAGAAATGATCGAAATATGGGGGTCCTAGTACAAAAAATGACCGAAATGACCGAAATTTCAGTCGAAATTCCACCGAAATTCCATCGAAATTTTGTTTTGGTCGATACCGAAATGGTGACCGAAACCGACATTTAGGACCTTGGTTGGGAGAAAAATAAGACATACTATTGAAGGGATCCCAGGGCTCTCTTATATAGGAGAAAAACCATGGGTTAATTATATGAGTGGTACACAAAGAAAACATAAAATAGAAATTAGATACTAAGAGATACAATTATCTCAACAGGTCTATGGATTTGAATGTTGACCTGTGAACCATAGACAAACATGTGCAGAGAATGGAAGTAGTAGAAATGAAAATACTAAAGTGGATGCGTGGACACACACGTAAAGATTGGATTCAGAATGATGCCATCAGAATGAAAGTGGGTGTAACTCCGATCGAAGATGGAGATGTGAAGAGGAGGAAAAAAGAGATCCACAGTTGAATATACGTGTGTTTTGATGTTGTTAGATTAACTCAAGAAAAGTTAAATTGACGGTAACAATCTTAGTTTAAAGAGTAAAATTACAGACGTGGTTATTGAATAAAATTTCATTTGTAAGGGTAAAAATTTATATGAAATGGGACAAAATAGGCACGTAAAATAAGTCACGGATTCCTTTTTTTTCTTACCAAACCCTCTAAAGTAAAAAAAATAATATTTTTAAACCCCTTATAGTCCCCGTCTCCCTCCAAATCCATCCTCTTATTTCCTCCATCAAAACACCCAATGTCTGCTGCAGTTCCCCTCCCTTCCCCTCCAGATCAAACCATCCAGATTAAAATCTAGAAATCTTATCCACTTAAATAGAGCAAATAAGTATTAGAAAAGATGAATGAAAAAAAAAAAGAGAGGAAAACGAAAAAATAAAAGTAAAAAGGAAACAGAGTGAGAATGGGGTGAAAAACTAGGGTTTTGAGGAGGAGTGAATAGCGAACCATTTGATGAGGTACTGGAGCTGACCCTTGCGGGTCCTCTTCTTCCTTATGTCCTCGATCTCGAAGAACCCTTCGGCGAGCTTCTGGCGTTCGCCCTCGCCCTGTGTTTCTGCTTCCGTCTCATCCGCTATCTCCGCCTCCTCCTCGCCCTCCTCCGCGTCTCCTTCCTCGAGCTCTTCAACCTCGTGCCCCTCTTTCTCCGGGTTATCCTCCGGCGCCGACGCCGGAGGCGAGATAGAGGGAGCCATCGGCGGCACCGCGAGGAGCTGCTCTGGCGGAGGCGGGGCGAGCTCGGGCGGCGGAGTGGCGTCGTAGGAGGGCTTCATCGTAGGGGAGTGAAGTGAGGTGTGTGAAGTAGAGGGGACAGCGCCGCCGCCGAGGGGCTTTAGTTCCGGAGGTGGAAATATGTCTGAAAGAAACCCCGGATGTTGCGAACTTTGTTCCATTTTGGTCCTCGATTTTCAAATACGTTCAGGGGTAGAGGTCTTATGCCATTGCGGAAGAGGGCGGGAGACGAAGCGGTAAATACATAATCAACGATCTAATCACGATAAATGATTGTTCTATTTTTTTAAAAATAACCGTAAAAATTCATCGTTATATCTTTATACTATGTTATTCAAGTTTTGCGTGAAATAGAGATTATTGCAGCTTCCATTCAGACAATCATTTTGAACGATCATAGAATTGTTGAAACTATCTGGATGAAGGTCATATGAGTCTCTGTTTTGCACGAAACTTGAATGACATAATAAAAGGATATAGTGATAAATTCCTATGGAAATATTTTTCAACAAAAAAATAAAAAATGAGAAAAATGGGCGAGAGGACGAGTTAGCTTCTCTCAAGGGCAGCCCCATTTTATCCATATCTGGTAAAAGAATATATCGATATGTAGTTTGTATATTGAAGAATCGCATCTTCAAACTCCGAATATAAATGTGGAATATATTTTAGGGTAATTTACAAACTATGTCCTCATCTATGCACCCATTCTCAATCCGAGTCCCAATGTTTTTTTTGTAACACATTATTGGGTCTGTTTGGTTGCTGGGTTGGGGTGGGTTGGGGTAACCTGATTGGAATAATAGCTGTTTGGGATGGTTGTGAGGGTTGAAGGAGGGTGAAATAAAGAATGTGATGTGATGTCACTATGATTTGTGATAGGATAAACCGGGTTACGGTTACCAAACGAGCCCATTGGGTCCCCACGCTGTTTGAAGTCACGGGAGATTGGTTTGTCGTTAGCACATCCAAGTTCCTAGACATAATTACCCTTGAAAATTAATTAATTCCTGATACCGCCTCCCTCCTTCCACTTGGAACCCTTGTTCAGCCCGATCCCAAAAGCCCCCCGACCTCTCGTCTAGCGGCTGTGCGAGTTCCCTCCGACAAGTATCTCCCCCCAGCCCTGTTGACATCCCCTCCAGCAGCCATGCGAGTCCCCTCTGACGAGCAGATCCCCCTCCCTGTTGCGAACTCCAAATACTTGCAGAAATTTGACGAGTTCAAACTCTTCAAATGCGGCGAAATATGGACGAGAACCAGCTGCTGTAAGGATATTTATACTAATTGGTAACACAGGTAAAATTGGATGTATAGCCAAGATGGTGGAAGTGGACACGAAGTCAGATCTCGATGGAAATCAGTGATTAAATTCGGGCAGATTTCCGGATCAAATGACGTTGATTTGAAATCAAACGGGTGTGGAAACTAACGAAGATTAGAGAAATAGAGTAATGGATTAAAATGGAGGAAAATGGATCGACAAATCAGAGAAGACAAGGAATGGATCATAGGGGTGCTCATCGGAGGTGATTCCCGTGGCCACTGGAGGAGAGGTTGGGAGGCTGGATGGTCGGGCGGGAACAAGGGTTTTCAAAGGGGAAGGGGTATTGGGAATTAACTAATTTTCAAGGGCAATTATGTACACGCACTTGGATGTGTTAACGGCGAACCAATCGTCCGTGACTCCAAACGGAGTGCGGACCCAATGTGTTTACAAAAGAAATATTGGGACCCGAGATGGGAACGGATGCACAGATGAGGACCTAATGTGTAAATTACCTTATTTTTTATTTATTCGAATATCGAGTTTGAAATATTTTATAACTCTTCCTAGGGACTTTAGGTGGCTTCTTTTCCTACGTATATATCTTGCAGCTCCCTCGCTTACTACTCAACCGGTGCTCTAAGAACAGACCACAAAGACAGACACTCTTTCCTTTCTCTCATGAGAGTCCGACCCTAACTACCTCGCTGACTCGCTCGAGTTCGATCACATCAACACCCCCGCTCAATGAGACCGGAACAAGGATCCGGTCATAGCCTACTTTGACTAGGGAAAGTAGTCTCCGGAGCGGGAGAGTAGTAAGAAGGTCTCAGTCCCACTAGCAGAGAGAGCGAATATTGAGTTTGAAATATGTTGTAATTATAAGTTCAGTTAGTAAGATGTAAACTTTGACGAGGACACCAAAGTGGACATCTGTAAAATGTAGTAGGCGAACCTGATAGAATTTCATTGTGTGGCACTATTATTTTTGTTTGATTCTTTGTAACACCCCTATGTTGTAATTATTTTTGTTTGATTCTTCTGTATTGATTTCTTTCTCCATATAGTGAAAATCGATTGACTCAAGGACGAAGCCCAATTGCGGGTGAACCTTGTAAATACGTGTATCTTTGTGCTTGCATAGTTGATCGTGTTTGTGCGTGCTTCCGCAATTCGCAACAATTTCATAAATCAGTATACATGTCCATACATGCATATCCGTACGCATGCTCGTCACTGAATATGGCATTCACAACTGCATATCTATTGTAAAGTTTGATTATTCATATTAGTCGAGCTTAAATGGCGATAGTCATATCTTTCCTAAATCGATTATAAATACGAATGAAATAGCATTCATTGGAATCGAGGGAGGAATTAAGTTGTTTCAACGGTCGTAGAGGTAATTGGTAAAGATTATATAAGCTGCCAGGTAAAAATCCCTTTGAAGTTTTATCAACAATTTGCTTGTGCTAGTGATGACTCTGTATTTTCTGAGCCCTTATGCAAGAAGTTACAAAGAAAAAAATTTCAATAAAGATGCGAATCAAGGAGGATTTATCGACAAAATATGACAAACCCAAAGTTACAATACCTTAATAACCAACATCGACATCATGAAACCTCGAGAGGAAATGGCACCAAGGAAAACAAGCGCTTGTAAATCAGGTACCAAATTCTGACAAAAAAAAACAGATCGGATTTTCTGCATTGCACTCAAAGCAATGCAGAGCACAGTTCCTTCGGATATTTTAGGATTTTAATCTTTTTTTTTCAAGAAAAAACACACGGATGAGAAGAGACGTATTAGAGTATGAGTCTCAAATATCATTAAAATTGGATAAACGAGCGCTACTTCTTCTAAGGGTTTTTATCAGTTGTGCTCCTCCGAGATGCTACAATTTCAGTTATGCTTATCCCTTTTTGGGAATATCACTTGTACCCCCGACTTCTTACCATTCTATCTTTTGTGCCCTCTGGTTAGTGACCGTCCATATCCAATGCAAACGTACGTTAACTTAAGGGACACGAGAGTAATTAAATTAAAAAAAGAAGTCTGAAAAAATCATCCCATCCTCTTCTTCATCCTCTCCCATCTTCTTAGTCTTCCTCTCCTTCTTCCTCCTTCCCAGCCCCCTGCTCCTCCACCACCTCCTCCCCCTGCCCTCAGCTACTCCTTCCGCCCCGAGCTCCTCCCCTCCCCTCTACCCCCGCTCCTCCGCGTCACCTCCGTAGGCCCGAGAACCTCACAACACCCGCAAGCTCCGATGAGGACTTCCGGCTCCTCCTCTCCCCTTCTGTCACCACGCCTCCTCCCCTCCCCCGCCCTCGCGCCTCCCCTAGCTCCTCCGCACCACCTCCTCTACCCCGAGGACCTCCCCTCCCCCTCCACCATCGTGCCTCCCCCTCTGCCACTGCTACTCCTCTGCGCCCCACCCCTTCACACCCAGCTCCTCTGCCCCGAGAACCTCCCCTTCCCCTCCGCCGCCGCTACACATCTACGCTGTCCCCAACTCCCCCGCCCCGCACCTCCCCCCTCCTCTGCTCCCTCTTGTCTTCCGCCCTACAACACCTCCACCAGCTTCGAGATCCTTTGCACCCAGCCCATGTTCGACCCCGAGAGTACCCGCTTCGGCTAATTAAGCCTCCCCTTCATCTACGATTTGGTCCGCGATGGCGACTCCCCCCATCGCCTTCGCTGCGAAGCTGTCCTCGACATCTTCTGTCGAGAGGGTGCAAGATGGTCGAGATGTCCTGGGCCGAGCGCGATCAGAACTTTCAGCATTTGTTTAGTTAGCATAATTTTTTTATTAATTGATCCATAAAAACTCACCGAAAAATTCAATAAAATTCACCATTTGATCCGCAATGAGTGATATATCCGCGAAAATGTAAAAAAGTTTAGCGATTTTGAAGGTGTAATTAAGAGAGAGAAATTATGAAGAGAAAGGAAGAAGAACAAATGGAGGAAGAAGATGATAAAGAAGTATGGACAATTATTATGGACAATTATGCTCCTCTTAACTGCATCATGGTTTGAAAAAATCATGGTTAAGTTCAACTCATTGACGGTTAGACTAACGGAAGGGCACAAGTGATAGAATGGCAAAAAGTTGAGGGTACAATCGATATTCCCAAAAAAAGATGGGCATAACTCATATTGGAATATCTCAGAAAGGGCACAACTGATAAAAACCCTTTTTTGAAATATTGGCATCCTATAAAATATAAAAGATATAAATCGAACTATTATGAAAAAACATCGCACCCTACAATTCCTCAAATGCACTCCAGAGGATCCCAACTTTAATATTGAATACAAGAAACTTGAGAATTTTTCTTCATTTAATTACTAAAAAAGAAACATTCTAAGACCATTAAAGGAAAATTTTAACTGCACATGCGGAGTTTTAAGTGCTTGAATTGTTAATATTAGCTTGGAAGTCATTAATGTTCAAATTTTATTGTGTAAAAACCTCCCCACCCAGAACATCAAGAAACCATGAAAAAGAGAAGCTCTCAGGAAAATGGTGAACAATTATGGTGCGTTTGGTATGCGGGTTATGGCAGATTAAACTGGTAGGGGGTAATCCGTTTTTGTGTTTTGGTGTTTGGATAGAGAATTAAACTGAGGGTGGGGTTGTAGTGGATTTGTTGTGATATAATTGTATTGAAGTTTGGAAAAGTGAGTAGTTATTGTGATGTGATAGTATTGAAGTTTGGAACAGTGAGTAGAAGTTGAGTAGTTTATAATTTTTATATGATATGATGGTATAATGTAATATTTTTTGATGGAGTGGATGAAAAGAATTAATTTATTTAATATATTAAAAAAGAGAAAATGTGGGACCCACATTAAAAAGAGAAAGGAATGGGTTAAGGGGGATAGTAACCGAACAACACCTTAGTTTTCAAAGTGACCCATCTCTCTAAATCCATAGTTAGAGAACTTCAAACATCACGATGACCATTGAGGTCATAACTAGTAGTCCAACAAAAGTTGCACAAACTGAAAAAGTCAGGCCATCTTCAGATAAATATACACAACCAAATTCTCTCCCCTCAAATCACTGACACAGATTCGAATACCAAGCATCGATGCTCGGAGAGATTATTGACGCTGACTGGTTAAATTTGTTCTTCATCGCTAAACTGCAAACAAGATCAGTTTGTGCTTGGTAATTGGTGTGATCTCCTTCTCTCCCCATCACATTGTAGCCCTTGATGACCTATTACCCAATTGGAGAAAGCTAAGCCATCTTCAATGTGTTTAACAGGCCTGCTTAATAAGACACCAGTTAAATACCAGAAAATTTCGATTATAAGGCATACGAGGCAATGGATGCTTATAAACATCAGATACCTAGGTAGTGCAACTCAAATGGGATGACATAGATCAATAATCAGATGTGCACCTGGCACAACTACAATGAAAACCAAAGCCCCCAAAGAGCAGCTCCTGCCGTGCACTTCTATCCATACTTGCATCAATATAACAAATACGGAGTTCTTCATCTGGCATTAAACAACGATCAATTATATAGTCAATTTTTCATGATGAGCAAACGGAAAATGTAAAGCCTTTCCCACAAAAATATGTAGCGAGAGTTCAAGGATCGCAGATACGGACCTGCTTCAATGTCACGAAGAGCCTTCATCTTTGCATCTGCATTGTCTATCCAAATAATGTGCGTATTTGGGTCTGCACAATCATAAAAAAAGAATAAGCAAACTGAATCAAGCAAACTGAATCCTCAAGCACCTTCTGGCATCGCTGACATAACCCATCCACCCCCTGGAAAAAATCTGGAACGTCATGCCCCCGTAAGCACCCGGTTGCGCCTCAACAGCCACAAGAACACCTTGTACTCAGAGGAACCCTCCACTTCGAAATGCCCTTGAACCCAACTGAAACAATACCCGGATCAAAAATCTGCCCAAGACCAGTGATCTTGACCAACAGAAGGTTTATCCCCTCTGACAAACATCAAGCAAACTCAGGAACTTTGCCGTCCTCAGATCCAAAAGAACCGAATGAAACCTGAGCACCACCCATAACCATCTCAAATCTTACCAACAAATTCACCTCAAATTCCAACAAACTCACCCCAAATTCCAATCAACTGCAAGAGCGAACAGGCTGGGGAGGTGATCACAGAGCACACAATGCCCTGTCCAATAATCGAGTACCACTTGAGTCCGTTGGCCACTTGCTCGCTCTTCTCCTTCATCTACCATATCGAACAACGCAAGTACCCTCTTGTTATCTCTTTTATGTTTTTTTGGATCCTTTTATAATTTTTCACTACCCCTCCTATATAAGGCAGGCACACCTCACATAATGGATAAGTTAATTTTTTCCCAGCATATATAACATACATCCCAAATGGGAGGGGAATGCAATCCATTGAAAGCCTTGATTTCAGAGCCCTCTACTAATTTTCTTTTGCAAATATATTTTGATCATCATAGAAGGTGTTGAAATAAAAATGCACCACCAACTTCTCTCGGTTCTAGAAATTTCTTGAGTAAACATTTAATCTAAGTTTTTAGATTTTTCTATAGAAGACGGGCCTCTTATTCTCTAGAGTTGTCTTAAGTTAATTTAGCTCCAATTATCTAGAGGTTTCGTAAGGTGAGTTAACTTCAATTCTCTAGAATATTCTTGGATGCATTCAACTCCAATATTCTAGAGAATTCCGTACTCTTCAAGGTTATTGGAGCACTAGTATGCCTTGGGAGCCATTGTGTGAAGGCGTCAAGGAGAGGCATCAAATCAAGGGAGAAACACCAAGCATTAAGGAGAGCGACCAAACAAGTGAGCAAGAGAGAAGGTTGAGTGTTTTGTTGTTGTGTCAAGTGAGTGATAGTCTTCTTAGTGAGTTGAGTGGTTGTTGTATGTATGTATGTATGTATGTATGTATGTATTTGTATTGTATTTTTCAAGTAGCAATATACAATACATTATCTTTATTCGAGTCAAGTATTCTACAAGTGGTATCAGAGTTTGAGGATAATCTACAAGTGGTATCAGAGCTTGGGGATAATCTACAAGTGATATCAGAGCTTGGGATATTCTACAAGTGGTACAAGAGCTTGGGGATATTCTACATAAGGTAGTGTAAAAAATATACTCAGAAATATATATGGTGGTTGCAAGGTTGCAAAAGTCAGTAGTCGATACTTGGTCGGCTGGGTCATTGATTAAGGATTAATCATCAGTTTGGTGGCTAAACAGATTTTAGTCGGACATTAGTCGTTTATGTATTTTTTAAATTATTTTCAATATATTAATAATTTTTTATACATATATTCCTATATATTTACATAAATTGGTACAATTTTTATACTATCACAATGAAATAAAAGAAACAATTATACTCCAAATCGAACATTAGGTATCTTAGATTAAGTTTTCTTTCTAAAAAAGTAGAAGGAAGAAAAAACACAGTCCAAATGCAAAAAACGGCCGACTAATCGGCCGACTAGTCGGCTCATGTCACTTGTAAATCATAGTCCTTCTGGTATTCATTAAATTTGATTTCATTGAGCAAACTCAATTACATCAAGCTAGGAGATACATCTCGACATAGGCGATCTCCTATGTGCTACATTTCTTGTGTTGTGATTAGCTACAAATTAATAACGGCCATACGTTCACCTGAAGATGCAAAATATGACAATCCAAAACTGCAAGAATGTAGCCTATATTTTGCATATTATCTTCAACAAGAAGTAAATAGTAATTATAAAGAGTGCATACCACAATCATGATTATAGAATGACGGAAGCATATAAACAGCATTGCCAACACTGGCATCAGCTCCAACACAAGCCACAGCACTTGCAAGCAGATCCTCATATGGTCCTCCAACTAATTCTATGCGAAATGCATTAATGCGAATTCGAGCTAACACTCCCACATACCAGTCCCCCGTGAGAACTAATTTAGTCATGGAAATATGCTTCAAAATAACAATGACGGAATAAAAAATAGCATTGAAATGAACGATGTGCTTCAAGTTTTTAACTAAAGGATACACCTAACGGATTTATCTTCAAACTGCGTGTTTGAGAAAGTGGATCTTAGCAGTTGAAATTCTTCTTCCATCTGAATACATCGTAAATCCATGCACAAACAGCGAGATCATTTTGAAAAACCAACAACGAATTCTAGATTTAATATATCAAAATAAAACTTCCATAAACTATGGATTAAGATTTCCAGTTATTTCCAGTTTTTCAATCATGAAATCTAATTGGATAGACAGATGGTTACCTGCAAAACAAGATCAGATGGTAGTGCTGCAGGCTGAAGTATGTCAATTCCCTCTGCAGGCATAGCCCCAGAAATAACCATGCAAGCCAAACGCTTTACTAGAAGCGGATATTTCATTTTTCGAGCTCTCCATAATGAAAAAATAAAATCTCCATAAAGATTTCCATCTTTCTATGAGAAACATGGCATACTACAGCAATTTGTAAATAACATTCTCATTGAAGCTCAATACATCAACTTAAAAGCACTGTGAAAAATTAGGTCTTAAAGTCTGATCTTACTTGCAATAATTATCATATTCCAGCCAACTTGCCAGCTTTTCAACATCAACAAAATCCTACAAGACAAACATGGAGTGAACTCACATATGGAAATTTATATTGAATATCAAAGTGCTCAAATACACTAGAAGATATAAAATGGGCAATTTTGAGAGCAATCTTAGACATCCTTTTTTAAAGGCTACTTGAATTCTAATTCAAAAATATGTCAATCAAATCAAGTCCTAAAGCAACTAAATAAGCTCCAGTGCAGCTTGCTTCCATTGTTATTTCATCCAAGAATAAACCTTTCCAGATCTCAGAGTAGCTCTTTACATATTCATCTCCCACCGGCACCCCATAAAATGCAACATAAATAGCGAGACTGCTACAGCCCTTGTTCGAATTGCTGATATGTAATGTGATTCAACGAAATTCTTTTCAATGTCAACAGATCGGTATTGTAATCGATGACAGTAATCACAGATTCACCGTACTAGTCTTCCTTCAATCTGACTAAGTCAACCGCGATAGTGCAGGGAGCATTCAATCCTAATTACAGCTACTTAACACGAATTAGCAATTTAGCAGCCATTACAACAGGGCGCACCTTAGAGCTCTCGAGGCAATGAGCACTACAGAATCTGTAAACCTCGCCTGTCAAGGCGCTCATCGACACCACATTGTCGCCGTCTCCAGATTTCAACCTCCTCAGGCAGTAGTAGCACACCTGCAACCATCCACACTTGAGACCACGAACACTAGCATAAAAATTGGATTCTGAGACTCTACTTGATATCGGTCAGATTATTTTAGCATTCAGATTAACCGCACACTTCGTGATGGAGCGTTCTGTAGTTGCGTGTTTTTAAAACAGTGTTCTAGAAATATTTGCTATGCTCAAATTAGCGGCAAACTGATGGAGACCTGATGGAGGAGGGAGGGAGAGGGGTGGGCTAGGAGGGGCTTGGCGGTGTGGACGAGGTCGCCGGCGGCGATGCGGCGGGTGGCGAAGACGCCGCGCCCTGCGGATGGGGTGGGGGAGACGCGGATCGGCGGGGGGCCGGTGCGGGCTCCATCTGTGGCGGTGGAGAGATGGTGGTGACGGGAGAAGAAGGATCGCCCTCCGAGATAGTTCGGCGGCTTCCGGTTGGAAGATCGCAAAAGGCAGAAGAAAACGGAGCGAGCCATGAAAGGAGGTCCACCTTCAACCCCCTGGCGAGCACTTCACAGTTCACAGGGCCAAATCGTAGTTGTGGCTTAAGCTACTGCTGTAAAAGTTGTCAAAAAACGCTAGGGATGCTATTACGATTATGGAGGTGGAGGGCTGCCCCGTGAGAGGGGGAAAAAATTACAAGAGCATTAGAGGAATAATTATGTACTACTAGATTTTGTTATCTTTCATCTTGTTGATTGGAGGATGAGAGAGATGAGATGAGCGAAATTTAGCAGTTCAGATTCACTGCTTTCATGCTCTTAAAGTTTTGGCTCTTACAAGATCAGCCCTCTATGAAGGTGTTATTATTCCAGTTTACAAATATGAATGCAATTGACCTATATGAAATTTATGTTATCATCTCCCTGAAAAATGGATACGGATTTAAACGAATACTAGTCGCATAGAATAATGTTAAAAATATTATACATATATATATATTACCTTAAAACGAAATTTGTTGTATCTGGTCGAGAAAATTTTTTTTATGTACCGTAGATAAACCGCCTCTTGAAGAGGCGACTTTGATTAAGAGAAAGCCGCCTCTTCAAGAGGGGGCTTTCGAGGAAGCCGCCTCTTGAAGAGGCGGCTTTGATCGGGGACAAACCCAGCGTGGACGGCCAGAACCCCAGGCTCGATCATTCCTTCTCCTCTCCTCTCCAGCGTTGTCCTCTCCTCTTCCGCCCCCTGCGACCACCACCGTCTCAACCTCTTCATTGGCTTCGTCCGTGCAACGAGCCCGTCACCGCTGACTAACATTCACTTCCTCACCTTCCTCAACCTCAAGGAAGGTATTATCTATCGTGGGTTTAGGGTTTTGGGCATTTTTGTGTGTTAAATGGTTTATGCTAAATTGTAGTTTTTTTCATCACTAATCAATTATTATCGATGTAATGGTATTTAGGATGTCTCGCGAAGTTCGATGTTTTTGTCATTGTGGTGGAATAATTTCGAAGCCGAGTAAGGACGGGACCTATGTAGGAGGTCGTATGAAAATCATCAAGATTGGTCACGAAATGGCATTCTCGAGGTTGATTGAGCACATTAAGTCGGTCTTCAGGTTGTAGTTATCGCAAGGACTTTAATTACAGGTATTTCATACAATGTCCCAAGATGGTGCAAATTTTTACATTGGATGTGTCGAGTTAGATGATGATGTCCGAGAGATTGCGGAATATGCTGAGCAGATAGGTGTTGCATATCGGTCTGCGATATTTACTGTCACTGTCTCTATGCCCGGATCAGTACCTCATGGATCTGTACCTCAAGGTGGAAATACCTATGTTTCTTCTGTGGTAAATATGGATCCTCGTGTTAATGATCCGAAACTTGACAGGTTAATGGAACCCTCGTCACATAATACGAATGACGAGATGTAAAATGATGACAGTGAGGAGCAGGATCATCTTGGAACTCGTATCGTGTCTGACATACCTTTTTTGAACATGAGAGGAGGTGACGAATATATTTTGAATGGCGAAAATTGCATGAACTGTGATAATGGAATTAGTTTAAGCAATGAGTTGAAAAATAGGATGCTATTCAAATGCAAAGCCGATTTGGTGTACTCTGTGAAGGTTTTCCACATTAAACATCATTACAACTTCACGGTAGTGGAATCAGACAAGAAAGTCTGGGATATACACTGCAGTGAACGAGCCAGAGGTTATTTGTGGAGATTGTGTGGTCATTGTCGATCAATTGATGGACAGTTTGTTATCTCAATAGTTGACAAGCCGCATAATTGCTTGAATCGTGTTGTTAATCAAGACCATCCACAGTTGGATTGCAACTTCATGGCACTCAGATTCCTAAATCAAATAAAATATCCCGTCAGTCAAAAGGTGTCATTTCTGCAAACATCAATTCAGGATGACTTTGACTTCCATGTGAGCGGAAGGAGGGTTTGGGATGCAAGGAGGAAGAGAATAAAGATGGTATATGGCGATTGGAGAAAATCTTGCAACGAACTTCTGTATTTTTTTAGGGATTTTGAAGAGGCTATTTCAGGTTCGGTTACAGATATTGACACAACAACAGTGAACGAAGAAGAGCTATTCGAGAGGGTCTTCTGGGCATTTGGACCTTGTATTGAGGCATTCAGATACGGCAGACCCATTATTAGTGTAGATGATACACACATGTACAGAAGGTATAAGCAGAAGACTCTTATTGCTTGCTTAAACGATGCAGCTAACCAAATCTTACCGTTGGCATTTGCATTTGTCAACGAGAAGGATGGCCCTAGTTGGGCTTGGTTTCTGGAGAGGCTTCGTTTACATGTTTTCCATGACCGTGCTGGACCGATTTGTATGTTATCCGACCGTGCTCCTGGGATACGTGCTGCGCTTAAATACTCGGAGGTTCAATTTCTTCCACCATACGTCCATTGACGCTTCTCCCACAAAAATCAAACACTGATGCGAATGGTCATGAGGAAAGGAAAAGTCTATTCGTAATCAAAGTGACAAACTTACATGGACAAACTAAACGAGTGTAATGAGAATGCTGCAAAGTGGTTTGACACACATGATTGTCCAAAAGAGCGTTGGACGATTGCATTTGATGGGAGGTACAGGTTTGGTTACACAACCATGAACTTTTCTGAGAGCTACAACATTGTTCTTAAGGAATCAAGAAGCCTGCCAGTTGCGACATTGGTGTTGAAGACATATTACAACTGCATTAGTTACTTCTGTGACCGTCAGGAGGAGGCGCGTAATTGCATTATACGCGGTGAGAAATATACCAAATACGTGCATGACATGTTGAAGCGTTGGATCGATAAAAGTAATGGGCATCGTTGTTTTCGCATACAAGGAGCACCTTTACACATGTACGAGGTCGTCACAGGACAACGCATGACACACTTCGGACTAAAAGGTGGAAAGAAACAAACTGTCTTGGTTAGCGATGCGTCATGTACATGTCAGAAATGACAAACATACATAATCTCGTGTTCCAATGCATGTGCCGTGCTATCTCACTTGAACACATAAATGGAAGAATACATAGGTCCTTGGTATACATGGCAAGCCCAGTCTCACATTTACGAGGGATTGTTCTACCCGATTGGTGACAGAGACAAGTGGTCCAGATTCAACCATCCACTAGTAATTCCAGATGATAGTAGGATCAGGAAAAAGGGACGACCAAAGAATAAGATGATTCACAATGAGATGGATATGAGGGAGAATACAGTTCAATCCCAATGCGGAACTTGTGGTGTGTAAGGTCATAATAGGAGGAACAATACGCATGAGAGGACTCAAAATACGTGCGGTAACTACGATGGACTGAGTCATAACAGGAGGAAATGTCCTAACAGATGCAGTATGTACATGTTATATTTTTCAACCTTTTTAATCTTTTTAGCATGTGAGACAATATTTAACAGTATCTAATGAATTTTTTTAATAGATGGAGCCGAGGCCAATAGATCGATCTCTTTTACGGCAGCAGCGAGAGCATCGTTCGTTAGTTGTTTGGGCAAGCGATGTAATTAAAACTTTTCAAAATATTCACATCCTATTACAAAAATATGTATTCATATTCTATCTGTTTTGATGTTCAGATGATGAGATGCCTATATTGCTGACGACAGGAGAGCACATTGAGGCATGTTCCCTTGTACGAGCGCATTGTTCCCCACATTTGCGTAGCGGGATTTTTTAGAGTAATGCAGATGGATTTCATTTTTTTGGACTGGCATTTGGTTACCGCTCTTGTGGAGAGATGGCGTCCTGAGACATATACATTTCACATGCGCCATGGAGAGATGATTGTCACATTGCAAGATGTCGCTTACATTTTTGGGTTGAAGATAGATGGTCAAGCGGTGATTGGTCCTACCAATTCGCCCACTTAGGCAGGATTGTGTGAGCGTTTGCTTGGAGTCTGGTTCGAGCAACCCAACGTTGATGGAGCTCGAATACGCATGACTTGGCTACTTGAGCATTTTTCAGTTCTGCCAGAGGACGTCGAGGAAGATACCATTTTGCATTTCACAGGGGCTTACATTCTACAGCTCTTGGGAGGTGTGATTTTTCCTGACAAGTCAAGAAATGAGGTTTCACTGATATATCTACCGTTTCTGGAGGATTTGGAGACTTGTGGGACATACAGTTGGGGCTCAGCTTGTTTGGCATACTTGTTAAGGTAGTTATGTGTTGCATCGAGGGCTGACGCAGTTGAGATTGGTGGACCCTTGATCATGTTACAGTTGTGGGCTTGGGAGCGCTTCCCCCATATTGTCCCAGTTGTTCACCACCGACTTCTTTGGCAAGGGAAGCCCATGAGGGCAAGGTGGTATGAAGAGTTTGATATTACAGTGGAGTCTACTCATATGATTTGGCCATATAGGGATGCACTTAACCTCCAACTTATGGAGCAGATATGGACTTAACCCGGTGGTATCGCTTACTTTGACTTAGCACTTGATTCTATCGCTTATTTTGTTTACATATCTAATGTTATGCAGGTAGTATGGACCCCATACACACAAGAGGTGTTGTCCATGTTACCTTTATATTATCTTGGCAATGAAGACTTGCATGTGGCTCGTGTTCCATTGATTCATTTTTGTATTGTTGAGTTACACACACCAGATAGAGTCCTTCGTTAGTTTGGTAGGATTCTGAAGATTCCGATGCCTTGCGATACCTCAACTCATTTGCATCCAATCGATCTCCGAGGGAAGAGCAACGTCGATTGGACGGAGTTCCATGTAGTTTATGTGAAACTATGGAACATCCGTAGGGACTATGTTGTGTCAATGACTCACATTTCATTGAGAGGACCAGATACGATTGTCGACTACTTGCCATGGTATCGTAGTATTACACGACAATTCATTGGTCGACATGGATGCATACTCGATTATACAGTAAGAAAAAAGTAACTTTAAATAGCTATTATGGTATCATGTATCATGTTCTGACAAGAGTTGTTGATATTGCAGGTGTCTCGCTTCGACGAGATTGTACGTCTTTGTGATGACGATGCTCTACGGATTAGAGAGCTTCCTCCTGAAGCAAGTTCTTGTCTACGTGAGTCTATACAGCGGCAATTCAGAGACGGCTCAGATGAGGAGATTTTAGAGGAAGATGGTGAGGTAGAAGCTACATCTCATCGTCGTCCACGTGTTCGATGACGTGGACGGGGACGAGTTCACCGACAAAGGGGAGAGAGGACTTCTGGCAAGGGAGAGGTCCCAGTAGAGACGTAACAACCACCTCAGTCCGGTATAGAATTTGAGACCCCAATTCCTGAGTGTGGCCCATCTAGAGATCCTATAATGTCGTCTGCACCACGGAGGGATCGAGCAGTTATGGATGCAGGATATTCATGCCATTCACCCCTCCCATTGTCTTTCTTCGGAGTTGAAGGAACGGATACGAGCAACACTAATGATATCGATCGAAACAACCAACTTCATGGATTTGATCAAAGCGCACCGGAGACCTCCATGGCCGATGATAGGCCGGTCAAATTACAGTACAAACGGAGAAGGGGGTGTAAAGGCTAGATCGATAGCTTCGCTATTTTTGTAATATAACTCATGCGTGCTAATTTTGAGTGTACTTCATATGTAAATGTTGTCTTGACTTTTGTTGTTGGATCTTGTATATGAACATTTAATCTTATTAATCTATGAATCATGCCTTTTAAACTTTTTTTAATACCATATTTTATGGCTTCATTTGAATTTATAACTAAAAAAAAGAGAAGCAGCAGCTCTGAGGGCAGCAAAGTTGCTGCTTCTCTTTTTTTTCTGTTCTTGACAAAAGCCGCCTCTTCAAGAGGCGGCTTCAGTAGATACGCCTCTTGAAGAGACGGCTTCGTCTTAACCACAGTCGCCTCTTCAAGAGACGGCTTATCTAAGGTACATAAAAATATTCTCGACCGGATACAACAAACTTCGTTTTAAACCTACCCCTCGTCCTCCGAGATAGTTCGGCGGCTTCCGGTTGGAAGATCGCAAAAGGCAGAAGAGAACGGTGCGAGCCATGAAAGGAGGTCCACCTTCAACCCCCTGGCGAGCACTTCACAGTTCACAGGGCCAAATCGTTGTTGTGGCTTAAGCTACTGTTGTAAAAGTTCAACAAACACTAGGGGTTCGTTTGGTTGCAGGGTTGGGCAGGGTTGGGCTGGGCAGGGGTACCCCTGTGAATAGTAAACTGTGAGAGGGAGAACCCTGTTTGGTTGCAGGGCCAACCCGGGTTGGGCCAAGCCAACCCTGCCCAACCCTGCAACCAAACGAACCCTAGGGATGCTATATGCATTGTACGATTATGGAGGTCGAGGGCTGCCCGTGAGAGAAAAAAAACTATGAGAGCATTAGAGTAATAATTATGTATCACTAGATTTTGTTATCTTTCTTCTTGTTGACTGGATGATGAGAGAGATGAGATGAGCGAAATTTAGTAGTCCAGATTCACTGCTTTCATGCTCTCAAAGTTTTGTCTCTCACAAGATCAACCCTCTATGGAGGTGTTATCATTCCAGTTTACAAATATGAATGTAATTGACCTATATGAAATTTATGTTACCATCTCCCTAAAAAATGGATATGGATTTAAATGAATACTCGTCGCATAGAATAATGTTAAAAATATTATATATATATATATATATATATATATTACCTTAAATATGTATGTACTGGATGGAATGCACATGAGATAAATATACTAAATGTGCATATATCATCATAATTATATCAAATATGGTGAAATGATATATAAAATTGTGTGTGTGTGTGTTTAAAAATACAATTATATTTATGTATGAAAATTGATATACTGATATGGATACGGTGTGCATATCAAAATGACATCCATATCCATTTTAAGACGGATACAGATATGGATAGTGTTGCAAATGGATGGATATAGATACATATATAAGTATTACTATATCCTTATCAATTTATAAATATGAATCGGATGCATATATGGATTTTGACAGATATTAAAAATATATTATCGTATCCTTAAAAAACAGATAAGGATGTTAAACGGATAATTGATGGCGAACGAGTAATGTCGGAACTACCTTATAGATTATTTAAATATTATATATATGTGTGTATGTATTAGATGAAATACACATGATAGTAATATACTAAATTGCTTATATCGTAATAATTATGCCAAAATATAATTGACCTTATAAGTAGCGGTTGTTGAGTATATGGATCCTTTGGGGCATCACATAAAATGCTTGAACGAGCTTGAGAGGCATAATTAGAACTTGAGTGGAACACACTAATGACGGAAAGTGCTCTTATATAGAAGTGATTATAGATTGGGCTTAATAGAATCCAATTCAGGAATAAGATCTACTTTAAAAAATCCTAAAAAATAATATTTAAAAAAGTGATCAATAAAAATAAAAAAGTGACCAATCAGATTATCAGTTGACCTATTAGTCAAGTACAGTTAGTCTATTGAAAAGTAGTCGTTGAAGGGCTCATATGAAAAGTGAATGATTATAACAATATGGATGAGCTATCATAAATAGGCAGTATAAAAAAGTGATCAATAAAGAACAAAAGAGATCTTGACAATTAGTTGATGGATAAGATTAAAAAAGGTAACTAATCAAGTTATCAATTGATTGATCAATAAAGAAGAGTTGATGGATCAAAAACCGGTGTTGAAGGACTCATTTGAAAAGGAATCAATTAGATCACATTAGATGGGCGATCATAAAATAACCACTAAATAAGTGATCGATCAAAGAACAAAATAGATCGATCAGATCATGACAAAGTAATCAATCAGGTCATAAAAAAAACGATTTGTCGACTGATTTGATTTTGACTTATTTTTACTTGTGGATCACAAATATATAAGGTTATAAGACAGTTTTCTGACAGAAGTAAAAATTATGTAAACTGTCCAACTTCACAAATTTTTTTGCAGAAGAGTCCATGTCTCTTCTCCAAATGTTATTTAGCTTCATTGACGTCATATTTTCATTATATGAGTCTTTGATCTTTGACATGATGACATTTTTAACGTATAGTACTTCTTTGCATTTTTCAAGTGTAGTGCTTCTTTGATCATCTATACTACATTTTTTCTTCTTATGTTCCATACATCCATTATTGAGTCTCTTCTTTACCCGAAAGGATAGTGACACTGCGAAAACAAATATATAAACTATATCTTTAAAATTGCCAAAATCTAAGTTACTAAATCGATCGTTCTGCTCCTTGTCATGTCCTAAACCAGAACTCAAATGAGAGAATTGTATTTCATGGAAGCATCATAAAGGAGCGAGAGATTAAGCATTGGATCACATAGGAGAAGACTAAAAAGTTGCATCTTTTCTTGGTTTAGTGAACTATTATTGCAAGTTCATCAAAGGCTACTTAAAGAATGCAAATCCTAAATATTAAAGAAAATCAAGTTTGGAATTGTACTTTAGAGTACCAAGAGGGATCCCTTGCGGCTCACGAAGATGATGATGTAGGAATACATGCTAAGCCATCCTAATTTTGAACACTCACTCAAAGTCCATACCCATGCTTTAGATTAGATTACATATGTGGCGATGTGCTAGTATAAGAATAACAACATGTGGCCTATGAAAGACACGAAATCAGTTTAACAAAAGGGAAATACTTCATGTATGAGAAGCCAACAACAATGAACTTTTATCTTAAATTCAGGACGCAATTTGGTTCGATGTCATACTTACTGGCTGAATTCGACTTCGAGCTAAGATGTGAGCCCGGTCTGAGCAAATTTCTTCTCACACGATTTTAAACATCCAATATTCCTCATAACATGAAATACTCCTCATAAATGTATGGTCAAGACTTGTCAGATACCATCAAATACTAGTCCAACTTCGAGTCAGCCCCATGTTTGGATCTAATTGAATGTAAATGAGGTTACAACTGAACAATAAAAAAAGTAGAAGAAAGTAGTTGACGTAGGTCTTTAAAGATTTCAAATATATACATTTGCTTCCTATCAACCTTTCTTCCCTTCTATCTATGGGATAGAGGACTCAGGATTCTCTATTAGAGAGACCCAGGCCAACTCGTGGTCATCGCATTCTTAGTCAGAGGGAAGAGATGGCAAATCCAAGCATCTATTCCAAACTGGGAACAAAACCAGAGGGCCTTCACAATTTTGTTTAGCCTTGAGGCTGTGTAAAGTGCCCAATCCTAGCATATTGACATGCAACAATGTCAAGCAATAACATTCGCATGGGCAATCAATGGCAGTATGATCTTCGCCCTCTTTTTAAAAGTATTCTTGCACAGTCAATGCAAGCGTTTTTCGATGAAGTCCGCAGATCCTGCACAAGTAAAATTACTGTTGTTTTTGAAATAAATTACCTCTTGACAATGGGTATTGATTTCATATGTGATTCTTGAATAGGTTAAAAGCATGTGAGAGTAGATGGTGCATGATAGCCAACAGCTGAAGTTCCCAGAGCCACCCGCAATGCATAAAGAGCATGATACACATCATCTGCAAACGCTTCTCACCAGCTCGTGTTCGCATTATTAACAAACCCAACTCGTCTATTTCTTTTTATCCGAACTCACAAGTTCAGAAGCACATCAAAAGCAACAATCACAAGCTTACCCGCACACGAAAATTCTAATTACATTTCCTGCCCATCACAATACCTGCATAGTATCGGGGTAACATTTAACTGCAATGCAGAACCTCCTCACACGTCGCTGGCCCGCTAATCCTATTTTGGCTGAAACACATCATTAACTGCAGAAGCAGCTGCCAAGTAGCTGAGCGTATTCCTCAAGGTCTCTCTCTCCCTCTGCAACCGCATAGCTGTGTCTTCCAACTCCAGCAGCACCTGTTGCTCTCTTGGAGCACCCTCAAAAGTGCTCCCCACAAGAAAGGAGAATGGGGTTGGGAATAGATCCCCACGCAGATCCTTGACATCTTTCTCCGGCTTCCCACTCAACCTGTTTGAAATCCTTACCACGTCTCGCATGTATCTCTCTACCTCCAATGCCAGCGCCTCTAGGCCGGCCTCACCACTTAAACCAGAAGAAGGCCTGTCCTCCAGCCACTCCACCTCTGCTACTAGGTAAGGCTTGGTCCGTGTGATATCCATGATACGGAACCTCTCCTGCCCTTTGCATATGAGAAAGAATCGGTCATCTGTGAGCCTTTCGTGTTTGACCACCTCTGCCACACATCCTACATCAGCAGCTCCATTCATACCATTGTCCGAATAGATGATACCAAATCGGAGATCAGACTGAAGAAGGGTATGCACCATGATCCGATACCGGAATTCAAAAATCTGCAAAGGAATGACAGCTCCTGGGAAGAGCACCAGCGGTAGTGGTAAAATGGGGAGTTCAGTCACTTCCTCCCATTCTGGCACTTCCAGTTGATGCTTCTTGCTTCTGAAAGACTGACACTTCACAAGAGTTCTTCCAAGTCTACTTCTAGGAGAACTAATGGTGGTACATTCCATGGGTGAAGCTCGAAAGATGTCGGGAAGAAGATTCCCGGTGTCAACATTGCACTTGAAGAATGGCGGGGGTTTAATCCTGAAAAGCAGAGGCGAGGTCGGATGCCCATAAAACTTCTTTCCACTGAAAGAAAGAACGTGGAGTGCTTGAAGAGGCATGGGCAAGACTTTCTTGGGAGTTCAATTTTCAGCAGGAGTTTCAGAGTGTTCGGCCCCTCAATGATGGCATCAAAAAACAAGTTCTTGGTATCCAACACGAAGAAAACTGTATCAAGGACAGATGACTCAAGGTAGATTTATCTTAATCCATTGGGATCCTCAGAAAAAATACATTATCGTGTTAGGCTACTGGTAGACGTAATTTAACACCAAACATCTACAGAAATTGCATGCCCTGTTATGATAAATAAAAAGTCATCAATATATGCCATATTCAGCAAAAAGAGAAATCACATATTTGAATAAAAGAGATCTGTAAACATATGCCCATGCAAAACAACATAAATATCCTTCGCGAAAGAGATATGTAAAATTCAACCTATGCAAATTTCATATTTACATCCTGCTCGGCAAAGTTACTCCATCTTACCTGGCATATCCATGTCATTAGTTTAGTCGACTAACTTAACCACCCTAAAACAACATAATGGTGGAGTTCTCTCGCTACCCTACCCCAAATTTAACACCCAAAAATTCACCGGAGCTGCCACCAAGAGATGGAGGTTGCGGTAGAAGGTGGCATTCATCCGATAGTTGTGAGGGGACAAAGGGGCTCACGTGGAATTAAGCTGACATGAGATGGGGGCTAGGAGCTTGGGACACCGACTGTGCATTGTGAGGAGTTCATGGGACATGAACAGGGGGCTAGGCGGACAAGGGGCAGCACAGGTCACATGGTGATAGTGGTGATCTCGTCAGGGATGGGTGGAGGATCTGTCAAAGGGACGACAAAAGGATGAGAAGAGGCAGAGCTTGCAAAGGGAGGGTGGTTGTGGTTTGTGGATCTGTGGCGGGTGCTTGGAGATAGGGGAAGAGGATGAAGGGCCTTGTGTAAATTTGAATTACTAAAGTGCAAATATAAAAGATCTAAAAAAACGCTAAACTTCATAGCCATACGATCATGTGTAAATTTGATTCACTTTCAAGGGAAAATATAAGATTTTATACATCATTTATGTAGAGATATTTCTATGTTCCTATGTATCTTTTCTGTTATTCTATTTCTTTATGTCTATTTTATGTAATTTACCCATAGGTCTCTCCTCTATATAAGAGAACCTAGGGTTCTCAGGAATAAATAACTCTCTTATTTTTCCCAACATGGTATCAGAGCGACGGTCCTAGATCGGAGCTCTCAGACCCAAAACCCTAACCCTAGCCCCACCTTCTGCCCCCACCTCCGTGTGCCGAGACCCCTCCGCATGCCGCGCCCCCACACGTCAACCGCCCTCTAGCCGTCGTCGGCCTTCTCCAGAGGTTGCCTTTCCGTCGCCACTGCATGGCATGGTCTCCGCTGCCGATGTCGGTCCCTTCGTTTGTTTGATGGATTTGGGTGTAGAAGTCTACATATGCATTCAAATCAACGTATGTTTGTGTAGATATTCACTCTTTGGTCTACAAAATCCGGTTTTCTACATTCGACAATATGTCTAAGAACAAAGTCGATGTACCCGCCACAAGCGCTTTCAAAGGTCCAACACCTATTGTCAAAATAGACGAGACAAACTGTGAGCTCTGGGCCATGCAGTTCATGAACCTTATGAAGTCAAATGGTAAGAAACACATCCTTACCGAGGAGGAGCCAGTGGAGAAAACTGGGGTAAACGCCTCGCGGGAGGCGGACGACACATAATATGTCAAAATTTGTCTTTCTGATATATTGACGATTGAGATCGCCAATGATGTGTTATATCAGCCTATTGCTAAGGCGATGTGGGATATCCTCACAGCAACATATTCTCAAGCGAGGAACGAGACGAAGATCCTTCAACTCCAGCATGGCATATTCACTATCAAGCAGAACGGATGCCCCCTTCATTCATTTTATACATCCTTGCGCGGAATGTTTGAGACGCTCCATAACTTCATGCCTCTAACGGCGACTCCAAAGCAGCATAAGACATATACGAATGCTACTATGGTTGGTGTATTCCTAGCAGCCATTGACCCTGAATATGATGTTGCTCGCTCCCAGATTCTGGCGAATGCCACTATTCCTCCCATTGAGGAAGCTTTCCACAGGCTCAACAGGATTACTATTCCGTCCACAACCACTAGCCAGACTTCTTTGGCTACGGCAACCTCTCGAGGAAGAGGAGGCTCTTCTTCTTTCCGTGGACGCGGACCTCGTGGTAGAGGAGGATGCATTCATCAGCCATGCACATATTGTCACCGTCCAAGACATACCGAGAATACATGCTATTCCAAGCATGGATTTCCGACTTCAGCCCGTGTAGCGGAGCAGGTTGAGTTTCATGCTGCTCCTACTTCTGATCAGAGGTTTAATGACCTCGTAGCTAGACTGCGGGATATCATGTCTCCTGCTTCTTCACCAGGTCATTCAGATGTTGCATCATCCGCATTTGTCGGTACGTCTGCTACGGCTAGTACCTCAGGTAGTACTTTTGCTTTTACATCCTGTCACGGATCTGTGATTACTGAATGGATTATGGATTATGGGGCAACACACCATTTATGCAGGGACAGAGATCAGCTTACAACGTATAGGCATGCTCCACCAGGGAGAACTATTGTGATTGTAGATGGAACTCATTCCTAATCACTAGATATGGGGAGATTTGTTTGACGCCTTCGATACGTCTGCAGAGTGTGTTACATGCTCCTGATTTCTTTATAAATTTGTTATCCATTAGTCAGATCACAAAGGATTTGCAATGTAGAGTTATTTTGACCCATTGTCTATTGTTTTTCATGACATTCTTTCGAGCAGAGTGATTGGGTGTTGTCGTAAACAATGTGGTCTTTATCGCCTGGTCTGAACTCCCTATGATGGCGTATCTTCTTATGCAACAGGACCAGTTTCTCCTTAAACCTGGCACCCACACTTAGGTCACTTCCCTCTCCAGAAGATGTGTCATATGTTGCCGCAGATTTCACTGGGTTCTTCATTCCAGTGCGAGGCGTGTCAGTTGGGAAAGCATCATCAGTCTGCTTTTCCTACAGTTATTTCATATTGACATTTGAGGTTTGAGTCATGTTCCTGATGACCAGGGACACCGATTTTATCTTGTTGCTATGGATGATTTTTCTCGTTTGTCATGGATGTTTCTATTGAAAAATAAATCTGAAGCAGGGGATGTGATCAAAAATTTTATCAACAAAATGCAGAATATTTTTCTATCTCTGTGAAATTTGAGAGAACTGATAATGCTCTAGAATTCTGTACTCGTGCTCTATCCAATTTCCTTTCATCTCGTGGGATTATTCATCAAAAATCTTGTACGTACACTTCTCAACAGAATAGTGTTGCAGAGAGAAAGCATCATCATCTGCTTGATGTCACCCGAACTCTTCTCATTCAGAGTCGTGCCCCTCATTCGAGGGGTGATGCAGTTCTTACGGCATGCTATTTGGTGAGTCGCATGCCATCGTCTGTCTTGGGTGAGAAAATTCCTTTCTCTATAAATTTCCCTGAGAAGGAATTGTTCTCACTTACTCCTTGTGTGTTTGGCTCTGTTGCTTTTTTCACCAGTTGATTCCAGGTCTTGACAATCTCTCTCCCAGTGCTGTCAAATGTGTGTTTGTCGGGTACACCGACCTAGAAGGGATACCGATGTCATAATCCATTGCGTAGTAAATACTATATCAGTGATGATGTCACATTTTTTGAGTCGGTGATGTATCTCTCCTACAGGTGATAGGTTGGCTTCATCAGACTCAGATGATGAGGTTTACATGCCACCTCCTCTTACGAGTCAATCACCTCCTCCTCCTGTGCATGTGGTCCCACCACCGCCACCACCACCTCCTTCACCCCTCCTACTACCCAGACGCATGTGCCCATTGTTCCACCATTATCAAAATTCTATACCCGTCAGACTGCTTCTGCTCATGGTCATCGCTCGTCATCCAGTATGCCCTAGGTTTGTTCTGATAACATGGTTTCTAACGATGGGTCTAAAGACATATCTGTGCAGGAAACATTGCAAGAGAATAGCTCACGGATGGAGGAGGTTCCCAATGATCTGGATATACCCATTGCAATTCGAAAGCAGAAGCGGTCTTGTGCTTCCTAACCTCTTGCCCCTTAGGTCTCCTTTCATCGTCTGACAAAGGAATTTCATAGATTTGCAGTGGCTCTATCTGTCGTGGATATTCCACGAAATTATCAGGAGGCCTTGAAGGATAGTCGTTGGCGCTTGGCTATGGAGGAACCGATGAAGAAATGGTTGCTTTGCAATCATGTGGTACCTGGAGTTTGGTGTCTGCTCCTCCTGGGCATCTGCTGTCAGTTGCAAATGAGTGTTTACTGTTAAACATCATGCAGGTGGGAGCCTTGATCGCTACAAGGCAAGACTAGTGGCACGAGGATTAAATCAGGCCTACGGTGTGGACTACTTGGACACGTTTTCTCCAGTGGCTCGTCATTCTACTATGTGTGTCCTACTTTCAGTAGCAGTAGTACATGAAAGGCCTTTGTTTCAGTTAGATGTTAAGAATGCATTTTTGTCTGGAGATCTACATGAGGAAGTTTACATGCAGCAACCTCTAGGGCCTGTTTGGTTGCAGGGTTGGGCAGGGTTGGGTTGGGCAGGAGTACCCCTGTGAATAGTAAACTGTGAGGAGGAGAACCCTGTTTGGTTGCAGGGCCAACCCTGCCCAACCCTGCAACCAAACAGGTCCCTAGGGTTTACATGTCAGCAGATGTGTAAACTCCATAACGCAATCTATGGCCTTAAGCAAAGTCCAAGGGCGTGATTTCAGAAGCTCTCGGTTTCGATTGAAAGGCAAGGGTTCAAGAGATCAAATGTAAATCATTCACTCTTTGTGCAGAGAACATCTAGAGGTACAGTTGTCATCATAGACGTTAAGGCGCCCAGGCACCCCAGATCATTCGCCCAAAAAAGAGCACCTTGCTTTTATAGAAAATAGCGTAGGCCTTGGGTCGCCTGGGAGCCAAGGCGCGCCTGGGCGCCTAGGCAACTTTTTTTATGTGTACTACACATATATCGCATTTTGAAAATGTGATATACATATTTAATTATCTATGTTCTGGTTCCTTTTTGTGTTGTGATTCTTCATTATTGTGATTAATCACTAATGTTTAGTTAAATGACATTTTATTAGTTATTACTCTAACACTCTCGTTACTATGTATTTATAAAATCAAAATTCTAAACAGATAAATAAATCCAATACCTCTTGTAATTTTTTTAAAAAAAATAATAATTGATGTCGCATCTCCAAAATGCGATATGTGCTTAAAAAAATAAATAAATGGTGTCGCATTTGAGACATACGACATCCATTTGCTTTAAACAACTATATGTCGCATGTCTCAAATGCGATACGTGGGACACAATTTTGAAAACGCCTAGGCACGCCTAGACACGACTAAGCACGCTCTAGGCGTACATACGTTCAGGTTTAACGCCTTATCGCCTTGCCGCATTAATAACCACGGTTGTCATTATGGTCTATGTGGATGATATACTTGTTACAGGAGATGATGTACAAGGGGTCAAGATGGTAAAAGAATATATGGGTCATCAGTTTATTATCAAAGATCTTGGTACACTAAGGTATTTCTTAGATGGAATACAACTTTTTATTTCACCTCAACATGGTATCAGAGCGACGGTCCTAGACCGGATCCTGTGACCTAACCCTAGCCCCTCCCCACCAAAAACCCTCCTCAGCTCGCCGCCTTGCGTCGCAAGCACCTCAGCCCGCTGCCGCCTTCCTCGCGCGCGACACAAGCAGCAAGCAGCCACCGTACATTGTAGGGGCCGCCACCTACAGCCTCCTTCCTCGCACGCGCTGCCGCAGCTCGTTGTTGTTGTTCCTCCGCTTGCTGCTGACCAACGCGCACTCCCTTTCACGTGTGGGCTGACGCCTCCGCCCCTCTAGGGTTGCCATAACCCTGTGTGTCCCGCTCGCAGCCTTCGATCTTGGTTTCCAGTCCTCGCTTGAATCTCTGGGGTGTGACGTGTTCATCTAAAACACCCAAGCCAACCAAAGGCAGCTTCAAAGAATGGAAGATGTTGTGGTATAAGTCTACACCTATAACCATCTTCCCATATGTGTGTGTAGACACAGGTCATATTTGTTGCAAGTCCCAGTCTTGGTGATTGTTGTTATCATGGTTGACAACAAAGCAGATGTCCCATCCATGGGGGGCTTCAAAGGTCCAGTCCCCATCGTCAAAATGGATGGTACGAACTATGAACTGTGGGCCATGCAATTCATGAGTCTGATGCAGTGTAATGGCAAGAAGCACATCCTCACGGTGGAGGAGCCAAGTGACAAGACTGGAATGAACGCCTCATGGGAGACAGATGACGCCTATGCACGAGTATGGCTATCTGAGACTATATTATCAAAGATCGCTAATGATGTTCTGAGTCAGCGACTGCGAAGGCTATGTGGGACATTCTCGCTGCCACATATTCACCGGCGAAGAACGAGTTGAAGATACTGCAGCTCCAACATGATATCTTCACATCCAAGCAGAATGGTCGTCACTTGCATACCCTCTACACTTCCTTGAGGGGTGTGTTCAAGAAGTTACATGGTTACATTCCCTTGACTGCTACACAAGAGCAGCTCAAGGCATACAGAGACTCTGTGATGACAGGAGTTTTTCTAGTAGCTCTTGACTCTGAGTATGACGCTGCTCGTGCCCAGATTCTTATTGATGCTACCATACCTCTAATGGAGGAGGCATATCGTAGATTGAGTAGGTTATCTATATCTTCAGGCGGTACCTTGCAACAACAGACATCTTCAGCTATGGCTGCATCTTGTGGGAGGGGAAGTCATATACCATATCGTGGCAGAGGAATCTCTAGTCGTGGTAGAGGAGGGGGTAGTCGACCTCGTCAGCCTTGCACCTATTGCCACAGATCTGGCCATTCTGAGGAAACATGATATTCTAAGCATGGGTTTCCTGCTTCAGCTCGGGTTGAAGAACAGACACAACCAGTTGGGAGTCCCTCACCTGTTGCAGATTAGAGATTTGATGAACTTGTTGCTCGTCTCAGGGAGATTATGCCCACTACTTGGTCGACTACCTCTCCTTCAAGATCCTCAGAGGTGGCGGCCTCAGCGTCATCTACATCAGGTACAGTATATGCCTTTACTACTTGTTACAGGACAGACTTGTCAGAATGGATCATGGATTCAGGAGCATCACATCATCTATGTGGTGACATAGGCCAGTTTAGCATATTTCGTCCGGCTCAGAATGTACGATCTGTAGTGATAACACATGGGACACATTCTCCCATCACTGATCAGGGGGAGGTGCAGTTGACCTCTGGAATGAGACTTCAGAATGTTCTTTATGCGCCTAAATTTTCTATGAATCTACTTTCAATTAGTGAAATCATCAAAGACTTGCATTGTCGTGCTATATTGATCCATCTACTCTTGTGTTTCAGGATACACTAACAGGCATAGTGATTGGAACTGGCTGTGAGCAAGGGGGTCTCTACAAATTGGTGCAGTGTCCTTATGTTGGTGCCTCTTCTCTTCGCACTGGATCAATTTCTCTCTATATGTGGCATCTTCGATTTGGTCATCTTCCTCTGCAAAAGCGGTGTCACGTTCTTCCACATATTTCTCCTCGCTCTACTTTTCAGTGCGAGGTCTGCCAGCTTGGGAAACATCATCGCTCTACCTTTCAGAGACGTCAGGGTCGTAGCAGTCATAGTCTGTTTGAGTTATTGCATTTTGATATTTGGGGTCCTAGTCGTGTCCCATATCATCAGGGACATGTTTTATCTTGTTGCTGTTGATGAGTTTTCGAGATTGTCTTGGGTATTTCTTCTTAAGAGCAAGTCTGATGCAGGTCCTATTATCCAGTCCTTTATTAATGAAATAAGAACCATTTTTTCTGCGAAAGTCAAGTTTATTCGTTCCGACAATGCTTTAGAGTTTTGCAGTACACAACTTTCTCAATTCCTTAGGTCCCTTGGCATTGTGCATCAGACAACATGTGCATATACGTCCCAACAGAATGGGATAGCAGAATGAAAACACCGTCATATGTTAGATGTCACCAGAACTCTGTTGATTCAGAGACGTACCCCTCATTCATATCGGGGGAGATGCGGTTCTAATTGCTTGCTATCTGGTAAATCGTATGCCCTCTTCGGTGCTAGGAGAGAAGGTTCCGTTCTTGATTGCGTTTCCCAAGACAGATCTTTTCTCGCTAACGCCTCGTGTCTTTGGTTCTGTAGCTTTTGTTCATCAAATGTCCCCGTGTCTTGACAAGCTCTCTCCTAGAGCTGTCAAATGTGTGTTTGTTGGGTATTCCAAGACCCAAAAAGGATAACGTTGCTTTGACCATGTTCGACGAAGATACTATATTAGTGCTGATGTTACTTTTTCGAGTCAGTTATGTATTTTTCTCCCACAGGTGATAGGCTTACTCCTTCAGAGGATGGAGAAGAGGTCTATATGCCACCTCCTCCATTACCATCTCCACCACCACCACCTCCACTATCACCACCTCCTCCACCGTCACCTCCACCTCCACCTACTTCCTTTTCGCAGGTTTACCAGCAACGCCCCCCTGCTCATGTGCCTCCTCCGTCATCCAGCACGCCCGATGTATGTTCTGAACATTTGGGTATTACTGATGGTACTGGTGATTTGCATGTACAGACTAAGATACATGACGTGGATACTATCTCTTCGACATCAGCTGAGGATGTAAATGTGCCTAATGCACTAAGGAGGCAGAAACGGGTGTGTACTATGCATCCTATTGGATCTCATGTTTCCTTGGGATGGCTTTCCAAGGATTTTCAGAGATTTGTTGTTGGTTTTTCTACCGTGGAAATATCGTGGTCATATCAAGAGGCACTACAGAGCAGTCAATGGCGTCTGGCTATGGAGGAGATGGCAGCTTTACAGTCACGAGGTACGTGGAGTGTTGTCCATGCTCCACCAGGCGCATCTATTGTTGGAGCAAGTGGGTATTTACTGTGAAGTGATGCAGCGTGTAACAAAAATATAGGATCGCATACTTAATTAATTTTACCCGTTAATTTTATTTACGTTTATTTAAGTCGTCGTATTTTTAATTAAATAAATGGGATCGCATGTGATCTCAATTAGTTAGAGATTTGAATTTCAAATTAGTCGGTTAGTCAGTTAGAGTCAATTTAAGATAATTAGTTTCAGTTTTGAATTTGAATTTGATTTCTAACTTTGTAATCCCATCCCTCCTATATAAAGGGATGATGGGGCTATTGTTATGGACAGTTCAGTATGTTATAAAATTTGAGATTTATTCTCTACTCTCCCTTCTCCTTCTCCCACGTGGTCTTCACGTTCTTCCTCCCCCAAATCCCTCGTGTTCCCGACGAGTTTCTCTTCTCAACCCCTCTATTTCTTCTTCCACCAAAATCCACCATCAAAAAATTATTTTCGTCGTCGTTGCGAAAAATCCAATTTGCATCAATTGGTATCAGAGCATGGCATCTAGGTCGTCCTCACGATCTGGCGATCCCTCTCGTCATTCACGCAGAAAGTCCAACGGATCTCGCCTCAACGACCGTGCATGGCGTGCTGAGGTTAGACAAACACTATCGAATATGCTCCAAGTTCTTTCACAGAATAGAGAGTCATTGACGCGACAACTAGAAGAACTCATAACCAAAAAGGCCGGTGAAACTTTCGTCCAAGTTCCTGATGAAGAGAGCCAAGAAAACTGCGCCGTCGTCAACAATATGCTCGTTGTCCCGGCCGTTTCAGAGGAAAAGGTCGACCTGCTTGCTGTCCAGGTGATTTCAGACCTGCAAATGCCACCGAAAACGACTCCGGCACCATCCACGACCCCCTCGCGGGTCCCCCTCACCATTACCCCATCTCCAACCCTCATCCTAGCCTCGATGCCAGCCCCACAACCAATCCCAACCTCAGCTCCTGTCGCACCTGCAACCCCAGCCACAGCCACGTCCCTACCATCGCCGCCACCCGCCTTTCCCACCGCCCCCGCAACCCCAACGCATTTCCCAGCCCCACCGGCCTCCCCCACCGCTTCCCCCACCCCCGCACCTCCAGTTCCCCTTCTCGTTGCCACCCTCGCAGCCCTGAGCCCACCGCTGCCGCCATTCCCTTCCACCCCCACACCCTTCCACCCCCGCACCTCCAGTTCCCCTTCCCGTTGCCACCCTCGCAGCCCTGAGCCCACCGCTTCCCCCACCCCCGCACCTCCAGTTCCCCTTCCCGTTGCCACCCTCGCAGCCCTGAGCCCACCGCTGCCGCCATTCCCTTCCACCCCCACACCTCATGTACCACCGACAACCCCCCTTCTCCCTCCACCTTCGCGTGCCCTTCCCGCCATTCCCACATTTCCAGAACAACCACCAGCCCCACCGCCTCCTTCCTCTCGCCCACGCCACCGCCCCTGTTCCAACGTTGTCGCCACCACCAACCCTATTCCGCCTTCCCTATCGCGAGCCGCCGCCGCGTTCTCCCAGCGTCGCGCCACCCTTGTGATCCTCCATCTAGACATCGCCACCGATACTCTCCCCCTGCGAGCCACCGCACCAACCGTTATAGCCGTCGCTTGAACCCCGAAGACATGAACCTTCACCGCCTTCCGTTGACTGCTCGTGGCCGCCGCCAACATTGCCGTAGCTGGAGCCGAGATCCATGTTGCAGGCCTGTGTGCCGTCACCTCCCCTTGAGAGAAAACCTAGCATTCATTCCCTCAATTGGATCCCTGGGAATAAGGGATATGAGTTGGGAAAATTGCAAAAAGAATCCTCCTCCCAAAATTATTTATCAAAAGGGCCCATTGGAGAATATATTATGCTATGGAATCCTTTCAAGTGAAGGGGTAGAATATTTGCAGCCGTACCCCTCAAATCAGAAGAATTATAAATGTAACATGGAAAAGGAGCGAAATTGGGAGATTCGACCAACAAGCCATGTGGAAATTCTCCATCAACAGCCGAAGAACAAGCAATTCGTCGGGAGACGAATTTTTAAAGCGGAGGAGAGTTGATGCAGCGTGGAACAGAAATATAGGGCCGCATATTTAATTAATTTTACCCGTTAATTTTATTTACGTTTATTTAAGTCGTCGTATTTTTAATTAAATAAACGGGATCGCATGTGATCTCAATTAGTTAGAGATTTGAATTTCAAATTAGTCGGTTAGTCAGTTAGAGTCAATTTAGGATAATTAGTTTCAATTTGAATTTGAATTTGATTTTTATTTTTGTAATCTCATCCCTACTATATAAAGGGATGATGGGGCTATTGTTATGGACAGTTCAGTATGTTATAAAATTTGAGATTTATTCTCTCCTCTCCCTTCTCCTTCTCCCACGTAGTCTTCACGTTCTTCCTCCCCCAAATCCCTCGTGTTCCCGACGAGTTTCTCTTCTCAACCACTCTATTTCTTCTTCCACCAAAATCCACCATCAAAAAATTATTTTCGCCGTCGTTGCCAAAAATCTGATTTGCATCATGAAGCATCGGGTTGACGGTACAGTAGACAGATACAAGATCAGATTGGTTGCTCGTTGGTTCACTCAAACCTATGTGGTGGATTATCAAGACACCTTTTCTCATGTTGCACGCCATTCTACCCTGCGGATTCTTATTGTTGTTGTTGTGGTTCGTGATCGGCCGCTTTTCCAATTAGATGTAAAGAATGCTTTCTTGTATGGAGATCTGCAGGAGGTTTACATGCAGCAACCACCTACGTTTGTTGCTGAGGGGGAGTCCGGTATGGTGTGTCGTCTTCATAAGGCTATCTATGACCTTAAGCAGAGTCTTAGGGCTTGATTCCAAAAGCTTTCGGAGTTGACTGAACAGAAGGGGTTTATTAGATCTACTGCAGATCATACTCTCTTTGTTAAGAAGAATCAAAGAGGTATTGTAGTTGTTTTGGTTTAAGTTGATGACATTGTTATCACTGGCAACGATAAACAGTGCAGTCAAGCAGCTAAGGACTTTCTTGGGCAACAGTTTGTTACTAAGGACCTTGGCACGTTTCATTACTTCCTTGGCTTGGAGTTTGCACGTAATCAACAGGGTATGGTTATGACGCAAAGGAAGTATGTTATTGATCTTCTATCTGAGACAGGCATGACAGAATGTAGACCAGCTAATACCCCAATGGATCCTAATTCCAGGCTCTATGATGATGACCCTGAGGAGGTGGACAAGAGACGATACAGAGAGTTGGTAGGGAAATTATTATATCTTACTATTACCACGCCTGATACATCTTTCGTTGTGAGTAGAGTGAGCCAGTTCATGGAGTAACCCAGGCAGGTACACATGGATGCGGTGTGCATGATCTTGAGATATCTGAAGTCATCTCCAGGTGCGGGTCTTCTTTTTAGAAGAGATACTTCTGTTACAGTTACTGGATGTGCAGATGCAGATTATGTTGGGTGTCCTAAGGACAGGAAGTCCACTTCAGGCTTCATCGTATTTGTTGGTAGCTTACTGGTCTCATGGAAAAGTAAGAAACAAATTGTTCTTGCTCGGTCTAGCGCAGAATCAGAATATAGGGCCATGGCCCAAGGGAGTACAGAAATGATATGGTCAAGTATATCCTGACTGATCTAACGATTGAGGTGCCTCTTCCTATGCACCTCAAATGTGATAATCAAGCAGCATTGTTCATAGGAAATAATCCAGCAATTCATGAGAGAACAAAGCATATTGAGGTAGACTGTCACTACACTCGTGACTTGATCCAAAAGGGGCTTATTTCAACGTCTTATGTCGCTTCAGGTGATCAGATTGCAGATATGTTCACCAAAGCTCTTGTCCGAGGTCCATTTCATCATTGTTGTTCCAAGCTGAGCATGATAGATATATATGCTCCAGCTTGAGGGGGAGTGTTAAGATTCTTAAGTTATTGTCGTGTTTCTTTATATTGTTTATTTTTCTTATCATGTTTATGTAATTTACCCTTTGAGCTTTTTTCCTATATAAGAGAGCTTTAGGGTTAGATGGAATACAACTTTTCATTTCACCTCAACAAGGTTGCTTTATTTATTGCGAATAATTCTGCATTCCATGAAGAACGAAGCATATTGAGGTAGATTGCCATTATACTAGAGATATGATTCAGAAGGGTTTGATTTCTACCTCTCATGTCAGTTCAGGAAAGCAAACATCTTTACCAAGGCATTACTCAGGGGGTCATTTCAAAAGTGTTCGTCCAAGCTGAGCATAATTGATATCTATGCTCCATCTAGAGGGGGAGTGTAGTGATAGTTCTATGTTCCTATGTACCTAACCTTTTCTGTTATTCTATTTCTTTATATCTATCTTATGTAATTACCCATAAGTCTCTCCTCTATATAAGAGAGTCTAGAGTTCCCAGAAATAATAACTCCCTTATTTTTCCTAACAATTTAAACTTAATGATTATATTGATGGAAGATATCAAGTGTTATTTTTTAAGAGTAGACATCAAGTGTTATTATTAACATTAAAGGGATTTGGATGTGGATACTCCTTATATAGGAACTATTTTATTATTACGCTATTTCACAGGGATTTTCTTGTAAAAAAATGAATGCATCCAAAATTAGGGGGCACGATGCTCCTAATAACAGGTAAAAAATCCACTAGCATCTTTACAAAAAGAAAATCCAATAGCATCTCAATTTTTTTTAAGCCAACAAAGGGGGAAATACGCAGCGGTGTCCCCCCAGAATTATATTAATAGGTTAAAAAACAGAACAAAAAAAGACGCATCTCAATTATTATTACTAGGACATGTTACATGTGAGGCATTTCTATGTTCATAGTTGTGCAGTTAAGTGGTAAAATTTGTTTTTTGAGATGCATTAAAAGGTATAATATAGAAATGATCATAAGGATGATTCACAGGTAAATAATGTATATTAGAAATGGATCTAATGTATAGAAATGGATTTGTTTGACGATAGAAAGTTATTGGGGAAGTAGTTTATTGTACATTTGTCGTTGCTTCTAAAACAGATCATTGGCAAACTTCAAAATAGAAAACAGATGTCTCCCTTCAAAGACATTAGGGTAGTGTCACTACATATAAAAACTATTGCATGCCTTTATAAAGCATAAATATCCTGAAGGATGCTGATGCCTATGCAAGAAGAAAGTACCAAAATGCGTCTCGCAAGCACAGAATGCCAGCTGAAGCATTGTTGCTTGGCAAGAAAAAAATGCCATATACTTCCGAAACTTTAAGAACAGATAATAGAAGAATTGTGAAGTAAAGATTTGTATCCTATATTCTTGTTTAAATATATCCTTCTCAAACGTGGCCTATGCAAGAACAGTATGACAATTTCCTACTTTACAGACTATTATATCCCATGGCCATATCCTCATGGACGACTTGAGAATACATCCACAATAAATTTTTTTATAAATTCCCTGTGTGTAAGAATGCATCAGCTAAAGCACGCAACCAGATTACACCTAGACTAATAGGGCACATTTTTATATGTTAGAAGTTAATCTGTCGAAAATCACAACATAAATATAGGAAAAACTAGAAGTGAGGCCGTGGCACCTCTCCTATAATGTGGTGCGACACTCCTTAATAACCATCTGATAATGATCAACGACTCTCATCAAAACCACCAATAGACTCTAATACCACCAATTCTATTCGCATTCAAACGCCATTTTTATTAACCACTCTCTCTCCTTCGATTCAACCCAACGCTTATAAAACGACCAACCAACTCCCTTTGGATGCATTTATGAAACTGAGAAAAAAAGGGTGGCTACATCGGGCTCCTGCTCCGGAAAGCGAAGCAGAAAACACGTTGGGACCAGAACATTGCTCCAACCAACACGGCGAAGCCAAAATGTAGAGAATTGAAGCAGTAGTCCCTGTCCAACACCAACTACAACAAAAAGGGCCAGTGTCTAAATCTGAAACCCTTTTAAAAAGAGGATGACTCCAAGCATTAATTTCTTCTTCAAGTCACATCAGCCTTATATAGAAATTGCGATCCATTTTGCGTCTTGCTATTCAGCTAGCTGGGAGGATGAGAGTTGTCTGTACTTCTCTAGGGTTTGCAATAGAATTCTAAGATGACCTCTTAATGGTTATCCTCTGGATACTCAAAAAATATTAATCGTTAAACATGTCATCTTATGAAGCATCGGCATGTCTTCTTTCATACACTACCAAAAATCTAAGTTTATACGGTTTTGGTTCAGTCCATGATGATGTTTGGGGATCATGTTTGTGTCCACTAGGATTAATGTTTGCCGTTTTTGTCAATGATTATTGTTGAGAAGATGGCCAATTGGGCTATCGCATAGAGTTGTTTAGTCCCACATAGGTGAGTGATGGGACACGTTTATATTGGTGGGGCTATAGAACCTCATACTCCCTGGAGTCATTGAGGAAAATAATAGAAAACACAGCCATTACTCCTTAGTGGGTTTCTCTCGCGATTTTTCATCCTAGTCATATGGAGTAGGGTTCCACGTAATCACCGACCTTGCTCGAATACCATTTGGAAACATAAAATAGAAATGTGGAATCAAAAACAAGATGAAAACTTTGATTACGTGGAACGCAATTCTAGAGATGCGAGATGAAATCACGGGAGACAACCACTAAGGGATGTGTTTTCTATTATTTTTCTCTTGTTTTCTATTATTTTTCTCAATGAGTACAGGGGTTGTGACGCTCAATTTATAACTCAACCCACATAAGCAAGCCCCACTACTCATCCATGTAGGACTAAACAATTCTATATAATAGCTCAATTGACAATTCTCTCAACAATTATGCCCATGTGTTTCCTTAAAAATGGCTAATGACATTCAGAAGTATATGTTTTTCACTATGAAAATGCTTCAATACAACAAGAACTCCAATCCTTCTATGCTTCAAATCCCACAATTCATCAAACACGCATACACCTCAGCATAGCGGTGAAGGGCAGTTGCCGAGAGAAAATTGCATCACAATTTAGATGGTGTAGGAAGTCTACTTATTTTTATAAAAGTATCAAGAGTTTTTCATAAGATGTAATTTTATGCGCTCTTATTTAATCATATGTGTTCATTTCTGCAGGGAGATAATCCCCTCAGTTATTCCCTGTAGGATGTTGCATCCTAATTCTGAGCTTTTTTAAAGAACTAATTCTGAGTTTTTGCTCCACCTCTATGTCTCATATGTTAACTCGACTATGTCCTGTTCACGTGTTTGATGTTATCAACAAAACTATATATTTGACTGTGGTTTGTTCACTTGTTTGATGTTTACAGACAACCTGTCTCACCAGGCAGTCACATGTGTTGTTCTCAATTACCACATAGAAATGTCCCAGACTCCCCACAACTTCTTTGATAAGGTTGTGTTCTTGCTCTGTTTTTTTTTAGAAAAGCCAAAGGATGGTTATTAAATAAGCAATCATCCAAAAGTTTCTTCCAGAAAAGGTTATACAATCAAAATTACAATTTCCCCAAAGTAAGACACTAATTCTATTACATCCTCGTTAAAAAAAATCTATTACATTTTAATCACAAGGTATAGCTGACCCATACACCACCTAATTTCTATATAGCCAGATGTCCCAGATCACCCCAAAGGACCTAGTACCTACAACGGTTATCTCTTCTGATGTACACATACCCATCACCGGCTTATCCACATTCTCTGAAACTGCACCGATAACAGAAGGAATCAAATAAAGATGGGTCTAACTGTTGAATCTCATGTCTCTCCAGAGTCAAGACCTCCTTCACAAAGGAAAAAATGGAAGAATAGATTGTCAATGTGCTCCTCCCAATTGCTGTCAAGGGGGAAACAAATGTCAATCTCCAAAGCCAAAATCAACCTCTGAACCTTGGTCACCAACCACTTTCTTTTGAAGAGGACATTGATCTGGATGATAATGTTGCCTTCGGGATATGTTGATCACGACACTAAACCTATTGCTACCCGTCAGAGGCATCCTGAGCCTGTACGTGTACTTGCCTTGCAGCTGCATACACAGATTCAAAAACCATCTGGATCTACACCCCCCATCAGCCACTATACTGAATGATCCTTCATCCACATAAATTGGATGATCAATAATGATGTTCTCATTCATCTACATGAGCTATAATAACATGCACTTTTCATCGTGTGTCTCGCTATACTATTAGAGCAGTTTCTTATGATGCTCATGACATGAGCGCTATCCCAAAATCAATGGAGATTATGCAAGGCTCAGGATAGGAACATATGGATCATGAAAGGAATGCTCTACTATTATATGGTATGATTTCACCAGAAGATGTTGTACTGACCCTGATACCAGTATGAGAAATAGATGAATCAATTTAATAGGATCAGCCTTGTAAAATAAATAAAGCACGTTACAAAATAAATGAATAGCAAAAGTGGGATTGATAAACAATAGGTTCCCTTGGAGAAAAATACCACAGAATCTTTAAAAAAATAAGGAATACCGAATTATGTTCATAAGCAGCTGCAGCAGAATAAAACCCCAACTAGGACTCGGAATTTGACACAAAATAAAAGAACGACTTTAACCGGGACTCCCTAACCAGTGAACAGGTTAAAAATAAAAATAAATATTGGGCCAACCTCCGGACTTCAGAGCTGCGGGAGGGATTGGAGTTGGTTGTTGGCGCTGGCGGAGGGGCAGTGGGGTTCGAACGAGGCGGCGCTGTGGTTCGAAGGCCGTGGACAGCGCAGATGAAGAATTGGGGAGGAGATGGGTTGTTGGTGGCGATGGAGAAGAGAGCGGCGGTGGGGTTTTCGTTGAGTGATTAAAAAAGTAGAGGTGGAGCTGTGGCTGAAGAAAGAAGAGAAAATCCGCGAGCAAACTCACTTTTCTTTTTTTTTTTAAATTACACAAAAATCTCTGAATTATTTACATGATTTCAATCTTTTTTTTATGTGAAATAGGGTGATCTCTCATGATGGGAGTCGCCGCCAAGTTAATATATTAATAAAAATATAGGGTACAAAGGGAACTATTTTGACTCCCAAAAGCTTAAGAGAGACTTACAATGAGAAACAACATTCTCTGAATAAAATCGCTGATTGTTAAAAAGAAGGTCATTTCTTGCCAGCCAGATCGCCCGAAGCACGCCAAAAGGTCTTGCAACATCATCAGTTGAGCCGCCTCCTATCTTTCTAATTCCTTCCCAAAACTTCATTAGGTCACTCGTGTCTACCCATGGGATGGCCATTTCTCTCCACACCTTCTGCGAGTACTGACATGAGAAGAAAAGATGCTCCGAGGTCTCTAGCTGATCTCCGCACCTGTCACAAGAAGCATCCTGGATACCCAAAATCCTCGTTCTTTTGTCTTTGTCCAGAAGCCTGTCCCTCCTCAAGCACCAAAGTAAGACCTTTATCCTATTTGGGATTTTGCTCGCCCAGATTATCTTCACATCCTTGTACATGTCCTGATCTTGATCTTCACCAGCATTTCTCATATCTCTGTATAGCATCTTGACTAAAAATTTAGAGCCCGTCCAAGTAAAATGATCTCTGGTCTGTGTAAAATTATCTGGGTAGTGAACCATGTTCCTTAATCTTTCTAAATCCTCCTGTCTTCTAGCCGAAAGACCAGCACTAAAATCCAGTCTCCACTCCCCAGCAAGTGTCAGCTCCTTCACGGTGGCCTCCTTCGACGTCGCCAGGGCAAAAAGTCTCGGGAAAAGTAGCTCCAATGGGCCATCCCCCAGCCAGTTATCCCTCCAGGATCTGAAACTTTCTCCATCTCCCAACTTCGGCGCTAATCTAACTGAAATATCAGCTAAAACCTCTCGTACCCCTTTCCAGAGGGAGGACTCAAATCGAAGAAACCTTGCCTCTAAGCTGTTTGAGACTCTGTAGATCTTCCTTAGTAACCTTGATACCAGGTCCATAGAGGGGCCCCATATGCGCATTACCCACTTTGCTAACAAAGCTTTATTCATGCATGCCATGTCCCGAACTCCTAGTCCTCCCTGCTCGCGGGCTTTCGTTATTTCCTCCCATGCTACTAGATGCATTCCGGTCTTCTGTTGTTTTCCGTCTGACCAAAAAAACATTCTCATTAACTTTTCGATCTTCTTTCTCACTCCCACTGGCATCATCCTTGTCGAGTAGAAGAAAATGGGGATGGCGGACAGGACATGCTTCAATAGGACCAGTTTCCCGCCCTTAGATAAAGTAACAGCCTTCCATCCTGCCAGTATGCGTTCAATCTTCTTGATAACGACCTCCCAGTCAGAAGCTCTCAATTTCCCAGCCACCAGTGGAAGTCCCAGGTATGTAATCGGAAGATCACCCAACGGACAACCCAACATATCAGATAGTCGGGTCCGGTCACCACCTTGTAGCCCAAAAGTGATTAACACTGATTTTTGCATATTTATTTTAAGACCTCACAAACTGCTGAAGATGTCCAGCAATTGCGCCGCACGACAGATCATCTCATCCGAACCACTCAAGAAAAGAATCGTGTCATCTACGTACTGCAATAAAGGTACAGAGATGTCATCAAGATGGAAACCTTCGCACCACCCGCCATCGATAGCTTGCTTGAACATGACTGCCAAAGCATCAGCAACCAACACGAATAGCATAGGCGCAAGTTGGCACTCCTGACGAACTCCTCTTTGTGGTTGGAAATAACCAACTTCCGGTCGTCCATTTACCAGAATCGAGTAAGAGGATGTGGTGACGCATCTTTTCATCCACGCAATCCAGCAGTCCGAGAAACCTCTTTTCCTCATCGATGCCCACAAAAAATTCCAGTCCACACTGTCGTAAGCTTTTGCAAAGTCAATCTTCCACAACACCCCCTTTGCATCTTTGCGTCGCCAATCAAGACAAATTTCTGACGCCAAAACCAACCCATCAGTCATTTGACGACCCGGAATAAAAGCAGACTGTCCTTCCAGAACAATAGAATCCATGACCCCTTTGAGCCTGTTTGCTAGTACTTTTTCCACGATGAGGTACACTCCATTGGAAAGGGCAATTGGTCTGAAATCCTGCGCTCTCATCGGGTGATCTTTCTTAGGGAGTAAAAAGATCAAAACCCTGTTGACTTTCTCAAAGCCCCTGTTTCCATCTCTGAATTCATTCAATACTTCTATGAGCTCTTCCTTGATAAGGTCCCAAAACTCTCTATAGAAAAAAATCGGGAACCCATCTGGCCCCGGTACCCCATCAGAATTTAGACCCCACACGACCTTTTTCACCTCGTTTTCTGAAAACGGAGTCACCAACTCCTCTGCCTTTTCTTGTGCCAAAGACTTCACCCCTTTCCCCATCCACCCCCAGCCATCCCCTTGCCTCTTCCGAGATGCCTCCACATAATACCCTCTCAATGCCATGCCAATTTGCGTTTCTCCAGAGAATCTCTGCCCCCCCACCTCAATTTCAAGAATATGGTTCCGTCTCCTTCTGCATGAGGCTACGGAGTGAAAGAATCTAGTATTTGCATCTCCATCTCTTAGCCATTCCTGTCTGGATTTCTGTCTCCATTCAACCTCTTCTTTCCGATCTTCCATCAGAATGACCTCCAAGAGCCTGGACCTCTCCTCTGTCTCCTCCTGATCTAGTCCTCTCAAATCGTCGAGGTCATCAAGACGGACTACTTTCTCTTGTGCAGAACCATGTTTCTCCCTCCTCTTTAAACTCAAAGATCTACCAAATTCCTTCAGGAATGATCTAAGCATTGCCAATTTATAAACTAGCCGAGAACAGCTTAGCCCTCCGGACTCCAACTCCTCCATTTTTCTGCCACTAACTCTTTGAATCCATCTTCCAACATCCAGGACTGCTCAAAGCGGAAGGTGAACATGCCTCTCTCCTCTTCTCCAGATGACCAAATAATCGGCGTGTGGTCTGAATGGGCCCGAGGGAGGGCCCAAGCTCGAGAGAGCGGAAATTTCTCTGCTCCAGCCATGGAAAGTAGAAATCTGTCAAGTCTCGATCTTGACCTCGTACTACGCCATGTATAAGCACATCCTGCCGCATCAATAACTGACAGACCCAAAGAATGGATCATGTCCAAAAACTCCGTCGAGCCTGTATCCCTCCCGCCACCCCCTCTAGGGCGGTCGTCTGGAAGTAACGTAAGGTTGAGATCCCCCCCCAACAGCCAGACCTCATCACTATGCTCTGAGTACATCTGTAACAAGTCTGAGGCTAGAGAACCCCTACCGCTGTCATTGGGCCCATACACATTCGTTACTGAGAAGGCGAAATCATCCTTCCTCCTTTTAAGACGGACCGAAAGCAAAAAGTTAGACCTCCATTCTGCTTCCACCTCAAGGACATCCTCCCTCTAGCCTATGATTAGACCTCTTGCTGTTCCCTGTGCCTCCATGATTGCGGTCTGAAAGCCACGCCCAAAGCCCAGCTCAGATTCACCACCAGCCACATTACGAGACAACTTTGTTTCTTGCAATAGGAATTTGTCTGCTTTTGCTTCATGCAGTAAGTTTCCAACGGCCACACGTTTTTCCGGGCGCCCAAGCCCCCTAACATTCCAAGATAGTACCTTCATTGAGTCACCACTGTGTTCCTTCTAGCGGGGAGTGGTTGAACCACGCCCAGGCATTCTGCAAAACCACGATCTAAAAGGTTGAATCTGTTCGCCCCTTGCCAGGGTGAAGACGCCACATGCCGTTGTTGGGACGAGAAATCCTGCCGCTCTATTTTCTCCAGAACTTCAGCCCTTCGCCTCCTTCTATCTGCCATCAATTTACCCCTTTTGTCTTGAATCACAACGACATCTGTACAGTCAGTCGGCCTCAAAATTGCCCCTTCAGATGGCATCCCCGCCGACCGAGCTAGCTGCAACCGCCCCTCTGACTCCAGCCTTGGAATCTGGTTGACATCAAGATTACCCTCCTTGACCTCCCCAGTGGCCAAACATGCCTCACATGGACGAGTCCCTCCCACCGCACCCAACATAGCCAGCGGAGAGAGCAGCCTCCCCTTCCGGCCAGAGCAAGACCACCTCTTCCCCTCCAACTCCTCTAGGCCCCTCGACCCGCCAAGCCTTCGAGCCACACTTCGCCAACCACCACTCCCACCAAGCCTCCGAACCCTTCTAGGTTCCGAGCTACCGAGCTCTCCCACTAACAGATCAGGACCTTGCGATACATAATCCAGCCCGCCGACCTCCAGCTCCCCTAGCAACCGACCCTCCTCCAAACCAACCACACTCGACAACAAAACTCCCTTCGAGACGGCCCCCCCAGACCAAACTCTACCCCTCCGGACTACCAACCCACCCTTGCTCCGGCCAAAAGCCGGCTCCGAGGAGGCACTAGAAGGTTCGTTTACACCCAACTGCTCCCCACATCAAACAGACCTCCCACTACACTTCCTGTGTCGTTAAGAGCCACTCCACTACTCAGAGGATGGACCAATGGAATTTTATTGTTGGTAGCCACATGTTCCACTCCAACCACACACTGGGGGTCCACGTCAAGCCCCTGCACAGAACCAGCAATGGGGTCCACAACAACAGGATTTTGAGGGGCCATAGCAATGCCAACAGTGCCAATCAAAGGGATATCGGCCGCACTCGAAAGCAAGGCCGCTTTGTCAACAGCAGCGGGAACCTGATCCTCCCCCACCTGTCCATCAACGGGCGCACCCAGACTCGGCATCATACTCGGAATTGTGCTTGGATCCGTGACCCGGACCGACGTGGAGCCCGAATCCTTTCGAATCCCCACCATCTGCTTTAGCCCTTGGGAATAATAATCATAAATGCCTTTTCCTTATTGGGTTCCTGAAGAAGTGGCAATTTCCCCAACAGATGGGGCAATTCCACGGAAGCCGAAACGTCCGCCTCCTTTTGCGGGGTCGAAGTTGAAATGTTCCGAGTACTTTCGCACTGGCCGGAGCCCATGTCGGACGGCCGCCCCAAAGGCCCATGACACACCACCTCCGCCCAAGATTTGTTGCTCTCAAGGGCATGAGAAGCCGACTCCAAATATGCACTATCGAGTCCGGCAGTTGCTAATTCGACTTCCAGAACCCCGCCGAGGCAGCGCACTCTTCTCCAGCTCAGCGCCGAAGGGTTGAAGCTCCTCACCTGGATATATAATTCATGATCAAGACCCACTTCACACCCATCGACCAAGATCTTGTCGACCCACACCTCGGGCCCAAGAATGGCCCGTACATGCTCTAATTTCCTCCAGATGAGAGGAATTCCCCGCACACAGACTGAGATGATCTGTCGGAAGTTGTAGCGGCCATCAAAAATTCCTGGGACGCGCCATCTCATGGCCGCAGCCCTATTCTCAGACAGGTTCAGCACTGCCACCTTCTCAAGTTGAGAAAGGCCCCGGGCCACGACGCGCCATGGACTTAGCATGGTGATGTCCCCTCCGAACGTCCCCTCCAAGGCCGCGCCCACATCCGAGGAGGCAAGGAAGACCGGACGCGAGCCACCTCCTTCGCTGATCAATAGATTGCCCTCCGAAGGCCCCTTCTTGTTGGCTTCACGCGGGCACGCCCTCGCACGGTGAGCAGAACCATGACAAAGAAAGCACCGCACTGGTTCCCGGCATGATGAGGCCCAGTGTCGCAGCGACCCACAACGAAAGCAACCGCGGCCGAACGGCTTCCATTTCTGCTCCTGGTGCAGGCCGAAGTGCTGACCGAAAGACCTCCTGGGAATAGGAGGCCTCCTCCCCCGACGCCTGGCGGAGACAAGCACCCACGCACCCTCACCCCCGGTCTTGCCACCACCCCTCAACGCTCCCTCACTCATCCCTCCAAAAATCCCAGTATCTACATGATTTCAATCTTATACATGAACTTTAAAAGTAATATTGTGGTATGCGATCTTCAATTTTGTTTTAATATAGTTTCGAGTTATTGTGATTTAAGATCAGAAAGAGAAAATGATCTATTAAATTTCAATAGTCAAGGATCAGATTAAGACAAATCTTAAAAGATTGTGTACCACTTTCTTACCTTTTAAAGGTCCCATGTATGACATTGACATCAGGTATATAGTTCATGAACTTTTATGTAATTTACTCCTCTTTTGATGATGCAAGGGAAACAACTCTACTAGAAGGAAACCATCTCAAAATCCACATATCTTTAAGTGAGTGAGCATCCCGTAATTTTAATCTGAACACTATGGCAACAGTTCACTTAAAGGTTTTGAAGTTGATTTTGAGGTGGAGTCATTACTCGAGGCAACGGCTTCCTTCTAAGGAGAGTCACGTCCATAGGCAATGATTCCATTACAACATTAAATAACAAAAAAAATTGGGATTTTTATTCCACGAACCCTATAAAACTTTGTGTTGCGAATCACAAAAGCAAACACACACAAACACGATCAAACAAGCAAGACACAAACACACAGATTTACAAGGTTCACCTATAACTGGGCTACGTCCTTGAGCGACGGCGATCAGTTTCACTATATAAAGAAAAGATAATATAGAGGATACTGAGAAGGTATAGATATGGGATGAGAATCAAGATCAGAATGAGGATTGCAGTATATGGTGGTCCTATGGTCCTTTTATACTGCAACAGAAGAATACCATTTGTATTCAGCAATCCATCCCAACAGTTCTCAGCCAATCAAGATTCAGGAGATGGGTCGGATATGTCAACAATCCATCCCAACAACTCTTTGCTAATCAGAATTCAAGAGGCGGATCAGACATGTCAGCAATCCATTCCAGCAGCTCTCAGTCGATTAGAATTCAGGAGGCAGATCAGACATGTCAGCAATCCATCCAGCAGCTCTCAGCCAATCAGAAGGCAGGGCATAGATCAGCCACATCAGTAGCCCAACAAAGTGGTTAGCATTCAAGTCATATCGATAATATCCACATTGAATTGAATCCTCATATAGTATAATGAACCACTACTATTATCCCACCATGAGTTGAATTCTCCACTAGCAGAATTAGCCACTACTAGACACTACCAGGGTTGAATTCTCATATAGCAGAATTAATCATTTCTATACTCCACCATGAGTTGAATTTTACGTTAGCAGAATTAATCACCACTTGACTCCATTGAGGTTGAGTTCTCATATAGCAAAATTAACCACTATCATACTCCACCACTTGAAATTCAGATAGTAGAAATCAAGGAATTATAAACAATATTCACCTTAAAAATTCTCCTTAGAGAAGCTCTACCGAGCTTCACCTTGTCGCCGCCAGCTCCTCATTGGAGTTACTGTCAATTGTTGACGTTGAACAAGTCCAAATAGTGTCTGAACTTACTCTCAGGAACTGTGGACCCTTACAAGGCATATAGGTCTTCTGCTTGTTGCCTTTGATGACAACAACCCCAGCTTTGACAACTTGCATGACTCCACATTAAGCATTGTACATGTATCCTTTAGAGTACAAGACTTTAAGGGATATTCTAAACCAGGAGTATGTCATACTTCTGTCATAGTCCTCACGACTCCATCCATGGGCGAAGGGAGAGGGGGGCGGGTAGGGGCCATGGCCTCCCCTCCCAAATAGGTAAACTATTAAATAGTCCTTGCCGTTTTTCATTTCTTGAAGCATTTCTCCCATTTTTTGAAATTTCTATAAAGGACAACAATTCTTTTATCACATTTTTAAAAATTTCAATAATATACCACCACCACAATAACTTTTCTCATTTTTCAAATTTCTGTAAAAGCCGACTATTTCTATTAAAAATGCAAAGAAACAGATACAGATATAGGTGTTATTATACCATTGTCTATTTTTAAATACGAATACAGATGTGGATACATATATTGACGGATATGAAAACTATATTACTATATACTTAAAAGATGGATACATATGTAATATCACATTTGAATAATGTTAGAAATATTATATATATTATCTTAAATATACATGTATTGGATAGATGCACATCATTTGAATGTATTAAATCTGTTTCATAGTAATTATACTAAATAGGTGAAAGAATGTATAGAATTATGTTATATATATATATATATATATAAATAAATGGATTTAATGGGGTTGCCCCCTCGAGGCAGCCAACACGGCTGCTCCGCCCCCTTTTTCGATGTATTTTTTTTGAAAAATATTATCATGTATATTCATACCTATATCCCTCCTATATGCCATTCGAATTTCGTCAGAAACAGAGACTGCCTCAATCGAGATAGTGTCGATTTAACAAATCATGTTACTGTTAAAAAATGACTGTCTGGATGGAGGACGTAGAAGTCTCTGTTTCTGACGAAATTCGAATGGCATATAAGAGGGATGTAAGGACGAATATACATGGAGATATTTTCAAAAAAATAAAAAAAATGCCGAAAACGGCACGGGGGCAGCCATGTTGGCTGTCCCAAGGGGGCAGCCCCATTAACCTATATTTAAATAAGTCTACAAGTATATTTATGTTTGAAAATAGACAAACAGATATATAGGGAGGTTTACGGATATCAAAGTGATATTCATATCTGTATAGGTTTTAAAATGGATACGTATGTCAAAATACATATAAAATAGATACGGTAGCGGTCGGATACAGATATATTTATGTCTGTTTGCATTCTTAATCCCTATCCCTCATTTTTCTAAATTTCCAGGAAATGATTATACTTCCATCCTTCCACTCCTCCTTGCCCTATTATTTCATATTGAAACTAATCCAACCTCATTCTTACCGTTCATGAAAACTTGTTCTCCATGACCTCACATGGAAAACCACTGGTCTAGCAATGTTAGAACGATAGCAAGCACGCGTTCTCCAGGCAACGCTTACCCCCACTAACTCTGCCTCCTTCACGGTAGTCCGTCACATCTGACTTGGTGCAATTTCATAGTCCAAGCAGTCCTACATGTCAGCAACTCAGCACGGCTTCATCGTTGGCACATCGATGACTCGACGTCACTACTAGTCCAAAGTCACTTTGCCATTTTTTTGTTATATTTAAAATTAACTTTTTCAATCATATAATGGGCTGCATAACGTACCTTATTATTCGGACACAAATCAGACAATTCCATTTTATGATTTAGACATAAATCGTACATATATGTTTTGGCCCCACCTCTAAAAATTTCCTGGCTCCATCCCTGACTCCATCATGCATCTTGATCTTCACAGAGCCCATCCCTATAATCTTGCACGCTGCATTACTCCTTGTCATGACGTTTCCACCATCTATCTTCTCATAGGTGCATAACCAATCTTCATTGGAAGTCATATGGCAAGAACAACCTCAATCAAGAATCCATGCGCTATCTGTCATCTTCTGATCTGTGATGGTGAGAACGAATTCATCTTCAGAATCTCTGCCACCTTGAGCCACTGCTGCAATTGTGGTCTTATTTGGGCAGTCTTTCTTCCAATGTCTAGACTCCTCGCAGTAATTACAGATGTCCTTGCTATTGTGATTTTTGTACTTATGTTTCCATTCTTCGTGTAGTCAGAACCATCATGACTCTTTTCATGAGTCATAATCAAACCTTCAACGTTAGAGTCATGCATCCCGATAATGATATGCCGAAGTTCATGCATATGCAGACTCACGCGAACTTCCTCTAGAGTTATCGATTCTATTCCCACAATAAATGATTGAATGAAATTCTCAAACGATAATGGAAAAGAAATCAATAAAATCAAGCCATCATCATCATCTTCAATCTTAACATCTTTGTTTCTTAAAACCATCAACAATGTATTTAAGCGATCTAGATGTTCTTTAAGAGATATATCTTCCTGCATGCGGAGAGAGATTAGGCGTTGCTTCAAGAGTAACTTGTTGATCAGAGACTTAGTCATGTATAAACTTTCGATTCTCGACCACATATCGGTCACATAATCCTCATTAGCAACCTCCATGCTAATCTCATCCATCAAACACAACTTGATCGTCAAGTGCGCCTTCTCGTCCTGCACCAACTCGGATGGCTCGAGTACCTTCGCCCGCTCCTGATCTAACGGTGCCCAGATGCCCTGCTGCTTCAGAAGGACACGCATCTTGATCGCCCATGGACTGAATCCATTCTTCCATGTGAACTCCTCGATCTTCATATTGTGCGACGCCATCTTGCTGCATGATCGTAACGGAACATGAAGCTCTGATACCAGTTTCACTACAGGAAAACTCTATATTTGCAACATTCGTAATAATGTTGCAAAAGTCTATTCGCGACGTTTGTTTTTTTAACGCGACATTTATTGTATGTCGCTTTTAATGTTACTAAAGGTTGTGCCGCAAATGCTATTTATGACATTTATTACAAACGTTACAAATAACTAACATTTGCAACATTTTTGTATTCGTTGTAATTAAATAGCAACATAAAAAACATGTTGCTATTACAATTTTTGCAACACTTAGTAATTGACACGAATACTATTGCAACAGTTAAATAAATGTTCCATATATATTTCATTGTAACAATTTTGTTGCCCTGTTGGTAATAAAATTGTAACATTATGGAAATGTTACAGTTGTTTCATAAATGCTACATATATTCAAGTTTACTATTACAATAATTATACCTGCAATATTTACGGCCGTTGTAGGTAACTTTCGTCAATTTCATGGTCATTATAAATAAACTATAAGATCTTAACAAAATACGACAAATCTCAACTACCATTACATAGAACAAACCATGATAACATAATAGTATAAATGCTTCACTTACCAAAATAACACTATAAAACTTACTATCAAAAGTTGTAGTACAAGAGTACTTATACAATGAAAAAGAAAAATTAATTCTAAGCATCTTCAGAATAATACTCATCATCCTCACTGTATTCATCATTTTCACGAGCACTATCACTTGCATGAGAAGACATGTCCTTTTCTTTTGACGTCATGGATATAAGACCTCTCATCTCTTGACGATGAACCTCCATCATATCCATCATTTACTTTGCCATCTGTTGTTGTTGATCTGCCATTTGTTTTGCAAATAGTTGTTGTTGCTCGGCCATTTGTTGCATAAGAGTCTCTTGTCCTTTATGCATGGAAGCAAGTTGTTCCGTCAAATTGCGCACATTACTACGAAGTTCGACAACCTCTTGATTCGAAGAGCCACCTTGAACACCAAAATATGTAGAAGGAGTAGCACCACAACATCCACAACAAACACGACCAAAAGGTTCAGGTCCTTTAACTTTCAAAAATGCTTCTTCTGGAGAGAGTGGTATCACATGTGTTCCATTCTCATCTTCGGTACAAGGAGGAGATATTAAAGTCGCCATTTCCTCCTAAACAAATCATATAAAATTTTATGATCTTTAAAAAAGAAAAAAATAGTATCAAAATTTACTTATGTGTTCTTTTTGGTGGACCTCGGTTGTCCACATCCTCACGCCTTTAATCTCTCGACTTTTAGTTAAAAGAAAAGTATCTACTCGTGATGGCTCATGAGAATTCAATTTCTTCTGCATAATGAATAGATAAATTAATAAATGAAGGGAAACATAATACATATAATGAAAATTTAAAACAATACATACAAACTCGTCAATTTTTTGATGGGTATTTTTTCCTCCCATTCGATGTGTTGGATTTACTTCCATTGCACGACTTCTCTTGTTCTTAAGTGTTCTCTCCTAAATTACAAAAAAACTATTAATACCCAAGTTAACATCATAAACCTTTCCTAAAAATATATTAAAAAATATGCATTTACCTTATACTCCTCAGAAGACCAATAATCAACAAGTTTTCTCCATGTCACTGCATCAAGCTCCTTGGGAGTTCTTTTACGTAGCTCTGATAGAGGTATCGTCTCATCAAAATACTGAAAGAACAAAACTAAAAGATATTACTTACAAATTTAACACACAATATTGAATATCAAATATTTAAAAGAATACTTAACCTTCTTTTTTATTTCACATCGATACCGACGATGTAGATCACCTGCATGTGATAATATTTGTTTATCTATCTCAGGGCTACACTCCCATGTAAATAAACCCTATAATACCAATGTTAGAAAATATTTTTATATTTTTTAAAAACAACCAATATCTATAACATACCTCCAAGTCATGCAAAATTGAAGCTTTAACATCATCTGAAACATCTCTTCTGAAATCACGAGTTAAAATATGAATTCAAAAACGTGCAACCTGCCCTAAAAAATTGTGAAATTGTGCAGCATATTCCCCAACAGCATCTCCACCAACAATTTTAATATGCAACGTTTGTCCAGCAGCTAGACGATCTAAGTAACGACACCTTGACGGGCCTCTGTGTCCCCTAACTGATGAAAAACCAACATCTGTTACATCATCACTATGTTGCATGGGCGACTGATGTGGCTCTGATTGTGTTTCAGATATATTAGGTAACTGAGCACAATTGTTAGCTCGTGTTTCCATCTACATCACAATTAAGTTTTACATAATAAATGACATATTTGCAACAGGAAAATATTATGAAGTTGTAATACTCAGGTGTCGACGTGATTTACCATTGATTTACTTCATGTTAGAGGTGCAGTCAACATGGAATGAGTGGGGCGTTCAAATCGATGTGTCATCTGCATTATATTGTGTATAAAAATAATAAACTAACTAAAAAAGGAATATGTTCAAATGCAAAAAAATTGAACTATCAAATTACCGTTGATTTGGTTCATACTACAGGAGTAATTGGTACAGAGTGAACACGATGTTCAGATCGCGGTCTCATCTGCATTGCGATTTAAGACAAGGTATTAAAATAAATGTAATATTACATTGTAAACAAGTATATATTTTAAAGAAATAACATAGCTTACCATTACTCATTAACAATTATGTTGGTTGCACCAATAAGAATATCCACATCTACATCATTCTGTGCGCCTGATGTATCGACGTCACGCATAGTATCTTGATAGGCATCCGAGTCTATAATGATGTCTTCATTGTGAACATCATAGAAGTCTCTAGGCATCGTTCTTACATGTATAATCCATCCACATACCTCATTGTCATCTACATAGAAAACTTATTCCACTTGACTTGCTAATGCAAAAGGTTCCTCTGTAGCTAGACGGGCACTTTTCTTTAGACTGACAAATCCAGTTATCTTATCCTTGCGATAACCCACACCTTCATTGTACACATCAAACCAATCACATTTAAATAGCACCACTCGGTGGTCATGTGTGAAGCTAACCTCAATAATATCTATAATTTCCCTATAGTAGCCATCCAATCCAGACTCGAGGGCTGATTTAACAACCACACCACTCATTTGATTCGTTTTATTGATATCAATAGATTTCTTTCTGAATCTGAACCCATTTACAATATATCCTGAATGTGAGTGGACATGTGAATATGGACTCCGTGATATTATATCCAATTCTGTAGTCCATCTTGGATCACCATTTTGTTTAAATTGCTCAATTTGCATTTCGTTAATGGTCCATAATAACATTGCACGCATTCTGAACTTCTCTTTTTTGTTTGCATCATATGTCTGCACTCCATCGTACCACAACAACTTCAACTCATCAATCAAAGGCTGCATATATATATATATATATATATATATATATATATATTGCATTCCCAGGTCCTTTTGGGCCTGGTATTAACATTGAGAGCATCATAAAGGACGACTTCATGCACATCCATGGTGGTAAGTTATAAGTTACAATCACGACTGGCCAAATTGTGTAACTAACGTTCATGTTTGCATATGGATTGAAGCCGTCACTTGAGAGACCAAGCCTGATATTTCTAGATTCTAATGCAAAATTAGGAAAATTCTCATCAAACTGTATCCACTCTTCAGAATCTGAAGGATGACGCATTAATCCATTAGGATCTGTCAGCTTACCCTCTTTATGCCACGACATCCATTTAGCTGTCTTAGATGACATGAAAAGAAGTTGCAGTCTAGGGACCAATGGAAAATATCTAAGAACTTTCTCTGCTCTCCTCTTTGAATTACTAGAGACACTTGCATTTTCTTTGTACCTTGAAAAATTACACTCAGGACAAGTAGTGAGTTCTCGATGTTCTTTCCAAAATAGAATGCAATCATTACGTCATGCATCTATTTTTTCTGATTTTAAGCCCAATGATCGAAGACGTTTTTGTGCATTATACCAGTTACTTGGATAGCCTTCAGGATTATTCAGCACTTTACTGATAAATTCCAGTAATTCCTCAACCATTGTCTTAGTACAGTGATGCATCACTTTCATCTTAAAAATAGTTAATAAGAACTCCAATCTAGATACTTTAGATCCTGGACAAATCGGCTCCTCTGCTTCTTTTGAATTTGTGAAAAACTGATTGTCATCATTATCCAATGGCTCTTGATTGGAAAAATGTGTGGGAGTACATTGAGCCCCCCATAACATATTCACAATTGGATCATTTTGGACAACTTCATGTGATAAATTTCTAACATCCTCGCCATGTGCACTCCAGATCTCGTAATGTAGCCAGAACCCTTCGCAGATTAGATGATCGTAGACAACTTCTTGTGTGTAAGAATGAGTATTCTTACACTTTACGCAAGGACATAAAATTTCCTCTCCATCGATTCCAACTCTATAAGAGAATCTATTCTCATGAAAAGCCCATTCAAGAAACCGCTTTACCCATCTATTGTATTCATTGATATCCGCAAATCTCATGTGCATCCATGACTTATCCATTTCGTAGATCCTATAATAGCATACAACCAATCAAAATCAACAAAAAGTATTATATGGAAATGAGTTATCAACGAAAAGATCTCAAATAGACAACAAATTTCTAACATGTATAATAGCTGATATTTTTCATTGTAAATATGGGTAAATTGTAAATTTCCTAGGGTAAATTACAAATTGGGTCCCCATATATGGGTTCGATCTCAGAATAGGTCCCAATCTTTAAATTGTAACGATTCGGGTCCCGATCTTTAAATTGTAAGATTCAGGTCCCGATCTTCAAAAGTTGGATCCCAACCCTCATTCCCTTCCCAACAAGGGCATATTCGTCATGAACCCCAAAATTTCCATTTCCTAAATGGTCCTGGGACCCGAATCGATAGAAATTTAAAGATCGGGACCTATTCTAAGATCGGACCCATAGATGAGAACCCAAATTATAACTTACCCAATTTAATTAATGAATTCTGCCAAACGGAATAATTGCACTGAAGTTGATGTTTCATTTGTTCAGTCATCTCCTCAAGGAAAAAAACCCATGTCCTAGAGCCAGTCACTACAAAAACGCAGTGGTAGAGGTTGGAGATCCAAAGGCAACAACAATAGAAAAGTCCCTCTAAATGATGCCCCCAAAACAAAGGTATAAATCAGACCGCAAGTTTAATATCGATCATGATTCAAGGAATCGTCCATCCAATAAACAATGAATATTATCTGATAGGTAATTATTAATTTATTATATTATTAGTTGGCTATCATTCCTTATATTCTAACCAATTTTTTAATTGTAATAGCAAGGCTTCGTCCAATGCTAATGGTTGACAACATTACTCTCAAATTACACACAGTAGTACTACACTGCACAATTTAGTCCCAAGTTAAATCTACCAGTATATCATTGTTTTTGGATAGAATATTATAAGAACAGGGGTTTAACTGCAATTTTAATAAACTTTTAATTCATTTAATAGTTGGTCCCAAAAGTGCAAGGGTATTCATGCAAATATCACGGCACCTCATGTGGTGCAACACATGGGACGCGAGGACCAACATTTAAATAACAGGAAGCTAGGGGTCCTACTCGCAAAATAACCTAAAATTATTATACTTAATTACATATTTATAGGACTATTTATAAATACAAAATGGCACGACGTGTGTAATTTAGCCCATGAGGCACGTCCCATATGCGTGCTCGTGAAGATGGACGATTAGATGGCCACCACCTAAGCAATCAACGCTCCAGATCACCCGATACTACTTCCCAGATGATTGGTATAGATTGCTCGAGCTATTTAAAGAATATCAATGCCAAACCGATAACTTTGAATGGAGCTCTTGTTATTAGCTATTGCTTGCCATTATCTCAAACTCTTGCAACATATTAATTGATTGAATCAACATCAACACTCCACTCCATCTACCTTCAACCGAACATGTTCACCTAACATCCACTCCAGATATGGATCTCCTCCAAGCAAATACTACTTTGTGTGGGTTTCCTCCAGCTCCTTAGAAGATGTAATGACTAAAGATACATTGAGTGCTTTCTTTGGTAACAAGATGCAACCTTTTCAGTTCCAACTTGAGACGAAGAGTTACAACATGTGTTTAGATGGGTATTTGGAACTCTACAAGATCCAATTACAATATTCATTGTTTAGTCACATTATTCGTTGGTGGGGCTATATAAAAAATGGCACACAAGAGTATACCCACAAGGGCTCAACAAAGCTATCCTCTTCATGATTCTATACAGTGACAAAAGGGTATATATGTAATTACAACTTTGTATGGGTATATATATGTAGTTACACAGGTTCTTATGAGAAAAAACGCAAAAAAAATTATGATCATAAGAAAAATAGCACTCTCTCCATTGCTGGTATGGTATAAGAATTACAGAGGACATGGGCAGATATTGCTCTAATAGGAATAAATGTCAAAGGAGGTCAATCATGCATGAGTAAACTCAAGCAGTCCAACAAAAACACTTCAGAATAATCTATGATATTTTTTCAATAAAAGCCCTCTTTTTTCCCATGTATGCAATGTTTTCACAGGCTAAACAGTTTCTGTTTCTGTTCTCTTTATCAGGTGATAATGAAGGAAGATATCGATACCGCGGACATATTCGTGCATCTTAACTCCTTCAAATGCAACTACACTCTGGAATCCTAGATATAGCTCCACATAAACTACAGACTTGCCTCTATAAATTTTTTTGTCGATAAGACGATCCTGTCCAATCAAATAATTGGAATGGATGTATAGCTCTTCTTTTTCCTGACGTAATTTTGGAGATAGTGCACAATGTCAGGAAATTAATAGATGGGTACTCAAATTCCTCCATATATAGTTTCGAACAGAGAACCTTGGATTTGAAAGGCTCAACAAAGCTATCCTCTTCATAATTCTAAAGAATGATGTACCCACAACGGTAAAGAAATATCACATTTATGCACAGGGTTAGCAACAAATGACGGCCATTGCAATGGGAAATAAAAAAGAAAGGGAGGGGAACTGTTACCACAAAGATTGTGCAACGGCAGAGGAGGGAAGGGAGGGCGAGCGTTGCCGAGGAGGAAAGGGCGGCGAGGGGCGAGCGCTGTTGACGGAGGCACGCGATACTGCAGGGAGGGAGGGGCGGCGAGGGGCGAGGTGGGACGGACAGGCGGAGGCGCGCGGTGGTGTTGACGATGATCCAGATGGAAGGGCGGCGAGGGGCTACGGATGATGGAGCCGCCGTCGAGGGTGGGCTGGGGGAGAGGGGCGTGGATGTGTTTAGGGTAGTCGGGTAAAGAAATTGGGAGGTGAGGGGGAAAGGGTTTCGTTGGATTTTTAGGGTTGAAAAGTGGGCGGGCTTTATTCCGCCAAATATTTGTTTGTAACATTTGGTTTAAATGTCACATTTATTTCTATAAGTAACATTAGTATCTAAGCGTTGCAAATATGTTATCTAATTATTACATTTATTGTCAAATGTTGCAAATATCACAATCAATTGTGACGTTAGTGGTTAAATGTTGCAAATAACATGTCTAACCGGACATTTATTTAAAATGTTGCAAATAATTCATCATTTACGTCATTTTTTTAAAAATGATGCTTTCATCTGTTACTAAAAACCAGTTTTCCTGTAGTGTTTGTTGCGAACCGCCAAAGTAAACACGTACAAACACGATCAAACAAGTAAGACTCAAACACACGGATTTACAATGTTCACCCATAATTGGGCCACGCCCTTAGACGGCGGCGATCAGTTTCACTATATGGAGAAAAGATAATACGGAGGATACTAAGAAGGTACATATATGGGATGAGAATCAGGATCAGAATGGGGATTGCAGTATATGGTGACCCTAGGGTCCCTTTTATACTGCAACAAAAGAATACCATTTGCATTCAACAATCCATGCCAACAACTGTCAACCAATCAGGATTCAGGAGACGGATCAGACATGTCAGCAATCCAGCCTAACAACTCTCAACCAATCAGAATTCAGAAGGTAGATCAGACATGTCAGCAATCCATCCCAGCAGCTCTCAGCCAATCAGAATTCAAGAGACGAATTAGACATGTCAGTAATCCATCCATCAACTCTCAGTCAATCAGAAGGTAGGATGTATATCAATCACAACAGCAACCCAACAAATGGTTAGTATTCAAGTCATATCAACACTTTGTAAATTACCTTCTCGGTCTTTGAAACAACATAATTCCCCCCTCGACCTTGTGAACTTGCTAACTCTTATCCTATGAAGCATGTGGTTAATATGTTTGAAGCTTGTGGGAGTTTTTGGTAATTTAGGGTCAATGGGGTAATTACGTTGTGCAAAAGGTTGTAGAGGTGATTCAACAAGTTTCTAAGGTTCGTGGGGAAAAAAATCTCAAAAAAGTTTGCCAATCATATATTAAAATTATTTTTCTTGTTTACAATCCATGGGAATTTTCCTTGAAGAAAGACTACAGTGGAAGTTTCGAAAAAGAGGAAGGAAAAAAATAGAAGAAAGGATAGTGGGGATGAAAGAAAGGCTTGAGGGAGAAGAGAAGCGGGGATCCAATATATTATATGCGGTCACATATGCACGATAAGTGATCCGCATACACGTTATGCCAGCAATATTGTTGTATGTAGTATATGCACTTCGGTATAATGTGATCTAATATGCATATGCATACATGTATGAGGCCGCATAAGCCACACATCCGAACATTGTAGTACGTGCATGGTGCCCAGCTTATACGTGGGATTATGTAGTTTGCAATTTTGCAAATAAAATAACAGTGATCAGTAAATATTTTCACTATTGACGTGGAGATTGATATTGAGATGCATGCACCATGATTGAACAAGTGCTTAAGTATGGTCAATATCGTTAGAGCTTTCAAGCTATAGTGCTAAGTTAGCACTCATCAAATGTCCTCTAGCATCCATATGTGTGCCTTCATCTTCTCGAGCATCTTAAGATCTCTGTAAGCAAATCGTGGACGCCATTCGAGGCCCTAACATCATCGCCAGCTCATTCACGTATTTTATAATGGGATTGAGGGCTATTCACGTATTGGTCGATCTCAACGCCATTAAGACGGTCCACATAATCAAATGGCAATATATCCGTTAACTGTGATATGATTTCCTTACCAAACTGCGAAGATAATTGTATCAACAACGGAAAATGAGAGGAAAATCAAGACCACATGTTAAAAAGTGGGTAATATTTCATGGCCGTTGATGCAAGACAGCTGCTAGATCGAACTCGATCCGACTAGACTCATTGAACTTGTTGAACTAAACTCGTTAAGAGGCTCGTAAATCACCTCAAATTAACTTGATGAGTTCGAGTCCAAGCCAGCATTGCATGGCTTGAACTTGAACCTTATTGAGCCTAAGTTCGAGTTCAGGTTTTCTTATCGAGTTCGAGTTGGGATCGACTCGACTCGTTGAGCTCAATAGACAACCCTAATGTCTAGTAATTCCTAATGTCTAGTAATTACTGTTGTTTCCTATATCATTAACAATAAATTTAAACATTAACGTTTTGGATCAACATGAATCGATGCAACGGTATAACATACTATATAATCTGGTATAAATCAAAATATGATTATTATGTTATATAATCAATCTGGTATAAATCAAAATATGATTACAGGCATCCATTGGATGATACGAGAGCTAGGTATTAATTTAAATTATGACACTATAGCAAGCAAAGTCTCGAAAGAATAAAGGAATTAACTAATTACAGCAAATAAAATATAAATAAATTAAGATTAGAATTAGTCGAGTCTCGCATAAAGTTTTTTTTCCAAAGAAAATATCGCATCCCACAATATCGATACATTAGGTCTCGCGATCTGCTCTTAGAACAAGACGATGCATAATCAACGCTGGCGCACTCCGACTTGATCATCCTAGAAAACGCCCCTAGCCGGAACACAATCAAGAGAGATGGATCTTCGGGTTGGAGAGAACGTAAGGAAGAAGGCACGTGCGATGACAACCCTAGGTCATGTCTGATGATAGAAAATTAGAAATGTGAATTGGGAAGAACAGTTCAAATCCCCTTCGAATTTGTAACTGTATATAAAATGATGTCTGAAGGATTCCAACAGTCGGCTTTCGAATTCGAAACGTCTAGAATATAAAAGATTTCATCTAATATCTAATAGTAGGATTTCAAATTAATCATACATGTTAATTTATCCGATACACTTATTGGAGCAAGATAATATAGTTTTAAGATCGGAATTGATTCTTTGAAGCTCAACCTAAGCATTTATAACACATTGTGTACATGTGTATGGCCCTTCATACGCCCTTATATTTTTTTCTACAAGAATTAAGGGAGAACTTGTATATAAGCCATCAAAAATTTAGAACCAATTAATATTGCACTAACTTTCTCCCATGATTGATGTTGAAACCCTTCAATTTCAACAGTCCCCCATGAATTCATTATTTGAAAAGGAACTCAACGTGAAACAGGAAACATATGTAGATAGTCATGGCGAAGGAAGACCTTCTTGCTCGGTGATGAACGTCAAATTCGCCTCTATAATAATGTGGAATTATGTCGTAGTACAGGAGGCGAATTTGGTTCAGCAAAAACCACAGACTTTGAATGCTGTGGAATATTTATACTTGGCAAGTGTACCAAGGTCGAACACAGGGACACGACTGCCTAATTCAGCTATTGATTTTTGATTCATGAAACACAGAGTGATTTAATCTTAATTTCAGGTCCACATGCAATTTATAACGCAATGCAAAGCGATGCTATGTTGTATACATTTTTAGATATTTTTATGCAAGTTAAGGAGATGATGCATGAACAAATATGCAAAAGAACAAGTATGACAAATAAAAACCTACGATTATACCCTAAAATGTGAGCAACGCAATATAGAATGAGATTAGAGGCAATTTGAACACATCAATAAAAATCGGTCATCAGATCAAAGCAAAACAAGTAGAGCAAGGTCCCATTTCCACATAAAAATTCACTTTAATTAAAAGAGTGTCAAATGAGACAAATAAGTATGCTAAAATGTAGAGGACAAAACAAGGATCAAAACGACACTAAAATCATGCAATTTGAACCTACGATGCTCAAGTTATGCTAAAAACAGTACAAGGGCATAAATATAATAAAAATGCAATAAAATAAAGGGATAAATATTGCATTTAGGTCCCTGGAGGGATCTAAATGCAAATAGCAAAAACAGCATGGGCCCAGTTGCAATTTGCCCACTTACGCACAGGGGCATAATTGTAATTTCTAAAAACTATGAGGGGCTCCCTATAAAATACCCAGGCACGCACGTGAGGCACGTGCCTGGGGACCAAAATGCAAATAGATATTTTTCTGGGGTCTTCTCTGCAAATTACCCATGCCCCATGTGCCTCGCACGTGAGGCGCCTAGGCTCGGGTCAGGCCCTTGGGTTGGGGCCACGTGGCCATGTCTGGAGGTTCGGCATTAGGCTTGGAGGACCCGAGCCTATAGGTCGGGAAGGAGGCTCGGGTCCACCACGTGGCGTCGTCTTGACCGTCCGATCCTGATGATCGGACGGTGGCTGTAACTTCATCCTCCTCCGCAGCTCACCGGAGGAGGCGGGGCTCCGACGAGCAGCTGCTGGCTCCGCCTCGCCTCGTAAGGTCATCGGATGGTCGACGGAGCTATCTGGATGTGCGGCGAAGTTCCTGGAGCAGAGACGAGGCTCCTTGGTGGATCAGACGTGCTGCTCGGTGAAGCCTCGCCGGAGGCTGGGAGCACGAAGATGCTCCGATGCCAACTTCGGCCATTGAGGATCCTGCAAGTGTTAGTCGATAGCTGATTAACCAAGAATCACAGGGGTCTAAATGTCTCACACAAGGCGGAGACAAGGTCGCTGCGGCGACCCTCGGTAAATCCTGGTTAGATCAACAATTAACCCACAAGCAAATCAATCAATGAAAAATAAGTGTGGAGTTAAAATTTATTATAACTCTACAAAATATGTGTATAGTGCAAGTAATGTAGAGTGTCGAACACAAGGAGCAAGCATGATAGAACAAGCAAAATGCACAAAACGTGGTTGCGAATATTTGTCTAAATGTGCTATTTTTTGTGGGTTTTTTAATTTTTATTTTTTATTTGATTTTATATTTTATATTTTATATTTTGGGTTTTAATTTACTGATTTTGTATTTTCTTTTTAGATTTTGTATTTTTAGATTTTTTTTTAATAAAGATATAATGTGTATAAGGGAGATATATGTACACTAGAGATAAGAGAGGGATAAAAATAAGGGAAATGCTCAAAATACAGAAAATGGAATATTTTTGTGATTTTTATATTTTTTTACTGTTTTTATGATTTTTCTAGATTTTTCCTAATTTTTTTTGTCTTTTTAAGGGCAAAATACTAGTAAACAGTGAGATAAGTTGCTGGTCGAAATTAAAATGAGGATGAAAAATATCAAACAGAATTTAACATTCCTCAAATTAATTTTAATTGAAAGATAATAAATCAAAGAAGATAAAGAAACTGAAATTGCATTTTTAGGATTTTTGTAGAATTTTTAAGATTTTTAGGAAGATTTTTGGTGTTTTGCTATTTTTAGGGGTTTCCTTTTAAAATTTTTAATGATTTTTTGTCTGAAGTTAAAAAACACAGAAACAAATAAAATATATTTTTTTGGAATTTTTCAAAAAGGAATGAATATATTAAAAATAAAAGACTGTGGGAAGGTAGAAATGATGTTTTTGATTTTTTTGGCTAACCAAACAACATGATAAAAATACAACAAAAATCCCTGGTTATAGAACAAGCTTAATGGCACACGGACATATTTTTAGATTTTCAAATAGATAAATGATGCTCCAGAAATAAATCAATCACTTAAAATATTGTAGAAATTCTATAGGACACAAATCACAATATCTTTTGTTGAAATTTGGAAACAAATTCGGCCCTACTAATTACTACAACATATCCAAAAATGAGCAAGTGATTTTGAGTATTTAAAGCGTTATCAACAAAACAAGCCCAATCAATATTCTGACTTCATAAATTCGCCATAAATAGTTCTTACACCAGAAAAATCTGAAATTTGGATATGATGTAGAACTCTTAAACAACTTTCTACCAAAAAAATCTCACGAGAAATCGAGTTCAGACGAATGAGTTATAGCTATTACAACACAGGGGTACATATGAAAAAGTAAATACGAAACTACAGTACAAAAATGTACTCGAAAACTTTCCGAAACATGCCAAAAATGCAGGGACGTGATTGCAAAATGCCCCACTAACCCAGGTGGCATCAAGATGATATTGGATAACAAGGGAATGTGCGTGAAAGTGCTCCGATGTACCTGCAATTAGAAGAAGGGATCGAGTACAAAACTCGGCCAAGATGTTAGGTACACAAAAAATGGGATGTGAATGGGTTTTCCTTCGCTTTGGTGAGGGAAGAAGGATGTGCTCCGACCACCGTATGTGGCCGAAGATGAAGGGGGTTGTGTATGAGGATACGTAGAATCGCGGAGGATGGCGGCGGTGAGATGAAAGCCGCGTCGAGGAGGATGAATGAAAGTCGAAATAATGGGATCGAAGCTCGCCGGAGCTTGCTCCGGCGAGGGATGAACTAGGTGATTAAGTGACTAAAAAGCAAGTAAACGAAATGCTAGAATAAATCTAGGATCTACAAGTGAATAAAGAGCAAGAAAACAAGAAAAAATGAAAAAAAATCCGAAACCTCAATCCAAGAATGGCGAGATGGACCTCACGGCTAAGGTGGCCGGAGATGGTGATGGAGCCGCCCTTCGACTCGCCTAGCCGCGCCTCCGAGGAGCTGGGGAGCTCACTGTCACTTCACTCTATCTTGAGCTCCAAGGAGGGTGGCCAAAATGGGTCCAAGAGGGTTCAAAAATGAATTGGAAGAAGATGTGATCTTTTTGTACATGTGAGGTGGGCGGCTCCAAAGAACGATGGATATCTAGCAAATCGTTGATCCAATCCTTCAAGCAACCTCTGGGCGTGTATGAGGGTACATCAAGGAGAAAAAGTTGTGAAGGAAGCTTAGCCATTGGGTGAAAGGGTCGGCCTTGATAAATCCGAAAAATCGGACAAAAACAAGGATCTGACAGGAGTGGCAGAGGCTGGTTAGAGAGTTGATGTGGTGGCAAGAAGATCGGTGTGTATCTTGAGAATAGACAACTCAACTCTAGCTATAAAGGTTGGGCGTGTATAATAGATGTATGTAGAAAAAAAGTCTAGAAGGAAGCCCAGCGATTGGGTGAACGAATCGGCCTATAAAAATTCAAGAATATTGGCAAAAACTAATGTTCTGACGCACAGCAGAGGGGGGGTCAGACAACATGATAATCATGCTCCAAAGCTCAAAGAAAATAGGGCAAATACATGATCCAATGCTAAAACTATATGCTGAGCGTGTATAATGGATATAAGAGGAGAAAAAGTCAAGAAGACTTCATCGTGAAAAGATGCACGATGCATCCTCCAAAAATCGGTGAAAACGGCCAAAAACGTGGTTCTAACACAGTACATTGGTATTTTTTCTATGTATTTTATACAAGAATTTTATTTTTTTTAATATTTTATTTATCATTTTATTCCAGTTTTAATATGTACATATATAATAATCTATGAAATAATAAAAATATGAAATAAAATAATGAATAATAAATAAAATGAATATTTTAATTGGTATAATATACAATAGGGGTCCAAAACTCAACTTTCAAACCGTAACTCCGAAAAATATGAAACCACCTTCATTAAATAGATTATTGAAAATTATATACAATTAGAGGTGAGTTTGATAAATTTGGAGTTTTCATTTGTGAGATACATGTCTGGGAAGTTGGGATTCTGGATTCTTATTCAGACCATAACTTTTTATCTGTACATTATTTTTGAATGAAATCAATTTTGTAGCTTTCTTTATTTAATTATCTACAACTTTCATGTATAAAGTTTCTTTATTTGATGTATAAAAAGTGGAACCAAAAATAGGTCCCAAAATGAATAAAGAATGAATTAAAAAGTATAGGTATTTGACCCTTATCTCCCCTTACTTTATTCCTTGTCGACCTATTCATCAAGATGCCTAGGTCTCAGGGTTTTGGATCATAAAATATTTACAATATTTTATTCTTTTTCTTTTCTTTTATTTATTCTATGATTTTGCCTTTAATTACAGTATTTTATACACTATTTACAGATACATGCATGAATGCTAATATGCTCTAATTAATGCTATTTACAAGCATTTACTAGGATTTTTGAGGCCAAAATGATAGAATAAAGATGATGAAATGTGGATTCATCATCCCCCTATACTTTACCTTTGCTAGTCCCTAGCAAACACTTATGCAATAAGTGTAAAAAGAAAAAGAAAGAAAAGAAAAAGAAGAACTTGGATTTAGTTTAATTATCAAACTTGTCTTCACAAAATCAAAGTTTGGAGCTTAAATTGGACCTTTGGAATTTTAGTGCGGGCGGAACCTTAATGAGAACCGACTTTGAAATCCAACAGTCCTTGAGAATCCCAAAACTCTGTTCAAGTCTCCTCAATAGCCAGGTCAGAAATATCTCAATTCATACGCAAACCCTTACGACTATGAATCTGACTCATACAGTGTAAGTGATGGTGGCTCTCCCCAACTAGAATGACAAAGAAAATGACTTCTCTAGTACGACAACCCAATGATTCCCCAATCTAACAACTCCATCCTCGAGGAGCGAGGTATTCCCTTCTAAGTTCAAGTGGCAACCAGCTCAAGAGGAGGGGGTGAAGAGAAGAATGGACGGTAGCCAGTGTAGCTACCTATCCTCGGATGCAAGACCAGTGTAGTCAAGTCATCCAGCTGCAGGCTCACATATTTGACTTTGGAACTCAAGCTTGCTTATTGACTTTACAAAATACTTTTGCAGGCATTTTATTTTTGTACAGGCCTGTCTCTCTCTCTCTCTCTTTCTTTTTTTTTGAAATACTATTCACAGCAGCATTTACATAAGGAATTTTTCCTCTTGAGCCAGTAGACTATCCCTCTTTTGAAGCTTTATTGCAACCCACACTCTCCTGTCTTTAGACTTCCTCATCACTAGACGGGTTGGGGTGCACTTCCCTCCCTAGAGGAGGACAAGTGTTTCCACTTGTGTGCGTCTCATACCGGCAAATCCAATCCCCTCACCACTCCAACTGAGTTGAGCCATGTGAAAGGTGCAAATGTCCAAGTTAGGTCATTATCAACAAGAGTCGTGCGTGTGCTCCGAAATACTCTACTTAGGCAGTCAAGAATCCATTGAACCAAGTCTCGTGATCCTCAAAGAATTAAGTTAACTAGACCTGAAGTACCTCAAACCCAGTTCCTATAAGGTTCCTATTATTAGGTAGATTTTAAGGTCCAATCAAGCTCCAATCTCCGGATTTTACTTAGACTTGTTCAACTATCAAACTCAATCCGAAAAAAATGCCCATGCTATGCAATGATATGCAAAGTGCAGAAAATATTTTTGTGAAGCAATTTTCAAAGATTTTGAACTTTTTATGGATTTTTGAAAAGATGATGCATATGCAGATTCATTTTTTGTATTTTTCGAAAAGCTTTTTCAGATGTTTTTGGATTTTAATTTTGCAAATGTTTTTGGGATTTTTGAAAACAAAAATATTTGGCTAAAAACTAGGTGAAAAATATGTACACGAGAGTGCTTCTTATATCTACAAGAAGTGGATTTTAAGAATTTACAAGGGCAAGTGATCAATTTTATACATATAAAAATATAATGGATTTTGGTGTGGTGCAGTTATTCCTCAAACTGATTTGACACATGTTTTTCAAAGAATTATTGAAAACTATAGTTCAAAATAATTTTTACAAACATTTTTGCAAACATGTACACACATTTGAAAATCATTTTGCAAAGGTTTTCCAAACAGTATATATAGATTTTTCAAAATATTTTTGCAACCATTTTTCAAACCATTTGCAAATCATTTTTCAAACATTTTATTTCACACAAAGAAAATAAATTTTGCAAACCACACATTTTTACACAGGTTGAAAACATGTAACAAAAATTTTCAAAATAGTTTTCAAAAGATTTTCACAAGGATTTTCAAACTATTTTTCAAATATTTTACAAAAAACATTTTCACCTGATTTATTGATCAATATATACAAAAAGAATTTGAGGAACAAAGCACCTTTTTATTATTGGTTTTTAATGAATTTTAAAGGATAATTAGCCATATTATTAGGAAAATACGAAAGTACGAGTTATGGCTAAAGTATATACATAGTATATATGACCCCCTATACTTAGCTTGAGCTATGTCCTCATAGATCGGAGAGAAAAGAGAAGACATAACTCGTACTGATTATAGAAAAGGTCTAAAGAATAAATAAAATGAATAAACGAATGTGAAGTTGACCGGCCCCCCTATACTTAGGATCAAATAATCCTAAGTATAGCAGACTGTACACTGAAGGGAGGGTCAAGGGTGGGAATGAACAGATCGTACTCAGACTGTCTCCCCCTATGCTTAGGGTGAGATATCCCTAAGTATAGACAAGAAGAGGAGATAATGGAGAGGATCTAATGAATAGAAAAACTCAGGGTGCACACCCCCTATACTTAGGACAAAGTACGTCCTAAGTATAGCAAAATCAAATGATGACGATGGGGTGTGAGCCATAAAGAATGAATGATCGATGTACATATGAATATATACAATGTCAGATCTCAGTGACAATCATGTACGAGATGCCGAAGGTGTGAGTCAAAGAATCATCTCATACCAAATGAATCGGGGCAACAACAATGGTCGGCAGATCATGATCTAGATATGGTTTCAAGCACTGACCATTGACTCTAAAGGTGGAAGATGATGAAGGTTCGGATATATCAATGCTGCCATTATCATGCACCTTCCGGACCACATATGGTCCTTTCCATTTGCTTTGTAATTTCCCTAGGAATAATTTTAGCCTAGCATCAAATAACCATACTTGCTGTTCTGGCTCAAATTGTTTATGGCTGATTCGGAAATCGTGCCATACTTTCACTTTTTCTTTATACCGTAGGCTACTTGAGAAGGCTGTATCTTTTAATTCTTCCAGGGCTGCCAACTATGCTTTCCTCTAATCTCCTACACTCTTGGGATCCAACAATAGCTCTGTAATTTCCCAAAGTGACTTATGCTTTATCTCCACTGGTAAATGGCACAACTTGCCATAGACGAGACGAAAGGGAGATGTCCCTAATGGTGTCTTGAAGGAAGCCCGATAAGCCCACAAGACTGAGTCCAAAAGTTGTGACCAATCTTTTCGGTCTGGCCGGACTACCTTCAGCAAAATTGTCTTGATCTCCCTATTCGATACTTCAGTAGGACCATTAGTATGAGGGTGATACGGTGTGGCAATACGATGGTCAATACCGAACTCGTCTGTAAGGGCCCTGACCTTGTCGTTAATAAAGTGAGACCCCCCATCTGAAATCAAGACTCTAGGCACCTCAAACCGTGAAATAATGTTTTTCCTCAAGAAACGACATACAGTTTTAGCATCTGCGGCTCGGGCGGGGATGGCCTCAACCCAACGACTAACATAATCCACAGCAAGAAGAATATACTCAAACCCCTGACTTTTAGGAAATAGGCCCATGAAATCAATTCCCCATGCATCAAAAACCTCACAAAAGTAATTGGCTGAATGGGCATCATGTCTCTCTGTCCGCAAGTACCCATCTTCTGACAGTCAGTACACCTTCTCACGAACTCATCAGAATCCTTGAAAAGGGTAGGCCACCAAAGGCCGGATTGGAGCACCTTCTGTGATGTCCGTCTCCCAGAATGATGTCCTCCTGCCTCAAGCTTGTGACAATAGGTGAGGACGCTATGTTGCTCATCTTGAGGAATGCACCGTCTCCATATACTTTCCCCTCCCTCATGATAAAGGACGCGATCCTCCCAATGGTACGACTTGGCCTTCGCAAGGAAGGTCTCAAGCCGCTGTCTGGGCCAACCTTGTGGAATGGATTTGGCAACAAGGTAATTCACAATGTCGGCATACCATGGAAGAGAGGTGATAGCAAGGATCGCCTCATCTGGAAAAGTTTCAGTGATAGGTGCTATGGGCTCAGATTCCTCAAGGTTTTCTAGGTGGGAGAGGTGATCTGCCACAACATTCTTAACTCCAGGTTTATCCTTAATCTCAATATCAAATTCCTGCAGGAGAAGGATCCATCTGGTCAATCTGGCTTTGGCATCCTTCTTCGACATCAAGTACCGAATGGCAGTGTGGTCAGTAAAATTGTCACTCTAGATCCAAGAATGTAAGATCTGAACTTATCCAAAGCAAAGACTACCACTAGCATTTCTTTCTCAGTCACTGTATAGTTCCTCTGAGCTGCATCCAAAGTCCGGCTAGCGTATTGTATGGCATAGGGTAATCCATCCCTCCTCTGTCCAAGCACAGCCCCAATGGCATAATCTGAAGCATCCGTCATGATCTCAAATGGAAGAGACCAATCGGGTGGCTGAAGGATAGGAGCCTCGACAACTAAATTCTTGAGAGTCTCGAAGGACTTAAGACACTTATCATCTACAAGGAACTCAGTGTCTTTAGTCAATAAATCCGTCAGCGGTCGGGCAATTCGACTGAAGTCTTGAATGAACCGTCGGTAGAAACCGACATGCCCCAGAAAAGACCGCAACTGTTTCAAATTGGACAGTGGATTGAGTTTTCTAATGATATCAACCTTGGCCGGATCAACCTCCATGCCCCTGTTGGAGATGATGTGACCAAGGACCGTCCCCTGAGTCACCATAAAGTGACTCTTCTCCCAAGATAGTACAAGGTTTACCTCTATGCAGCGCTGCAACACTCGGTCTAGGCAGTCAAGACAAGCATCGAACCCGTCGCCATAAACCGAGAAGTCATCCATGAAGACCTCCAAACAGTCACCTATCATGTCCGAAAAGATGGACAACATGCACCTTTGGAATGTCGCAGGGGCGTTACATAGACCAAAGGGCATCCGTCTGAAAGCATACGTCCCAAATGGACAGGTGAACGTCGTTTTATCCTGATCTTCGGGCGCGATAGCTACTTGGTTGTATCCGGAGTATCCGTCAAGAAAACAGTAATGACTCTTCCCGGCTAGCCTCTCGATAATCTGATCAATAAATGGTAGCGGGAAGTGATCCTTCTTGGTGGCCTCATTCAATCGTCTGTAGTCCACATAGACCCTCCAAGAAGTGGGTACCCGGGTGGCGATCTCTTCTCCAGACTCATTCACAACTGTAGTGATACCCATCTTCTTGGGCACCACATGTAAAGGACTAACCCACTTGGAGTCGGAGATGGGGTAGATAAAATCAGCGCTCCACCATTTAGATATCTCCTTCATTACTACATCTCGAAGATTCGGGTTCAGCCATTGCTGGAACTCACGCGAAGGCTTAGCGTCCTCCTCGAGGTATATATGGTGAGAGCACAGGGCCGGACTTATCCCCTTGAGATCGGCCACGCTCCATCCTATTGCCTTGCGGTTTCGTTCAAGAACCTCCATCAGTCAAGATTCTTGTTCTCCAGTCAAATCTCCTGAGATAATGACTGGGTGCATTTCTGGTTCACCCGCAAGGAATCTATACTTGAGTGACTGCGGCAAAGGCTTCAGTTCTGGCTTGGTGGGAGCTGGCAAATCTGGCTTCTGATATGTCTGCGTGAAAGCAACCAGGTCTACATGTGAGAACTCTCGCCGTACGTGATCATCTGATGAAGGGAACCCTGCTGGTGTGGCTATCATCTGTGTTGGCTCGCTCTCCATCCTATCTGTCGGCTCATCAGAAAGCAGACATGGCAAATACGCATTGAAATCCTTCCAATCAAAGTCTGCCTCCGAGGGATCTGAATCAGAACAAACATCAATGTCACCACTCAGTACGCAACTGTCAACCTGTGTGGTGTCCTCTGCCAAGTGTGTGCTCTCCGAACTCTCATTTACCACAAAAGGTATGTACTCTGAATCTACAGACAAGGCGAGTGCTCGTGCTTCTGGATCTTCCCAAACTGCTTCATCATCGGTCATCACAAAGTCACACTCCTGGTGGACGTCTAACTTGGCATCTGTCATCTTCCCTACATCACTGTTCTGCTCCGAGTAGGCTGAATCTCTCGCTTTGATCTCGTCGATCGTCTCTATTTGTATACTTGCACCCTCTACGCGAAAGTACACCTTCCCACTATCATGGTCGGATACTGCCTTGGCTGTGGCCAAGAATGGGCGTCCTAGTATGATGGGGGCATCAGTCACCGATTAAGGGATCTCCATGTCCAGTACAACAAAGTCCACGGGGAATTTTAGGCCCTGAATGGTGACGACCACGTCTCTCAACAACCCCTTCGGCCTCTTAATCGATCGATCAGCAAACTGAAGGACTGTCCTGCTCCAAAAAAGAGGGCCAAACTCGAATCGGTCGAGTAAGGCTGCCGGAAGGAGGTTGATAGAAGAGCCGCTGTCTAATAGAGTACGGTCGAACTGCTGCTCACTAATCTGGCATCTGACATAAGGAGCTCCTGCATCTGGGCGTTTGGCTGGCAGCTGGTTCTGAATGGCACAACATGTGGCACGGGAGAGCACATGGATCTCTCCTCTATTGTTCCGCCTCTTTCTGCGTACAGTGGTCTTCTCTCTCAGATTCTTTTGGAAGAGGGGGATGTGCTCAAGTGCCTCCTGTAGAGTCAGCTGGATCTGAAATCTATCTATCATTTGTTGGTTGAACTCTAACTGCTGGGTCTTTTTGGGATTTTCTTTTTTATTCCCCTTAGTCAAGCCGAGTGCTTGAGGGAAGGGGATAGATGGGTCCTCCTCAGACAGAGGGTTAGGAGAGGGCTTCTGGGCCTGTGAAGGACTGGCATCCATGCAATCATCATCATTCATCACACATGGACTTGGAATAGATGGAGAAGCCTTTCCTTTATTCAGTTTTTTGTTCTTTTTCATGGAGTCCAAAGATACAACAAATGGTAGTACAGAAGGTTGGAATACAGATGGATTCAAAATGGGGGTATCAACACCACCTGAAATATTCTTCTTTGCAGCCTCAGCACCGCACTCTGGTTCATTATCAAAATTGGTGGCTTCAGCACCACCGTCTGCATCTGATACTACGACGGTCTCAGTACCGTCGTCTGGAAGGTCATCCTTGGTGGCATCAGCACCACCGTCATCATCCTTATTGCTAGCGGCATCAGCACCGCTCTTCTCCTCATCTGGGTCTCTCGAATCTCCATGGTGTTGTCCCTCAGATGAGCCGCCGCCGGCTGGTTCCCTACCGCTCCTAAGTGACACGAAGTGAGTATCAAACATAAAATGCATGTCATTCAAATAAGCACTAGGAGTGGTACCCTCTGTAAACTGTACCTGCTCAGATTTTCTTTTTAAGTTGTTCGGATTTGGCTCGCTCTGTGCAGGTATGGCGGCTTTCCCTTTCATGATGTCCCTCATTTCCTACCGGAACTCGTCCATTTCTCGGCGGAAGGATGTCTGCTGCTCGGAGAGCAAGCGGGCGAGATCGTCAAGTGCTGGGTTCTCCATGGCTGCGGGAGAACCGGGAGTGTTCCCTTGTTGGAACTGAGGTTGCTGGTGAGAAGGAGGGTACTGCTGCTGGTAAGGCTGTTGTCGCTGCCTCCACTGCTGTCCTTGATAGGCGTGACGAGGATTCTGCTGATATTGTTGCTGCTGTTGTTGGGAGTATTGGGGCTGCTGGTGTTGGCCACTATGATTGCCCTGAGCTGGAGGCTGCTGTTGGGATGAGGTACCTCCGTTGGACCAACGAAATCCGGGGTGATCGCGGCGAATCCCGGGCTGCTGGGGGTACCGGTCGTACCATATCCCGTTGACTTCCATCAACGGCTCCTGCTCGAAGGGTAGAGGTGGTAGTGCTGCCAATGGCTGATTCGGTTGATAGATCACCATCTGAGTGTCCTGAGATGGAGGCTGCTGTGAATAATGCGACAACTGCTGTATCGGCACCTCCTGAACATGGTGAACTTGGCGGTACGCGGAAGGGGGTGGGGTAGAACGGCTACCTCTAGACTCAACTAGTGACCTGGAAGGCTGATGTGAAAATGATTGTGCCTCCTGAATACTCAAGATGTGAGTCTTCAGGTCACTCATGGTCTTAGCCAACTGGTCTATTTGTGCCATGCCCTGGCCCTGCTTCTTCTCCAAAATCTCAAGGCGGTCCAACTTTTCACTGATTATGCCCATATCAGCTGCTGATGATTCATCTTGAGTTGCTGTTGAAGGAGTATGGGGACCGACATCGATGCGGGCGATCCTTTGGTATGATCCTGCTCCTTGGGGAGGTTTCTGCTGTGTGTAGACTCTGGCTTGGGCCATAACTGTAGAGTTTTCTGCCATTCCTTCATAAATGACCCAAACATCATCTTCACCCTTTGAAAAGTATGATCCTCCACAAGAGGCATTAACAAGCCCCTACAACTCCAGTGTCAGCCCACAAAAGAAACTCTGAACTAAGTTGGGCTTTGATATGTCATGATGTGGACACCGGTCAGTGAGCTCTCTAAAGCGATCCCCGGCTTCATGGAATTGTTCATTTGGGATCATTGTGAAGTTGCTGATCATAGCTCTTGCTGCATTTATCCGGCCGAGTGGGTAATACTTATTTAAGTATGCGGTCCGGAGCTGTTCCCAAGTGTTGATGTACCTTCCCAAGTGTTTGAGCCAATAGGCGGCTCTATCAACCAAGGAGAACGGGAAGGCAATCATTTTGATGGTGTCCTCAGTCACAAATCTATCATGGATTGTACTGCATATCATCTCGAATTCTTGTAGATGGAGGTGCGGTTCTTCGGTGGCAAGCCTATGGAACTTCGGCAGTAGCTGAATAGTATGTGGGCGAAGCTCAAAGTCTCCATATATGGGAGGGAGTCTGATCCATCGGTGAGTGAGTGTTGCAGCTGGGTTATGCAACTGCCTCATGGTTGCTGGTTGTGGTCGTTCCTGATCAGGTCCTCCTCCTTCTGCATCTGATCTTTCTCCGCCCTCATTTCTTTCTTCTCGTCCCTCATGCATCTCTCTCATTATTTCACTCATGACCATCCCCTGATCTCGGATCTGTCTCTGCATGGTTTTCAGGGATGCTAACGGTGAGTTGTTGATGGCAGCTTGATCAAACAGGTATGGAGGTGGTCTCTGCTCATCTGGGTGTTCCTCTCTGCCTTCTATATCTTGGTTTTCTGCAAAGCCAAAGGAATCCATCTCAGGTGTCGTCAAATGTTCTGAACTCTGTTCTGCACTAAATTCTGACACTACTGGACTGATAGAAGAAGAAGGGTGGTCGAGGGGGAACAGGGTGGATGTAAACTCAGGCTCGGAGAGTGGGTCTGGACTCCCCGAAGCCGACCTAGATGAAAAAAGAGGAGTGCTCGATAGCGGTGCCACCAGATGTGGCCTAAGGGATCTCCTTCCCATCATCTTGATCTAGAGAAAGGTGGATGAGATCTGGAATGCAAACAGGATGATAAATCAAAACTCCCAATTCACCTACACAACTCTTGAGCTGATGACCGTGAAAGTTCGGTCTGTTATCTTGTCAAATTTTATTAGGTGATCAGTCAATCTATCAGAGCGTTAGAGCGAGCTGTTAGGTACCTGATAATCTCGGAAATCGATGCGGTTATGTCGACTCACAAGGCGAGTCAACAGTCGGTGTTTGACCACACGAATCCCGAAATTAATCAACAATTAACCTACACTCAGATCAATAAATTAGAAACAATGTGGAGTTAAAATTTATTTTTAACTCTGCACAAATGATGTAAAGGGCAAGTATGCAGAGAGTTCGAACACAGGGAGCAAACAGTGTAATCCTAGCAGAAGCTAAGTGTGTGAGTGTGTGAGTGTCTACACTAAGCAGGCAAGCAACTACAATTTTTGTGGGTTTTTAATTTTTACTTTTTTTTATTTAATTTTTAATTTTATATTTTTGTATTTTGATTTTTAATTTACTGATTTTTTATTTTCTTTTTATATTTTATATTTTTTTTATATTTTCTTTTTCAATATTGGAAATTAAAGGCAATATAAGACAAGGCAAAGTGAAATATTTATAAAAATGCACAAAAATGCTCCAAAATTCAGAAAATAAATGTTTTTGGTATTTTTAAGGTTTTTTACTGTTTTTATGATTTTTGGGGATTTTTCAAGGTGTTTTTGGTATTTTTAAAGTCTGAAATAAGGCAAACAGTGGAAATAAGGGCTGGCTGTGACAAAAATGCAAGTTAAAAATAGCAACCAGTAGCAAAAATATTTCACACTATTTTTCTAATAAAAGTAACAAAATAGGGAAGAAACAGAAGCTGAGTTTGCAATTTTTGGGTTTTTCTACTATTTTTTATATTTTTTTGAAGTTTTTGAGTATTTTTCAATTTTTAGTGTTTTTCTTTTGAGATTTTTAATGATTTTTGGACTGACACTAAAATAGGATAAAATAGACACTATGTGAATTTTTGGGAATTTTTGGAGGTGTTTTGATAATTTTTTGGTATTTTCTAAGGTAGACAGTACACAAAAAGGGAGTTTTTGATTTTTAATAAATAAGAAAATAAAATAAAATCAAAAACTAACTAGATGGCGTTAAAGTATATGCATCCAGTAGCTTAAATCTAATTTTGTGGAATTTTTGGGCTTAAGAAGATATTTTAAACAATTAGAACAAGAGTCCCAACATTAAACAGTCCTGGCAAGGGCAGAAATGCAATTTTCAAAACTTCCAGGGGCAAACATGCAATTTTCCACAAAATATTACACTAAAACTTGTATTTCAAGGGTTAAACACCAATATCCAAACCCGCAAGGGTATATGTGCAATTTTACCCACAGGACGCGTGACTTGCACGCGCCTGGGAGGGGTATTTTTGCAATATTACAAAACTCAGGGGGTTCGATGCAATTTCTCCAAAATATTACAACTTGACATAAATGTTCATGGACTTAAACGAAATAAACAAACCCCAGGGGGGTCCCTGCAAAATACCCAGCCACCTCACGCGCACGGGCACGTGAGGTGACGTGGATTGGACCCGAGTGCAAATAAGTAAACAACGGGGGCCTTCGTGCAAATATTACAGAAATATTTAGACTGCCGAGGAAGGTTTTGGTACTATTAAAATATTACAAAAAATGGGCGGGGGTTTGTAGCAAAATACCCACGCCAAAGCGGGAGCGGACGGCTGATATCGCTTCACTTGAACACGTGTCCTGCTCTCGCGCGTCGATACCTCTTCGTCGCCTACGGCTGCGATTAGAACTCTTTGCGTGATCGGACGGCCGAGGCTGATGGAGATCCAACGGCCACAGCAAGATCTGGAGCGTCCCTCGGATCGGACGGCTGGAACCTCCCCTGCTAGAACAGGGAAGAACTCCGTCCCTCACGAACTTCGATCGGCTCACAGGCGTTGCTCCGGCCTTGGTTCTCGTCGCTGGAGGTTCCTGACGACGCCTGGAAGGTCCCCCAACCTCGCGGCGAGGCCAAAATGGGCGGGAAAGCTCTGATGCGCCGCCGCGAGCTTGAGGACGAAAGGGGGCTCCAGGTAGCACGGTTCCTCAAAATCGACCCCCCAGATGGGGTCTTTCTGGCGCTAGGACCTGCAAAAAGTGGTGAGAAGGCCCAGGGCAAATTGCCTGGGCCTCGCGGAGGCGTGGGGGTACGCGATAGATGAACGGTGGTGATGGTGGTCGGAGGTGTCTCCGGCGAGCAATCGATTTAGCGAATCGATGCGATAATGAAGTGGATGATCGGGGGATAATGGAGCTGGAAGCACAAGGGATGCAACTACGGAGAAAAACTAAGGAGGAACACACGACCTCGAGCCCAGATCAGGCGAGGGAAGGTACCTCGACGGCGGTCGCCGGAGGTTGGAACACGCGGCGCTATAGACCCTCTCCCGCCGCTTGGATGCGCTGAGCTCGAAGCTGTCACCTTCGGGCGTCGATGGCTGGACCAAGGGGGGTGGTTCACTGGTGATTCGCGGTTCAACCCGAGAAAGGAAGATGGTGGGTTGTATTTGAAGAGCGTTGGGTGCGTGTTTTCGAGGCATGATCACGGGTGGAGGAAGAAGATCTGAGTGGATCTGATGGAGCGGCGATGGAGATGGATCAGAGCGGCGCAACTTCCATGAAGGAAGCGGCGGCAAAGGACGAGCGGCGCGACCTAGGAAAATCCACCAAGGTGGGCAAAAACCCAGGCGCGCCAGAGCTACAGTAGACGAAGGACGGGCTGTTGACCTGCTGGTCAACAGTCGCTAGCTTCTGGTTGGTCCACGTGGACCAACCAGAAAAAGATAATAAAAAATGTTTTGTTAATTCGTTTAAAAATAGAAAAAGGCCGAATTAATTTTTGGGTAAAAAATAAAAAATGTTTATTTTTTTATGTAGTATTTTATTCCGATTTTTATTTATTTTTATGACTGATATTTTTACAAGTTTACTTTTTAGCCTTATATAGGTATATTATCTACATATTTCAGTATTTTATTTTTGTTTTGTGTATTTTATTTTTATTATTTTTGTTTATTATTTTATGAAATTACGAAATACTTATATATACACAAATATATTTTTATTTTAATTTTCTGATATATTTTATATATTTAATAAAATACAAGTATGTTTTGTATAGGTATATGTATAGGTAGTATACCTATGTACCTTTTATACAAGTATTTTTATTTTGTGATTTCTTTGCATTTTTATTCTGATTTTAATGTACATATATATTATAAGTAATATTTACAATAATATAAAATTATAAAAATGAATAAATAATGAATAAAGAATAAGTTGAATATTTTAATCTGTACAAGGTACAATGTGGGTCCAAAACTCAACTTTCAGACCGTAGCTCCGCCAAATGCGAAACCACCACCATTGGATAGATTATTTTATTCTATATACAATTAAAGGTGAGTACACTGCATTTGGAGTTTTTATTTGTGAGATACGGGTCTGGGAAGTTGGCATTCTGGATTTTTATTCAGACCATAACTTTTTATCTGTACATTATTTTTCTGTGAAATCAATTTTGTATTTTTCTTTATAAAATTATCTACAACTTTCATGTACAAAGTTTCTTTATTTGATGTACAAAAAGTGGAACCAAAAATAGGTCCCAAAATGAATAAGGAATGAATAGATTGTATAGGTATTTACACTATGTTTCTGACCTTATCTCCCCCTACTTTATTCCTTGTCGACCTATTCATCAAGATGCCTAGGTCTCGGGGGTTTTGGGTCATAAAATATTTACAATATTTTATTCTTTTTCTTTTCTTTATTTATTCTATAATTTTGGCCTTAATTACAGTGATTTATACACAATCTGAATGCACATGCATGGATGCTAAGATGATGGTTTTAATGCTATTTACAGGCATTTGCTAGGGTTTTTGGTGCCAAAATGATAGAATAAAGATGATGAAATGTGGATTCATCAGTACCCTACTTTCTTAGCCGACTGTCCCAATCCACGTCAGATCTTTCCCAGCCAGTATGAATTGCGGACCGTAACCCAGTTGTTCCCGCTAATTCACTCTGCTAAGGACATCGCGGTCCGCTTTACCGGTTACTGAAGAGATCCTCACTGGAGAACGACTAACCACGACCAGTAGTCAACTAAAATTTTGAGTGTGGCTCTATCCTAGTGTCGGGTCACTCTCTCGCAACAGATAAATCAAACAAGGAGGGGGTTACTCTCCCCAAGACAAAGTTTTTGGTGGGATGAGTTTTAAGGTCAAGTTTGCATTAGCAGTCCCAATTTTATTGTTTTCACTTTTTATGTATTTTTCTGAGCAATCATCGTCTAACGAATTTTCCAATTTCCTTGTTATTTAGAGTCCAATAAAACTGGGGGAGGAAATCGGAAAAGCCGATGTGCGGTCAAAATCTATGATGCATGTAGGGATAGAAATGCGTACCTTTCCGCCAGCACTCTACATGCAAAGTGATCCACGCATAATTTAAAGACAGTAAATAAAACTACCTAGATGCATGCACGAGGAAATTGTCCTAAGATGAGCAACTTCTATTAACGTGAAGAACAAGTAGCTATGACAAAGAAGAGAGTCCGGAGTCCGGTCTAGGCTCACCCCTCCTCTTCTCGACACATCGAGTTCAGGAGTAGCGCTTGACAGGGTGGGCTCGCGGTACGTGGTCTCTAGTCCAAGTCAAATAGCTTTTTCAATGGATTTTTAGCCAAGTCCAATTACGTTCTATAGGTACAGGCAAGATATTAGAGATTGGGCCTTAGCTTCTTAGTTCGCCACAGTCAACAAAAATTCTTATGTCTAGGGGCTAAATCCTTGTGAAACAAATAGGAATAAAAGCGATAAAGCCACGAAAAACACAAAACTGCGGTGATCCCCCAAGTGAGCAAACACTTGGAAATTAGGCCCGAGTGTCCTGGAGAGTCCAATTTATTACAAATGAAGTCTCTCTCTCACTTTGAATTACAAAATTTTTAAACTACAAAAATTCTACAAAGATGATGATCTTCTCAAGGCTCCAAGTCTCTTTGATGCTAAGCAAGCCTTCACGTGGGTGCCCCTCGCTCGGCGGTACCTCGCACAAAATTCAACAAAAAGGGTGATTAGACCAATCAACAATAGAGTTCAATGAATGTATAAAAAGATAGGCAAATATCCACAATTAATCACAAAAGAATGCTCTATACGTTGTTGCTCCCCGGCAACGGCGCCATTTGATTAACTAAGAATCACAGGGGTCTATATGTCTCACACAAGGCGGAGACAAGGTCACTGTGGCGACCCTCGGTAAATCCTGGTTAGATCAACAATTAACCCACAAGCAAATCAATCAATGAAAAACAAGTGTGGAGTTAAAATTTATTATAACTCTGCAAAATATGTGTATAATGCAAGTAATGTAGAGTGTCGAACACAAGGAGCAAGCAGGATAGAACAAGCAAAATGCACAAAATGTGGTTGTGAATATTTGTCTAAATGTGCTATTTTTTGTGGGTTTTTAATTTTTAATTTTTATTTGATTTTATATTTTTATATTTTGGTTTTTAATTTATTGATTTTGTATTTTATTTTTAGATTTTATATTTTTAGATTTTTTTAATAAAGATATAATGTGTATAAGGGAGATATATGTACACTAGAGATAAGAGAGGGATAAAAATAAGGGAAATGCTCAAAATACAGGAAATGGAATGTTTTTGTGATTTTTATATTTTTTTAATATTTTTGTGATTTTTCTAGATTTTTCCTAATTTTTTTGTCTTTTTAAGGGTAAAAATACTAGTAAACAGTGAGATAAGTTGCTGGACGAAATTAAAATGAGGATGAAAAATATCAAACAGAATTTAACATTCCTCAAATTAATTTTAATTGAAAGATAATAAATCAAAGAAGATACAGAAACTGAAATTGTATTTTTAGGATTTTTAGAATTTTTAAGATTTTTAGGAAGATTTTTGGTGTTTTGCTATTTTTAAGGGTTTCCTTTTGAAATTTTTAATGATTTTTGGTCTGAAGTTAAAACACACAGAAATAAATAAAATATAATTTTTTTGGAATTTTTCAAAAAGGAATGAATATATTAAAAATAAAAGATTGCAGGAAGGTAGAAATAATGTTTTTGATTTTTTTGCCTAACCAAACGACATGATAAAAATACAACAAAAATCCCTGGTTATAGAACAAGCTTAATGGCACACAGACATATTTTTAGATTTTCAAATAGATAAATGATGCTCCAGAAATAAATCAATCAATCAAAATATTGTAGAAGTTCTACAGTACACAAATCACAATATCTTTTGTTAAAATTTGGATACAAATTCGGCCCTACTAATTACTACAACATATCCAAAAATGAGCAAGTAATTTTGAGTATTTAAAGCGTTATCAATAAAACAAGCTCAATCAATATTCTGAATTCATAAAATCGTCATAAATAGTTCTTACACCAGAAAATTCTGAAATTTGGATATGATGTAGAACTCTTAAACGGCTTTCTAACAAAAAAAATCTCACGAGAAACCGAGTTCAGACGAATGAGTTATAGCTATTACAACACAGGGGTACAGATGAAAAAGTAAATACGAAACTGCAGTACAAAAATGTACTCGAAAACTTTCTGAAATATGCCAAAAATGCGGGGACGTGATTGCAAAATGCCCCACTAACCCAGGTGGCGTCAAGATGATCTTGTACAACAAGGGAATGTGCGTGAAAGTGCTCCGATGTACCTGCAATTAGAAGAAGGGCTCGAGTACAAAACTCGGCGAAGATGTTAGGTACACAAAAAAATGGGATGTGAATGGGTTTTCCTTCGCTTTAGTGAGGGAAGAAGGATGTGCTCCGACCACCATATGTGGCCGAAGATGAAGGGGGTTGTGTATGAGGATACGTAGAATCGCGGAGGATGGCGGCGGTGAGATGAAAGCCGCGTCGAGGAGGATGAATGAAAGTCGAAATGATGGGATCGAAGCTCGCCCGAGCTTGCTCCGGCGAGGGATGAACTAGGTGATTAAGTGACTAAAAAGCAAGTAAACGAAATGCTAGAATAAATCTACGATCTACAAGTGAATAAAGAGCAAGAAAACAAGAAAAAAATGAAAGAAAATCCGAAACCTCAAGCTAAGAATGGCGAGATGGACCTCACGGCTAAGGTGGCCGGAGATGGTGATGGAGCCGCCCTTCGACTCGCCTAGCCGCGCCTCCGAGGAGCTGGGGAGCTCACTGTCACTTCACTCTATCTTGAACTCCAAGGAGGGTGGCCAAAATGGGTCCAAGAGGGTTCAAAAACGAATTGGAAGAAGATGTGGTCTTTTTGTACATGTGAGGTGGGCGGCTCCAAAGAACGATGGATATCTAGAAAATCGTTGATCCAATCCTTCAAGCAACCTCTGGGCGTGTATGAGGGTACATCAAGGAGAAAAAGTTGTGAAGGAAGCTTAGCCATTGGGTGAAAGAGTCGGCCTTGAAAAATCCGAGAAATCGGACAAAAACAAGGATCTGACAGGAGTGGCAGAGGCTGGTTAGAGAGTTGATGTGGTGGCAAGAAGATCGGTGTGTATCTTGAGAATAGACAACTCAACTCTAGCTATAAAGGTTGGGCGTGTATAATGGATGTATGTAGAAAAAAAGTCTAGAAGGAAGCCCAGCGATTGGGTGAACGAATCGGCCTATAAAAATTCGAGAATATTGGCAAAAACTAATGTTCTGACGCACAACAGGGGGGGGTCAGACAACATGATAATCATGCTCCAAAGCTCGAAGAAAATATGGCAAATACATGATCCAATGCTAAAACTATATAATGGGCGTGTATAATGGATATAAGAGGAGAAAAAGTAAGAAGACTTCATCGTGAAAAGATGCACGATGCATCCTCCAAAAATCGGCGAAAACGGCCAAAAACGTGGTTCTAACACAGTACATTGGTAATTTTTCTATGTATTTAATACAAGAATGTTATTTTTTAATGTTTTATTTATCATTTTATTCCAGTTTTAATATGTACATATATAATAATCTATGAAATAATAAAAATATGAAATAAAATAATGAATAATAAATAAAATGAATATTTTAATTGGTATAATATACAATAGGGGTCCAAAACTCAACTTTCAAACCGTAACTCCGAAAAATACGAAACCACCTTCATTAAATAGATTATTGAAAATTATATACAATTAGAGGTGAGTTTGATAAATTTGGAGTTTTCATTTGTGAGATACAGGTCTGGGAAGTTGGGATTCTGGATTCTTATTTAGACCATAACTTTTTATCTGTACATTATTTTTGAATGAAATCATTTTGTAATTTTCTTTATTTAATTATCTACAACTTTCATGTATAAAGTTTCTTTATTTGATGTATAAAAAGTGGAACCAAAAATAGGTCCCAAAATGAATAAAAATGAATTAAAAAGTATAGGTATTTGACCCTTATCTCCCCCCACTTTATTCCTTGTCGACCTATTCATCAAGATGCCTAGGTCTCGGGATTTTGGGTCATAAAATATTTACAATATTTTATTCTTTTTCTTTTCTTTTATTTATTCTATGATTTTGCCTTTAATTACAGTATTTTATACACTATTCACAGATACATGCATGAATGCTAATATGCTCTAATTAATGCTATTTACAAGCATTTACTAGGGTTTTTGAGACCAAAATGATAGAATAAAGATGATGAAATGTGGATTCATCAATAGCCGAAGCTCAAGGTGATGTGAAATGAGTGGGATGGGAGCCGTGAAGTGTCGGAGATGGAGGCCCGTGTTCTTCTTCTCCGGTGAGGTGGTGAAGAAGGTGATCAGAGCGTGGGGGGGGTTCTGGAGAAAGGGGATGTGGTCAGCGAGGGTGTAGGTGGTCGGGCGGAGCTGATGAAGAGGTCAGATGAGGGTGATGGTGGCTGTAGGCAACGGGATAAATCGGAAAAATACAAGAAAAAGCACGGAGGGAGAGGTCCTCATCGGGGAGGGGAACCCGGTGGCGGAGAGGCTTGGGCTGAGGCTTGAGAAGCCTCGGGTTGTCGCCCGGCGAGGTTAGCCGGACCTCGGAGCTCGGAGGTGCGCGGAGGCACCGAGACACGGCGGAACACCGCCGTGGGTCAACACCAGGCTAGACCCATCTTGGCCTCGACATTCAGCCCCTCCGCTGTCACCGGAGGGGCTGAGGAGACTAGGGCATAGCCCAAAATGGTGGACGAGGGTGAACGAAGGTGGAGGGGGGGGTTATAGGAGGCGGAGCTCCGGCGGTTATGAGGTGCGGGGGCGTTTCGAAATGGGGTTTTTATGGCGATGAAGTAACGGCGAGGGGAAATGAAAAAGCGCAAGGATGGCGGAGGACAGGGCTGTGAGAGGGAGGCGTTACGAGAGGAGGTGGGTGGCTGGGATGGTGGCTAAAAAAGGAAGGGGGAGCGGAGGTTTGGAGAGGCGTTACGCCTGGAGTCGGAGGTAGGAGACGATGGAGAGCCGTTGGATCTTGCGATCCAACGGCCATGATATGAGCGTAGGTGGAGGGATAGGACCAGATCCAAAGATCTGATCCGATGGTGTAGACTTAGGTGCTAATGGAGGGGTAGGATGCGGACTTGGGATAGATCCAACGGCCTAGGGAGACTGGGGTACGTGGATCGCTATAGACCGTTGGATAAGCGTGGGATCGAGCGACTATAATGAGTGAGTGACGTGGAGGCTTGGTAGTCGTCGGATCACAAGGAGATCAAACGGATGAGATTAAGGCGCTAATGGATGGATATGACGCGATCTGGAGAAGATCCAACGGCTGAAGGCAGGCGAGGCGTGTGCGGTGATGATGAGCTGGTGGGTTTGATCGTGCGGTGGAACGGAATGAGGTGACGTGGAGGCTTGAGGAGCGTTGGATGAGAGTAAGATCGGAGGGTTGAGATGAAGGGGCGACGTGGCAGGCGATCAACCGTGTGATAGGGAGTGGATCAGACGGTTGTGGATGGGGCGCGAGGTGACGGTGGATATCTGATCTGAGATCAGATCAAAGGGCTCGAAATTGGCGATGGTTGAACGGTCCAGATGAGGGCGGAATAGAGGAGATCGGATGGCCCAGCAAGGTACCGGGTGGTGAGAGATGAAGCGTGCCATGTGGGCGGCCCAGAGGGCGCCACGTGGCCCAATGAGAAAATTCAGAATAAATTACAAAGAAAATTAGAAAAGAATTAGTTAGAGATTGAATTTGGAAAAAGTCAAAACATGAAAGTTGTTCGTCTCGACGAGATCTACAACTTTCATGTAGGTCAAAAAGCCAAAAGAGGTCATTTGTACAAAAGCTATTTTTGGGGGTATTTTCAAGGGGATAAAAACACTGATTTTGTGGTTTTGATTTGTTTTTGTATTTTTTAGTGGTTTTAAAGGTCAGTGATTTATAGACAACTTATCTACCTAATTTTTATGGGTTTTTAAAAGTAAAATAATTACAAGAAAATACAGGAAATTAAATACAAATAATTATAGGTTAATTATACACAATATAGTACGAGATAAAAACAAAGAATTAAAGGTGATTTTATTGGATTAATTAAGCCAGGGGTTTTAATAGTGAGTTTTTAGCATGATGAATACTAGATTCATCATACCCCTATACTTAAACCATGCTCGTCCTCGAGCATCTAAAGAATGAAGGAGTCGGATTAATTCCTGACAGTGCGTGTGAAATTTTCAAGGCTTGCTCTTTCAAAGATTCTTGACCTAGGTGATCCTAAAATTCCAGGTTTATCCAAGCCTTAGTCAGAAGGAATCCAACTTCTCTGATTATCAGACTCTTTTTTTGTACATATAATATAAGGATATGACATTTAGTGTACTGCATTTCATGAGAGCCGAGTCGATGCATCACTCAAAGTTCTAGTCCCAAAGACTCTCCTCTAGACCTAATCCTCAATATTAGGGAATAAGTCTATTCTTGCTTCAGTCAACCATCTCTATAGTTTGTCAGTCTTGAAAGTGTAGATGGACGGCCAGATGATGGAGGGACGTGGGATTGTGTCTATTTTTCTCACCCTCACATTGGAACAAGGGGCCTCTCGAGTGCCTTTTACTCAACACATGTATATTATTATTTTGTTGATCAATGTGTCCGTCAAGAGAGTTGGAGTCGTCTGCACTTGTTTTTCTGGGAGTACACCGGGGTGTGTCTTTTCTGAGTATCTAAGATACCTTCGACACCCAGACTTGTATCGCTTACGATGCAGAGCCCTTTTATGGTGTCAGCCCGACTCCTTGGTCCTAATTAACGCTTGGTCCAAGTGGACACTTTAAAAATGTTTGGGAGCGCTCGCCATTGGTGGAAGCTCATTTGGAATTTGACTTTGGATTTAGATCTTTTTCTTTGACATTTCATTTCTTTTGTTGGCTAGCTCCACTGCTTTTACCAAGAGATTGGAGCACACTGATCAACAAGTTCCTTTAAATTTCATCACACTCTGGCACATAGGTAAATATCAAAGAGATAGCATATGAATCTTGTTCACATACTGGCTAGGGTTTTTGCTGACACTTAGGTTTTCTGAAGCCTTCATTAACTTTATCCCATCCTCGAATATCATTAGATCGGGTCTAAACTCAAATCTATTGTCCTAGTTCCTCAAGTGATATCTCATCTCAGCTCATCAATCATGCAGTTGTGGAAGTGACTGTGCTGATCATATTTTCTTGAAAGTAGAGATGAAGAGTGCAATATAGCACTCAAATCATTCCAACCAGAGGAGTGTGGATATTTAAGTCATGAAAACCCTAATGACTAAGGCATGTTAACTCGGATTTTCAAGATCCCAGAGATCCAGTGTCCTCAAAATCCTCAAGCCTTGCGTGAGTGTGAATGTGTCAGGAATACAACAACTCCTTGGGTTAGTGAATTTTTGTGTGATTTTTATCTTTTGCAGATTTTTATGGGTTTTAATTTTTAATAATTTTTTTTAATTCCTCGGAGAGACAATGACTGGCCCAGGCTCAAATAAAAGTATACACTTTCATCCAGTATGGGTGTAAGTACCGGACGAGGCCCGTGTTACTTGAGGATGGGGCCGTATGCGATGTCCTCTGAACCACCCACTCTGCTAAGGGAGACCGAGGTTCCCTCACTGAAAATGCCTACTAAACCTAGTAGTCAGAATCAACCTCCAAGAAAGATTTTTAATTTTTCAAATATTTGTTTTGTTTTTAAAAACAGGAATATTTACAAAAACTAATCCCTCAATTTTACAGGTTTTTACTCAGTTCCCAAGGTTACCAAAAACCCAGCCCAGAAAATAAATTTTAAAAACTTTTAAAAACACGAGCTAAGGCTAAAGTATATACAGTAATATACGGTATACCCCCATATACTTAAAATTTGATATGTCCTCATAGCACACTTGCCATGAAGCCAAGGCTCGGTTCAAGTACAGGGTGATATAGTGAAATTGAGGAGGAGGGTCCCCCTATACTTAGGCCAAAATCAGCCTAAGCACAAGAAGACCGAACGAGGTAGGGATGAATAGGCAGGTCCCCCCTATGCTTAGGCTACAAATAGCTGAAGTAAGGTCTGTGTTTAGGGGGAATGTCTATGGTACAAGGGTGAGGGGGAGGGGGTTCGTGAAGAATAGATACACAGAGAGAGAGAGAGATAGAGATAGAGAGAGAGAGAATGAAATATATAGGGGAGGGTGGGGGTGAGTATGTGCATGTGCAGTGTAGGTGTGTGTGTGTGAGAGTGGGGATTTTTTTAGTACAATATGCAAGACTGAAAATAAATATGCAGATGCAATGTTTTTTTTCTTTTTTTTCTTCTTTTTTTTACAACATGCAATGCAATTTGACTGATAAAAATCCTAGAATTTCTTCACGGCTTCTTTTGCGGCCTCTTCAGCGGAAGCTCCCGACATCGCGCCTCCATGATGATCAGGCGTCCCCGATTTTCATGGGCCCTGCCACAAAAGAGAAAAGTTAGAAACTCAGTGGAATTAAATCAGCAAATAATATGCAAAGAAATGATGCATGAAATGAGAACCTAAATTTTTTTGAACTAATTTAAAAAAAAAATCAAAATTCAAAAATTAAGCAAAGCCGTGTTCCCGGCAACGGCGCCATTTGATGAACGTCAAATTCGCCTCTATAATAATGTGGAATTATGTCGTAGTACAGGAGGCGAATTTGGTTCAGCAAAAACCACAGACTTTGAATGCTGTGGAATATTTATACTTGGCAAGTGTACCAAGGTCGAACACAGGGACACGGCTGCCTAATTCAGCTATTGAATTTTGATTCAAGAAATACAGAGTGATTTAATCTCAATTTCAGGTCCACATGCAATTTATAAGGCAATGCAAAGCGATGCTATGCTGTATACATTTTTAGATATTTTTATGCAAGTTAAGGAGATGATGCATGAACAAATATGCAAAAGAACAAGTATGGCAAATAAAAACCTACGATTATACCCTAAAATGTGAGCAACACAATATAGAATGAGATTATAGGCAATTTGAACACATCAATAAAAATCGATCACCAGGTCAAAGAAAAACAAGTAGAGCAAGGTCCCATTTCCACATAAAAATTCACTTTAATTAAAAGAATGTCAAATGAGATAAATAAGTATGCTAAAATATAGAGGACAAAACAAGGATCAAAACGACACTAAAATCATGCAATTTGTACCTACGATGCTCAAGTTATGCTAAAAACAGTGCAAGGGCATAAATATAATAAAAATGCAATAAAATAAAGGGATAAATATTGCATCTAGGTCCCTGAAGGGACCTAAATGCAAATAGCAAAAACCGCCTGGGCCCAGTTGCAATTTGTCCACTTGCGCGCAGGGGCATAATTGTAATTTCTAAAAACTATGAGGGGCTCCTTGTAAAATACCCAGGCACGCACGTGAGGCACGTGCTTGGGGACCAAAATGCAAATAGATATTCTTCTGGGGTCTTCTCTGCAAATTACCCAAGCCCCACGTGCCTCACACGTGAGACGCCTAGGCTCGGGTCAGGCCCTTGGGTTCGGGCCACGTGGCCATGTCTGGAGGTTCGGCATTAGGCTTGGAGGACCCGAGCCTATAGGTCGGGAAGGAGGCTCGGGTCCACCACGTGGCGTCGTCTTGACCGTCCGATCCTGATGATCGGATGGTGGTTGTAACTTCATCCTCCTCCGCGGCTCACCGGAGGAGGCGGGGCTCCGGCGAGCAGCTGCTGGCTCCGCCTCGCCTCGTAAGGTCGTCGGATGGTCGACGGAGCTATCTGGATGTGCGGCGAAGTTCCTGGAGCAGAGACGAGGCTCCTTGGTGGATCAGACGTGCTGCTCGGTGAAGCCTCACCGGAGGCTGGGAGCACGAAGATGCTCTGATGCCAACTTCAGCCATTGAGGATCCTGCAAGTGTTAGTCGATAGCAGAAGCTCAAGGTGATGTGAAATGAGTGGGATGGGGCCGTGAAGTGTCGGAGATGGAGGCCCGTGTTCTTCTCCAGCGAGGTGGTGAAGAAGGTGATCAGAGCGTGAGGGGGGGGGGGGGTTCTGGAGAAAGGGGATGTGGTCGGCGAGGGTGTAGGTGGTCGGGCGGAGCTGATGAAGAGGTCGGATGAGGGTGACGGTGGCTGTAGGCAACGGGATAAATCAGAAAAATACAAGAAAAAGCACGGAGGGAGAGGTCCTCATCGGGGAGGGGAACCCGGTGGCGGAGAGGCTTGGGCTGAGGCTTGAGAAGCCTCGGGTCGTCGCTCGGCGAGGTCAGTCAGACCTTGGAGCTCGGAGGTGCGTGGAGGCACCGAGACGCGGCGGAACACCGCTGTGGGTCGACACCATGCTAAACCCATCTTGGCCTCGACATTCAGCCCCTCTGCTGTCACCGGAGGGGCTGAGGAGAGTAGGGCATAGCCCAAAATGGTGGACGAGGGCAAACGAAGGTGGAGGGGGGGGGGTTTATAGGAGGCGGAGCTCCGGCGGTTATGAGGTGCGGGGGCGTTTCGAAATGGGGTTTTTATGGCGATGGAGTAACGGCGAGGGGAAATGAAGAAGGCGTGAGGATGGCGGAGGACAGGGCTGTGAGAGGGAGGCGTTACGAGAGGAGGTGGGTGGCTGGGACGGTGGCTAAAAAAGGAAGGGGGAGCGGAGGTTTGGAGAGGCGTTACGCCTGGAGTCGGAGGTAGGAGACGATGGAGAGCCGTTGGATCTTGCGATCCAACAGCCAGGATATGAGCGTGGGCGGAGGGATAGGATCAGATCCAAAGATCTGATCTGACGGTGTTATCTTAGGTGCTAATGGAGGGGTAGGATGCAGACTTGGGATAGATTCAACAGCCTAGGGTGATTGGGGTACGTGGATCGCTATAGACCGTTGGATAAGCGTGGGATCGGGCGGCTATAATGAGTGAGTGACGTGGAGGCTTGGTAGTCGTCGGATCACAAGGAGATCGAACGGATGAGATTAAGGCGCTAATGGATGGATATGACGCGATCTGGAGAAGATCCAACGGCTGAAGGCAGGCGAGGCGTGTGCGATGATGATGAGCTGGTGGGTTTGATCGTGCGGTGGAACAGAATGAGGTGACGTGGAGGCTTGAGGAGCGTTGGATGAGAGTAAGATCGGAGGGTTGAGATGAAGGGGCGACGTGGCGGGCGATCGACCATGTGATAGGGAGTGGATCAGACGGCTGTGGATGGGGCGCAAGGTGACGGTGGATATCTGATCTGAGATCAGATCAAAGGGCTAGAAATGGGCGAAGGTTGAACGGTCCAGATGAGGGCGGAATAGAGGAGATCGGATGGCCCAGCAAGGTGCCGGGTGGTGAGAGATGAAGCGGGCCACGTGGGCGGCCCAGAGGGCGCCACGTGGCCCAATGAGAAAATTCAGAATAAATTACAAAGAAAATTAGAAAAGAATTAATTAGAGGCCGAATTTGGAAAAAGTCAAAATATGAAAGTTGTTCATCTCGACGAGATCTACAACTTTCATGTAGGTCAAAAAGCCAAAAGAGGTCATTTGTATAAAAGCTATTTTTGGGGGTATTTTCAAGGGGATAAAAACACCGATTTTGTGGTTTTGATTTGTTTTTGTATTTTTTAGTGGTTTTAAAGGTCAGTGATTTATAGACAACTTATCTACCTAATTTTTATGGGTTTTTAAGAGTAAAATAATTACAAGAAAAATACAGGAAATTAAATACAAATAATTATAGGTTAATTATACACAATATAGTACAAGATACAAACAAAGAATTAAAGATGATTTTATTGGATTAATTAAGCCAGGGGTTTTAATATTGAGTTTTTAGCATGATGAATACTAGATTCATCACTCGACACCACACTTTGCCCCACTTCCACAAATGAGAGTCTTCGGTCGAGCTGGTGAACCACGCAAGTAGTTATGATGTGTGGGGCGGAAGGCTCATAGTATCTGCAGAAGCACAGTGGCAAGGAACTTTGCTTTCAGTAAACATACTTTCCTATTTGAATCTCTATCTTAGTTTACTATTTTCATCAACAGACGAAGTAAATAATGTCTTGAACTTCACTCCTTAGTTTTGAGGTATATGTTGATGACAATTGAGTGTTATTCTTAATGCAATCTTCTCTCTTTTTTTCAATATCAATTATTCCTTTATATTCTTAAAAAATTCATAGTTTTTTCCTTTTGTAATATCACTCATGCCCCTGCTTTACTCTAACAGAAGGGCAGAACTGTAATATTTTGTAAGAATATAAAGGTAAAATTGATATTGCAAAAAAAAAGAGAAGCATAACTGATATTGCATAATCTAAGAAGGGCATAACTATAAAAACCATATTAAATGCACATGCATCCATAACAACATGTATGGGTACACATATGTATCGAGTTTGAGTCGAGTCCAAATAGCAATTGAGAAACCCTAAACGTGGGTTATAACTACGAATAATATTGTTGTAAATTAGCAATTTATACAATGAATTTGAGTAGAAAGGGTGCTCTCTTTCATCAGGAGCATTTTTATACTGAAAATGTTGTGGCTCATGATAAGGTCGAATTTTGGAATATGTAATCATGTGAATTTGTACATTTTTGGTGATTAAATGGTGAAGTTTTTGGGTACCCACTTATAGGGTGGAGGCCCTTTTTGCTTTAAAAAAATCAAGGATGAATGGCATATTCTTTTCTTCGCTCTAGAGCCTATTCATGCAGCTTTTATATATTATTTTTATCATCAAAATTTACTGTAATCATTATTAAAAATTACGAATAATTATAATAAATTCTGAATTTAAAGGCAACGAATAATCATTGGTATATGAATCATTGCTAGCAATATAGCAATGGATATATCATTGGACACTAATATATAGTCCAAATATGTGATTTCGCAACAAATAATATCTATTGCTACATTTAAAATCGGACAATATTGCGAAAGATTTCAAAAAATTCATTATTATGGGCTCGTTATATAGTAGTGAATTTACTCAATTTAACATGGCCATCAACATGAAGTACTAGCCTGGATATAACCATCCATGGAAAAGCTTTACATGGTATTATAAATTTATAATAAAAATCCTTTTTCATGATATTATAAATTTATATGAACGTTTCCAACAATATTAAAAAATTTATAGCATGAAATTGAAACTTCCAGATTCGATATTTATGGCAGGATTTAAAAGAACCTCTAAATTTACGCCAGTAAATTTGCGACAACATTTTGAACATGTTCTAATTAATCCATGAACGCCCTCGTAATTTTAATACAGATTTCGTAGTTAGATAATTAAGAATCCTGTTAAACCTTCATGGTTTCTTGAAATACAGATTTCGTATGTATACTGGACTATAAGATCCAGTATAAGTATGTAGCACTTACTTGAAATATATACTTGAAATATATATGAGATTCCAAACCCTTGTTAGAAACATAACATGTAATACATGCCATAAATATAACACTCACAAATTCATGTTATGAATATAAATCACATTCAAAATTTCTTCTACAAATACAACATGTTCGAATCCCTTATATACATAAAACGGTTTAACTAAACTTGTCATAAATATGTAGCAAGTTCAAGCCTTTAAATTAATATAAAGAAACATTCTACATGTTTACAGTAGGGATTGGATTTGAACTTTCTATAAAAAACGATAATGATGGTGGTGATGTGCATAAGTAGAGAATAAAATCACTTATCAAATAATGTCAGTCAACATTTTCTAAGAAAATCTGAGTTTGTTTGGATGATCATATAGGATGTGTTAAATTTGAGTATCTTTTGCCCCTATTGGATGTATGTAAACCATAGATCTTTCGATAGTTTTTTGGGTATGTTTTTGAGCTTTACCCAAGTCAACTTTTGTGCATGTTTTTGGGAACTTTTTTTATGTACATAGAACCTCATCGTAGGAATTACCATTAGAGGGTAAAGCTACGAATTTAAAGTTGTTTTCAAAGTGAGTAAACTAGAAAAGATCAATTTCATCAAACGGTTACACTTCTACAAAATAAGGGGATATAATTAAGGATGAGCATTGGGTCGGACCAACCCGATCCAACCCACAAACCTAACCCACATACCCGATTCGAACTCGAGCTCGATCTATAGTAGGGCGCGCTTGGGGTGAAGTATGTCCCATTAAGTAAATAGACAAGACTTGGGCCGATCCTTGCTTAAACCCACGAGCCTACCTGCTCGACTCGAATGAGTGTATGATAAGATGACCCATATAACAACTCGTGATGTCACAAAAATGTATTTCATTTATCAAATATTCCAACAAATCTTCTTTACTATGTGTACATGCAATGTCCACTGTCATAATCAGTTATAACAAATCCTTGGTAAGTATTTTACATTCATCTTAATTGCTACATCATTTTTTACTATATAACAATTATCACTTATTTCCTTATTCCTTATATGCATCTCTTGCATCATGCTCTTTTTTTTTATCTATGAATAGGTAATTGCGAATCTTTACTTGTTATATCCGTAATCCTTACGATGTCTATTCGTCCTCATTAACCCATTACTAGCATATTCTCCTTCAATTACTTGTGTTTCCTTTTCATGCTCTTATCCTAAAATCTATTACTAATACTAAAAGTGAGTTTTTCCCAGCCTTCTTGACACGTGGACCGTCTCTACGCCTCTTTCTTTCCCTCCTACGCTCAGTTCCTTCCACTCTCTATGATCTCTTCTCCACGACCACTTCCTGAGCTTTTCCGAAGTCCGATGCAATATCCTCTTCTCACGATATTAGCCTACATGTTTCCCCCTTCATTTTTCATATGTTTTTATCTTCTTCTCTCTCTCTCAAGACATGTGGCCACGCATTCCCTCCTCTCCCATGATATATACGACCCGTCTCCCCATCATCTCTACTCTTCTTTGATTTTCTCTACCCGCACGCCTCCCTCTCCCCCTCCGATTTCCTTCTCTCTCGTTCATTTGGCAACCACGCAAAAGTTGAAAGCACCACATATCGCATCCCTCGACTTCTTCGGCTAGAACGTCTTCAACTCTAATGAGACGTGCCACTCACATTGCACATCCACGAACTTGGAGGTGGTCTTGCAGGAGGTACTGGAGAAGGTCCCTGAAATCACGAGGGTTTCCTCCTCTTTTATAGTGACAATGGTGTGAGTTTCTTGCTGCAGCTGGGGCGGATGCGAGGCAACGACAAGGCATGGAAGGAGGAGATCCTCCTCATGACCAATGGAGGCATGCGTGAGGTTAGATTGCAGCAAATGTGTGTCATCCCAATGAATATTGAAGAGGAAGGTGCATGGGAGAGAGTGATGCTTCCATAGGACAAGAACACACATGGTGGCACACGTGTGGTCCATGAAAGATGCATCCAATTAAAATGGATACAACATCATCGTTGGCTAAAAAATGACCAAAAGAATATTAGTACACTTGCTAAATATGCATGTATATTTAAAACATAATTAAAGAGATGTTCAAAGGAGATTAGTCCTTTTTTAATATATTGCCTACTACTTGCTACAAGTAATGATGTTATCATTTATTTTTAGTGGAAATGAGACATTAGATATATTAGATCTTATACTTGATGTAAAATGTGTAATATGATTTATTTGGAATGGAGGTGAGATAAGTAATGTTAGGTTGGATATAAATCATGTGTATAGATATATTAGACATACTACTTATGCTAATAGTTGTGTGTCAATAAATAGTAGATTGTAGAAATTATATTTATATAGACAAATTGATTTATTGTGTATTCTTAAAGCATAGATATGTGTTTGAATAGTAAAAGGTGTTCATTTGTGTACTTAAGGAATATGGATAATTAATTAAATACATATCATTATAAGGTGATGCATTAATAAATCTAATGCGTTTAGATTTTAAGGAAAAGGATACTATGAATAAATAGAGCAATGTATCATATGAGTGTATAAGTGTGTGACTAAGTATAGTTTGGGGGTGGTTGTTAGCGTATTTTATATGCTAAGTGTATAAAACAAGTGTGATGGAACAATGTCCAATTGATGTATAGAATCAACTAACCATGTGTCGGTTTTCTGCTAATTCAAGCACTTTGCTACGACGAATCAAGGATTCATCGATGTCATCCCAATGAGCCTCAACTAGGAAGGGGATGGTGATAAGCCGCCATGGTTCATGAAAGTCATCATCTACATGGTCAAGGACCTCACATATCGCTTAACTGATGGATCAAGAAGCTACATGATCTTGACATATATGAAAAAACTTCAAATGATCATGAACAATGGATAGTCTTCAACCTGTGCACAATAAATCCAGAATCTGAAATTGGTGTGCTTTGAAAATTAAATTTATTCGGATTATCAAGAAAGATCCAATTTTTAGTGGTTATTTGAAAGTGGTGTGGCATTCAAAAATTTCAAGATAATTGCATCGGCTTGGTCATTTGCAAAGGAGGTTAGCTGATGCACCGGTGAGGAGATGCGAGTTTTGAGATGTTGTCCTAGGTAAGAGAGAGCGTGGAAGGTCCAAGAAGTGTTGGAATGATACTATACGAAGGGATCTTCGTTTTTTGGATCTAAGCCCGAGAATGAACCAAGATAGATCTGAATGGAGGCAAACAATCTATGTAGCCGACCCTAATTAATGTAGAAAAAGGCTTTGTTGTCGTTGTTTGAATTGCATCAGATATCATGCTATTAAGAACATTGTGCTTGTGATTATAAATGACGTTTTCATATTTGTTGTGTTAGTTACCGATAACAACGTTCAAGAACCCGGTGATGCTTAGAACCCGGTGATGCTGTCGGGGGTAAGGTAAAATTTGAAGACTTATTGATGGAAGCAGAGGTATAGTATGCCACCCAAATGTCTCTACCAACTCTCCCTAACTCCATTATTAATACTACAAAGGTACGTTTCACAAATCTCGGGGCTAAAAGCTAGGGATGCAATAGATATTGAAAAAGAGAGAAGGACATAAATGATATTGTAGAATCTAAGAGGAACACGATTGCTAAAAATCCTATTTTAAAACAAGAAAGAGACAATCTATTATTATGCATTAATTGGAATAGAGAGATTAAAGCAGAGAAAATATTATTGGCCCTTTAATTTCTCTCTGATCCCTAAAATATTTTGAGAGTGAGAAAAATTAAATGAAAGTGATTTTTATATTGTATTAAGTAGAAATTGTACTAAAGATATCCTATTTATAAGTTAAGAAAAATCAGAAAATATGATATTTTGGAGCATAATGTTTATCAATAGAACCTTAATTATCAACGATTGTTATTTTCCTCTATGATACTATTACTATGTAAAAATTCATGATCAAATTGTAACTAAACTGATCATACTTACTAATGCACACATATTATCAAATTATCCCTAGTAACACTGGTATATGACTACGAATTATTTTGTATGTTCTCTTATGTTAGAAAGCACTCATGCACTATTTTGCATGTTATCATGATTAGACGTGTTCTAGGTTGAAATCTGTCGTATCGGATAACACATTTTAGGGAATTCCGGGTGATCAGTTCATTGCTTGTTGATGAAAAATATTTCTGTGTGATGTGGTGGAATGAGGAACATATGTTTGTAGTTGGATCACAGATCTGGACACTTTCGTGCGGCTCGTCGGAGTTGGCTACAATTCTGATGGGTCGGTCGTACTAGACTGATCGATCATCTCTGAATAGCCATGCAGTTTAGTTGATCAATCAGTTAAGTATGATGATCAATTATTTTTTGACTACGAACTCATTTGGACTTTACAAATTAATATTTTGGACTATAAAAAGGGTATATTCTTTTCAATCATTACGGTACTGGATAAATAACATAAAATTATTATAAAATGATACAGGAAAGAATTGATTCCTTCTTGAAATTAGAATAAATAAATTGATGTGGTGAGCCTCATTAGCATAACCTGAGTATCTTTCATATGGTTATTAGGATTCTATATCTGGTTGTGATCATAACTTGAGTAGATGTGTTTTCTCGTGTTGATATGTTTATCATGCTACGGCGATTATCTTAAGTGGAAGGAGCGTAGATGGAGTAGACGCCACCAAGGGAGAGGCATGCATCCTTGAGGCCTCATATAAAAATTTAGACGGTTGAGAACCCAATAGTTATGTTGACCGGGGGACATATTGTTTTGCGCACAAGGCGATTGTCTAACAATATGTGCTTCATTACTCTTTGAGCTAGCAAAGTATTCGTGGTCGGCAGTTTACGTTTCTCTGTTAGACTTAGGGTTAATACTTAAGGGCTGATTAGTGTAGGTTACACAAATTAGTACTCCATGTGGTAGCATTAAGAGCGTAATTTCCTAGATATTTGGTTAGCGAATGAGGATGTAATGTATTGGTTCTCCTGTGTAAAAGAAGGCACCTTGGTTGTCGATGGATTTTCCTACTACGTTTGATGATCTTGGTGATCTTTTGTCATGACTTGTGCTCTATTGTATCGAGGATTCTTACCAATGGGGCAACTTGGACTATCTTGATGACACACTTGTTTTCCTTGAGTGTCGCATATTGACTTTCCCCATTTACGGAGTTGTTTCCCGGAGTGAGTTTAGTTTCACCTTGTTGTGATGGTTTCACAATTGTGGTTGGGTTGCCCTATGTTTTGTTGTTCTTTTGTGTACTTTACATGTTTACCCCTACTTTATTTAGTTGTTTAGCATCGTATAAGCAATTGCTCATAACATGCTATTTGAATGGATCCAACACGTGTGTAGGAGCAGTCGCAACAGTGATCGGCTCGTTGATGGGAGTTCTTTTGGGATAGCAACACAGTCGGAGTGCATCCACATTTTGTCGTACTTTTTACATTTTAGTTTACCTTCATTCTTTTACTTACACATTTTTTAGGGACATGTATTATATATACGTATGGACTTTTGGCAATGCATGTATATACCTTTTATGGTCATTGACTTGTACGTGGATATTTTTGTGAACGGAAAGATAATTTTCACTCTCATTCATATACTTATTCTATTGTGTTTTGTATTTCAGATGTGGAACTATGCACGTGAAAATGGTTTGTTGAGTATCTGGATCATAAGAAGTGTGACGGCGGGGGACAGCCTAGCAAGAGTTCTATGGAATCCGTGCAGTCTCACTCAGAAGCAAAACTAACAAAGGAAAAAGCAACCGAAGCTTCAGCTAGCAAGGTCAGGGGGCTTGAGTTGTTCACTTCATTGATTTGATTCCACCCGAGTTGTGAGGCTTATTGATCGATCAAAGGAAGGCTCGTTGCTGTGAAAGAAGACTTGTTATGATACATTCCTTCATATAGAATCCATGTCCTAAGTCTATAAAAAGTTACATTCCTTCATATAGAATCCATGTCCTAAGTCTATAAAAAGCATTCTTTTCATTAGGCATATGTAATGAAATAGAGTGAGAAAGGCTTGAAACCAAGGGAAATGGAATCTGTTGTAAAGGGGCTAGGGTATGATCCTAAAGGTATCCTGACTTCCAGACGATTTTTCTTTGTCTGAGGGGATGTGCAGCAAAACCTCTGTCACCTTCCATCCTCACCTGGAACCTCTCCTTCATCTTCCCTCAGCGACTATGCCCCCTATCAGTCGATCTAGTTGCCTATAGGCATACCTCTCTCTTACTGGTCAGTGAAAGACACTTTCGGCACACCTAGACACACTTTCACTTTAAAGACATCATGCCTAGCTCATGGGGACACCGCAAAAGGTGGCCCGCTACCTCTTTCTTGCCCCAACAATCAAGCCTAGGGGCCTGTTTGGTTGCTGGGTTGGACTGGGTTGGCCCAACCCTGGTTACTATTCACAAGGGTACTTCCTCCTCACAGATTACTATTCACCCACCTCACCCCACCCCAACCCAACTCAGTCCAACCCAGCAACCAAACAGGCCCCTAGGTTCACTATCTTATCAGAGTAGAGTCTATCATGAGAAGTGTGTCTCCATGCAAGACTTTGATTCATATTACTTTATTTCCCCTTATATGACATCAATGGAAATAAATTTTGTGATCGAGCAACTTTTTATATATTTAAGGCATGTGATTAGGCAATCGAATCAGCTCGAGAAAGTGGATTTAGAAGTAAATAGTTTGTTGGGTAGCGAAACTGAAAGCTCATATATTGATGGAACAGATAAATTTTGCTTTGCCACCCAAAAAAAGGGGCTCTGGTGTCTTTTTCGTATAGATATATATGTGCAATTTTATTTGGACCTTTCCATCATTTGACTATGCCTACCATTCTTTGATCTTTGATATCGTTTTCTTCGATGTGTTGTCGATGCTAAAGACAGCCGACCTCTGCAGGCAAACAAACAATGCCAATAAATAATCAAGTAATGGACGTATGCATGCAAACAAATTTGCACTAATCAAAGAGTTGAAAACTTGGGCAGTTCTTATTCTTATTATATTATATAGAGAGAGGGGGGACACGCTTAAGATATGTCCTCGTCGGTGGTCACGGGTGCTTTGGTTTATTCACACGCTTAAGATATGCCCTTCCGTCTTTCTAGGTAATATATTATTTAAATTTGATAACAATCTTTTTAAGGGTGATTGGTTTTTGGCAAATCCCTCGTAATTATCTTTGCAATCCCTACCTACCTTATCATTGAATGGTCAATTAGGATATGAGCCTTAATTGATACTGATCCAATTGTGTCTTGCGCATGGTATACCGCAGTGGTGGATCTAGGATTACACGGTGGGACACACCGACGAATAATAAATAAATAATATTGTAAGAAAAAAAAAATAAATCAATATAAATATACATGTGTATAGAAACATATAAAGAGATGTTTTGCATATAAAAATTTGGATTTTTATCAGTTGTGTCCCTCTGAGATATTCCAATATCAGTTATACTCTTCCCTTTTTGGGAATATCAATTGTGCTCCTGACTTCTCTTCGTTCTATCACTTGTGCTCCTCCTTTACTTTGACCGTCAATAAATTGAACTTAACCATGGTCTTTTCAAACCATGGTGAGGTTCAGAGGGGCATAACTGCCCAATTCTACCCCTCCCTCCCCCCTTCATCTCCAGCCCGATGGTATGGTGAAATCCATCTTCACCTCAAGGGGATATATGATAGCAAATTATATTATGGAAGCACCAAAGCTCCTTACTGAAATCCGAGAGGCCGATGATGTGGTGAAGGATTATGTTGGTCTCGAAGTCATTGAAATTAGGCCCACCGATGACGTAGATCACGGGAGGTTCTCACTGTAAGTGTCGACAATGGCATTGAGGATGCTAAACCCCCCAACTGTGAACGTGACGACACATGCCCGGTGCCTACGACGGTGTAGCTGACGTTGAGCTCATTGCAACAACCAATGTTGGTGAGGCGGGGCTCTATGATGATGTGGTCGAGGAGGGTGAGGTTGAAATCGTCGGATCTGAGGAAAGTGGAAGGGAGAGCAGGGGGCGGAGGGGGAAGTGTCCGGGCGAGGGGAGCAGCTGGGGGCATATGGGGAGGTGTATGGGGCAAAGGGTGTGGGGATGGGGGTAGGACCTCAGGGCGGAGGAAGGGGTGCAGGTGTGGAGGGGGTGCGGGGATGGGGGTAGGACCTCGGGGCGTGGGAGGGGGTGCAGGGCAGAGTTGAGGACCTCAGGGCAGAGGGGGAGGTACGCGGGCTGAATGGAGGTGCGGGGGTGGGGGGAGGACCTCGTAGTAGAGGGGGAGGTGCGTGGGCGAGGGCAGGGGTGGGAGGTGCGGGGGCAGAGAGGAGGTACAGGGATAGGGGTAGGACCTCGAGGTAGAGAAGGGGGGTGCAGGGGCACAGGTGAGGACCTCATGCAGAGGGAGAGGTGCGCGGGCTGGGTGGAGGTGCGGGGGTGGGGGAGGACCCTGGGGCGGAGGGGGAGGTGCGGGGCGAGGAAAGGAGGCATCTGAGGTGGAGTAGGAGGTTGGGAGGATGAAGAGAAGGGGTAGGAAGAGGAAGAGGATGGGGATGGAGGGCACACTCTAAAGGAGGAGGAGCGGGCGGAGGAAGCTGGGGAGGAGCGAGCGGAGGGCTTGTTCGACGAGCTTGACGGGTGCGGGAGAGGAGGCTGCAGAGATGGAGGAGGGGGAAGGAGGAGGAGCAAGGCAAAGGAGGCTGGGAAGGGGGAGGATGTGGAGGGGGGAGTTGGTGGAAGACATTTTAACCTTTTTTATAATTTAATCCCCTTTGTGTCCCCAAAGTTAACGTCTGTTCGTGGTAGGGATGAACGACAACTAATATGAGCATTACAAGTGATAGAACAACAAGAAGTCAGGGGTATAACTGATATTCTTAAAAAGGAAGGGGCATAACTGATATTGCAATATCATAGGGGTACAATTGATAAAAATCCTAAAAGTTTATGGCAGTGATAGGAGATAAGAAGTCAGATACTTAAACTCTTTTTTAGGGTTTTTATCAGTTGTGCCCCTCTGAGATATCGCAATATCAGTTATTCCCCTCCCTTTTCGGGAATATCAGTTGTACCCCCAACTTCTTCCCATTCTATCACTTGTGCCTCTCTGTTAGTTTAACCGTCAATGAGTTGACTTACCATGATTTTTTCAAACCATGGTGCAGTTAAGAGGGGTATAATTATGCAGACATCTTCTTCATCTTCTTCCTTCTCCATTTGTTCTTCTTCCTTTCTCTTCATATTTCCTCTCTAAGTTACACCTTCATGCATCCATCAAATCTCTAATTTTTTTGCATTTTCACAAATATATCACTCATTACGGATCAAACGGTGAATTTTATTGAATTTTAGTGAATTTTCATGAATTAATTAGTCAAAAAGTTATCTTAACTTAACAAAAACAAAAGCTGACGGTAGGTGGCAGGGACAATGGCTGAAGGTGGATTGTAGGCAAACGGTAAGGGAACGAGATCGGTGACTGATGAGCGTGGACTGAAGGCTGGTGGCTGGAACGATATCTGGCGACGACAGTGGCTCACAGTGGGTGACAGAGACAGGGGCCGACGGTCCATGGCATGGTCAGCGACTACCTGTTAGTGACAGGGAAGGTAGTTGGCGGTAGGAGGCCGGTACGGTACCTGATGATGGGTGGCGGAGGAAGAGGTGTGGGGCAGAGGGAGGGGGAGGGGGCGGGGGCAGGGGGAGGCACGGGGCAGGGGGAGGGAGAGGCGCGGGGCAGGGAGAGGGGGCGGCAGGGGCAGGGGGAGGCGCGGGGGTTGGGGGCGACGTTGGAAGGGGGAGGCGCAGGGGGGAGGCGTGTGGTTGTGGGGGTGGCAAGGGGCTGGGGGAGGTGCAACGGGAGGGGGAGGCACGAGGCGACAGGGGCAGGGGCGGGGGGAGGAGGCAGGGGCCAAGGGGTCGTAGAGGAGCCGGGGCAGAGGTGCGAGGGCCGGGGAGAAGGGACGAGTTCGTGCGCAGAGGGGGAGGCGTAGGTGCGGGAGAAGGAGCTTCGGGCGGAGGGATGGGCTGAGGGCGGTTGGGAGGAGCCGCTGGAGGAGCAGGTGGCTGGGAGAAGAAAGAGAAGGGGGAGGAAGAGGATGGGGGAGAAGAAGAAGAGTTGGACATTTCAGTCCATTTTTTAATTAATTCCACTTGTGTCCTTGAAGTTAACGTCCGTTTGTATTATAGATGGACGGAAACTAACGCGAGTGGCACAAGTGATAGAATGGGAAGAAGTTGGGGGTACAACTGATATTCCCGAAAAGGGAGGGGTACAATTGATATTGCAATATCTCGGAGGGGCACAACTGATAAAAATGTTTTTTTAAATCATGATTTGAAAATCATGTGTTCAATTCATATAAAATATCCAAATATGCCATAAAGTAGCTACAAAAATTATGGTTAACTAAAGCATTCAAAAGCACCCATGTAACAACTACAACATTAAAGTACATATTGGTAAAAATATTGCATTACCCAATTGGTAAAATGATGCATGTTCTGCTCAAATATACATGTATATGCCTTTATGCATTGGAGTTGAAGACCTACAATGCATGACTATTGGGTTACAAGGGAGCCGGGATTGCCAGGATGTGCTCCTACTCCTTGTCGTGGCACATCCGGGACTAAGGAGAGAGACGGGACCGTGAGAGAGATGGGGGTGTTTGTATTGAGACGTGCTCTTAGTTCTTGTCGTAGAACGTCAGGGATTCAAATGAGGAGGCGAAGTGCTGAGATGTGGTATCACCGCGTGGTTCGAATCAGGGCCAATTTTCTTCATTTACATTTTTTATTTGATGAATGACGAAGTTATATTTATGTTTATTGTGTAAATGGAAGTTGCGAGTAAAAGTTATATTAGAATGTCTAACTTATGTTTGTATAAATAGTGTATGTGAGGTGTTCGATATTTTTCCAAAGAGAAGGTTGTTCGGAGTGAAACAATAGTAAAATATAGTTGTTCCTAACGACATCAACTAGAGTCCGTATTTATGATGTGTTTATGGGAAAACCCCCTTAAGTAGAGACTTACTCTCCTGTTGCATGCTAATGGACAAATCGTGGACGTTACTTTGCAATGCTAACTTTCGAAAATATATGGGCAACATGTCATTGTTTCTTGATTGAACATTTGATGAGAGCATGGCGTATCATAGGCGAGGTGAGTGATATGAATACATTTTACGTCCACACAAGGAAAAAACCACTATGTTCACATATGATTATCAAATGTCACCCCATACAATTATTGATGGCCTATCTTCAATGTGAAGACTACAACCGCAACCCTAACTAACAAGTGGAATAGTTGCACTTGTGGCTCTTAAGCTGTTGTGACACTTAAGCCACAACCTACCCTCACTGCAAATGTACAACGCCCAACTCTTTCTTGGAAGCATTGGCTTAAATGTGAAGTCCAAAGCACTAAAAGGGTGAGAATGGATGTAATAGTCAACTGCTTGAGCGTGTGATGTAATAGTCAACTGCTTGAGCGTGTGGAAACTCAAATTACATTTATTGTTCCAAACAAATGGCACATTCTTCTGTGCCAACTGGGTGAGATGTAGGGCCAACTGAGAAAACCATCTAACAAATTGGCTATCGTACGAGGTCAATGAAATTACGAACCTCTACGATCATTGTGGACAACTCCCGATACTACTGCTTCTATCTTGGTAGGGTCAACTGACACCCTTGTCCATGAAATCATGTGGCCAAGAAATGCCACCTCAAAAAGATAGAATGTGTACTTGTTGTACTTCGCATACAACTGATGCTCCTTGAGTGAACCAAGTACAGTGCGGGGATGTGATTCATGTTCATGCTCATTGTGACAATATACCAAGATGCCATCAATAAACACAATCACAAAGATGTCCAATTATAGATGAAAGACTTTGTTCATGAAATCCATGAATGTTGCAAGTATATTCATGACTCCAAATGGCATCACCACAAACTCATGTTGATTATATCTCATACAAAATATGAACTTCATCATGTCTGAATCCTTGATTTTTTATTGGTGGTATCCAAATCATAGATTAATCTTGGATAACATCTAACTGATCGAAAAGATCATCATCTATGAGAGAGGATAACAGTTCTTGATCATTTGCTTGGTCAGCTACCTATAATCAATGAATAACCTCAAGGATCCATCCTTCTTCTTCACAAAGAGGACCTATACTCTCTATGGTGATGTACTGGAGTGGATGAATCTCTTCTTCAACAACTATTGTAGCCATACCTTGAGATCTCTAAGTGCGGTAGGTGCCATCCTGTATTGAGGAATAGAGATCGATTGTGTGTCTGGTAATAACGTAATCTCAAACTTGATCTCTCTCATTGATGGTAATCCAAGCAAATCATCTAGAAACACATAAGGAACTCATGTACCACCCTTACACCATTGATCACCGATCCTATCGGGATGAATCAACCACATAGGAAAGATAACCTACACAACCTTGGTTAAGAAGCAGGTATGCCTTCAACGCAAATATGTACTAAACCCCACAATCAGAAGTACATCAGTCAAATTGGAAAACTAGCACATCCCCCAAATGGAAGACCATCATCTTCCAAAAATAGTCTAGGCACGCATGGTGTCGTTTTAGTCGATCCATGCCTAAAATGATGTCAAAATACTCTAACTAGATCAACAATAGAAATACAGGCATCTTCATGTCCACGTATCTATATCATCACATCCTTAGCTACTTGACATATGGTAACCAACTAGCCCACTAGTCCCTTAATATAATATGTGGACAGAACCCTCAATATAGACTTGCTAAAACTGGGAACCAAAGAGTGTATGAGAAAAGAATCTGTATCCCCCAAATCGAATAATGTATGTAAAGAAATCCCATGCACTGAAACCATATCTCTGTTGATCGATCCAGAAGCATATCCCTGCTCCTATGTCACTACATTCAACTGCATGCACGGTAATGGTGGCATACTAGATCCCGCGACATTGAATGCATGATGAAGTACGCTGAAAGTCTTGGTTCTCAATGGAAATCTGATACTTGTGACTGTCCAAAAGACATTGCTGGTCTCACACTCTGTTGTTGTTGTTGCTTACCCGAACCATTGACATGGAATGGACATTGGGACTAGAAATGGCTCAATATTCTATAGTAGTAACACACTCGACTGCCTGGATGTGAAAGTATCACATCTGAAACCAAATTGTTGCTCCCATGTGTACGGCTCTGTGGATGTGTCGGGGGATGGGAAAAGCTGCACCATGGACAACCAAAGCCTTCCCCAAGGCAAGGCATGGAGTAAAGCCACTTGCAGCTGGTGCCATCGCTATTGGGTGATAGTGATGCTCTCTACGGAAATGACATAAGTCTTGACATGCTGCTCAGTTAGGTTGCGGAAACGGTAAATGTACCTAGCCTCCCTATAATTAGCTTTGTGTAGCCTCCATCTGTGTTGCCTTTGTTGTAACCTTCTTAATGGAGGTAAGGTCCAAGGTAGACAACATGTCATGAACCTCCTCACAATCTATCCAAAAGAAAACTAAGAAAATATTTTAAGATTTTTGAAAAAAAATTCTGCAAATTTTTTTGAAAGAATTTCATTGGGGAATTTTTGCAAATTTTTAGGTATATGCAATTGTTTTGGTGTTTTTGTAAAACATGCAAAAATGATGCAAAATTTTTTATTGAAAATAATAATTTTTTGAACAAAAAAGCAATAAAAAGGAAAATATTTTTAAGTTTTTTTAACATAAAAGTAATTCAAAACAACTAGAATGAATGAAATGAAATGTTTTTTTAATATGATAAAATAAAAAATACACGTGTGAAATGCAGTGCAACCCCATGCTTAACAAGAGCCATGTCCCTATAGAGATAGAAGAGTGGCAAAAAAAGGACACCGGAAGAAGATGGTGCACGATGCAATAAATAAATGAAAGTTTTGTTGTTTTCCAAGTGACTTTACCCTTTTTGTATGTTTTTATGAGGTTTCCCCATACTTATTCAAAACAGAAAGTGAGAGGGAAAATGCAAGAGAAATACCTGAAAGATAATTATAGGAGGAATACCGCAATGTGTTTTGGTTTTAATGTCCCCAATTAAGCTCATGGGTTAGGAAGAACATGTGTTTTGAATACGATGGACATTCATGTTTGAAACATCGCGATAAGGCCAGTGGATGGAGATGGAATAGTGGGATTGCATCACTGACAACATGAAGTGTGTAGAATTAGTGGATGGAGTTGGAAGGCTGTCGGAATTGAGTACAAAGTCATTAAACATCAATTGTGATTCATAATCATCTCCCTCCACAATATCACTATAATTATCTTGGATGACATCATTTGTAGATTCTAAATTAAAACTTAGATCAGGCTATCGAGATTCACCTCAACATGTTCAATTATTTGATGTACGGGAGGGAGGGAGGAACTCATAGAAAGTATGTGTGTAATCAGTGTGATCTTCCTCTATACTAGCAACCAACGAGGATGTGACCACATACGATGGGTCCAACCAAGGTTGAGCCTCTGAATTGGCAAGTCGGCCATCCTCAAGTGCTTGAAGGTATTCCTCGGTTTCAATCCAGAAAGGATCATGGGACATAAGGTCATCATGATCTGAAACCAATTCGGTGATAGAGTGTAAATTGAGGCTCATACACCAAGTGAAGTTGCTCTTCTTCCCATGTTGAGAAGGAAATGGAGGTAGACACTATTTTCTCATCCGCGAGATAGTCATCAAGGAAGAATTCTGACACTTGGTCAGGGGTTGTTGAGAAAAGGTGTGCAACACTCGATCTCTCAATTTCTTCATTCATGTCATCCAAGATTTCATTGCATGAATCATAAACAGTTTCATCTTTGTTCTCAGATTTTGGTTCAAGGTCAATGGGAGTGGATGGAAATATGATAGAGCTGAGAAACTCCCATTTTATATTCTCAAAGTCTAGATTATCATATTGTAAAATTGTTCCTTGAGTTTGATCAAGAACAACTTCTTTTTCTTCTTTCATGATTTCACAAAATCCCCCATACTTGTCTCCGGTGATATCCCAGAATAATTCAGATGGTGTACATGGGAGATGACATGATAGATCGATATCCAATGAATGATACTCCTTAAAAATGGATGGCTCTAGTAAATCATGTGAGGGAAGATTAGATTTTGAATGTGGTAAAAATTTGAGGAGGTCCTCCAACAGTGGATCTGGGGTTAAGTAATTTTCTATGGAATTGATTGATTTTGCGAACTCAAGCTTCTTCTTTTCTTGCTCTTCCATTAGTCTCGTCATTTCTTTACTGTCATCCTTCATTGAATACGATATTATGGGCCCTTGCTTGATCAGTATAGAAGGATTAAGCATCATCTCCAAGATCCATTGTTTTGCAAAAGCTATGGAGATGAGGGCTTGTAATCTACTTCTAGGTGGCGTATTAACCAAGTCATCTGAACATATATACTTACTTAACGACCCGAGAGGAACTGACATATCAAAATCCTTAAGATTTTCTATTTCAAACACAAGATAATGTTTAATTCACCAACACAGCGCAAGTTACCACAGAAGCGGTTATATTTTCAAAATTTAATTTATTGCTCACAAAACTCAAGCACACAAAAAGATTGACATAGAATTCATTTGTATATTTAAGGACTGTCTTGAATTCCTATGCTTAGTTGCATCTACTTCCAGCCAGTATGGATGTAAGTATACATACCATAGAACATCAACCCGTATTTCTTGAGGACGGTGCCAAATACGGTGTCCTTTAATCACCCATTCTACTAAAGCTTCCCTCACTGAAAAGTGGATAAACGTTTAAATTTAGTAGTCAAAATCTACGTAGGATTTTTAGCTCTGACCTAGGATTCAATTTATGTATGTACAATTGTGTACAGTGCGCAACACTTCAAGCACTTCATACCGCTTTCTTCTGAGCCACATGGTGGCTTTTCGAAACTTATCTGATTAGGCAAACAACTCAATTGTGATCTTATTTAATTGATGAGCAGAGAGAGAGAGAGATCCACATAGATGAATGCAGGAGAAGAACATGATTTTATGATTTCAGATATTTTTTAAAAGACAGACACACACAAATGCAAGCGTCTAAAAATGTCTAAGAGATTGGAAAGATCCTACAGTGTGCGGTATGTTGGATCCAGAGTAAGAGCTAAAGAGAATGGGAGAGAACAAGAGAGCGTGAGATAGATTCACTTTTTTGAATTTTTTAACCTACAATGAAAGACAAATGAAATTAGTTTATAAAATTAAAATAAAAAGATAAAAATACCAAAATAAATTGTGAAATTTTCGAGTCCCCGGCAACGACGTAAAAATGAAGATGCGGATTTTCAATGCACTAAAAGTTTCTTTTTATGCGTCATTGTGTGCACACACGAAAAATGAGATATTCAGATGAATTTTATTCAACTACAAGCCAATCTGATATCAAAATAAGCATAGGATAAGTAGATGATCGATCCACAAGAACTCGGATATTTTTACGTGGATTTTTATTCTATTTACAAGTGCATTTTTTACTTTATTAAATCAAATTATATCATATTTTTCTTTTTACTTCCAGAGCTTTAAAAACGTGTCAAAACCTCACTAGGATTTAGACATCATATAGATCATACTTGAATTTTCTGGGAACTTTTCGGATTTCTATTATTTTTGGTGATTTTTGCAAGTGCAGGGGCATTTGTGTAATTTTCTAAGAAGCCTAGGGGCTTGAATGCAAATAAATAGAAAGTTAAGAACTCGATTGCGATTACTGAAAACTAGCTGGATAGAATTGAAAATTACCAAATAATTTTTTTAAATGTAAATTGTAGAGAAAGAAATTAATTTTAAGAAATTTACAAGGTCCCTAGAGGATTGAAATGTAATTAAAAAACTTGAACAAAGAAAATGCAAAGTACGAGGAATATAAAAATAGAAAATAGAAAAACTGAAGAGAAGAGAACAATATTTGATAAAATGCTAATAGATCAAAAATGATTTAAAAAAAAGAAACATGAAATTACGAAGCGGTCCCTACGACCACTTCTTCATCCTAACGACAACGGCAGAGGAGGCCGAGGGCTGAGGGCGGCGAGGCATTGCGTGGAGGTGCGGTGGAGTGATGAATCCACATTTCATCATCTTTATTCTATCATTTTGGCCTCAAAAACTTAGTAAATGCGTGTAAATAACATTAAATCCAGCATCTTAGCATTCATGCATGTGCATGTAAATAGTGTATAAAATATTGTAATTAGAGTCAAAATTATAGAATAAATAAAAGAAAAGAAAAAGAACAAAATATTGTAAATATTTTATGACCTGAAACCCCGAGACCTAGGCATCTTGATGAATAGGTCGACAAGGAATAAAGTAGGGGGAGATAAGGGCCAAAATACAAGAAAAATATACATTATTTTATTCATTCTTTATTCATTTTGGGACCTATTTTTGATTCCACTTTTTATACATCAAATAAAGAAACTTTGTACATGAAATTGTAGATAATTAAATAAAGAAAAATAAAAAATTGATTTCACCCAAAAATAATATACAGATAAAAAGTTATGGTCTGAATAAAACTCCAAAATCCCAACTTCCCAGACCCGTATCTCACAAATGAAAACTCCAAATGCATCAAACTCACCTTTAATTGTATGTAGTTTAAAATAAGCTATTTAATTGCGGTGGTTTCGCATTTGGCGGAGCTATGGTTTAAAAGTTGAGTTTTGGACCCTTATTGTATACTTGTACAGATTAAGAATAATCATTCTATTTTTTATTCATTATTTTTATAATTTTATATTTTTATAATTTTTAAATATTACTTATAATATATTTGTATATTAAAATCAGAATTTACAAAGAAAACACAAAATAAAAATACTTGTATATAATACATATACCTATACTTATACCTGTATAATTTATACTTATTAAATATACAAAACACATCAGAAAAATAAAATAAAAATATTTTTAAGTGTATAAAAGTATTTTATCAATTTATAAAATAATAAATAAAAATAAATAAATTAAATTCACAAAATAAAAATAAATTAATAATATATATAGGTAATATACCTATAAAGGGTATAAAAAGGAACTTGTAAAAATATACCTCATAAAAATAATTAAAAATCACCATAAAATACCTTATAAAATAATAAACACTTTTTTTATTAAATAACCTAAAAATAATAAAGTCACTTACTATTTTTATTTGAATTTACAAAATAATTTCTAGGGATTTTTCCTGGTTGGTCCACGTGGACCAACCAGGTGCCAGCCCTAGTTGACCCTGGTCAACTGGTCGTTCCCTAGCTCCAGTAGCCCTGTCAGGCCTAGTTTTTGACCGCTTTGGTGGATTTTTCTAGGTCAAGTCTTTCACCCATTCGCTTCGATTCCTTCTGCAAAACTTCTCCTCGACCATCCACCTTACTCGCTCAGTGATTGACTTAGGCATTGGACCCACGATTTGCATGATCCGCATTGATCTTTGAAGCACCCAAGTCATAGAGTCAAACCATATAAAATGGAGCTCCCTCTTCCCTTTCGAATTTGAACGCCTCTTTCCATAGGATTAGCTCCCTTTTCGTGCCTAATCGCAAGGAGAAGATGACAGCTCCCCTTTGCGACCTTTGGGTGGGTCGAGCGACGCCTGAGGTGCTTCCACCACCTCCCCCTTCGCCGGCGGTCTAGGTATACTTCCCTCCGGTGCTCCACCGTCGAGGCAGCCCCCTTTCCTTTCTTTTCTCTTGCATTTTCTTTGCCTTAGTCCTAGGAATATTTCGCCCCGCAAATCTTCCATTTCCATCTATGGAATCACCTTCCACGTACACCTCGCCGGAGTGCACCTCCAGCCGACCACCTTCGCGCCACTCCTAGCCGCCATTTCGCCACCGCGGGACCCAGGCACTTTGCCCTGGGTCCTCTCATACTTTTCTGTAGGTCAAAGGGCTTTGACTCGAGCCTGGGCTCATTTTGTGCCTCGCCGGAGTTCAATGGAGCTCTACAGCTCCGCCGCCCTCTTCCGCGAGCCTCGGCCACCGCCGAGGTGTTCTGGAGCCATCAGGAGATAGAGGAGGCCCGCAGGAAGTCACCGGGCATTTTTGGAAGCTTGAAGGACGCCGAAGAGGCTCGATCTGGCCGGGAGAACTTCGACACGTCGGAGTTCATCTCAGTTCTTCGTCTTGCCTCGCCCACCGTTGGATCTGGGCCACACCACACCGTATGATCCTCAGCCCGGATATAATCGTGGCCCTCCATCGCCGAAGCGTCATCGCGAGCGGAGGAAGCGACACGTATTTAAGTGAAAGCATCTGGGTCGTTCGCTTCTGCGCAAGCGTGGGTATTTTGCATATTATCCCCCGTAAGTTTTGTAATACTTATTTAGCCCGTAAACTTTCATATGAAGTGTTATAATTTTTGTAATATTTGCAAGTAGCCCCTGGACCTTTTTGTATATTGCATTCTAGTCCAAGCCACGTCACCTCACGTGACAAGTACACGTGAGGTGTGGGGTATTTTGCAAGGACCAACTCGCGGGTTTGCTTATTTCGATTCGGTCCAGGGATTTTGACATTTAGTGTATTATTTTTGGTTAATTTGCATAGTGACCCCTGGGATTTTTGGAAATTACATATAGGTCCTTCCCAAGCGCGTGCTAGTCACGCGCTTGGTTGGGTTATTTGCAGGCGCACCCCTGTGGGTCTTGATATTTGTAATTAATCCATTAAATGCAATATTTAGTTATATATTTTACGTGAAAATTACACTGAGGCCCTTGTTGTTCTTGTTTATTACATATATATACCCCTGCCAGGCCGTGTAGTTTTGTGTGCTTTCCATATTTATTTCACACATCATATTAACTCGAAAAATCACCAAAAAAATTAGCCTAGGCTCCTGTTGCATTGCTCATTTACGCCATATTTTTGCATTGCATTTTTATTGCATTTTTTATTTATTAAAAATAAAAAATATGCATTTTTGCTATTGTTTGCATTAGAAAATACTAAAAAAATATCAAATCTTTTTGAAAAATTCCAAAAAAATTATCTAAGGTCTATTTCAGTGTGTTTTAGTGTCAGTCCAAAAATCATTAAAAATTTCAAAACAAAAACCTTAAAAATTAGAAAATACCTAAAACTTCATAAAAATCTAAAAAATCCTAGAAAATTTCTAAAAATGCAAACTCAGGTTCTGTAGTTTCTCTATTTTATTATCTTTTTTTTAAAAATTAATTTGGGAAAATTTTGTCACTGTTTGCTATTTTTCATTCCCATTTTAATTTCGGCCAGTAGCTAATTTACTATTTTCTTGTATTTTGATTTTTAAAAATACCAAAAACATTCAGAAAATCCTCAAAAATCATAAAAACATTATAAAAATTATAAAAAGATCAAAAACATTTTATTTTCTGAATTTTGAGCATTTTTTCCTAATTTTTTTAAATATCTTATCACCTCTTTTCTTATATTATTTATATATTCTATTTATAAAAATCAAAAAAGTATAAATTATAAAAAGAAAAATATAAAATCAGGAAATTAAAAATCAAAATACAAAATTAAAAATTAAATTAAAAAAAATCAAAAATCAAAAACCCACAAAAACATTTGCATGTTTGTAGACATTTGATCACATATCTCACACACACACACACTTTGCTTGATCTATCCTGCCTTGCTCCCTGAGTTCGACCTCTACATACTTATACCTATACATCTTTTATGTAGAGTTAAAATAAATTTGACTCCACATTTATTTTTCATTGCTTGATTTATTTATTGTGGGTTCATTGTTGATTAATTAGGGATTTTGAAGTGGTCAAGACATCGACTGTTGGTTCGCCTTGTGAATCAACACGACCGCTCGAATTTCCTAGTTATCATGGGGCACGTGGAGGAGCGTCGAGGTGCGGCGAGCGCCGCGGTGGTAGTGACAGGGAAGAGTGGTGGCGGAGCCATGGAGGGTGGTTGTCGTCGATGTGTCCTTGCTCTTAATGGGGACGTCTCCTCTTATAGAGATCCAGGGAGATGAAGAAGCAGTGTGACGACGGGCGAGGGAGGCAGAGGCATTGTAGGAGGAATGGGAGCGACGGGGGTGTGGCGCCGGTGGTGCATGGGTTTCCTGGGAAGGGGAGGGGTCGTCGGCTGGAGGAATGAGATGGGGGTTGACGTCATTGCTGACGTTAGTGCCTCTATTTTTTATTTCAAATGATGGTGTCAACTATTTTATTGCGTAGCTATTTTTTGCAAGTGGGAGAGGAAGGGATAGAGGCCCCTTGGACCTCTTCCAAAAAGAGAAGTAAAAAAAACAAATAAAATTGTCATATATTTTAATATGGGTTTGGAGCTCATGCTCAAAAATAAGAATGCAATTATTTTTTATTTTTTAGATTTATTTCACAAGGAAATATTTATAGAATTTTTAGATGACTTGAAATGCAATGCATATGAAAATAACAAAATGAAAATTATGCGATAAATGAAGAAAAATACGATTGAATAAACGTGATTTTTGGAAAGGTATAAAAACATGATAAATCGTAGATTCATCAAAATCATAATTATTCGAGTTCTCAATAAAATGAAATCCGAAATATGAATTCTTCAAGATACATAAAGGGAATTCCATATCCATGGGAATTTAATGAACATCAATCCATTATCCATCTTTTGTGTCGTATCCATCTTTTGTGTCGAGCAATGAAAGAAATAGGGAGATGTAAACGAAATACAAAAAGAGAATAAGCACTTTTTCAACAAACTGTATCGCGATAACTATTGACAGGAAAATATCATATTTAACCATTCACTTTTCATTCTTTATCCATCCCGTCCATCTAGCTATGCAGATGGACAATCCGCGTGGGGAAAGGGACGTGCCCATCAATCATGTCAACAAGTCAAAGCACGTTGTCATCTAATAATGGTGCTTTTCATATCTTCCATGTCATGGCGATCCAAGGTAAGCTGCCCACCACTGAAATCACATCTTCTCCTTCTCGCTATTGCACCGGCACATGGTAAATTAGGATGCCGCCCCGCCAGCTTTTAAAAATTGCATACCAAAATCCGACAAAAGACAAGTGGATGCGGGAAAGCAAGAGAAGAACGTGCAGTTTGTCCACTTTATAAAAAGTTGGGGTTAATTGCTCAAAAGGGACTCGAAGTTTTGCATAAATATAAAAAGGGTAAACTACAGAAAGGGCCTCAAGTATTTACTGGTTCTCAATTAAGAGTTCCATCTGTAACAAAGAGGGATCTGATCTTATTTTTTTGTGTCAAATGTATGCCTATGTAAGCTGTAATGCCCTTTGTATGTCGATGTCAACTCCGAAATTAGAAAGTTCATGACACTCTTCGTTACATTATAAAGATGGGTTGCTTCATTCGAAATCGATGCATGATTGTGGCTCTTTCTTATAATTTACCTTATTTTTAATATAATATACTTGACACCATCTATTTTATATTAAAATCACAATTTTCTTAAACTTTAAAATAAAAGCCATCATAGAAATCGCATCTCGATGGTATCTTCACTAAATAATAAATATAATATTATAAATATCAAATTATAAATAATTGACTATAAGAAATCAGAGAAAATAACCCTAACTAGAGATGGATTAGATCTATCCAACTTAATTTACACATAAGAACAAAAGATAAATATTACTCTCCGCTATTATATAAAAGAGCTCAACTCGTCGAATTTGGCACTTGAGAACTTGTCGGAGATAACTGCTACAGCTCTCAGACCTTGTCTACACTCCTCATTCTTATTCGCACGTTCACGTTAGCTTTCTAGTTAACCTCTGGAAAGAATGAATTCCTTCATACACCCAGTTTCTTGGGGGTATATAGCAGCCCTCACTCGATTGTCGCGTATACTTCTTTCTTTCTCCGGTGTGAAGAGCGGAGTAAGGTAGATGATGAAAGAAAGGCAGGGCTAGTGCCAATGGACATGACTGACTGTTAAAAGGATCAACACAGGATATCTGAACTCAGATAGATAGGGAAAGACCTCACCATAGTCCATAGCTGAAGAAGAAGAAGGAATGGAGCGAAATCTGACCAGAAGGAGGGGGAAAAGAATCCACTTGGCTAAAAGGTAATAATCTGGTGCCTCTATCTTTAAAATTATCTCAATATGGTTTTGAGCTGTTGTGATTTAAGATCAGGAAGATCAAACAATCAACTATATCTCAATAGCCAAGAATATATTGAGATAAATCTTAAAGATCATGCACTATATTATTATCTTTTAAAGTTCATGTACAACATTGAAATTGATTGTATAGTTGGGAGACTTTTGAATAATATGCTCTCGTTCTTATCACCGCAGAAAACACAGAGGGTTGGAAGGAGGGGTACACCGATGTACCGGCCCAAACCAGTTCAACCCAGCAACCAAACATGCCCAGAGATTTGTGTAGTCGTATTCTATATCGTGGACTGTGAGCCAACTAATGGCTACAAGGCCAATCTTTCATCGTCCATCCGGCGGATAATATCCAACTTAAGTTCCCAATTACCTAACAAAGGGAAAGAGATGTAACGTGAGGTTTACGTTACGCGGGTAGTGCTGTGCTACGCATGGCATATATATGTGGAAATCTCAATATAGGATCCCTTCATGCAGGTTGGGATTAGTCCATCTGATCGACATTAAATCCCATGTCACATTCAATCTGATCAAAGATGCTTAATCCCTCAACCATTCAGATGCCAATGGTGGAAATTTCAAACTTTATTTGCGTACGGCACCACCAAAAAAAGACTTCAGGATGAGGACGGCCACTGAGCTCCAAAACAATAAACCCCAACAGCGAATTTTCCAGAATAAAACGATAAAGACGCGAAATAAACAATCTCAGAATAAGATGGTCAAATTATAATCACTTCATCTGCTATACATGAATAGAGATAAACCGGAACAGGAAACAGTATAATCTGGAGCGAAGAAGAGAATCTCTGGGCCATATATGTGCGTTGGTCAAACAGTAGAAGGGTCCCACACGCTTGTATTATATTGAGCAATAACCAAAGTATTTCAAACCACAAGATCCCCATCGTCTCCTTATATAAGAACATCATAATGGGTGCGCTTACAAGAGTCGCCCCCAAGTCAAGGAGAAGGAAGTGAAGATGGTTTCAAGGAGAGGTCTCCTCCAGTTTCTGATGCATGCTCTGCTCCTCATGCTGTTCTTCTCGTCCCTCCACTCCTCCCATGCTGCTGCACAGGTGTGTGTGTGTCTACTAATATCAGAAATTTTTCTAAGATATTTCATGGAAATATTGTTGTTTATGTTGGTTTTTTATTCTCGAAGGTGCGAGGACAGGGAGAGAAGAGGCCTACGTATAGAGAGATGGTGTCGTACCATATCGACTACATCAACAAGCATGATCCCTGATCGAGTACCTCTATGATAGGCTATGTTTTTGCCTTCCATGTATATCTTTCAGAAGGGGTGATGGTTGTGTGTGTAAACTCGTGGGTTTATCAGCATCTGGTTTGCTGATTTGATCTGATTGTATAGTGAAGAGGTTTGAAGATTATGGATCTGACTCTACTTAAGGTTCACAGTGGATCTTGGGAGAGGAAGATCTGAAATTCTGGAACTGGGTCTTAGGATTGTGACTGGAATTAGATAGGAAATTATAGTATTATTCTCTGTATTAATTCATGGCGTTAGACTAGTTTTATTTCTGAATATATGAACCACTTATATGTTCCAAATCAGAATACTCCGTCAGTGTCCCTGATAATCTCTTAAACAAACGGCGCCCACAGTTGGAACCGAAATCGAACATAAAGAAAAATAATATATTCATGATTTGGTTGCAGCTGAGATATTAAAGCCTGGAGTGATTGTGTGCCGATAATAGACCTTATTTAAACTAACCTGAGACTGAACTCAGATAGAAAATATTTTATTAAAAAACCTGCTGATTTCTGAGTGTAATCGGACTTCATAGAATTATAAAAGAGGGACAGGTTTGGGAGTTGAGATCAGAAATGAATCTGTGTTCACTGCATGAAATAGGGACATGTTTACTGATTATATTCCAAGATCGACAGATGGTCATGGTTTCTAATTAGAATACTTCTTTTTATCCAATGCAGCAGCTCAAATATCCTATCCCAGTCTTAAAAACACATCCAGCTGCAGCCTACATGTCCAACCCATGATGGCCAACACTAGATAATTGAGTAAAGCCTTCAATGACTAATTAGCAATCACCCAAACTTACATGGGAGAAAATAAGCTCAGACCCGAGTGCGACCAGACAAGAGGGCAAAACGTCTCAGCAGAATAATAGATAGATGGCTCGATGATAACCCTGGATCTAACACAGAAGCACCGAAAGGAGCAGCATATGGGAACTGTTCCCACTAGTCTACCAGGCATGCCAAAACACTACCATGAATATGAAAACTATGCGTTTTTTTCCCATTTTGATTATCATGCGTTTGAGCATTCTATTGCTGTTCTATTTTCAGATTCTGATTAATGTATTGCCTAGCATATGAAATATATGGGCTTATCGAAAAAGATTTCTATCTTATTCCTTTTTACTTGTATTGTTATATGGAAACTTGGTGTATGATCGAAGTTCTGTAAAAACTTTGGTGTAGGATCCGCATCACATGTATTATTAATATCTTATTTCTTTTTACTTGTACACAAACTTGATGTGTAACCTACTCAAGTTGTGGAAAGCCTTTGATGTGTGATCCAAATATTATAAATGGTTGAGTTATTCATGACAAATAACTGAGATTATTGATTAGTCAATCAACTTGGTCGATCGAGAATCTTGAGTCGAGAAACTTGGGTTACGGTTTTCACCTTGAGTGCCTGTTCGGTTGGGAGGTTACCCCCCACTTTGGGTGGGTAACCCCCCAAAACCCCCACTTTTAACCCACTAGTGGGGCCCACTTCCTTCCCATCAAAAAAATTATATATTATACCATCATATCATCTAAAAATCATAAAATACTCAACTTCTACTCACTATTCCAAACTTCAATACAATCACATCATAACAACCACCTACTTTTTCAAATTTCAATACAATCATATCATAATAACTACCAACTTTTTCAAATTCTAATACAATCACATCACACAAACCCTCGAAACCCTTAACCCACCAACCAAACACACAAACACAAAACCGGGTTATCCATCCCTGGATAACCCACGAACCAAATGCACCCTTAAGGGTTTCCACCTTAGTATAACTGTGAAGTGTGATTTCTTTTTGGTGATTGATCATCCGTGGTTGAAAAAAAATCTATATTTTTTCTTTTGTTGTTATTTCTGATATTAATATCCGTCCCTATAGTATTATCACCTTATATGTTTTCACATGTAATTAGCTAGTGTTAGGACATTCAGTTAGAATTTAGAGACTAAGCACATGCATTTTTTTATCAAAAAGCTCATAGTATTGGAAGCAAGTTTATTACACGTAAACTTTATCTTTATTCTCAAAATTATTAAGTATTAAGTACAAAAGAAGAAAGCACAACTAGATTCTTGTTGTCAAACATCAAAATTATTTTCCAAGCCCTTTAGTACTACACGTGATTGAGTTGTTACTCTTGAACTTAATTGCATACTAAGTTTACACATATATGGTTGTAAGGTATTGCTTGTCACTTTAATGTTATAAATAATGACTAATTAAGCAACCCTTGTCACATGGAACATAACATATACATGTAATGCATGTTAGGCCCTCGTAATGTGACTGAATCTCTTATCCTTTCCTTATAGAAGTTCGAGTTCAGACACCGGTCAATATAGCCAAAGTCTTTCGTGTTCATGGCGTCCTTGGGTTATTATATTTTGAATTTGCATGAGTACTCTTACTAACTTGCATAACATAATTTCTTTATCACTTCAAGACATTTGTCGGTTTTCGATAATTCTCAATATCAAGGATTATCGCATATCTTAGACTAAATTAAAGTGGTTTGGCTCTGAAACACGTCGTGAATTGGGATCGGTTATTTGAAACATCTACATTCTCGTCTCAACTTACTTTTAGTCTGGTGACAATAACTTGGGTTTGAGTTACTTAGTATACGTACAATTGCCAATCTTAGCATGCTATATAAGTACGTTGGCATTATAAAATAACAAAGAAATCTATGCCAAAATCACTTGATTATCTTTTTGTAATTTGGAACTAACCATCATAAACATGTTATAATTACCATTCAATAAGTTCATGCAACTTATTCACAAAGTTAGAGCAAGCCAATGGCATTTATTTCATAATTATAGGAGCAAAAAGTCGATTTCTACCACCAATCAATGCGATAACACTCATATTAGAAACCCATGTTAAAAAAAGCACTAATAGGATCTAAAAATTATTTAGGATCTAAAAATCATTTTATTAATTAAAAATGCATAAATAATATTCATACTGAAAACATGAATTAAAACATCACGATCAATTGATGCACCAACTTATTTTTCATTATTTTTTGATTTTTTTGAAATGAAACCTTAGGGGATTTAGATCACCATGTATCACCATGTTGTCATTCTAAATTCAACTTAATTCGAGACTTCTATCATCTGCATCAAGACTACCAAATTTTTAACGGTCTCAAAATTGTTGAAATTGACCCTTTTTAGATGAACATGTTAGGAATGTTTATTTTGCATGAAACTTGAAACAGTTATTCCCCTCAACATATTAAGTAAATCCCCCAACCTTTAATTCAAAAAAAGTAAAATAAATAATCGAAAAATAGGATGGGTACAAGGAGTTTCCTACACCCCATGCTCCCTGTCCCCAAAGTATATATATTGGTTGTTTTTCCGTCTCCATAAATCATTGAAAGTTTCAAAGTGTCAATATATACTTTTTACATTTTTATGAGGGTTTTCTTAATTTTATGATCTTAGACACTCATTGTTATCAAAAAGTAGACTTCTAAGAGTATTTTTTCTCAATTTTACAAGCATCAAAATGATTTAAAAAATCGTAGAATGAATCTTAGATAGTCGGGTGGCATGTGCCTATTTTATCCAAATTATTTCTCTCCTCGATCTGGACATTAAAAAAGGACCAAATACAATTCAAGAGGGGGGTTGGCATCTTTGTAATTAACATCTTAAGATCCGATAATTCAGGATTTAAAAAAACATTATATAATTGATTATAAATTTTGACCAAATCTCAATAACTCAAATATCTATGAAACCATGGCTCGAATTCAAAATCCAATAGAGGGATTTTCCAGATTAAATTTAAGAATACCAAAAAATAAAAAAAAATAGCGCAGTTTTCGATTTGGTTTTCTCGATCCAATCAGATCATCTCTGATTGAGCCTAATTTTAGGTGTAGCTCATATACATATATGGATTAACATACTCAACTTTCACATTTGAGTCAAACATTGATAATTACAATTTGACCATGAACATTGCGCATATTGAACTTGTGAATGTTTTTCTCATGATTAAAAGTGGAGAGATCTTTGGTAATCACATCAGCAACTTGGTCAGTTGTCTCAATGTATGGAATGATCTACACTATCAATATGATCTATAATAAAATGTCTACCAACCTCCATGTGTTTCATTTTGTTGTAGACAACAACGTTTTTTATTGGCCAGATTTATGGAAGTCTTGTAGAGACAAATGAGCTTCGCAGGCAACCCAGCATGGATGCCCATGTCTAGTAATATAATCTTCAACTAGAGTCGTTCATTAGCGCCATTAGAAATTGCTCAGTACTCAGCCTCAATGCTTGATATGGCAACTGCAAGATCACTCGTATTAGTACCCAATCTTTTATCTGATTTCCGCTCTGTTCCAATAACAAAATTAGACAAGATACCATCTTGTAGGGCTCGTCGAGATCTTTCCAATGAGTCCAAGAACGTCGAAATATGAGTCTGTATGCGAGAGATACACACGAAATACGGACGGGTTGCGGCTATAAGGACCTGGATTTGAATCGGATCCGTTTAAAGGTGACCCCCTATATAAGGGGAGAGTTGAGCTAAGTGGTCAGACCACTTAGCCACTTCGTCTGAGCCACCACCACCTCGTCGGAGCGAATTTCTGACCACCGATCATACGAGGAAGTACGACATTTCGAAGAGCTCGCAACATGGATCTTAGTAGACACACTAGTATTTCACGAAACGTCGTGGAACTCTCATTCTACCGAAGGAAGTTCGTGGGAGAACATTCCCATAGGTAAATATTTACTCTTTGTTGTTGTTGATCCCGCGTGATTTTCGTACCACGAGTCTTGTGTAGTGTCTAGAACACACAGGCGGTGTCAGAACCATGTTTTGATGGGTTTTGTATCAAAACTCGTTTTGTATCGCTTTGTATTTTTGAGATTTTTCATTGAATGGATGGATGCATGGAAAAGATAAAAATATGATTGGTATATGGGTAACAACAAGAACACAGGGGTACAATTCAGTTCATGATCGGAGAAACTTTGTGGATGTCGTCGGAAATGAATCTGACTACTATCCAGGAAGATGATCGATCATGCCTGATCGATCACGTCCTGATGTCTGATCGATCATGCCAGCCTAGAATGATTGATCATACACAGTTGACTGGTCGATCATCTCGGAATGTGGACCCAAATGGAATTTAAATTTGATTAATTTGATTCTAAAAAATACATAATCATTTAGGACATTACAATATATGTTAAACATGTGGAATAATGGGTATGAGTCACTAAATAATGGAATGGGTCCATTATGAGTAAAAGTGATCTATAATTGATGCAGTGAGTCTAGGTGAGTTGAGAGTATCTCAAGCATCGTTCGAAAAATCAAGGGGGTGTCTAGATCTTTGTATTTACACATGAGTTCAATGGACATCTTTCTTGTTGGGTCCTTTTCCATGCTGCGGTAATTTAATCTTAAGTGGCATTTGGGTAGTGGAGTATACGCCGCCAAAGTAGGGACATAGACCCTTAGGGTCCATGATAGAAGCTTAGGCACCATGAACCCAACAATTACGTTGGTTGGAGGACATGTCCGGTGCTAATTTGATGGTGTTCGGTCTCAGTACTTGTGTGTCTTTATCCCATTACTTAGAGAGTGCGCTAAGCACTCATGATTGATAATTTATTGCTTTACTTTTTCACTTAGAGTTAACTTTTGTGTACCGGCTGGTGTAGGCCGCATTGGTTTCCGGATGGAGAATTAAGAGGGGGGGTTCCGAGAAATGTGGTTATGCAAGTTGGGAAATAGAGCAAATGAATTGGCCTCTTGTGTATAAGGATGATTGGGATATTCGATGAGTTTTTCGACTATGGTATGAATGATCTCAGTGATCGGTGCTCTATCTCGTGCCCTACGCCACCGTAGAATCTTACACATGGGTAGTGGACTTGGACGGTTCGCGAGGATTTACGAGTTGGAAATCGATTTAGAAATAAGGGTTATGGTGGATCAAGTGGAATACTTGGGTATTTAACATGAGAATTACAGTTTGGTATGTGAAATCAGTGGATGCGTTGGGAACTTAGTTAGGATGCATTGTACCCCACAGCAAGCCAACAGAGCCACTCCAATCCTAAGATTTTCTTAGTGTCTTAGAGTCATAGTGTAAGGTCCCATGTGGACTAAGACCACAGATTATTCGTGATTCTTGTGAACTTAATAATAATAGAATTGATAATGATATGAGTGAGGTCTTCTTAGTGAGGAGTGGTTATCCAGTTAGTTTCTTTTGCACATTTTCAATACCTTACTTGTTGTAGTTTTTCACCGTACTAGGCAACTTTGCTCATAATGTACCTTTGCATTGAATCCGTAGGTTCTCAAGAGCAGTCGCAACAGTGAGCGGCTCTTGCTTGGAGGCTTATTTTTGGGCAACTATAGTTTTTGTGGTACAACGCGGTAGTTACTTTTACAATTTACACTTGTATCATTTTGAGAGACATGAGATGTACAATGTATGTATGGACACACATTTTGATGCATATCTGACTAGTACAATGTGGACTTATGTGGACGTGTGATATGTAATGGATAATGGATATGATGTGGATGAATTTTTTTTAAATTGTTGTCTTTTAGGCATATTCTTTCCTGTTTATATTATATTACGTGTTTCGAATGTACAATGTATGCACGTGGAACTGGTTTGCCGAGTACTCGGATCTTAGAGATGGTCATCACAACAACTACATGTTGATTCTTGCTTCTCTAGATAGCAAGGTTACCACCTAAATAAATGATATAACAAGAAATGGATATTTATTCACCAATAGAGCATGCCCCAATCAATGTTAGTATTACCCTTATATATCTAAGCTTCTATTGAACGTTAATCCCTTACCAAGATTCTTTCTTATGTACCCTAAAATTCAGGAGACATCATTCATATGAGTTATGGAAGGAGCATGAATAAACTGGTTAGAAATGATCACATCATAAGTGATGTCAACTCTACTAGGATTAGATATATCAGCTTGCCAACAAGTTTTGATACATGTTCTTTTTTATTTCTCCAAGTTTCTCGTTATCGTTAATAATGAGCCAGTGGTTTAATTCAATATGAGCAGAGGATGTCTAACTTCTTAGTTTCCTATTTTCCTTCAAAAGATCAAGGGCATGCTATCTCTGAGTTAGATGCACTCTATCTTCAACACTGACAATCTCAATATCAAGAAAGTACTTTAGCTTCTCTAAGTCTTTAAATTCTAATTCAGAAGTAAGTTTGGCTTTTGATTTTTGAATATCCATCTTCTCATCACCTGTAAATTCATATCATCTGCATAAATGAGAAAGACGGAGGTTATTCCCTTATCATGCTTGACAAATGGAATATATTCTCTATTTCCTTGTCTATATCGTTTGAAAAGCATGACAACACGAAGGTGTTCAAACCAATCTCTAGGAGATCACTTAAGACCATACAAGACAATCTTCAATTTACATCATTTACCTTTCTCTTCATATCTAGTAGACAGTGCCCATTGCATGCTAGTAGCTCGGGCGCACATCAACAGCAGAGTGGAAGACTAGCTGGGTGTTCCGAACTATTTCGGGGCTCAGGATTCTGACATGAAGACCGCGACTTTCAGTGAGCACCACAACATGTATTCAATGTTGTGGGATCTAGCACACCGCCACGAGGGTAGCTGAATGTAGTGACATAGGAGCATGCTCATGCTGCTGCGTCAGTTGTCAGAGGTATGATTTCAGCATATGGGTTTTCTTTACATGCACTGTTTGATTCAGGGGCAACATATTCCTTCCTTGCATATCATATGGTGCCCACATTAGGGAAGTCTGTGATGAGGGCTTCATCCATGTACTGCATCAAGGGCCTAGTGGCCTAATTGTTTATCATCTACCACGTAGTGGAAGATGTAGCCATATAGATAAATGAGCCTGAGATGCCCGCATTCCTACCGTTGATTCAGTTAGAGGACTTTGGTATAATTTTAGGCATGGACCAGCTACATAGGCAACATGTGTGCCTGGACTATTTTGGGAAGACGATGGTCGTCCATTTACCTGGAGTGCTGCCAATTTAGTTTGAGGGACGCACTTCTGATGGTGGGATCAAGTGCATCTCCGCCTTGAGGGCACACTAGTTTCTCAGCTAGGGTTGTGTAGCCTACCTTGCCCATGTGATAGACTCAACCACACAGGATCACATGATCGATGATGTTAGAGTCGTGCATGAGTTTCCTGATGTGTTTCCAGATGACTTACATAGACTACCACCACTGAGGGAGATAGAGTTCGATCATGCTATTGCCAGCGACACAACCGATCTCTATCCCTCCATATAGGTTGACACATGTTGAGCTCAACGATCTCAAAGTGCAGTTACAAGAGCTATTGGAGAAAGGATTCATCCACCACAATACATCACCATGGGGAGCACTAGTCCTCTTCGTAAAGAAGAAAGATGGATCCTTGAGGCTATGCATAGACTACAGACATCTGAACAAGCGAATGGTCAATAACCGTTATCCTCTCCTACGAATTGGCGATCTGTTCGATTAGTTATAGGGAGCAGCAGTGTTATCCAATATCAATCTGGATCAGGATACCACTAGTTGAGGATCATGGACATGATGAAGTCTGCTTTCGTGCAAGATATGGTCACTATGAGTTCGTGGTGATACCCTTCAGACTTATGAATGCACCTGTCACATTCATGGACATGATGAATCGAGTCTCCCATCTGTAATTGGATAGGTTCATGATTGTGTTCATTTATGATACCTAATATACTCCCATGATGAGCAAGAGTACGAGTCGCATCTCCGCACTGTGTTATATACACTTCATGAGCATCAGTTGTATGCTAAGTACAACAAGTATGAGTTCTGATTTTCTGAGATGGCATTCTTAGGCCACATAACTCTAGGGGCGGCGGTGTTAGTTTACCCAACCAAGATAGAGGTAGTTGTATCTTGGGAGCAGCCCAAGACGGCTACAGAGGTCCACAGTTTCCTTGGCCTCACCGGATACTGCAGGAGATTTGTCAGAGAGTTCTCTCAGTTGGCCCAACCCCTCACGTGGTTGACGCAGAAGGGTGTGTCAGATTTCTGGAGTGACAAATGTGAGTTGAGCTTCTATATGCTCAAGGAACGATTGACTTCCATGCCCATTCTCACCCTTCCATCTAGTACCTTTGGATTTCATGGTTTACATTGATGCTTAGGGTTAGGCATTGTGCATATGCAGCAAGGAGATGTTGTGTCTTACGTGATAGCTGAAGAGTCACATGCACATCTATCCCACTCCCAACTTGGAGTTGGCAGTTGTAGTCTTCGCACTGAAGATATGACGCCGCTATTTGTATGGGGTGTTTTTTGAGATCTTCACCGACTACGAGAGACCTGAGTACATTTTTAACCAGAAGGAGCTGAACAAGAGGCAGAGACAATGGATAGAGTTGCTGAAGGTCTACAACTATACCATCTCTTACCTCCTTGGTAAGGGGAATGTGGCGGCAGATGCCTTGAGAAGGCGGTCACTGATGAATCCACATTTCATCATCTTTATTCTATGATTTTGGCACCAAAAACCCTAGCAAATGCCTGTAAATAACCTTAAAATCATCATCTTAGCATTCATGCATGTGCATCATATTAGTGTATAAAATACTGTAATTAAGGCCAAAATTATAGAATAAATAAAGAAAAGAAAAAGAATAAAATATTGTAAATATTTTATGACCCGAAACCCCGAGACCTAGGCATCTTGATGAATAGGTCGACAAGGAATAAAGTAGGGGGAGATAAGGGCCAAAAGACAGTGTAAATACCTATACTCTTTATTCATTTTGGGACCTATTTTTGGTTCCACTGTTTATACATCAAATAAAGAAACTTTGTACATGAAAGTTGTAGCTAATTTTATAAAGAAAAATACAAAATTGATTTCACAGAAAAATAATGTACAGATAAAAAGTTATGGTCTGAATAAAAATTCAGAATCCCAACTTCCCAGACCCGTATCTCACAACTGAAAACTCCAAATGCATCAAACTCACCTTTAATTGTATATAGAAGAAAATAAGCTATTTAATGGCGGTGGTTTCGCATTTGGCGGAGCTACGGTTTGAAAGTTGAGTTTTGAACCCCTATTGTATACTTGCACATATTAAAATATTCAATTTATTATTTATTCATTATTTTTATATTTTTATATTTTTATAATTTCATAAATATTACTTATAATAATTATGTGCATTAAAATTAGAATAAAAATGCTAAGAAAATACAAAATAAAATACACACATATTTGATACATAGGTATTATACCTGTACTTATATCTATGTAAAATATACTTCTATTTTATTAATTATACAAATTATATCAGAAAAATAAAATAAAAATATATTTGTGAACATAAAAGTATCTTATAATTTTAGAAAATAGTAAATAAAAATAATGAAATTAAAATACACAAAATAAAAATTAAATACTTAAAATACATATGTATTATACCTATCTAAGGCTAAAAAGTGAACTTATAAAAATATGCCTCATAAAAATAAATAAAAATCATAATAAAATACTACATAAAATAACGAATATTTTTTATTTTATAATCATTAATTAATTCGGTCTTTTCTATTTTTTATTGAATTTATAAAACAATTATCAGGGATTTTCCCTGATTGGTCCACGTGGACCAATCAGGAGACGGCCCCAGTTGACCCAGGTCAACTTGTCGTCCTCCCCACCTACCCCTGTCAGACGACCTGGTTTTTGGCGTTTTTGGCGGGCTTCTCTAGGTCGCATCTTTCACCCATTTGCCTCGATTTCTTCTGCAAATCTCTCCACCTACCATCAAGCTTGCTCGCCATGCGATTACATCGGGCTAAGCATCACTGTGGCACAAGATTTTTCTTGGTCTTTGGACCCCTGCAACTCAGGGTCAAACCAAATAAGAGAAGCCTCCGACCTTGCGATTGAATTTTGAACAAACTCTCTGGTCCACCCCTCGCGCCTAATCCTATCTCCAAAGCTTCCTGGAGGTGACAGCTCCACCACGAAGCCATCAGCCAAGGCAGCCGAGGTCGGAGGTGCTTCCACCACCTCCCGCGAGTACGTCGGTCGAGGTACTTTCTTCCCTCTGGTTCCGGCCATTGAGGGCCCTTTCCCCGTCATTTCTTTCATGCATTTTACTCCTGTTAACCTAAGGATGAAAAGCCCTCAAAAAAATTAGAGTTCCATCGACTCAATCGTTCGATCCATCACTGTGGCCGGAGCGCACCTCCGGCCGTTCGTCGCCACCGCGTGTTACGCCTCCCCACGACCATCCAAGGGTCCAGGCAGTTTGCCCTGGACCCTTTGACCATTTTTGCAGGTCAAAGCTGAAGTGAAGACATCTGGAGCTCGAGTTTTGAGCTCGCCGGAGCCAACGAAGCCTCACAGCTCCGCCAGCCCCCAGCGAGCACCACGGCCACCGCCGTGGCTTTTTGACGACTCCAGGAGAAAGAGAAGACCCTCTGGAGCATCCCCGACCCTTTTGCGAGCCCAAATGCCGCTGGAGCCGGACGGAGGAGCTCGGAGAACTTCGCCTGGCCGGAGCTCCTCCGTGTTCTTCCATTCGCCTTCGCCACCGTTGGATCGTGGTGGAGCGCCAGATCGTGCAGCCGCCGTCAGATCTTCCCGCGCCTCGACCGTCGATCATCCTCGAAGATCTGATCGTAGCCGCCCATCCGCGAACCGTCATCGGTCCCGGAGAAGCCGACACGTGTTTAAGTGAAGTGCCCCTCGCCGCTGGATCGAGCCTCGTCCCCAGCCGTTGGATCGCCACCACGTGTCACGAGCACCCGCTCCGCCGTCGGATCACGCGTCGAGGGTATTTTGCATATCAACCCTCGCGCATTTTGTATTTACTGTTTAGTATTTAAACTTTCATCTGTAGTTGAAAAACTTTGGGTTATTTGCATGTAAGCCCCTGCACTTATTTTTATTTACATCTAGATCCTCCGCCACGTCACCTCACGTGACCTGCACACGTGAGGTGGTGGGCTTTTTGCAAGGACCCCCCTGGGGTTTAGTTATTTTAGTTTAGTCCCAAGATTTTGGAATACAGTGTAAAACTTTGGGATATTTTGCATCGACCCCCTGATAGTTTCAAATATTGCATTTTGGTCCCTGCCAGGTGCGTGCGAGTCACGCGCCCTGGGGGGCAATTTACACCGAGACCCAGGCAGGTTTTGTAATTGTTGTTTGGCCCTAAAAATTGAATATTTAGTTTAAAACTTTGTGGAAAATTGCATGTGAGCCCCTGGATGTTTGAGAAATTGCAAATATATCCCTGCCAGGCCTGTTAATTGTTTGGATGCTTGTTGTAATTATTTAAATTATCTTTTTACGTCCAAAAATTCCACAAAAATAGGGTTTAGCTCCTGGATACTTGTATTTTGACGCCCTAATTTTAGTTTTTGATTTTATTTTATTTTTATATTTATTAAAAATCAAAAACATGCTTTTTCTCTACTGTCTAGCTTAGAAAATACCAAAAAAATATTAAAAGGTCTTGAAAAATTCCAAAAAATTACCTAGTGTCTTATTAACCTATTTTAGTGTCAGTCCAAAAATCACTAAAAATCTCAAAGGAAAAACACTAAAAATTTGAAAACATTCAAAAACTTCAAAAAAAATATAAAATGAAAGAAAACTCCAAAAATTACAAACTCAGTTCCTATTTGTTCTAGATTTTATTCTCTTTATTTTAAAATTAGTTTGAAAAATTTTGGTTGCTGTTTGTTATTTTTAACTTCCATTTTACTCACAGCCAGCACTAATTTCACTGTTTTGCTTTATTTCAGTATTTAAAAATACTCAAAAATCACAAAAATAGTAAAAAATCCTAAAAATATCAAAAACATTTTATTTCTGAATTTTTGGATATTTTTGCACATTTTTATAAATACTTTGTCTTGTCTTTTCTTACCTTGTCCTTATTTTCTAATATCCAAAAAGAAAAAAAAATATATAAAATATGAAATATAAAAATCAGAAAATTAAAAAGCAAAATACAAAATTAAAAATTAAATTAAAATAAAAAATATTAAAAATAAAAAACTCACAAAAATTTCATTGTTTGCTTGCTTAGCGTAAACACTACACACATTCACTTGTGCATCAATTTTTGAACTACCCTATTTGCTCACTGTGTTCGAACTCTCTGCATACTTGCCCTTTACATCATTTGTGCAGAGTTAAAAATAAATTTTAACTCCACATTATTTCTAATTTATTGATCTCTAGTGTGGGTTAATTGTTGATTAATTTCAGATTTTGTGTGGTCAAACACCGACTGTTGACTCGCCTTGTGAGTCGATACAACCACACGGAATTCTGAGATTATCAGTCACTCATTGAGAGTTCAACGTCTTGGTTGCAGACTTTGGATGTGCTCATTACAACAGTCGGTGGTATCCATTTGAGCGCACATATGATGCAGTTATTGTGCCGATGAAGTACAGTAGCTTGTGGGATATGATTGTCTAGGGGCAACAAACAAACTAGAGGATACAAGACTTGAACCACATATACCTGAAGGATGAATTTGACGGTGTAATGCCCTCAGATCCGGGCACCCGTTTACGATGCATCAACAATATTACATTCACAAGTGATTGCATCAAGTTATTAAAAATCAAGGGAAATTTTTTGTGTTGCTATTGCATATGACATTCAATCCACATTCACAACCACATAACCAATAAAGACATGTGCCACCAGAATTTTATTCCATTAATTTCCATATTCTTATACATGTACAAAAGGGATGACAATGTATACATATATCTCAAAATACATACATAAGAGAAAGCAAATATTTACAATATGATTTGAACAAAAACTACAACAAAAGAAACTGTACCATCTAGAATATACCCGATCGCCATGAATCATCAACCCGCTACTGTGTTGTAGGCTGCTTGCCTGCCAAAACATGCAAGCAACAAAAGGCATCATCGAGTGCTGGTACTTCCTAAAAACTAACTAAAATGGACATGTATTTAAAGTAGTTACAAAAAAAACAAGTAGAAATGCATGCTATTTAACTTTTAACAACTACCAGTAATGTAATTCCCATGATTTTTCATTGACCCAGTATTTTATAAATATAACATTTAAAATAGTAGTTGATGGTCCATACTTATATATTATTCTTTTGTCATTTAGATCTCATGCTTGTTGGTCTTGATTATGAGATGATGAGATTCAATCTAGTTGTCAATTCTATCTAACTTTTCGAGTCTAGTGGACAGTCCGTGGTCTTCGGTCTGTATGTGACCTCACACTATGATTCTAAGGCGTGAATAATGCCTTAGGGTTGTGATGCCTCTGTAGGCATGTGGTCTTGTGTAATGCATCCTAATTAAGTTCCCAACATGTCTACTAACTTATAGTGATTCTGGATCCAACTTAATTATAGTCAACTCTGGCTAACACAACTTAACATTGATTTCATTTCTTAACCAAGATCTACTATAAGTCTATAACCCATTCATCTTTGACTGTAACTCCTCCAATTCTCAACTGTTGGATGTAACCCTAGATGATTCACATGTAGCCATATGAGATTCAGATGTAACATCGCCAAGTCTATTGACAAAAGTAAAAAAATCAAGAGGTGAGGAAGTCTCCTAAGAGACTCTTCTGTCTCACCCTCTTATTGGAAGTGTGGTTCAATAGAGGGAAAGATCTACTCCAAAACTATGCCCTTGAGATGGGTGAGAGAGACTCTCCGAAAAAGTCACTCTAGAAATGGGCCCGACTAGTACGAGCTAACGCGTTCGTACGAAAAATTAAAACCGAGGATCCCCTGCATAGGTATGTTAAAATAGAGGGGGTCAGGCGGATTGGTCAAAAGTTGGGATCCCAACGAGGTGTAAAAACACTACGAGCTCGCGTAAAAAAACCGTACGAAAGTTTGGGATCCTAGGCTCACGCACTTGGCAGTCGTTGTCGTAACTGGATTTCCTTTCCTCCATCCAGTTGAGGGTCACCGCACCCTCATACGACCAGGTGTAAGGGTCACTATGACCGGCATAATTTATTAACGTCATCGATTCACCATTATATTTACTTTTGACTTAATGTGCCACCCAACTATCAAAACCAATTTCTCATACTACACAACCATCCTTTAACATACTTCTATTTGTTTTGTTTATGCTTGACAAATCTACATTCTTTTAAATGCTCGTCTTTTCAAATCTCTTCTACATGTTCCCTTCGGTTAACAGAGGTATGTTTAATTGTATAGTTTGTATATATATATACCTCTCCAAGTTGAATACCCAAATCATTACTATTGTGATAATTAAATTTGGTTCTGCATGTGTTATTATTGTAATGAGATGACTGCATACCATAATCGTGGATGTATCATATCAAGAGTCGCCGGTATTTTTTTTCTAAATTAGAATATGGCAGACAATGCTGGATAATGGCAGCAACTTTTAGAAACATACGAGATGATAGTGGCTTCCAATATTTGTAGGATCTTTTGGACCCAATGGGCTGTAAAGGTATTCTTATGTATGGAAGTGGAAGAGTATCTCCATGGATTTTGTCACATCATTGTTGCGCACCCTAGATGGGCATGATGTGATATGGGTGATCATTGACTAGTTGACCAAGTCAGCACATTTCATTCCAATCAACATGAAATGTACTCCAGTCGAGCTAGCCAGATTATACATCCAACATGTCATTCGGCTGCATGGGATACCCAAGGAGGTCGTGACATATAGTGATTCACACTTTACCTCACAGTAGTGGAGAGAGTTCATGAGAACCTTGAAGATCGAGCTACATTTGAGTTCAAATTACCACCCATAAACAATCGGGCAGTCCGAGAGGACCATCCAAACTTTGGAGGATTTGCTATGAGAATGCACTACTGAGTGGAAAGGAACCCGGAAGGATCACCTTCCACTAGTTGGATTCACATACAACAACATCTATCTTGCCAGCATTTGCATGGCACATTTCGAGGCCTTTGTATGGGGATGACGTATCACTCCTATGCATTGGCAACAAGGGGGTGACAATACCTTGTTCAACATCTAGATCATAGAGGAGACATCTAGAGTTGTGCAGACTTCTAGGAAGAGATTGTTAACCACGCAAAATAGTTAGAAGAGCTATACCGACCAACTTTAGGTATAGTATCTTAAATTCATACCTTAAAAGATTTTACTCTTAACCAACCTTGTGTGTCTAAAATATTCCTCAGAATCACAGGTTGGAGACTTTGTGTTCCTACGAGTATCCTCGATGAGGGATGTGCAACAGTTTGGTGTTAAAGGAAAACTTGCACGGCACTTTGTGGGACTATTCACAATCTTACCCCGAGTTGGGAAGGTGGCCTATGATGAATCCACATTTCATCATCTTTATTCTATCATTTTGGCATAAAAAACCCTAGCAAATGCCTGTAAATAGCATTAAATATAGCATCTTAGCATTCATGCATGTGCATCCCATTAGTATGTAAAATACTGTAATTAATGCAAAAATTATAGAGTAAATAAAAGAAAATAGAAAGAATAAAATATTGTAAATATTTTATGACCCAAAACCCCGAGACCTAGGCATCTCGATGACTAGGTCGACAAGGAATAAAGTAGGGGGAGATAAGGGTCAAATACCTATATTATTCTATTCATTCTTTATTCATTTTGGGACCTATTTTTAGTTCCACTTTTTATACATCAAATAAAAAAACTTTGTACATGAAAGTTGCAGATAATTTTATAAATAAAAATACAAAATTGATTTCACAGAAAAATAATGTACAGATAAAAAGTTATGGTCTGAATAAAAATCCAGAATCCCAACTTCTCAGACCCGTATCTCACAACTGAAAACTCCGAATGCAGCAAACTCACCTTTAATTGTATATAGAATAAAATAATCTATTTAATGGCAGTGGTTTCGCATTTGGCGGAGCTACGGTTTGAAAGTTGAGTTTTGGACCCCCATTGTACAACTGTACAGATTAAAATACTCGATTTATTATTTATTCATTATTTTTGCATTTTTTATTTTTATAATCTTGTAAATTTACTTATAATAATTATGTATATTAAAATTGGAATAAAAACCTAAATAAAACTTAAAATAAAATACTTACATACTTGATACACAGGTATACTACCTATACCTATACAACACCTATTTATATTTTATTTAATGTACAAAACACATCATAAAAATAAAATAAAAATATATTTGTGTATATAAAAGTATTTTATAATTTTAGAAAATAGTAAATAAAAATAATAAAATTAAAATACACAAAATAAAAATAAAGTAATAAAGTATACAGATAATATACCTATATAGGGGTATAAAAGTAACTTATAAAAATATACCTAATAAAAATAAATAAAAATTACCATAAAATAATTTATAAAATAATAAACATTTTTTTTATTAAATAACCTAAAATTAATTAAATCGTTTAATATTTTTAATTTAATTTACAAAGCTTTTATTTGATTTTTGTCTTTTTGCGGATGACGTGGCCCAATCAGGCCACGCCATCCGTTGACCGGGGGTCAACTCCTTAACCCCAGGTCTGCGACCGCTGGACTTGTGAAAGCACCCATCTTCTCGGATTTATCGAGACCACGCCTTTCCTCTTTTTGAGTCGCTTCCTTCACGACTTTTCATCACCATAGAACCACCATACACGCCCAACGATTTGCTCGGGGATTGAACCACTGACGCGCCTCGTGCACCTCGATCTTGTAGCCATGTCGATCACCATTCAAAACCGACCCCCATCCTTCCTCCTCCTCTTTGAACCCTTTTTGACCGCCTTCTCCCCTCTCTTGGGTGTGCTCTGGATTGGGCCTGGTGACAGGAGGTCCTCCAGCCCCCTAGCGGTGTGATCGGGCGGCCGTAGAGGCGTCTCCATCCTCCACCTCCGGCCGCCACCGTCGAGGTCCATACCTCGCAGTGCACCACTGTTTGAGGTTGTTTTTGCGTTGTTTTTCTTGCTCATTAGATAGCCAGTACCCTTAGGATTTGATTTGAGCATTTTGTTTGTTAACTCGCCTAGCATTTCGCAACCGATTGCGTCGCCGGAGCTCTTGAGCTCCGGTGATCACCACCGACCACCATACACTCCACAGCCGCATCCCTTCCATCAATAGAATCTGGGTTTTGCATTGCCTGTCACTGCTGCGTGTTCTTGATACTTGCAGGACCCAAGAGAGGTCATCCGAGCCTCGTTTTTGCTTGAGAAAAGCCCCAGGTTCGCCGGAGCAACCTTGAGTGCCGGAGGCCACCTGTTGGTTTCTGGCCCCATTTGAGGTACCTGGGGGCATCATCGTCGCCGCAGGAGGTCGGGGAAGCATTTTGGGAGCAGCCTAGGCCACCGGAGAGGCGTGATACGGCCGGAGGAACTTCATCTTGGCGAAGTTCTTCCCGGTTCATCGCCGGGCCCTCTCCGCCGTCGATCTTCCCCCGTTCATCCTTCGAAGCAGCCACCGTTGGATTAAGGACGCCCTGGGCCGTCGCCTCCCATCCGATCTTTTAATCCAGGCCGTCAACGCCGAAGGGGTATCGCGCAACGACGCTTCTACATGTGTTAAGTGGGTTAACGCCCACCGTCGGATCGCCCCTGGAGCTGGGTAATTTTGCCTCATACCCAGTCGAGTTTTGTATTTAGTAAAAGACTTTTAAACTTTCATCTGCCTTGTTGAAACTTTTGTGAAAATTGCTGAAGGACCCCCGAGCTTTCCGTTATTACGAAATCATCCTCGCCAGGTGCGTGCGTCGCACGTGCTACCTGACGATTTTGCGGGAAACCCCCCCAGGTTTTTGTGTATTCACGTTTAATACCTAAACATTTTGTCGCAGTATAAAAGTTCTGGCATTTTTATATTCAGGCCCTCGGATTTTAGAAGTATTACTTTCGAGCCCTTCCCAAGCGCGTGCATCACACGTGCTTGGGTGGGTATTTTGCGCGGAAGGTCCTGCGAGTTTTGTGATTATTTTTTGGTCCATAATATATTTTATGCAGTATAATTTTTGTGTGAAAATTCTGTCTATGCCCCTGGACTTCTGTCCATTTACATATATGCCCCTGCCAGGTCTTTAATTGTTACTTGATTGATATAATTAATTAAGGCCTCATTTTAATTCGAAAAATTCTCAAAATTTAAACTTAAGCTCATGTTTGCTTGTATTTTAATGCTATATTTTTAGTTTTTGATTTTATTCATTTTCATATTTATTAAAAATCAAAAACATGCTTTTTAGTCACTGTCTAGCTTAGAAAATGCCAAAAAATAAAATACCTCGAAAAATTCCAAAAACATTCCCTACTGTCTATCGTAGCCTATCTTAGTGTCAGTCCAAAAATCACTAAAAATCTCAAAAGAAAAACCCTAAAAATTCGAAAATACTCAAAAACTTCAAAAAATATATACAAAATCAAAGAAAACTCAGAAAAATATAAACTCAGTTCCTGTTTCCTCTATATTTTACTATCTTTATTTGTAAAATAGTGTGGAAAAATTTTGTGGCTATCTGATATTTTTAATTCCCATTTTACCCCCAGCCAGTAGACTTTTCACTGTTTTGGTTTATTTCAGTGTTTAAAAATACCAAAAATATTTTGAAAAATACCCAAAAATCCCAAAAATAGTAGAAAATCATAAAAATACCAAAAAGATTTTACTTCTGAATTTTTGGTTATTTTTGCATATTTTTATTAATCTTATATCTTCTCTTTTATTACATTGTCTTTATATTCCAATATTAAAAAAAGAGAAAAAATATATAAAAATATAAATTATAAAAATCAGAAAATTAAAAATCAAAATACAAAATTAAAAATTGAAAAAATAAAAAAAATTAAAAAATTAAAATCCCACAAAAAATTATTTGCTTGCATAGTGTAGACACCTTTCACACACACACACACACACATTTACTTGTGCACCTACCCTGTTTGCTCCCTGTGTTCGAACTCTCTGCATACTTGTCCTATACAATCTTTTGTGCAGAGTTAAAAATAAATTTTAACTCCACATTTATTTCTAATTGTTGATTTATAGTGTGGGTTAATTGTTGACTTTAGTTGAGATTTAGTGTGGTCAACACACCGACTGAGTTCCCGCTTTGTGTGGAACTTAAGACCACCTAATCTTGGCTAAATCAGCCTACAAAGTGGCCCTTCCCCCACACCTTGAGGGCATTCATGACATGTTCCATGTGTCTAATATCTGGAAGTACATCTGAGATCCTAGGCATGTGATCAGCTATGAGGACTTGATGATGGAGTCGAACTTCTCCTCCCTTGAGGAGCATGTTCATATAGTAGACCATGTTGTCAAGAGGATGTCTGCACCATAAGATTCTTGTCATGTGGTTAACTTGAATGGAGAGCCTCCCCAGAACGAGTGCGATGATCGTCCCCTGAGGATCTGGGTACTCCGCAAATCGATTCCACGCACATACATTCCACATTCGAAACACATAATATAATATAAACAGGAGAGAATATACATAAAAGACTACAATTTAAAAATTATTTCCTTTCATTTCCATTCATAACATGTCCATCATTACATTACTCGATGTTCACAACATATCACATGTATGCATCAAAAAGTTGTCCATACATATATATTACATTCTCATGTCTTTTAACAAACTACAAGTAAAGCAAAAGTAGTAAAGCTAGCTACAAGTAACTGTACCACAAAAGTGTAGTTGCATCAAAGAGAAGCCTCCAAGCAAGAGCCACTCACCATTGTATGCTCTTGAGAACACGTGTATCCAATGCAAAGGAACATTATGAGAAAAGTTGTCCAGTACGATGCCAAACTTCAACAAGTAAGGTACTAAAAGAAGTGTGCAAATAAAACCAACTGGGTAAAACATCCTCACCAAGAATACCTCATTCATATCGTTATCAATTCCACTATCCTTAATTATACGAGCATAAGGGATAGTCTGTGGCCTTGGTCCACATGGGATCTCACACTATGAATCTAAGATATTGGGAGGCTCCGTAGGCATACGGTGGGGTAAATGCATCATAACTAAGTTCCCAACACGTCCATTTAACTTCACTGACCAAATTGCAACTCCATCTTAAAACCCCAAGTATTCCACTTGTTTTATCATAATTCCAATTTCCAACTCACGAATCCTTGCAAACTGCCTAAGTCCATGATGAATCCATGATTCATTTATTTTATATATATTGGAAAAATCTCCTTGATAATCATAAAATAAACAACCTAAAATATATTAATTAACTCTTGCAATAGTGTTAGAAACTGTAGCTAAAATATGCATATTAAACCATAATTTTCACCATTATTGTGCTTATTATTATATATATAAATACCGAGTATTTCACTCTATTTCTTCTTCGGTTACCTTCTTTAGGTTATATATTATCATTGAATAAAGAATCAAAACCCAAAAATAGCAAAACAAAGAGAAAAAAATAGAGTTTGAACCTGTATATATCAGTTTATCTTTGATATTTTTTATTTCACCTTTTTCTTAACCAACGAAAATCCATAAAAATTAGAATAATCATATACAAATTGTGTGTGTGTATATATTAATTTTTAATTAAAATCTAAATAAAAATAATAAATACAAAACATTAAATATAGGGTACTAGTTGATAATTAATACCAATACAGAAATATATTTTGTACAACTGACATCTTTTGCCTTTTGATCCTCCATTAAAGTTGTAGATCTCATTAAGACCAACAACTTTGATGTTGATCACTTTTTGATTTGATCATTCCTTCTATTTCTTCTGTTATTTTCTTTATTTTTACTCATTGGTCAATGTTTTGGTCAATGATTCCATGCCACATGGCTGTCGACCATTCACCCACCTAGCACCTCATCAACAACTGCCATTGACCCGGTCATTGGTCATTGTTTGTTAGCATCCGCCTTCTGAACCATGATATCATAACCGATCCATCGACCGGAACCATTTCCACCTACTCCAACTAGTCACGTGCGTCTCACACACGTACCCTATGCCTCCTCACACGCATCACGTGTGCGCCTTCCCCGCCATTAGATCTCAGACAATCCAACAACATCTGCACTTCGTCTCCTACCTCCTCTCTCCCTCAAGACGTTACAAGTCACAAAATCTTCTTCTTCTCCCTTGGATTCCTATCTCCTCCAACCGTTACCCGCCCTCACTTCTCCCCGCATGTAACCTCCACACATCAAAACCTTCACCATCATTCCAGATCGATCTCTCTTACCCAAAAATGCTTCATCATCGTCCTATAAAATTCCATCGCACCACCACCTTATCAGGTATCCACCATTTATAGAACCATCACTCTAGCTCTGTGCTCCTTGAGGTGACAACAAACACGACGCTCTTTGCAAAGCGATGATGAACCGGTGGTCCTGGTGAGATCCGTAGTCTTTCCAAACCACGTAGCAGTCTTCTTGGTTGCCCACCTCGTGCTCTTCACTGGAGCACTCACAGTGGCTACCAGGGGCAGAGCTCCTTTCCCATAAGCGATATCCTCCACGCACCTTCACCGAATCTCCAGCTCCTTCTTCGCATCACTTTCAGGTAACCATCTCACATCTCATCATCATCATCATCTTCTTCTTCTTTGATTCCACACAGATCCCCTCTGTCCCCTTATTCTCCTTCGATCAAACCCAACCTCTACACTCAACTCTACCCTTACTCATCTCCCCCACCCCAGTGCTTGTCTATCCCTCTAAACCTTTCCTCATCTCTAGCCTTGTAAAGGCCGAAGCATCAAGCTCCTTTACATCGCCCGCAGAAGGAGCCCCGCCCATTTTTTCTTACTTTTGTCAACTTTGCTTGTCCACACCTCTTGGAGCTTCCTCAGGAGCAATCATCTTCAACTGCAGATCCTGGAGCTCCATCGCAACCATCTCCTTCCAGACGGTTCCATCTAGCTCCACCTGCAAGAACCACAACACCTCTCCTCCACAACATCTCTCTCCGCCTTGAGCTCCTTTTGGACCATGAGAAGTTAGAGCTCCGATCATCACTTCGATCAGAGCCAATGTCGACCTCAAATCTTTCACTTCCTTCGCACCGCTCATCCAACGAGGATGAATCCCGTCGCATGCATGTACCATAGGATCAAGGCCCGCGCTTTGATCCAACTGTCTTGATCATGCCCTCCTCCATCCGTCAGATTATCATTAGGGGAGCCCCGTAGCCATCAAATCGAGACCACCTGAGTCTCCCAGCCTCGGGTGGACCCAGAGCAAGGAGGGCTCACCATGTGGAGAGCTAACCTGAGCCACCAGCTGAGCCTACGTTCCTCATGTGACCGGAACGCAGTGTGTGGCTATTTTGTGCTAAAGTCCATGGCTGCTCCAGAAATGATAGAATTGCCTAGTCATGTGCCTCACACACCTGGCTTCTGATATTTACATAATTGCCCCCGCTTGGGACACATTATAGCAGCACCCCTCCGGTTCTTTTGAATCATAGATAAGCCCTTCTATATGGCTTAAAAGCAAGAAAAGTTTATCATTGTCATTTGAACTCCAATCTTCTCATATAATATGTCATTTTGAAGCTATTTTTATGCTCTACCATATTATATCATTTGTTGACGGATCAAAGGATCTTTAATGCCAATTATTGTTTGAGGATTACATAGATATATGTGTGCTTTATTTGACTTATTTCAGCAATTTTATTTAGAGAAAATTGGTCTAATCTGTAGGGATTAAATAAAGTAGGCTTATATATTTATCCCCCTAATGTTAGGTGATTTGAAGATTATTCTTAAGAAGTTAAGGGGCGGGAATTTGGATATCTAATTTTCAAAGAAAAATTTGGATATCGATCTCAATCATCTACAATATTTGATTCTTGCATACTTTGAATCTGTAACGAAGTATTTTTATTGATAAATATTTCTTAGATTTACCATAGAGTTGTGAATTATTCAAAGGTTTTATTAGTCATTTTATTGTGGTTAAAATTCATCATCATAGATCCATATCTTCCTCTCTCTCTATTTTGCTTTATTTTCTTTATGTATTTTTAGCCCTTTCTTTATGCATTATTTTCTGACATAGAAATTAATATTGCAAATAATTGACTAACTATATTAATTTAAACAATCCAACTAGAGAACACCGTTCTCTGAGTTCGTCCTTGGTACACTTACCAAGTTAATTTGCCACATTCAAACTGCCTCCTATACTACAATCAAATATTATTATTAAAAGAGGTAAGAATCAGTTCATCATTCCACTACTCACGTATAAGAGTCTATAGTGACCTAGGGCACGAAATAAGGCACCGATCACTGAGATTATTCATATCATGGTCAGAAAGCTCATTGACTATCCCAATCCTCCTTATACACAGAAGATCACTTTATTTATTTTATTTTCCATTTTCTATAACTACTTTTTCCATGACTCCCTACGTAGTACTCCCACCCAGAATACTAATCAATGTGGCCTATACTAGCCAGTGCACGAGTGTTAACCTTAAGTGAAAAAACGAAGAAATATACCACTGACCATGACTACTTGGCACACTCTTTATATACCAGGATAAAGGAACACAAATACCGAGGCCGAATTCTGTCAGATTCAAGGTTTTAAAAACCGTCTGGACATCAAACCATACATGTGTTGGTTTTTGGTTTTTATGGTCGGATCAATGGGACCGACCAGTCGAACCAGTGATGACGTCAGCGGTTCAAAGAAACCGAAAAAGATCGAATCGTGTATTGTTGGTTTGGTTCGTATGGTTCAATCGGGTCGAACTGAATTAGACCGATATATTATACAAATAAATACAAAATATGCTACATCACGTCCTTTGAGAATTTGTTTACTCTTGTCCTTTCAAGTTTTTACAATAACACTTATACCCCTATTTTCAATACAATTGCATATGTCCCATATATTTTTACAAATCAATAGTAGTGGCCTTTTATTAGTACACTTGTGCTCCCATTTTATACCAACATAAGGATGATATTGTGATTTTTTTTAAGAAAATATAGGAGCACAAGTAAAATTGCTTAAAAGTTAGAGTATAAATGTTCTTAAAAAACATAAAAGTGCATGATAATCATAACTTGTAAAATTTATATAAATACATATACGTGATGTAAAAAATCAATAATTTTAAAACTATTTAAACTCTAATTAACGACAAATGTTGTTAATTTATTGCTTCTCATAGTATGACTATGATAATGTCTTCTTCATTTGTTATTGTTATAAGTGGACAACCTCATACACAATGTGAGAAGAGAGATGAAATGCTCATATGGCATGAAGGGACAAGCGATAATGAGTCATTGACACATATGAAGGAGATGAGATAAAAATGTACTATAATATGGGCTAGAATGAGACTAGATTATGAGTATTTCTGAAAAAGTTTGTATTTTGTTGATTTATTGGAATTTATTTTTTGTCAAAAAATAAATGGTTGAACCGATGGTTTGGTTCAATTGGTTCAACTGGGCTTAAGAGATCCAACCGGGTTTTGACTGGTTTTTTTTCTGAATAGAAACCGAGTGGTTGGACCATTTTCCTCCGATTCTTGGTTTAACCGGTTCAACCGACCGGTTCGATTTTTAAAACCTTGGTCATATTAGTACCTCAGTGTGCCAAGCAATATATCCTCCAACCAATGTAACCAGGGGCGGAGCCAGAAAAATTTCATTGGTGGGGCCGATGTTTTTTAAAATATATAGATATAAAGGTATTTGAAAGTACTACTATTGAGTTACAAAATTACGAAAGTGATGGAAAAACTCTAAGAGAAACTTACATAATTTATCGAAGCTGCGCTCGACGATTTTTCATTACATAAAATCCATCCATGACTTCTTCTACGGTGACATTTTCTGCTATCTCCTTTTCTATATAAGTAATCATACAAATGCGCAGAAATCCATCTTCCATTTTATTTCGAAGCCTTGTCTTCACGAGGTTCATAGCTGAAAATGCACGTTCAGTTGTAGCAGTTGAGACAGGAAGAGTCAAGATAAGCCGGATCAATCTATCGACTAAATAATAGACTCGTGACTTTCCAGTTTCTGCCAATGCTTGACATAGTTCAGATATTCTAGTCAAATTTTCCGTCTTTGGATGATGAGGGACATCAAGTTGATACTGCATCAATTGAAACTGTAATAAGTCTTGTTCACTATCGGAGAAATCCTGTGGATAATAATTTGCTGCAAGAAAGCAAATATCATTTATATTAAATTTTTTATAACCATCTTGTGGGTGCAGCGCAGAACTAAGACGCAAGAGCTCCATAGTTGTATCATTAAATCTGTGATCCAACTCTTGAAGTTGTGAATCCGATGTAGCCATAAAAATATCAACTCGATAATGATGTTCAAGTGTAATGTTGTTTTTCTCATGGCGAGAACGTACTCGACTAGAATAAGGAAGCCTCATATCCGGAACATCGATATTTTGCTTTGAACAAAATGATTGTACATTATCTAAAAATCTGCTCCAACCATCTTTACGCATGTCTTGAATAAGAGATCTAGTGGTGGAAACCAAAGCAATTGCATTTAAAATATCTTGATCGATATTTTGCAGTGCACGACATAATACATCTGTAAATCCCAAAATCTCCTTCATCAAGTGTAAAATAAATATGAATTCAAAGGATGTTATTGAATTGTAAGCAGAATCAACATCCCCACGTTGAGAATACGTAGAACCATCTTTCACGATTTGACTTAGTACATGGCATGTCGAATCGAACAATCTTATCAAACTAGAATTGAATGGAAATGAGATCCCCATCTGGTATCTCCCGCACGCTGTAATGTTCCAATCTGATTAAGACCTCTTCCTGTTTCAATTTCATTAGCTAGAATTTTTTCAGCCAATATAGATGCTTGAACATCTTGGAGCTCGTCATTCCTCTTGGTAGAAGAACCAACAATGTTAATGACAAATGTTAATTTAGAAAAAAAATGATGAATGGAAACCACTTCTCTTGATGCTGCAATTAAGGCTAATTGGAGTCTATGAGCAAAACAATGTACATAATATGCATACTTGCAATCCACAGTAAATAGTGCTTGAAGTCCCTTCCATTCTCCACGCATGTTGCTTGCACCATCGTAACCTTGTCCACGCATGTCTTGAATACTGAAATTATGATGAGAAATGACATCTGAAATCGCTTTCTTTAATGTAGTTTCACTTGTATCTTTGACATGTATGATATCTAAGAATCTTTCTCTGATAAAGCCGTTAGTATCAAAAAAACGAATGACAATAGCCATTTGTTCTCTCTTAGATTCATCACGAGCTTCGTCAACAATGATGCAATATTTTGCATTTCTAATCTCATCACGAATAACCTTTTGTACTCTAGTGGAAATAATATCCAATATCTCCTTTTGAATTGTAGGAGATGTATATTTTGCATTTTTAGGGGCATTATCTAAAACAACTCTTGCAACTTCTTCATTATATGATGCCAATAACTTTATCATTTCAATATAATTTCCCTGATTCTTGGGTTTTGCAGATTCATCATGCCCTCTAAAAGCACATGCTTGAAAAGCAAGCCATTTTGCGCAATCAATCGATGTTTTCAATCGTAATCTGTTGTACTTAATCTCTTCTGATGTTTGTCGATGTATGACATTATCAATATGGCTTGTTTGAATCATCAAATCTTTACAAGCTTGTTCAGCTATATTATGCGGTGAGCATGGATCACTTCCTATATGATGTAAAAATGCACAATCTTTTCCTCCAATTTTTTTCCAATTACGAAATCCGTCAACTGTAAAGACATTTGATCCAACTCGTCCAGTGGATATTTTATTGAAAATAAAACATGGCAAACAAAATATTGCATCCTTGGTTGGAGAATATTCTAACCATGAAGGATATTTCTGAAACCAAGAAGCTTGAAATCTACGTTGATGATTTTCATGACCAGATGCTGGATATTCTAAAAGATAATGCTGATATGGTCCACTTTTAATATATGCATGTCGAATCTTGTCTCGTTCATTAATTGGATATTCCCAAATTTGACGACGCGATCCCGGATCACGAACTATAGATGATTCATCAACAAATTCATTTTGCACTTCTTCTGGATAATTTTGAACACGTACATCAGAAGGAGATGGATCGACGGTATGAATTAGAGCATCATCTAAAATAGATGGAAAATTTCCAGAAGATTGGGATACATCTTTCGGTACATCTTTATCACAAATATCAACCCTTGGTTTCTTGAAATAGGAGTCGATTGTTCTTTTAGCCATAAGTAAACCTAAATTCACATGACACAATGTAAATAACTAATATGTTAAACTAAACCCAACTTACAATGCATAACCATTCCTATAGAGCTATTTTTAATTAACATCAAATATGGCATTCACCATCACGTGTTCAATATCTAATAATTTGCTTCATTTCCATGTAAATCAATTAAATAAACTCATTGGCTACAATTTTGAAATTCTCAATCACACTTTTCAAAGTCATTAGATTAGATGGTATAAATTTATTTTTGAATGACTTTTTCTTAATTTATTCTACACAAAATCTACAGTGTCAGACTAATAAATTATTTTGATATTAGTATAACAGTAGAATCGATTGATCTCGATAACATGTAAAAAAATAATAAAAAGAACAATGCTTCATCACAATGGCGTGACTTTTTCACTAATAAAAATAACAATACTTCATCACAATTGGCATCAAAAAACAATAAAAATAACAATGCTTCATCACAATGCTTCATCACAACTGGCGTGAAAATTATTTCAATATTCAAATTTTTAAAAAAAACGAGCATTGTTGATGGAGGGGGTTAGGGATCATAGATTAAGTCGATAATCGAATCATTGGATTTTGCTGTAAAAATTACCTTTGAGCCACCAGCCCACCGCGTCGACGTCGCCCCGTAGGCTACACGCTGCCGTCACTGATTGACAGCCTTGACGCATTTGACAGATCACCGATAGAATATTGGTCTGTGAGTTTGTGACCGCTGCGCTGCGCGGGATAAGGAGGACAGTCCAACCGGAGGCACTACGCTCCACGCAGGAGGCGCCGGAGCGAGGCGAGCGACCGGGATGGGGAGGAGGGTTGGTAGCTGCCGGCTGGTGCAGGCGCCCTGTTGGCTGTTGGAGAATGTGGAGGGAGGAGGCAGCAGGCGGAGGTGTTGGGAATCTGGGGGCGAGGGCGACGGCGGGAGGGGATGTTGGTCGACAACTTGATGTGTTGTTGGAGACGGAATATACGAATGTTAAATGGGAGAGATAAGCGGCAGTCACTGGAATTGCCGATTGGATTGAGAACGTGATTTGCCTTTTTGAGAACGTGATTTACGGGGAGGGAAGTTTTTTCATGGAAAATTTACAGAATATGGTATGAAAGAATAAATATTAGTGGGAAGAGGTTTAACATTTTTGAATTGGGAGGGGGGGCCATGGCCCCTACCCGCCCCCCCTAAATCCGCCCCTGAATGTAACTATTGGGTTCGTGGAGCCTAAGCTTCTACCAAAGGCCCCAAGGGTGCATGCCTCTCCCTGGACGGTAGCTATTCAACTACCCACATGCCACATAAGAAAATCACCGCAGCATGGATAAGAATCCAGAGGGAAAGGCATTCGTTGAACACATAGTCATTTCTTCAGATCTGGATATCCCCCTTGATGATTCAAATGATGCTCAAGATGCTCTCGACTCACTGAGACTCACCACATCGATTTTTAATCACTTTGACTTGCAAAATGGGCCCATATCAGTCATTTATCAACTTATTTAAAAACCATTAATCCGGACATTTATTATATATTACACTATCCTATATGATTCTACATCTTTTTAGAGTCAATTTACATCAGATTTTAAGTGCATATGAGTCCATAGTCCTAGATGATCGATCATATAACTTTGATGATTGATATGTACTGATCGATCAACAAAAAAATTATGTTCTATCATTTTGGTGCCAAATGATTGATCATCAAATGACATGATCGATCATATATTTCATATATCATCGATCATAACTTTCATATAGATTGATCATACCTGAGACAAACCCGGAATCAGTCCGACGACGTCCTGCGAAACCTCTCCAATTGTAAAACTAATCATACTCCCATGTTCCTGCTAACTCCCACATCACAAATATGTACTTCTCTTCCCCATGCATCTAGCCATTCAATGGGAAATCACAGAAAGGTGATGCGATATGAAGTGAGATTCGGCACAAAACTTCTCAAACCACGATTTCCGACAACGTATACGGCTTCTATACACTCACAACAACTCATGGTACGAAAACTGTGCGAATTTGTCAACAAGAGAGGGATAAAATCCGCACCCATGAGAATGTTCTCACATGAATTCCCTCGTCTGGAATGGGAGTTTTGCAGCATTTCATGGAACACAAGTGTGTCCACGATGATCAACATTGCGTGCTCTTCAAACGTCGTGCTCGAACGTCTGGTCAGTAGTCGAAATTTTGCTCCAACGGGGGAGCTCCTACGAGGTGGTGATGGCTCATGCAAAGTGACTAAGTGGTATGACCACTTAGCCTATCCCTCCCCTTATATAGGGGTTCACCCTTAAACGGATCTGGCTTGGATCTAGATCCATATAGTCACAATTTTCATGTATTTTGCACGTATCTTTTGCTTACAAACTCGTACTTTGATGTTCTTGGATTTGTTGGAAAGGTCTCAACAAGAATTTAGTGCGGTTATTCATCTTATTTGATTATTGGATTAGAGAGGAATTTGGATAAAAGATCAGGTCCTAATACGAGGGATCTCATAATGATGAAGCTTCACAGCCAGCAGATCCAGCGACCACGACCGCCCAACAACAAAAAGAAAGAAAGATAACCATGACAAAGACTTTCTCGATACTAACAAAAATTAGGAATCACAATCCACTAGCTTTGATACAATGTAGAAATGTCTCAAGAACATACATAAAGAGACAATGATTTACATGTAACATCCTTTTAAAAGCGAAAAATACTGTAGCGCATAAAAGCTTAATCTTCCTCGTTAGGAATTAGGATGCTCTTTACTAGAATCCTCAGGCTCAACGAGGTAGGTTGAACATTTTATAAATATGGATAAATGGATCATTGCCCATATCATTCCATTTAGTCGTTTAGGAAATAAAGTGTCAATAATTACCATATGAACGTCTTTTTTTCTTATCATGTTTCTTTCGTATTTTAGATTTATCCAACATCATTCCTCAATCATCGCCAAACAATCTCACTACTGTTAAGTTATCGAACAATATTTAGACTAGATGTATCCAAGTGGCCTTTGATTTATCTCCAGGTATAGAAGGTAGAGCCACATGAGGAGCTCTAATATCAACATTCTATATTTGATCCTCCATCAACCAACACCTTTCCTTCATTGTTATTGTTTTCTATTGCATCATAATAGCTTTGCAAGTAGGATTATAGCCCATGTACAACTTTAGATTTCATAAGGTGTGGAGAAGGCTAGGGCCTAATTATTAATTTTGATACCACTTAGTTCTATTTATAATTAATTTCTTGCAAATTAAATTCTGTGTTTCTCTTAAAATACCTAAAAATTAGTCAACATTTATTAGTATAAGTTGATTAAAGTTCTACTAATATTGAAGAAAGGTATAACCTAAAGTTATTTTTATAGTTTAAACCATCTTAATTAGTATATTGATCACATTGAGTTTATTAAAACTCACGATATTAATCACATTGATCTCTTAGGTTGACTTGAAGATCCAACATCGTACATTCCATACACATTATTTTAGATCGATTATAAATATTATTTATTTAACTTAGGTTTTCGAGGGCTAATAGGGTCGAATGTCACATTCGACGTGCCAACGATGCGTCATTTTCATACCCATTTGTAAGGGGCCCACGATTTATGATGAGCTTATAGAATGTGGTTTGACTTGTAAGTTTTTATAAGTATACACATTATTGAGTGTTGTAAGCAAGAAACAAGTTGACTATAAATGTGATCCCATGCAAAACATAAGATATTAACTAAATATTTCGATTCCCTTCTCATTTTCATTTACATTCACTAAACATAAGTTACTAAGCGTTTTACTATTATGTCTTGTTGAATTTGGTGCTACTTGTCAAGTACTACAATAGATTTGTCCTTATCACTTAAAGTCATATACTAAAAAATATCGCTACCATGGTATTATGTTTTTGTTGTAGGAATATAGAGATACTCTAACATAGCAGACTTCAATCATTTATTATACTTTTTCTTTGAAAATAAATAAATAAATATTTTCTTTCATTTATTTATTTTTATCAGAAGTAATTGCATTGTGTGGGAATGAATAATTGTATCTTTTGTTTAATACTATAGGATCATACACTGCATTAGGATATTTCTCTCTAAGCTCTCTTAGATCCTGATCCGATAATACAAATCATTGCAAAAGATGATTTGAAGGGTATTATACATCAATACTTATTACAATAGGTTAAGGGGCTGTTCGTTTGATGAATAAGGAGATATACCCTACCTATTCCTCTCACTCCACAGATGGTCAACGTTTTGATCCTGAAGTTAAAATGAGAAATGTGGTTTCCCTCACTATTCCTCTATCATATGCCCCTCCCACAAAAAAAATAATATAAATAACTACAACTTATCTAACAATCATATCAAACATAACCCCCTTATCGCTTCTTATCATCTCCATTCTATCGATCATAGAATAACAGACAACTACCACTTATTCCTCGTTATTAGCAAAATAAATAATATCTTGTCCTTCTCTTTCATTCTTCTAAGAAACTGCCCCTAAGTAGTGGTAGAGATGGGAGGCGATAGAGGATGAATACGAGGTAGAGCTCAAGGGCTTTGAATCGAAGACACAATGCTAAGCAATGCGAGGCGGAGTTTTTTAAACCGTACCGGACCGTACTGGCCGACTCGACGGGTCCGACCGGTGAACCGGACCTGTACCAGTCCAGTTAACCGGTTCGGTTCTAATTTCAAAATTTAAAGAACCCGTCCGGTTCAACATATCATTTTTAACCCGGTTTAACAAGGGTCAACCAAAGTTGAATCACATTTAATTTTTAATTTATTTAAAAATACTAGTGGTGGAAGTTGAACTCATGACTTGTGGTTACCAATTTCAAACTCCTAACCAACTACTTTAACACAACTTTTTACTTGTAATGTGTTTTAAATATAATTAAACTACTATTATGTTATAAAGCAACTAGTCCAAATAATATATATGATATGTATGACATTTGATGGTGCATGTGAAAAAATAATTTATGTATAGTGTGAAATATATGCATTGTCTATATATTTTGTTTATATTTCAAATATATTTAAGTATATATTATATGTATATTATTTCATTTCGATTTGATTATCCGATTCAACTAAACTATTTTTTTTCACTGATCTAGTTTAATCTGATTTTAAATAATGATGATAAGATTTTCGGTTCGGTGTAAGTTCGATTTAAAAAACATTGAAGTGAGGTTGTCCCCCGTGCAACACTTTAACCACCATTTGCTAAGTTGATGGTGCTCGAGGTGGTCAACACATCAATGAAGAAAGGGGTGGAGAAGCGCTACCAACCACCCGCCACAGATACGACCAGTCAAAGCGCCACCAACTACCACCGCAGCCACCGAACACCAACCCTCATCATTCGCAGTCTCCCTATATGAAATCCGCACAGCACCACTGGAATCGCTGGAGAGTTGGGATTAGCTTTCTCCTGCCATTCTGCCGTGCAACAAGGTTCAAGGTTAATAATATATCTAGTCAAAGCAGTCACTACTGGGTTGCGGAATGGAAGGGGAGGGAGAGGCGAGGCGTCGCCCAAACAGGCAGATCATCTTCAGGGACTACACCGATGGGCTCCCCAGAGAGAGCAACATGGAGCTCCGCCACGGTGAAGCTCCTCTCTCCCTCCCTTCCGACGGCCTCCTCCTCCTCAAGAACCTCTACCTCTCCTGCGATCCTTACATGCGGGGCCGAATGCGCAACTTCCACAAGTCCTACATCCCCCCCTTCTCCATCGGCTCGGTACTGCCCATCATTTTTTTTGCTCCAGATTCGATCATCGCTTTCTGTCCATCTACTCGTTATTCGTCTTTGGTTATTTAGATTAGCTTATTGAGAAAGTGGTTTTTGATGAGCACGAAAATCTTTGGGCTTTTGGGCGGAATTCGACTACATTTATCTTCATATCGTTTTTTAGGGGATATATTTGCTCCAATTTCCTAAACAGTTCTTGTATGCAAATTGCATTTTCTGACTTGTTGCCACATTTAAGTAGGGGTTGTCGTTAGAATTGCATTACATCTGCTTCACCATTGTCGTATAGACTTAACCCTAATAAGGATTTCTTAGCTTATAGTGAGAAAAAGGTGTGAATCTATTCGATCTTATTGGTGTGGGATTATGAATATATAGAGGCTTAAGAAACCTTTAACCAGTTTGATGGCAGAAAAGATGGGTGGATCCAAGATTCTTTTTCCATTAGAGATGATCAATTGAGGTTTTTATTTGTTTCATTAAAGCTCTCATGTTTTAAAGTTCTCATGGGTTTTAAAGCTCCAAGATTCTTGCCATGGGTTTTAAAGTTCTCATGTTTTAAAATGTTCTCAGTGTTTTAGAAGGTTCTCGTAGCCCGTGACTTTCACATCCATTTATTGCTACCTAGGCAAACCCACCATCGTCCTCACATCTTGCCTCATCGATTGTGACAGTGCTTTGGTAGCCACCTGCATGGAATTGGTCTATTTCTTGCGTGTACCAATTGAAGTATAAGGGCCGTCAAGATCTTAGGAAACCGAGAAAACTATGAGTGATCTAGAGAAAGAGTATGTTACCTACATGGATGTTCCTGCATGACCTCTCATTCAGCTTCGAATATGAGCAACGACGCATAGTGAAGGAGTCTATAATGAAGGAGAGCAGTCAAACAATGGCTTTTAAGAGAAACTAAACAAAATGAAGAGAAGGTTAGAGCTCGAAATAGTCACCTTAGGAGTTTGGGAAAACCTTCTCCTTCCTCTTAGAGACCCCTCGAAGCTCAACATTCGCATTTTGGTGTCCTCGACGACCATTTTGGCATCTTGTAGGTAGGCATGAGTATCGGGCCGGGCCGGGCCGGGCCGGGCCTAACCCAGCCCTACCCGAGCCCGGTTCATATTGGCGGGTTGGCGGGCCGGGCCTGGGCCCGATTTTTTTTGATATTGGTGTCCAAGCCCGAGCCCGACCCGCAAGTCTATGGGCCGGGTCGGGTCGGGCCGGCCCGCTGCATGCTTGATATTGGTGTCTTTCCATTCTAAATATATGCTTGATTGCTGAAGTGCTCTAGAGAATAGATGCAATTGTAGATGGCAATATCATATAAATTTTGTACTAAAGTTGTTTGCATAAAAATTTCAAACAAAAAGCCAAAATATAAAAGATAAATCATTACAACATTTATGATTAAGTTGTGATTAGCTGCAAGTATACCTTAATCATTCGACCTCTTAAGATTGCATTGTTAATTTCATAAAAACACCTAATGCACTAATGCAATGAAGTAGTTACCCTGACAACGTAAAGCCACTTCTTGCAGCCCCAAACAAATAAAGTAGAAGACTAGATTCTAGAAGGAAGTCCCAAACACAAAATATTAAGGAAGTCCCAAACACAAAATATTGTTCGCCTTCAAAAATATTACAATAGGTTTTTTAAAGTTTCCTAAAAAAAGAGAGAAAGGCACAGGACATGACATGATTCTCGAGTCTTGACATTTTCTTCCAATGATCCTCATCAGAAACCTGCAATGCAAGTGCAAATGTTTTACAATCAAATCCGAAGATTGTAAACACTTAGGCCTATAGGCCTACATCAGCGTCACTCATAGGTTGAAAAAAGATAATATTTAGAAATGTATCAAGTGAATACTAACCAGATGGATTTTTAGTAGACTCTGTATCGTCATCCTCTTCTTCATCATCCGCAGAGTCACTCACTTCACCACGTATCCAATCTTGAGTGCAAATCAAAGCTTCGACAGTCTTTGGATGAAGGCGGCTCCTGTAGGCATCAAGGACCCTCCCTCCGGTGCTGAATGCACTCTCTGATACAACAGTTGAGACTGGAATTGCCAAAATATCACGTGCCATGTGTGACAAAATTCTATATTTGCTTGCATTTAGTTGCCACCACAACAAAATATCAAAGGTGGAATCATCAACATTGTCAGCAGAGTTGTCTTCTAAGTACAATTGTAGCTCAGATTTTCCTAATTCTGTATATCTCAAGACTTTCTTCTGTTTTAAGAACTTCAATCTGGTGTCCTCCTTCACTCGTGGTTCACATGGATCACATTCAACAGGCATTTGCATTGCATTTTCTGCACCTTCCTTTCCCTTAAAATTCAAAGCGTACTCATCGTATAATGCTTGGAAAACTGCTTCCACCTGTCCCACATATTCAGCTACCTCCTCTGACGAGTACAGTTCTGAGTAAGAGAAACGCAAAAACTCAAACTTGTAACGTGGATCTAGAACAATTGCGATGGCTAGAGGCAACATAGCTTCCTTGTCTGTCCAATACTTGTCAAATTTAATGAACATTTTTGTGGCCATACTTCGGATTGAAGCATCTTCATTGTTTTGTAAGGAAATCAACTCTTTCTCTATCTCAAAAATCAAACAAAAAAATAGATTGGCAGTTGCATATTTCTGACCAGAAAAGAAGTTAGTTGCAGCATAGAAGTTTTCTAAAATTCCCTTTATGAGCTCCACCTTCTTCCACTCGGAGGGTGACGGGACATCCATCAACTGAAATTCTCGAGTCTTCATTCGATTGAAGACTTTCTGATACAATGTTGCAGATTGAAGCATTAGGAATGTAGAATTCCATCGTGTGCTTACATCCAACTTTAGGGACTTTGTCACTGGAATGCGTTCCTGAAATGCGTAGTCAAGAAACTCCTGATGACGACGGGTAGAATACTTAATGCATTTCATTGGATACAAATCATACAATCATACAACAACGATTATGAATCTAATTCGTAATCTAATGACCGAATTTCATTGGAAAAATTCCGATAAACATCAATATATTCAACACATCCTACACGTATACTATTCAACAATATAAATCCAAAAAATATATATCAAAGAGGAGAAATAGCAAGGTATACCTCCGGGTATGGGCGGTCAAAGAAGAGGAGACGTCAGGCTGGGTCGTGGGGAGTGGTGGGCGCACTGGGCTGCGTCGCGGCGGGCCTGGGCGGCGTCGCAGGGAGTGGCGGGCGGGTATGGGCTGGGGCAGAGGAGGTGGGGTCGCGGTTGGAGGGGGGATGGAGGTCGGAGGTCGGAGGAGATGGGGTCGCGGTTGAAGGGAGGTGGGGAGGTCGGAGGTTGGAGGGGCGGGGAGGTCAGAGGGGCGGGGGAGGTCGGAGGTCGGATGGCCGTCGGGCAAATGCGGGCGGGGGCGTGCGGGACTGGGGGCGTCAGGGGGTTGGGGGAGTCGGGGGTTGCGGCGGGTTGGGGTGGGGCAATGGGGGGGGGGCGCAAGGCTATCGGGTTTTAGGTTTTTTTGGGGTCGGACCGGGCTTAGAGTCGGGCCGGGTCTATCGGGCCGGAGCTTGGGACGTAAGTCGGGCCAGCCCGCGGGCTTCGGGCTCAGGTCCGACTATGCCCGAACCCGGCCCGTTAACTCAATCGTGCCTCGTTATTGGCCCAGGCCCGCCCATTTCTTTGCGGGCTCGGGTCGTGGGCGGGTTTTTTTGGGCCGCGTAACGGGCTGGGTCGGGCCGGCCCGTCGTTTTGCCCATCCCCACTTTTAGGTGACCTCTCTACGCTCAAGGGTGGCTTCTCAAAGGTGGAAGAGTTAGGGCAAATATTAGAATAAGCATGAAAGGGTATATAGTCCATACATGTAGAACTTAAAGCATATTATATATAGAAACTAAGTGGATTTTAAGCAAAATCATATCCTATATGGATTCAAGATCATTTGATTTCAAAACCTCGTAAGTTTTTATCGTGATCTTGAAAAGGTGCAAATTCGGTTGTGTTGGGTTATGTTGGGAAAAGAGAATGAGTTATTCTATTCCATAAGCCCTAGGCTCTCTTATATAGGAGAGTAGCCTATGGGTAAATTACATAAAGAGAATAATAGGAAAAATAAAATAACAAAGAGGTACAGTTATTCTATATGCGTCAACACTCCCTCTCAAGATGGAGCATAGATATCAATCATGCTCAGCTTGGACGCACACTTCTGGAATGGGCCTCGAAGTAATACCTTGGTGAAAATATCAGCAGTCTGATTCTCTGATGTGACGTGAGATGTAGCAATGAACCCCTTCTGAATCATGTCACGTATGTAGTGACAGTCGACCTCAATGTGCTTGGTCCTCTCATGAAAGGCTGGGTTATTTGCAATGAACAAGGCGGCCTGATTGTCACATTCCAACATCATAGGAAGAGGTATATCAAGACATAGATCTGCAAGTAAGGATTTCACCCACATCATTTCTGTGCTAGCCTGGGCCATAGCCCTGTATTCGGATTCAGCACTGGATCTAGCTACCACTGTCTGTTTCTTGCTCTTCCACGAAAGTAGAGCATCTCCAACATAGACTGCAAATCCTGATGTGGACTTCCTGTCCTTGGGGCATCCTGCATAGTCTGCATCCGCACATGCCGTGATAGAGATCTCCTTTCCTTTCTTAAATAGCAAGCCTGCACCTGGAGATGATTTTAAATATCTCAGAATCATGTGTATTGCATCCATATGGGCCTGACGTGGTTGCTCCATGAACTGGCTCACACGACTCACTGCAAATGATATATCAGGTCTAGTGATCGTGACATACAGTAGTTTGCCTACCAGTTCTCTGTACCTTCTCTTATCCACCTCTTCTGTGTTATCATCATACAGCTTCATGCTAGGATCCATTGGTGTCGTAGCAGGTCGACACCCTAGCATACCTGTCTCACTCAGTAGATCTGTAACATACTTCCTCTGTGACATGACTAATCCATATGGATTTCTAGCAAACTCCAGCCCCAGAAAATATCTAAGGACTCCCAAGTCCTTGGTGACAAACTCGGTCCCCAGCCTTTCCTTTGCCTGCTTAATGCCCTGGTCATCATCACCTGTAATCAAGATATCATCAACATAAACCATGATTACAATGATACCTCTAGCCGTCTTCTGTACAAACAAGGAATGATCAGCATTGGAGCGTTTATATCCTTGTTTCTCAAAGAGATCTGAAAGCTTCTGAAACCATGCTCTGGGGCTCTGCTTAAGGCCATAAATGGCCTTATGTAATCTGCAAACCTTGGAACACTCCCCCTCAACAGCAAAACCAGGTGGCTGTTGCATATAGACTTCCTCCTGCAAGTCGCCATACAGAAATGCATTCTTCACGTCCAGTTGATAAAGTGGCCAGTCTCTAGCAACTGCAACTGATAACAGGATCCGTAGAGTGGAATGACGCGCCACAGGGGAGAATGTGTCAAGGTAGTCTACCCCATATGTCTGTGTGAAGCCCCGTGCAACCAGGCGTGCCTTGTACCTGTCAATGGAACCATCTGCATTGTGCTTCACTGTAAACACCCATTTGCAACTCACCGGGCTGACATCTGGAGGTGTAGGAACCAAACTCCAGGTTCCTCTGGACTGAAGTGCCGCCATTTCTTCTTCCATTGCTAGCCGCCATCTAGCATCCTGCAAAGCATCATGATGATTCCGTGGAATGTCTGTAGCTGAAAGTGCCAATGCAAACGTCCTGAAGTCTCCAGATAGCCTCTCAAAAGACACAGCTGCTGATAATGGATATTTGACACAGCTTCTCTTCGGCTTGCGTAGAGCAATTGGAACATCCAGATCATCCGTGTTCTCACCATGCTCCTGTAATACATCCTGCTGAGAAATGTCGTCAGATCCATCAACATTAATATTTTCATTACATACCATAGGCGAGCTAGTTGACGGGTCAGGACCATGAGCTGGAGGAGGCCTGCGGGTGTAATGGAATGGTAGCGGGGATACTAGCGGTGGCGGTGGTGTTGACGTTGTTGTTGTTTGTGGCAATGGTGGTGGTGGTACCATGAATACGGCATCAGGAGATATAGGTGGTAGCTGCATGTTTCCAGATTCTGAAAAGTACATAACAAATTCAAAAAATGTTACATCTACACTGATCATATACCGCCGACGCACAGGATCAAAACACTTGTACCCCTTTTGAGTTCTGGAGTACCCCACAAAGACGCACTTGACAGCCCTAGGAGAGAGCTTGTCAGTACCAGGCGACAACTGATGGACAAATGCGACTGACCCAAACACACGAGGGGTAAGAATGAACAAATCCTTGTCAGGGTAAATGAGTGAAAAAGGAATCTGTTCATTCAAGACAGACGAAGGCATACGGTTGATTAGGTAACATGCAGTAAGGACTGCATCACCCCAGTAGGAGTACGGAACATGACTCTGAATAAGAAGTGACCTTGTGACATCAAGAAGATGACGGTGTTTTCTTTCAGCAACCCCATTCTGTTGAGACGTATGAGCACAAGATGTTTGGTGAATAATTCCTTTTGAGGAGTAGTAATTGGCTAGAATGTTGGTGCACAACTCTAAGGCATTATCACTTCTCGCAATCTTGACAGATGTGGAAAAAACATTTTGAATTTCATTAAGAAAGTGGATAATAATATTTCCTGCTTCAGATTTATTTTTCATTAGAAAGACCCATGACGCTCTAGAGAAATCATCCACAAATACAATATAGAACTTGTGTCCCTGATGATCGGGAACACGACTCGGACCCCAGACATCGACATGAAACAACTCAAACTTGGAGTTACTACTCCGACCTTGACTACTGGGAAAAGACGACCTGTGATGTTTTCCCAACTGACATGCCTCACACTGGATAGGTGTGTGAGAGAGACCATAGGGTAGAACTAGACGCAACTTCTGAAGCGGTAAATGACCAAAACGCAGATGCCACAGGAGAGGAGATACTTGTCCAGCAGGAGAAGATGTGGTTCCGACAAATGGGGTCTGGTTCAGACGGTAAAGGCCTCCTTGCTCATAGCCATGACCAATCACGTTGCCCGTACGGATGTCCTGAAAAATCAAAGAAGATGAATCAAAAATAGCTCGACAATGGAGATCCTTCGTAATCTGACTAATTGACAACAGATTCATAGAAAAATGCGGTGCATGTAGGACATTCTTAAGCTGCATAGAAGGTGTCAATCTAATCTCCCCCTGGCTAGTGATAGGGGAATGCGTGCCATTAGCAATCACTACTGTCCGTCCTGGAGGGATCTGAGTGTATCCTGTAAGTAGACTCTGGTCGCCACATAAATGATGTGTAGCACCCGAGTCCATGATCCATGGCAGTATATCAGATCTACTACTGTGGAGTGCAAGTGTACTACCTGAAGTACTAGTAGATGCAGAGGCAGAGGCAGAGGCAGCAACATCAGTATGACTCTCTGTAGTCGGTGCTGGACCAGATGGTGGTATGATGCCCCTGAGGCGAGCAACTAGATCATCAAATCGTTGATCCATGGTAGCAGCAGATGGGGGCTCTATCTGCTCAGCGGCTCGTGCAGATGCAGGGAATCCATGCTTCGAATAGCATGTGTCTTCATTGTGCCCGACTCGGTGACAATATGTGCATGTTGGCCTGGTGCGGCCATCCCTTCCACGAGGAGTACGTCCACGGCCCTGGTGATGAAAACCGCGGCCTCTGTTGGCCGCCATAGCTGAGGAATTCTGACTCGCAGCTGCTGAAGGCACTGTGATCCTACTCAATCTGTGAAAAGCTTCCTCCATGGGAGGAATAGTCGAGTCCGCCAAAATCTGAGAACGTGCTGCCTCATACTCTGGATCAAGTACAGCGAGAAACACACCCACCATAGTAGCATTCCTGTATGTCTTCTGCTACTCTGGCGTAGCTGTCAAGGGCATGAAGCTATATAGCTTCTCAAACATCCCTCTCAGTGATGTATAGAGAGAATGTAGAGGGCGACCATTCTGCTTGATGGTGAAGATATCATGCTGGAGTTGCAGAATCTTTGTCTCGTTCTTTGCCTGGGAATATGTGGCCGCCAGAATGTCCCACATATCCTTCGCTGTGGGTTGATGGAGGATATCATTGGCAATCTCAATTGCCAACGTGCCAGATAGCCAGACCTTGGCGTATGCGTCATCAGCCTCCCAGGAGGCATAGGTTCCAGTCTTCTCAGCAGGCTCTGATTCGGTAAGAATATGCTTCTTACCTGTAGACTTCATCATGCTCATGAACTGCATTGCCCACAGTTCATAGTTTGTACCGTCCATCTTGACAATAGGCGCTGGACCACGGAATGCGCCAATAGATGGGATATCTGCCTTGCTCTCTGACATATTGAAAAATAAAGACTGGAACGATTGACAAACGATATGTTTTGTCTACAATACCATAGATGGGGGTAGTTGCATGTGTAGACTTCAAGCAACTATCCCCATGAAGATGTTTGTGCTAAGACCTACACGCACACAGGAGTTGCGCACAGGCCGCACAGGAGATGCGCTGGGAGGCAAAGGTGACGCACTGGAGCGCACGGCTGAGGCGCGCAGGGGCTGCGCACAGCGCACAGCGCACGGCTGATGCGTGCAGGGGCTGCGCACAACGCGTAAGTGCTGCACAGGGGATGCGCACGACGCGCTAGGGCTGCGCGCGCAGGGGCTGCGCACAGCGCGCAAGTGCTGCGCAGGGGTTGCGCGCGGCACGCTAGGGCTGCGCAGGGGATGCGCAGATGATGCACAATGGCAGCGTTGGAGGCGCGCACGGCAGGGGCGGCGGCGTTGGAGGTGCGCCGATCGAGAGAGAGAGAGAAGAAGAGGGCCGGCGGGTGGGGTGTTAGGGTTAGGGTTTCGAGAACTCCGGTCTAGGACCGTCGCTCTGATACCATGTTGGGAAAAGAGAATGAGTTATTCTATTCCATAAGCCCTAGGCTCTCTTATATAGGAGAGTAGCCTATGGGTAAATTACATAAAGAGAATAACAAGAAAAATAAAATAACAAAGAGTTACAGTTATTCTATATGCGTCAACAGGTTCAACTCGATGAGATGCTCAAAATGAATCTAGATTTGATGTATTTTATCTTAAAAGAAACTGGTGAACAATTTAAGATTTGAAGAATGATTTTAAAAAACGTGAGGTGGATTGAGGTGTAAGCCTCGATTTATATAGGAAAATATACATAAATACAATTAAGTGTAATTATATATATTTATAAAGTCATAAATTTATATATATTCCCCAACATATATACCATATATGTTGTGTACATGATAATATATAATATTATTTGCATGATTTGCTTTGAATTCTAACTTGTATTGTCATCCATATACAATGCAAAGCTTATTATGACCTCCATTAATGTTGGAGTGTGAAGTTCTTGTCAATATACAATACCTCCCTTTATGTGCATGAGTGAAGCAAAATTATGCGACTAACATATATTATTAACACACACAACATACGATATGTTTATGTTGTATTATATATGTCATATGACTAATACATGTATACATGGTTGCAGAAAGCGGTAGTCGGTACTTGGTCGGCATGGTCATTGACTAAGGATTAATCAACAATCGGACGGCTAATCGTATTTAGTCGTCCATTAGCCTGTCTTGAATGTTTTAATCATTCTAAATATATACATCATTTTTATACACATTCTTATGTATTAACATAGATTTGTACATTTTCTATACTATCATAATGAAACAAAAGAAGTAATTGACTTTAAATATAATATTAAGCATATTAATATAAGTTTACTTTTTTAAAAAGCAAAAAACTAAAAAAAGAAAAAAAAGCTTGATGTAAAAGTCGTCCCGATTAGTCAGGTTAAACGACTTATGGCCGACTAGGCCTAGTCGAGTCGGCTACCTCCCTGACTCGACTAGTCGGTCGACTTCTACAAGCTTGCATAGATATATATTGATATGCTTTGAATCCTAACTGTTCGATTTGCTAAACTCCGTGAAAGAACTGTTGAAGTATGCATCATGGTATAGATGGGTAATTGGATCCCTCTAGGATCCAATTAACACATCCACCTATTTAGTCCCATATCTATTGTTGATGGGGCTATATTAGAAGCCACACACCTATTGTATCAGATGAGAGAAAAGTGAATAGAAAACACAAACCCTTTGAGGCGTTCTCCCCCGGTTTCATCCCGCTCCTTACGGATTAGGGTTCCACGTAAAATCCCATTATTCTTCATGTTCATATTCTTTATCTTTGATACCATGCTTATGCATTCTCGTCTTCTAACATGGTATCGGAGCGAGTTGATTCTTGGTTGATTTTGAAGATTTATTCTTGAAGATTATTTATTCATTGTTCAAGATCATTCAAGTTAGAGTTTCCGTTTTTAAGTTTTCTTGAAACCCTAATTTTCAGCCATCACCAAATTCCAGAAGATTTGATTATCGTTCTTGGTTGTGAACCCCTCAGGATCCGGGTACCCGTTTACGCGCAATTCGCAATATATCATTCACATTTAATCACACAAGTTGCACAAATACAGGGAAAATTTTTCGCGCGGCTAATTATCCACATGACATTCACATCCACAACATGACCACAAGTAAAAGAGACAATATGGCACCAAAATTCTTTTTATTAATATTCATATCAGTTTACAACGTATACAAGGATCTTCCATTACATCATATATCCCAAAGTGTGATACAAAAGAGATAGCATTTACATCATTATTTGAACAAAAACTGAGACAAGGAATTCATACCGTCTCGTATATACTCTGTCTCCTGGAAGCATATAGCTACTGAGCTGCAGGCTGTTTGCCTGCCACACACACAAATAGGAAAGAAGAGGCGTCAGCCATTGCTGGTACCTCCCTAAAATTTATAAAAAATAACTTGACATTTAATATGTACAAAAGCAGGCAAGTAGAAAGGTGGTATAAGTAAAATCTACATCTACTTGCGTAAGTAAAAAAAAGGTTTGTTTGTAATGCGTTTCTAATGTTTTCCCCCAGAACCTGGCATTTCCCATATGTCATATTTATATAGCAATTTCGTAATCATGAGTGTATGAGTGTGAATGTATATATCAATTTCCTTAGAGATCAAGTTGGCGAGTGAAAAAAATGGAAAAGTTGAGATTGTAGAGATCTATTAATATATTTAAATTCTTGGGTAGAGAGAATGGTCTTTTGATCATAACTTCTCAAATTCTAACTTTAATGTTTCAGATATAGCTCCAGATGTTGTAGATGTAGATATAGATGATCTAGATATAGAATCGCCAAGTCTGTTTGGCGAAGAAACTCAAGCGGTGAAGAAGCCTACAAATGGCTCTTCCGTCTCGCCCTCTAGTTGGAAGGACGGTCCAATAGAGGGATAGGTCTACTCCCCAACTACGCCACTGAGACGGGTGAGAGGGACTTCCCGGGAAGTCGCTCTAGAAAAACAGTCCGACCGGTAACGTGCAACCGAGCTCGTACGTAAAACTGAAAACCAAGGATCCCCCGCCTGGGTATCCTAAAACAGGGTCAGCGTAACTGGTCTAAAATCGGGATCCCAACGAGGCGTAAAAACACTGCGAGCTCGCGTAAAAACCGAAATGGGACTGGGATCCTAGACCCGCGCACTTGGCGGCCGCTGCCCAAACTGGGCTTCCTTTCTTCCGCCCAGGTGAGGGTCACCGCCCCCTCGCACGGTCGGGTGTAAAAGGCCACCATGACCGGCAATATAATTTATAAGTCATTACCGACTCACAATCAATTTCATTTGCTTGTCTACTTTCCTTCTCAATTCCCTTTTTGAGATTAGTAATACAGATCTAGCTCTCTTCATCTTCAATCATGGAAATCATTTACCAACTTCATAAAAGAAGAGTATTAATATTTGATACAGATCTAGCTCTCTTAATCTAAAATCTTGGAAATCATTTACCAACTTCATAAAAGAAGAGTATTAATATTTGATAAGAGATGACTTTTTCTTTGTGTATGTCTCTACACAATCAGATGTGAGGTATAGGCACCTTGAGGTACAAATGCTAATGTGATAGAAAATTATAATATGCCCTCAGTTGTAAGCATTGAGATCAATGTATCGGTTCCCCCCTCTTTTTTTTTAGAAGCGATGTATACATATGCTCTTCCTCTAATACTAAGTCTTTATTCATTAAATCCAAATGTGACTGAGGTATGCGTCATTTTATCATAACTACTCTAATGTCTTGATGTCGTTTTTCCTTCTTCTATCAAAACTAATATTGTACAACCCTATATGTGTAAATCTCATTCCTTATTTATAGAAAATAAGTAATAGATGACTGAAATTATTGCAACTAAAACAAACCTGTTTTCATGTAATTTACCTTAGCATGGATTCACAGCCTTATGATCGAGATAGTCGTCCATAGAGTGATGTATCTTATTACCAGACCCAAAGTTTCCTTTTATTTAACGCATTCCAGAGTTTGATGGGGAAATTATTATGTTGACCATTAGGGCTTAATGGTGTAACACTATAGGAAAAGAAAACTTCATAGTACGGAGTACCTGTAGTATTCCTTCATGCTTAGTCTTTAATATTATTATTTTATAATAATTTGGAGATATTTAGAATAACATATTCTTTAGAGATAGAGATTTTTTTTAAACTGTTGTGGATTGTAAAGAAAATCTTCCTAACAATTGATAATACACATTTACCATTTTATTTTGAACTAAATATGACAGGCAGATTATATAAACTTATGCTCTACTTCCTGAATGGATTTGATGCAAGAAAGAAAAACTATATAACATAATTGATAATCTCCTAGACTTCCTTGTGTTAGTAAAATCCAGTGTAACTACAATATTTGAATGGGCATATTGACTGTAAGATGCAACATTAAGACTTCATAAAATGCAGGCATGCATTCTGTGAAAATAACTTAGAGATTTAGAACCAAGATCTTCAATATTTCTTATCAAAAGATGTGCCAACTACATAATTTATGAAAGACATCAAAAGTGAAGTTTCTGGGTTGTACTTTTTGGATCTTAGATTACATAAAAGAATGAAAAGGAGGGAAAAGAAGGGATGGAAAAATGCACATGCATGGCAGAAAAAGATGGCTAGGGACTGTACCTAATTGGGTTTTCTTCAAAGTGAGAAGAACTTGCAGATGCTATGTCTTTTGGAGAGGTTCCAGCAGTAACAAGAGCTACTGCAAATCACTCTATATGTTGAATGGTCTTCAAGGATGCATCAGCTCCAGCACTTGCAGCTGAGATGGTGGCTGTGGCTATAGATAGATGCTTGGACAGCATCAATGTTGACCGATTTCAAAGTTAAACTTGCATGCAACTACCATAACCAGGAATAGTTCCAGGTATTGGAAGGGATTTCTTTTCGGTGGTCACGTTAGAGAGGAACAGTGGGGATTTTGGAAATAATCTAAAGGCTTTGTCGTTGGAGGAAGATGGAATAAGGAGTAGAAGGGGAAACAAGGTTGGTATAAATACGAAGGTGATTTGCCAAGTGGAGGAATATCAAATGCCAAATGGATTAAAGAATGGTTTAAAAAAAAAAGTGGCAGTGGCTGTTTCCTGTGTATAGCAGCCGGACAAGAAAAAAAATTAATATATATATTATTTATCTATTTATTTGTTTATTTCTCTTTCTTTCCTTTTTATAGAAAAGTTGATTGAAATCGCGCCTCGGGCCTCAGATTTCGACACGAAATATCTCTATTCGATCGTCTCAAAATGACGGTCAAAATGAGTATAATGTTGATATACTTCCGGTTGGGTTTTGAACCCCCGAACTTTTCGGATACGTTTTTTGTTTGGGTTTAAATTTTACGATTTAAAAATATCAAACGACCTCCGATTGACGAACGGTCGATTCCGTTGGTCTCGTGTCGTCGATTTGGATCTAATGACGGTCTCGGTTCGTTTTGCGGTTTCCAAATTTGCGTCGCGGCTTTTCACGACGCGCATTACGAAGTGACCGATTTTTGGTCGATTTCGCCCGAACGACCTTTGATTCACTACTAATTGGTCGTTTTAGGTTGTTTAGTATTGACCGTCAATGTTATTGGGTTCATTAGACCCAAAATCGGACGAGTTCAGGTTTACGCAAATTCCCGGATGTTACATTGGTTATCCTTGAAGATTGATTCTTGCAGTTTTTATCATTCCGCTATACAGATTCTTGAAGATTTATATTCGACATCAAGTTCTGCAAGTATCTTTATTGTCAAGATCAATGCCAATTCTGGAGGCATCCCTAAACCATAATCCTGCATGGAAAAGTTCAGGGCTACAGATTCGCATATCATGCCCGGAACCTCAGATCCACATGATTCTAGCACAAATCCACAACAACCATAAAAAATATTCCATGAAGCACCTTCAGATATTCACTTTTCTCGCGCGCATAACACCCCCAGGCAGAGGCTCCAGATTTCGCACGTGAGTAGAGAAAAAGTGGGTGCTTGATACATTTTTCAGCACCTGTCCTCCAGATCCCTAAGGCATGCGACATCATCCGCTCTAGGCGGCGCATCTCCGTTAATGGCGCGCCTTCCCACACCTTCGACAACTGCACGATTCCCGCACCTTCGACAATTGCCTGATGTGTGAATCTCCAAAGAAGAAGAACGTGAGAGGTGCAACACTAGGTTTCCAGGCACGATCAAACTCGATTTCCCTTGTGAATCTCGTGCGCATCTCAGAGCAACAAAGGGGAGTTCTTTGTTCTCAGTTCTCGAAAGCGTACATGCACACATCCAGTCCCTGTTAATCTCCTGCGTGGAAGACACATAGAAGAAGAAGAAATACCATGTCACCAGTCCCGGATCAATGCCCGATCCTTCCTCGACTCCATGTGAAGCCACCAAAATCACGAGTCTCCTCTCCAGGCGATGGCTCGTGCAATCTCCTGCGTATAACAAGCCTCCAAATCGTGCAGAATCACCTCCAGAGCGGGCAACCTCGCGCAACCTCCCTCCAGATCACCGCCTTCCTCCCTCTGGATTGTCGAAGCCTCACCATGGAACTTGAGCACCGGCGATCCGATCCCCCTCCACTATGGAACAACGACGACGGAGATAGGTTCTCCCCTTTGGGGAAACCTAGTGCGTGGAGGGTAAGAGGGTGCCAATACCCCTTTAATAAAAAATGAAGAGAGGGGTCAATGGGCTTGGCTGCTACTCGGTATTAAAAAAAAGGAAAGAGGTCTGGGCCTAGGTAGGTCGAGAGTTGAGAAAAGGGAGAAAAAAGAGGGAATTCTTTCATTCAAAAAATAGCCAAAAAAGAGGATAGCTACAAAAAAAGGCTACATTCAAAAAAATCGTATGCGGGAAAAAAAAGAGTGAATAACTGGGAAAAATGATTTAAAAAAATTGTGAGAAGAAAAGTCGAAAAAAATTGAGATTGGCTTATGTGGATTTTTGTTTCTCACCATCTTTTCATGTCTTCTCCCAACTTTGTCGATGCCATTGTTTTCTGACAAGTATGAGAGAAAGGGGGAGTATTGTGTAGAGTTATGTGGCTCATATTCAGATTCTCCAGTCTAGATGCCATGCAAGTTGTCAGAGTCTACAGTTTAGATTCAGATTCGACGTTCAGATTTGTTTCAAGTCTACATTTTGATGAGCACATGTATGCGATCATTATTTGTGCGGTCCCCATCTTTGTTTTTGGTCTTAGAATTTTCATGTGATCCGTATGGACTCTAGAGATTAGAGATCCTATTCTCTATGCCATTGCGGGCTAGGGTTTTCATATGGTTTCAAAGGGACTCTAGAGTAGATATCCCATTCTCTGAGCCAGTATGGGAGAGACCCAGTTCTCCAATGAGGAGACTTTCATGCTCCATTCTTCAATGACCGTGGAATTCGACGAGGATGTTTCCATGGCCTTTTCAGTTCAACCCTTAAGAGATGGAGCAGTTGTCCACATGATGCACAATCTTCTACATGTGGCGGGACATAGTACTTCGACGTGGAGACTCATTCCTGTTTGAGTGATTCTGACAGATGCAGTACATAGCATATGTTCTTCGACGAGGAGACCCAGTTCAACTCACACTCCAGCCCTGTTGTTCCTCCTCACCCGCACATCATGAGAAGCAACGTCCTCAACAACAACTGATAGTAGAGTATGCGTTGAGTTGATATTGGAGAATCTGAATTCTGGCCTGAAATTTGAACTGGAGAATCTGAATCCAACATGTAGAACTCTTCATACCATGTAGAAAATGATAACGCGGAAGCGTAATATCAGAGATAAACATATAAGTAAGATGAAGAACACCGGAATTTAACGTGGAACCCTACTCCGTGAGGAGCGGGATGAAACCACAGGAGGATGCCTTTAAGGATCAGATATTATATTCCGTTTTTTCTCAACTGTCACATTGGGTGTGGGGATTCTTATATGGCCCCACCAGTAAGACCGAGTCCCACTCACATTAGATGTGGGACTAAACCAGTGAATGCGGTAATTGGACCTTGGAGGAATCCAATTACCCATCTCTACATATGACACATACTCCAACAATTGTTATATTATTGTTTTTCTTATCATGAGTACCATTAACTATTTAACTTACACAATAGTTGTTCGATGAGTTGGAATAGTTGGTTGAACTATGTAGTTTAGTGGGTGACAAATAGAAAAACTCTATTTAGTCTGACTTCATAGTTGGTTCGACTGCTTGGTTGTTTTACTGATTAGTCGGTTGTTGACTAATGAAAAATAATTTTTAACCTTTTTTTCTGTCAGAATTTTTAATGTAAATTTAAAAGTAAGTTGTGCAATAATTTTTTTTGAAATTTACTCGGTACTAACTAATGGCCAGATATATAAAAATATACAACAACAATAAAGCCTTTTCCCACAATTAAGTAGGGTTGGCTACATGGATTCTTCGCCTCCATTCAGATCTATCTTGGGTCAATCTCATGCTTATATCCAAAAAACTAAGATCCCTTCTTATAGTCTCTTTCCAACACTTCTTGGGCCGTCCTCGCCCTCTTTTAGCCGGCTCAACATCCCAACACTTGCATCTCCTAACTGGTGCATTAGCTGACCTTTACAAATGACCATACCATATTAAGAGGTTTTTACGTATCTTATCCTCGCTCGGAGCTACACCAACTTTCTTTCTGATTGTATTATTTTGAATCCGATCTTTACATGTATGTCCACACATCCACCTTAGCATTTTCATTTCTGCTACAACCATTCTCTGCACATGTCTATGGTTCACAGGCCAACATTCAGATCCATAGAGCATAACAGGTCTCACGGCTGCGTTGTAAAACTTTCCTTTAATTTTTAAAGGAATTTTCTTATCACATAGAATAACAGAGGCTCCTCTCCACTTTAGCCCGCCTGCATTTATTCTATTAGTGACATCTCCATCAATTTCCCCATCATGTTGCAAAATAGATCCCGGATATCTAAAAGAATCTCTCTTCCGAATGTTGTCGTCACCAATCTTCACCTCGATTCCTTCACCAGGTGCACTCCATATATTCCGTCTTAGCCCTACTTATACGAAATCCTTTAGTCTCCAATGCATGTCTCCAGACCTCAAGCTTCTCATTTACTCCATCTCTAGTCTCATCAATCAACACAATATCATCATCAAAAGAGTCAGTCTTCCTAGACGGGGTCCTTACACAAGATAAAGCCCTATCATACATATTCTTTATGAGGTTAATGCATAGAACATGTACTTGTATCTTCTCCAAAACTCTCCATAGATATATAAAAGAGGAAAATGGGGCTGCCCCCTAGGGGGAGCTAACTTAGCTCCCCCCGTCCCATTTTCTCCAATTTTTTATTTTTTTTCGTTTTTTTCCATGAATATTCATCACTATATCCCTATATTATGTCATTCGAATTTCGTGTGAAACAGAGACTCCTACGACCTCCATCCAGACAGTCATTTTTTAACGGTTCCAGGATTTTTTAGATCGACCCTATCTGGATGGAGGTCGTAGGAGTCTCTGTTTCGCATGAAATTTGAATGACATAATATATGGATATAATAATGATTTTACATAATTTTTATCTTCAAAAATAAATAAAAAATATGTGAAAAATGAGGCGGGGGAGCTAAGTTAGCTCCCCCTAGGGGCATACACATTTTACCCTATATAAAAATATGTCTATTAAAAATAATTTTTATATTTAAAATAAAAAACACAGCTGTATATTTCTGATTAGCCATTCCTATAATGGTTAATCTTTATAAAGTGAATCTTTTATGTGAATACAGATTATTGACTTTTTTTTGCAATTTTGCTTTTTCTGATATGAAAGAGTTTATGGGGTTAACTGTTGTTTGTCCTTAATTTGCTAGTTTGGAAGACTCTGTTTGGTCATTTTGTTGATTCAAATTATAGTGAAGTTTTACTTTTGTATTTACGGATCCATCCATCTTTTAAAGGTTGTGGAAGGCTTTGGTGTATCAAGGGTTTTGGAATCAAATGATTCCAGATACAAGAAAGGTGATTTAGTAACAGGGTTCACTGGGTGGGAAGAGTACAGTGTGATTAGAAGATTTGAGCAGCTGAGGAAGATTGAGCTTGATGATAGAATCCCTATTTCTTATCATTTGGGTCTTCTAGGTATGCGATTTATGAAATATCCTATCTTTAAGAATCTTTAATAATTTAAGTTTTTTAGTATACATGCTTGGGTATGTGTCGGTACACGTGATTTTGTGCAACTGGTCACGACCTTATGTTTTAAAATTTAAGAGGTGCTATTCTAATCTTGCATGCAGAGCAGTATAAAGCAATTTGTATCATGCTTTCCAACTCACCTTTCAATACGATTTACCTGGTAGTATTTTCTGTAAAGTCATCAAATAGGCATTTAGATTACCGAGCAAAGTTCAATGTATTCGACTCATGTATGAATTGTGAGCTTAACCTTGATGGTCCCATTGCTTTTGAGCTCTACCATTTTTTTGAAATTCATTTATCATCACAAGCCTGGCCATTTGTTTAAAATCAAAGCCGGGAAACATTATATAGTGAAAATTCGGAATATAACAAAAGAAATTTATTGTAATGGTCGAAGCATCTGAACTTAGCCAACTAAATTAGGATAAAGTGGTAGAAAAATAATTTTAAAATAAAGGGCATTATAAGAGGGCAACTTCTTGGAGAGAACAGTCAAGTCGGGGGAGAGAGTGGCTATAGGGAGGGTGGAGAAAGGTTCTCATGGTTGCAATGGTGGTCAGAGGAGAGAAAGAGCAAGGCTTTGGAAATGGTCGAGGCGACGAGTGGATCAACAAAAGCATGGGCCAAGGGCAATGTTAGCAAAGGTCATTGGTTGGCAGCTAGATTGCGCAACTGACCCTCATTCGACAAAACCTTGGGCGGTTTATGTGCACGATGATCTACCCATTGTGTTCGTTGCAGCGAAGGTCATATGGCAAAAGTGTCTGAAAGATGTGGTGTACTTACAACACCATTTTTTGTTTAACGAAAAGCTCTTAGCATCACCGAGTTCTATTCAAGGAGAAGATCTCATCCTCAAGTGTGTCAGAAGATGTTATGAATACTGCTCAGGATGGGTCTGGATGTGGTAAATCCTTTGTCATTGTATCTTTGGCGGGAACAGTGATGGCCAAGGGTGACACCGATATGTTACAGGAGGTGATTGCCATGATTGGAGGGTGACTCAATCTTCCTTTTCTTAAGGATGTTGTTTGTCTTGGTGAATCTTTTTGTTTTGGGTTTGTGGCTTGTCATAAGCGGACAATGGCATTTGTTAGAGGTCGGGTGGCATAGTCTGTTGACAGTGAAATCGAGACGCCCTCACTTCTGTGGTGGGTCACTAGTACAGTGACATCGCGAAGATGGTTAGTATGGTGGGGGTTCCTCTATGGTGTTCGAATTTCACTATGATCCATGGTTCATGTCTTCAATCGAGAAAGTCATTGTCATAGTGAGCAACGAGTTCTTCCCTAGATCTTATATTAATGTAGTAACGAAGCTGGCATCCCATCCCTTTCCCCTACCACCGGTTGTTCTTTGAACTGGCCATGCAAATTTTCAACTATTGTTGTCATTGGAGAGTTGGTTGATGTGTCACTGTCGAAGGTAGCTCTAGGTGGTTCATTGGTGGTGTATACATTGCAAAATCTCAACTGCCGACGACATAGGTGATGACAATGAAAATCATAGTTACAAGTATTTCACAATGATTTCACTGTGATGACAACGCAAGTCATTTCAGGGATGTCGTTTCAAATTCCAAATCTTGGTACCCCTTTTTCTAAGGAAAAAGGGCAACCTTCATATAAGTAGGTATGCGCCTAAAAACTTCACCATTAATTCACAATGTTACAAACTTACAAGTACATGTCACTAAAGCCAAAATTAATTACATGACCCACCTATCAGTTAGTGCCTTAACATGAGCTATTATATTTGTTCAATCCCTGTCTGTGAGTCCTCTTGGGGCCTCGAGGGCCGGAGTCCATGCAACTGCAGCTTCGTCAAGCTCATCAACGGGTAATGACTTGCGTTGGAAGAAAGGAAAGAGATACATAAAGAGAAAGAATAAAATGAGGGGAGAAAGGAGGTTTGGGGAGTCCAAGGAAGAAGGGGAGGCACAGAAGGAGTTGGCGGTGTTTCCTGAAGTCTTGATAGTGTTGAGGAAAAGTTTAACCCAGATGATAGGTGTAACCCCTGCGACGGGAGAGGGCAACCAATCTAAATAAATGTTCCGACATGAAAAGTTAGGGGAATAGGAGACCCAGAGAAAAGATCTGTTGGGTCTCTCATAAGCGGCTGGATTTGTGACATTGTTTTGCTGCAAGAGACAAAGCTTCGCGATTGGATAGATCAGTTTTGGGGCTCTTTGAGAACCAACAACCTCTTGGAGTTCACTGCATTAAATACTGCGGGGAGTGCAGGGGGCTCCTATATTGCATGGAAAGGGAACTTTTTCATCGTGATGGCAGAAGTTAAAGGGGCCTTTGTTATCTCTGTACTTCTCAGAGATAATTGAAAGGGAGTCTGTTTTTTAATCTCTTGTGTGTATGAACCAAATGACCCCTCTATCAGGGGGAACTTGTGGGATGAATTGCGGGAAGTTAGAGAGTTGCATCAAGGAGTGCCTTGGCTTGAAAGGGGAGACTTCAAATTTTCCATCCTATCCACAGGTCGTCCAATATTCGGGGAGGTCATGATGTCGTCTCAGAAGACTTTGCAGAGCTGACATCAGAGATGCAAATGGAGGTTCTTGACGCCAATGATACTCAGAGAAACACTGGATCTTGATGGGGAATTGATTGCTTTCTTAGGTCAACGGAGTTGTTGGAAGCCTTTCCTTTGTCATCTGTCTCCTCTAGACCATGGACTAGGTCAGATCACATCCTTCTCATCTAGGAGTCTGGTGAGGGAGCTCAACCTTGTTCTTTCTTCAAGTTTGAGAAGGTTTGACTTCTCGAGGACGGCTTCAGAGACTTGGTGACGTATCACTGGATCATACATGGTTGCTCGGGTTCAACCCTCAACCTCATTCTTTCTTCAAGTTCGACAAGGTATGACTTCTTGAGGATGACTTCCGAGACTTGGTGATGGTTCACTGGAGCATGCATGGCTGTTCGGGTTCCGCAGCGATTGTACTGATGCAAAAGTTGAATTCTTTGTGAAAAAAGCTATGCCAATTCAAGGAGTTAAGGGAGAAAAGAAAGATCCGTCGCACACCTACAGAAAATGAGGTCTAGAGACTAGACATGGAAGAAGATTCAAGGGAGCTGGGGGAGGATGATCTGAAATTAAAAATAGAAGCCTTGAAGATTATTGAGGAGTGTTGGGATAAAATTTATTCATGGAACAAAAGAGATCCCAAGGCTCTCTTATATAGGAGAAGAGCCATGGGTTAATTACATAAGTGATACCCAAAGAAAACATAAAATGTAAATATAATACGGTGATAAATAAACATCTCAACACTCCCCCTCAAGCTGGAGCATAAATATCAATCATGCTCAGCTTGGAACAACATCTCTGAAATGAACCTCTGGCCAGTGCCTTCGTGAAGATATCTGCAGTCTGATCTCCTGTGGAAACATGAGAGGTGGATATAAGGTCTTTCTGGATCATGTCTCTAGTGTAGTGACAATCCACCTCGATATGCTTTGTCCGCTCATGAAAAACATGGTTATTGGCAATAAATAAAGCTGCTTGATTATCACATAAAAGCTTCATAGGAAGAGAAACCTCAACAGTAAGGTCGGTTAATACTGATCTGACCCACATCATTTCTGTACATCCTTGTGCCATAGCCCTGTATTCAGACTCATCACTAGATCTGGCCACCACAGTCTGCTTCTTGCTTTTCCATGAAACAAGTGAACTGCCTATAAAGATAACAAAACCAAAAGTCAACTTTCTGTCCTTGGGACAACCAACATAGTCTGCATCTGCGCATCCTGTCACCTCAAGTGATGCATCCCTCCTGAACATAAGGCCAGAGCCATGTGAAGTCTTCAAATACCTCAAGATCATGTGTACAACATCCATATGTACCTTCCTGGGTTGCTCCATGAAGTGACTGACTTTGCTAACTGCAAAAGCAATATCCGGCCTGGTAATGGTAGCGTATAGGAGCTTCCCAACAAGCTTTCTATATCTCCTCCTGTCAATTTCTTCGGTGTCCTCATCAATCAATCTCTTGCTTGCATCCATAGGAGTAGAAGCAGGTTTTCACCTTGTCATGTCTGTCTCAGATAGAAGGTCCATAACAAATTTCCTTTGATTCATCACGACTCCACGTTGATTCCTGGCGAACTCTAATCCAAGAAAGTAGCGAAGATTGCCAATGTCCTTAGTCACAAACTGCTGACCAAGGAACTCCTTGGCAGTAAGAATACCCTGCTCATCATCTCCTGTAATGACAATATCATCCACATAAACAAGAATATCCACAGTACCTCTAGGTGTCCTCTGTACAAACAATGAGTGGTCCACAGTAGATCGCACAAACCCCTTTTGCTCTATCCATTCCGATAGCTTTTGATACCAAGCTCTCGGACTCTGCTTCAGGCCATAAATCGCCTTGTGAAGGCGGCACATCTTCTGAGACTCCCCCTCAGTAGCAAATCCTGGTGGTTGTTGCATATATACTTCCTCCTAGAGATCCCCATAGAGAAAGGCATTCTTGACATCAAGTTGATACAGAGGCCAGTCCCTGGAAATGGCAACAGATAATAGAATGCGTAGTGTTGAATGTCTTTTGGAGAGAAGGTGTCCTGATAATCTACCCCATAGGTTTGGGTGAACCCCCGAGCCACAAGCCTTGCTTTGAATCGGTCGATACTGCCATCAGCCCTATGCTTGACTGTGAATATCCATTTGCAGCTCACAATAGATGCTCCTGGTGCAGGTGAAACAATGCTCCATGTGCCACATGATCGCAGAGCCGCCATGTCTTCTTCCATAGCAAGGCACCACCTACTGTCCTGGAGCGCCTCCTGATACGTCCGCGGGATAGTAACAACAGATAGTCCCACTATAAACTTCTTGTAGTCCTCTGACAGATGATCCAAGGAAACATGTGCAGCCATTGGGTAAGTAACACATTGGCGACGAGGTTTCCTTAAAGCAATCGGTATCTCCAGGTCATCAGTCTCACCGTCCTCTGGACTTAACTCTTCCTGTTCATCAATAAAATCTCTAGTGCCATCAGTAGAAATAATATGTTCCTAGGCATGGTGGATGATGTGGTAGGCGCATGAGCAGAGGGGCGAGTAGAAGACCTGTGAGTATAAACATGGTGTAAGAATGTAGATTCTTTGGGAGGAGGTGGCGGTGGGGGTGGTGATGTAGGTGGTGAAGACCGCGGGACATCACAAGGAGCAGATGGAGGTGGAGGAACCACAACATCTTCTCTGGATCCAGTATTAGACAACCTATCACCAGTAGGAGAGAAATACATAATAGATTCGAAAAAAGTAACATCAGCGCTCACATAGTATTTTCTCCCAACAGGATCAAAACATCTATACCCTTTTTGGGTACAAGAATAACCGACAAAGACACATTTGACAGCTCTAGGTGAGAGCTTGTCATGGCCAGGAGTAAAGTCATGGACAAAAGCTACCGATCCAAAAACACGAGGTGTAAGTGTGAAGAGTTCCTACTCGGGAAACGCAATCGAGAAGGGACTCTTCTCTTCAAGAATAGTGGATGGTATGCGATTTACCAAGTAACATGCGGTTAGGACGGCATCCCCCCAGAAAGAATGTGGTGTACTACTGTAAATCAACAAGGTCCTCGTAATGTCTAAGATATGACGATGTTTGCGTTCTGCAACCCCATTTTGCTGTGATGTATAAGTGCATGAAGTCTGATGAACTATACCTAGAGACTGGAGAAATTCTGCCAAATGAAGAGTAGAAAATTCCAATGCATTGTCGGTATGAATGTATTTAACTTTAGCAGAGAAAAAGTTGTTGATCTCTATAAGAAAAGTTTTAATTATAGCACCTGCTTCAGACTTATGTTTAAGCAAGGAAATCCAAGAAAGTCTAGAATAATCATTGACAGCAACAATATAAAATCTATGCCCCTGATGATCAGGAACACGACTTGGACCCAAAATATCAAAATGAAACAACTCAAAGGACCGACTATTACTACGACTTGGGCGACTCGGAAAGGAGGAACGATGGTGTTTCCCAAGCTGACAAGCTTCACAGTCCAGAGTAGTACGAGTATATATTTGCGGGAGAACACACATCATCTTTTGGAGAGGAAGGTGGCCAAAGCGAAGATGCCACAGAAAGGGCGAAGCAGATCCAGAGGGAATAGAGGCCACCCCAGCACATGATTGAACAACAAGTTTGTATAATCCTCTCTGCTCACGGCCATGAATAATCATCCTGCCAGTTAATATGTCCCGAAACATAAGAGAAGAGAGGTCAAAAATGGCACGACAGTGTAAATCTTTTGTTATATGACTAATAGACAAAAGATTCATTTGAAAGAATGGAGCATGTAAAACATTCGGAAGACGTATAGAAGGGGCTAAAACAATCTCCCCCTGACCAACAATGGGTAGCCGAACTCCATTGGCTATGATTACGGATCGTTCAGGAGGAATAGCCGTGTATGAGGAAAACAATGTCCGATCTCCACACATGTGATGAGATACTCTAGAATCCATAATCCAATCTGTCACATCGGAACTGCTGCTACTGGTAAGCACATATGAAATACCTGATGAACTAGGTAGTGCTCTGGCGGTGGCCGCTGCATCTGATGGTCCTGCAGGCTAAGTCACAAGAGTGGTCACCATTTCTTGAAGTCCATAGACAAGATCATCAAAACGTGCATCAGTAGTATGGGCAGGTGAAGAGTCAGTCTCCTCCGCAACACGTGCAGATGCCGGAAAGCCGTGTTTGTGAAAGCATGTCTCCTCTGAGTGGCCAGGACGACGACAATAAGAACATGGACCACGCTGACGGCCTCCACCTCTACCACGAGGTCCACGACCACAGAACTGGGAAGCACTGCCTCGTCCACGGACCACAAGAAGCAGCCATAGTCGAGGACGTCGGCTGTGGCGTGGATGTAGGTGTGGTAGTAATCCTGCTCAGCCGCTTGTATACCTCCTCCATTGGTGGTATGGTCTCGCTAGTCAGAAGTTGAGTATGAGCGGCTTCGTACTCTAAGTCAAGAGAGGACAGGAAAACGCCAGTCATAGTGGCATTCCGATATGCATGTTGTTGTTCCACGCTGGTAGTGATAGGCATGAAGCTATGGAGTCGTTCAAACATGCCTCTCAGATGTGAAAAGTGTGCATGTAGAGGTCGACCATTTTGCTTGGTCGAGAAAATATCGAACTGAAGTTGGAGTATCTTGCTTTCATTTTTCGCTTGTCCATAGGTAGCGGCCAATATGTCCCACATGGCCTTTGCAGTTGGCTGATTGACAATATCATTTGCAATCTCTGTGCTAAACATCCCAGAGAGCCATATACGAGCATATGCATCATCTTGCTTCCATGATGCGTTGGCCCCAGCCGGCTCTGAATCAGTCAGAATATGCTCCTTGTTGTGGCATTGCATCAGGGTACGAAACTGCATGGACCATAACTCGTAGTTAGTCCCGTCCATCTTTACGATAGGTGCCGGTCCTTTGAAGGCACCGGAAGAGGAGAACACGTCACCCTTGATTTCTAACATTCTTTAATACGCCAAAAAGCGGAACAAGAGGGGAATATCTCGCAAAAGACTTGTCTACAACATCAAATTAGGGATAAGGTGTATCTGTAGACTTATACACTCATCCTAATGCTGTGTTTGTGGTCGAAGGCCGCAAATGAGGGGAGAAATCAGACTATATCACCCCTCGCAGATCAGTCCAGACCTTGACGCATGTGAACAAAGGGTCCGCTGGACTCAAACGGGGGACCCGGGGCCGCCGTGGGTGTGTCAGACCCCTTGTGAATCAGGCTGCAGTGCACACGGAGGCAAAGGGGGTTCGCCGGGGCCTCGCCGGGCTGCTGCGAGGCGGCAGCGACCGCTTGGGGGGGGGGGGGCGACGCTGGGAGGGGTTGGCGGCGACGCTGGGGGTGGCGCAGGCTGCGCGGAGGGCGCGGAGAGGGGCCGACGGGTAGGGCTAGGGTTAAGGTTTTGGTTCAAGAACCCCGGTCTAAGACCGTTGCTCTGATACCATAAAAAAGTACTAAGCCTTCTCCCACTATAAGTAGGGTCGGCTACATGGATTCTTGCTCAAATCCATGTTGAAAGATTCGACTATTTTTTACGCTGGCCGTCGACTACCTAATGCAATCCCTGCAAGAGTGGGATTTGAACCCTGATCTTTTGTGTGGTAGACACATTGTATTACCACTAGACCATTAAGTGGGTAGGCCGTTGCTCTGATACCATGTTGGGATAAAATTTATTCATGGAATAAAAGAGATCCCAGAGCTCTCTTATATAGGAGAAGAGCCATGGGTTTATTACATAAGTGATACCCAAAGAAAACATAAAATGTAAATATACTACGGTGATAAATAAACATCTCAACAAGGAGGAAGACACGAAAAATGTCACAGAATGGAAACAAAGATCCAGAATAAAATAGCTCAAGGAAGGAGATGCAAACTCTAAGTTCTTTCATAGGGTGGCCATGGAAGACACAGATACAACTTGATCCAGGATGTTGTCATGGAAGAGAGGAGGATTGATGGTGATGGAGAAATGGGTAGAACGCTGGCATCTTTCTTTCATGGACTCTCGTAAAGATCAAAGAGTCGTCCTTGGAGATGGTTGGGAAGCAGTTCTCCAACACTTCCCATGGAGTATGCTAATATGTTGACTCTGTTCTTCTCTCCGATGGAGGTGAAAGCAACAGTGTGGAACTTGAATGCAGATGGAGCGCTTGGACCATATGGTTTCCCTGTGTATTTTTACAAGGAATTCTAGGAGGTTGTTGGACCTGATGTATTGACAATATTAGAAGAGTCCATTGTGGGGAATGCGAGCTCCGACAGATTAAACAAGGCATTACTCTTTCTTCTGCCAAAGAAGGAGGGGTCTGAGAGAGTGGAAGATCTGAGGCCGATTACATTGTTAAATGCAATTTATCTCATTGTGATGAAGGTTCTAGATAATAGATTTGAAATAGTTCTTGGAACTATAATCTCTCTCGCCCAATCTGCCTTCATCCCAGGAAGACATATCTGTGATAGCCTAGCTATGGTGAGTGTTGCAGACTGGAAGAGACGTCGATCTCATGCACTGTTGTGGAAGGTAGATTTCTCAAAAGCATATGACAAAATTGATGGGCGATTTTTGTGGTCGGTAATGGCAAAATGTGCTTCTCTGACACCATGATATTGTGGATGAAGAGCTGTATTACCACGACATCATACTCTGTACTAAGTTAATGGGGGGCTAGAAGGTGTTTTTTCCCATCCACAAAGAGGTGTTTGACAAGGTTGCTTGCACCTCTACTTTTCGTCATTGCGGCATATGTTCTTGCATGAATGGTGTCAATGTGGTCCAATAGGGGGCCACTGTAAGCTACACTTATGGGGACATCTCCATCCCATTACTTCAATATGAGGATGACACCATTCTGTTTATGGAAGGAGGGAAATAGGAGGCAAGGGGCATGCCCACGACACTGGAGATTTATCTTGAGCTCTCTGGCCTTAAATTGAACAAACGGAAGTTGATGGTCATCCCCTTTAGTCTTCCATCTGAGGAGGCTAGGGAGTGTTCTATGGTACTAGGGATTGAAAGTGGGCTTCTTTTCATTTACTACTTTGGTCTTCCACTTACAGGTGGTAAGTTGCAGATGATGGATTGGCTACCCTATTATCAAAAAGTTGGAGAGGAAGCTGTCAGGCTGGAAAGCTGTATTTTTATCTCGTGGTAGGAGGCTCATTCTCGTCAGGGCAGTCCTATCGGCGATCCATGTTTTCTTAATGTCCTCCGAACTTCTTCCAATCAAGGAAGGCCATATCGATATCGATATCGCATCGGTCCGCCCGGAAAAGGATATATCGGGATATATCGTCGATATATCGACAATATCGATGGAAATGTTGGAAAGGACTAAAAAATGGCATCTTTTACCGTTTTTTAAGAAATTAAGATAATCCAAGATATTAAAACAACAAATAAAATACAAATACACACTTATATCACACATATTAGTCAATTTATACCCATATATCACACATACCGGTCATTTCGAACATATCGATGTTAATGTTGATTCCTGACTTATAGATATTGAAAATGGATTTCATTCAAGTTTTTATAGCATGAAATAACTTACAAATATACACTTAGATAACACATATAGTTCATCTATGATCATTATATCGCACATAGTGGTCACATCGAACATATCGCTAGTACTGTTAGTTGTTGATCTATAATATTGGAAATGGAGTTCGTCCATGTTCTTAGAACACTAAATAACTTACAGTTACAAATATACTCTTAGATCATGTTGGGAAAAATAGAAGAGTTGTTTATTCCATCAGCCCTAGGCTCTCTTATATAGGAGAGTAGTCCATGGGTAAATTACATAAAGCATACAACTGAAAATAGATAATAATATTGCCTGCTTCAGATTTATTTTTCAACGAAAATACCCATGACACACGAGAGAAGTCATCCACAATAACTATATAAAATCTGTGTCCCTGATGATCAGGTACACGACTCGGACCCCAGATATCAATATGAAGTAACTCAAACTTGGAGGTACTACTCCGACCTGGACGACTGGGAAAGGTAGACCGGTGATGCTTTCCCAACTGACAAGCCTCACATTGGATAGATGTGTGAGGAAGACCTTGGGGTAACACATGACGCAACTTCTGAAGCGGTAGATGCCCAAAGCGCAGATGCCACAACAGAGGAGATACTGGTCCACTAGAAAGGGATGAGGTTCCAGCAAATGGAGTCTGATTTAGGCGATAGATGCCTCCTTGCTCATAGCCACGGCTAATCACGTTGCCCGTAAGGATGTCCTGAAAAATAAGAGAAGATGGATCAAAAATTGCCCGGCATTGTAAATCCTTCGTAATCTGACTGATTGATAACAAATTCATTGAAAAATCAGGTGCATGTAACACATTCTTGAGCTGTATAGAAGATGTCAGTCTAATCTCCCCCTGACCAGTGATGGGGGAATGTGTACCATTGGCAATGACCACTGTTCGGCCTGGAGGAATCTGAGAATATCCTGTAAGTAAACTCTGATCGCCACATAGATGATGTGTAGCGCCCGAGTCCATAATCCAAGGTAATGTATCTGATCTACTATTGGTAAATGCAAGTATGCTACCTGAAGCACTGGTAGACGCAGAGGCAGATGCAGCAGCATCAGATTGACTCTCAATAGTAGGTGCTGGGCCAGATGTGGGAATAATGCCCCTTAGACGGGCAACTAGATCATCGAACCGTTGATCCAAAGTAGCAGCAGATCGAGGCTCTATCTGCTCAGCGACTCGTGCAGATGCAGGAAATCCATGCTTAGAGTAGCATGTGTCTTCATTGTGTCCGACGCGATGACAGTAGGTACATGTTGGTCGAGTGCGGCCTCCTCTGCCACGAGGTCCACGTCCACGGGTCTGATGATGAAATCCACGACCCCTGTTGGCGGCCATGGCTGAAGCATTCTGATTCGTGGTCGTGGAAAGAACGGTGATCCGGCTCAGTCTGTGAAAAGCTTCCTCCATGGGAGGAATAGTAGAATCGGCCAAGATCTGGGATCGTGCCGCCTCATACTCTGGATCAAGTGCAGCAAGGAACACGCCCACCATAGTCGCATTCCGATACGTCTTCTGTTGTTCTGGCGCGGCTGTCAGGGGCATGAAGCTGTATAGCTTCTCGAACATCCCTCACAGGGATGTGTAGAGTGAATGTAGAGGGCGACCATTCTGCTTTATAGTGAATATATCATGCTGGAGTTGCAGAATCTTCGTCTCATTCTTCGCCTGGGAGTATGTGGCCGCCAGAATGTCCCACATGTCTTTGGCCGTGGGCTGATGTAGAATGTCATTGGCAATCTCGATTGCCAAAGTCCCGGACAACCAGACTTTGGCGTATGCATCATCTGCCTCCCATGAGGCATTGGCTCCAGTCTTCTCAGCAGGCTCTACTTCGGTAAGAATGTGCTTCTTACCAGTCGACTTCATCATACTCATGAACTGCATCGCCCACAGTTCATAGTTTGTACCATCCATCTTCACGATAGGCGCTGGACCACGAAAGGCGCCTATAGATGGAATATCCGCCTTGCTCTCTGACATACTGGAAATAGAAGACCGGAGCGATAGACTGGCGAGAAGATCGTCTACACGGACATAGAAGGGTTTAGTTGCATGTGTAGACTTCAAGCAACCAAACCCATTTAGTTGACGGTGTGCGCTCTAGATATGTGATTCAAGAGCACACGAACAGGGCACTAAGGTGCCCGCTGTAGACGACGAAGGTGCGCGCGGATGTCTTGGTGCTAGCGCTGGATGACTGGGGCTGAGCGCACGGACCGCTGGGCGCTAAGGCGCTGACCGCTGGGCGCTAAGGCACAAGAGCAGGGACCGCAGGCGCGCTAAGGCGCAATAGTGCGCAAGCACTGATGCACAAGCGCACAGGCGCTAGAGCGCGGGTGCTCAAGGCACGGGCGCACAGGCGCGAGGTTGAGACCGCGCAGGCGACGGCGGAGAGGCTCACGGGCACACGCGCAGGCGCTTGACGGCGGAGAGACTCGCAGCCGGGGATGTGCGCCGGCGGCGGCAAGGAGAGAGAGAGGCACACAGGTGGGGGGTAGGGATAGGGTTAGGGTTTCGAGAACTCCGATCTAGGACCGTCGCTTTGATACTATGTTGGGAAAAATAGAAGAGTTGTTTATTCCATCAGCCCTAGGCTCTCTTATATAGGAGAGTAGCCTATGGGTAAATTACATAAAGCTTACAGCTGAAAATAAAAATAACAGAGAGATACAAAGGAAACTAATATATGTTAACAGATGACACATATCGATCATCTATGACCCTTATATCGTATATATCGTTCATATCGAACATATCATTGTTACTGTTAATTGCTGACTTATGGATATTGGAAATGTAGTCCATCCAAGTTCTTATAACACTAAATAACTTAAAAATATACACTTATATCACACATATTGATCATCTATGACACTAATATTGATCGATATCCGGGAATTTTTGTACTGAATCCACTCAATTTTGGTCGACATGGGCCGATATGGCGATATATCCCCGATATATCGGTCATACATCGCCGATATCCCTGTTGAAGGATGTGCAACCTGATATTGATACCCCCGACCTCTCGATATCGATATATTGGTGATATATCGCCGATATATTCATGATATGCCCTTCCTAGGTTCCAATAAGGATCCACCGAAGAATTTAGATGATCACGAGAAGATTTTTCCGAGGAAAAACATACATTTGATATCCACTTGGTAGGTTGGGAGACAATTACTCTCCTTGTGCAGAAAGGAGGGCTTGACATATCAAGGTTGGAGATCATGAAATGAGCCCTTTTTGATGAAATGGGTGGCTCGTATTTGGGGGAATAGTGAAGATCTGTGTTGCAAGCTCGTTCGTCGTATTTATGAAGTACAAGCGATGCTATCTAGCAATCCTCGTCCAACATTTTATAGATCGGTATTCAAGAAGGGTATCACCTCCCTTTTGCTTGAAGCCCGTGAGTTATTTAAGCTAGTATTGGGCGATGGAAGATTATTTGCTTTTTGGAAGGAGAACTAGACTGGAGATGGAACTTTGGCATCTAAGTTCCCTTGCCTTTTCGTGCTTTTAGATTCTCAAGATGCACGTGTGGTCGATGTCTGTTTAGAAAGAAGTTAGGCCACCAACCTTCAATGGACCCTTCTCTGATTAAAGGGTATTGGACTTTGTGGACCTCCAGATGGTATCGTCTTCTTGTTCTAGCCCGAACGAAGAGATCATTGGACTTGGAGTAATGGAGATTTCACCGTAAGGAAGGCCAACAGGTGTATGGATAGATCCCCAGATCCATGCTCTGAAAACTTAATTAGAGACTACAGGTTTATTGGGAATCTGAAGGACCCGCCCCGCATCGAAGTTTTCATGTAGCTGCTTTACCATGGGAGAATCCTCACGAGAGATCGTTGGGTAAGACTATGCGGTAGCTTGATTGATTGTTGCCCTCTTTATGAAGATGCAACAAGGGCTACTGATCACATGCTCTTTGAATGTGGAAAGTCGCAAACAATATGACAAGACCTTGGAATTGATTGGGTAGATTGCAGAGACCTCATATATTTATGGGACTCCATCTATTTTCCTAAATCTCGGGCTTCCTTGGAGTTGCTGCTGATGATTGCTGCTGTTTGAGTACGTTAGCTCTTCCGTAATGGAGTTATTTTTTCTTCTGATCACTTTTATTTTGAAAATGTAATTATCCAAGCCAATAATTTACTTGTTTCGTGATTGACATGAGGCAACTTCTATATCTTTCCAAGAATTAATATACGTGGGGCAGACACCAAAGTGTGTTTGCCCCTCTTTTGAATAAAAAATATTTTCATCGTAGTATCTTTCTTGACAGAAGACCACCCCATTTCTCGCTTGCCACAACACCCAAACAACAACCACAACCCTTGTTCTATCCTCCTCGAGCACCTTTTATGACCTCTGTTTGGTATATACTCCTCTAACTCAGGTCTGGTGGGGTCTAGCCCCATCCTACGCACAACTATTGAAGGGGAAGCTGAACAAGTGACAATGAGCTCATCTCTTTCTCTTGTAGCCTCAAGAGCTTTTTTAGCTGGAGAATCCACCCATCACAACTAACGACCTTTTTACTTAGGGTTGTATGAAAATGGACCAAGGGCACCCTAGAAAGAAGGTTGATGAACAATTGGCTAGAGAAAAAGTAGTGAGGTATGGGCATGTATGGTTAGAAGCTAGTGGTTTATGTGTTTTCACACAAAAAGAAGGTGCATCGAGGTGGTAGGACGGTAAATTCATGATCTAGAGGGCAGAGAATGTAGTTTATATCTAGGTGACGCACCCGTCACCTAGATATCTATACTGGGTCATCATCGTCATCTATAGGTCTCGTTAGCAGGATCTCACCAACTCCAGGTGACGCACCCGTCACTGGGCACCCTCGATGTGCCCCCTCTCGAGCACTCACACAACTTAGCATTGTGCCTCATAATGCGGCACCACAAATCTCTTGTGACTAGAGATTGTGTGGACATCCTTTCGTAAAGCGAATCGAACTTGCTTCTCTTTGTTGCGCACTTCTGCAGCAGAGATGCCGACAACATGTTGCTCTCTCATCGTACTGTTCGTCCTGGGAGTAATTAGAGCTCCATTACTTGTCATGACCCTTCCCTTTAGCTTATACACCTTGTTTGGCATCCTCGTCTTCAATGGTGACTCGATGTCCTCGTGACTCGATTGCTCCCAATGAAATCCGATTTTCTTGGATGTAGGAATGTGTTTGACACCTGTCAGAGTTCGTACTACTCCATCAAACATGTGGAATTGCACTGATCCAATCCCCTTGATGTGGTGAACCTCTCCACCTCCCATCTTGTTCGTGCCATCATTGCATGCTTGATATGTACTAAATTGCCCTTTAGATGAACACACATGATCTGAACATGCCGAGTCCAGAAGCCATCTTGAATCTGCCTTCATCTCTCTAGAGTACGCTAGCAAGTCTCCCTCGTAGACTGCGGTGGAATCTTCTTGATCGGATTCAGAATCACCAACGTTCTTTTTTCCTTTCTCCTTCTCAGGTCTCAGACTATCATCTATTTTGTGACTCTCCTTGTCACAATAGAAGCATCTGATCGGACCTCGTGATTTGGATCAACCTCTAAATCCTATCACCTTTGATCTTGAACGTCTACCCTCAGTTGCCAGCACATGACCTTCATCATCCGTTGTCTCATCCGTCGACCTTCGTAGAGACTCGTTCATAAGCAGCGAAGCAACTGTCTCATCCAATGTGATGGTCTCCTTACCATAGAGTAACGTCGTCAAAATATGATCGTAGGAAGATAGAAGAGAACTCAACAAGATGAGTGCCTTATCATCATCCTTGAAGAGAGATCTCCTTCCGCGTTCTTCTCTTCAAGTGTGAGCACATCAATCAGGATCTTGTTAAATTCATCCAAGTGCACTTCGAGCTTTGTCCGTCGGTCATCTTTAGACCATAAATTTTCTTCTTCATCAATAGTCGGTTCATCAAAGATTTGGACTTGTATCGTCCATCGAGCTTCATCCAAACCTCTGCTGGATCCTTCGGGCTGATGACTTCGCGAAGAGTGTTGTCTGCTAAGAACAGTTATATTGTGTTGTTCGCAAGATCCCTCATCTCTTTCCACTCTTCCTCGTTCATCTTCTCAGGCTTGCTCGCTTTATCATGTAGAGCTTTTACAAGTCCTTCTCGCATGAGTATAACTCGTTGTTACCATAAGGTGAAGTCATTCTTCCCGTTGAAGGGTTCCACGGAGAATGATGCACCCCTCGATGTAAATTTCGCCATCCGCTTTGCTATCGTACCTTCTTGTACGATTTGAAAAATCAGAGTAGAATTCTCTCGATCCTAATCGTCCAACTTGTCCGGAGTGCGCAAAAACCCCTATCCGAACTTCTGAATCACCTCAATCGGACTCGGATGCTCCCGATCTCAACGGTTCACCGTAACCGTTGGTTCTTCACAGCCTCTGAAGAAGGTACACCTATTACGTCACGCCGTCTCCTTGATGTCGAATCTGGCTCTAATACCGGTTGGTTGGGATACGACTCGCCAGTATCGTTTCCTCTCAAATACTGGTTATTGGGATACGACCCATCGATACGAATACGGATACACAATCGATTACCACCATAGAAGCATGTGAAAGAAAGAACAACCGGATATAACGGTGGTCGGTCACCTCTAGCGACCATCGGAGAAGAAAGATCACTATAAGAAGAACGAGTACAACTCTCTGTTGCCTCCCTCTCTCACCTCTCTCTTCTCTCTCTTTTTCTATTTCCTCTTGTGGTATTCCCTTTTGCCGTGGTGTAGAGGCAATGCCTCCAACCCCTTCTATATATAGCCCAGTTACAAGTTACAACCCCATAGTCCTATTCCTAATAAGAATATAAATAGAATATAACTCAACTACTACTAGGATTAGGAGTCCAATCCTAATATAATCATAATTCTAACACCGAGGTTGGAAGATTCCTGTGCAAGTGAACGTCTTCTTTTGGTTGTTGCCACGTGGATGTGTAATGACTAGGCTTCATCTTGCCAAGACCATTTAGTGAGCTTCATTGAGTTGCCATGGTCTTTGGATGGTTTGGAGGATGTGTACCGCCTTTTTTCACTTGTATGAGCTCTTGGGATGTCTAACTTTTGTTGGGATTATTTATGTGAGATTCGATTGTTTGGAACTTCATTATCTTAGGCTGATTTGGTTTGGTGGATGACCTGTTCATGATTTTTGCTATTGTGTTGGGCTTTTTTGTTGGCTCGGAATTGTGTTGTTTTCCGTTAAAAGAGATTCTATGTTGAGAATATACTAAAAGATGCAAGGGCTCTTACTGAACCCTAATTTTGTAATTCTTAAACTTGTGAATATATAAGTTTTGGTGTGTGTCACTAGGATTGTTCGTTTTTATTATTTTTTTCAAAAATAACATTATAACAAATGCAATTAATTTCTGGACAATACGGGAATTTAGTGATCCCTGCATTGCGCCTTTGTGCAAAATGAGAAGGCTCCTCTGAAGACAACGTATTTATTTGCAAGTGTTCAGGGGCATGGGCGTTGATGAGCATTATCCTAAAGTTGGAAAGATGATACCATTCTCATGTGGACTCTAGAAGCACGGGCATCCATAAGGCGGTAGAACAGAGTGCCACATGTCAGGAGACTGGTGGCCTAAAATTCTATATATCTCTTTAAAGTTGGGTTTTTAACCCAGTTTTTGACACGTGGTTACTCTCTCCATTCTTACTTGAATTCCTCTTCTACATCGACTCCGCTCACTCTCTCTCTCCCTCTCTCCACCGATCTCTCTCTCCACTCTTTCTCTCTCCCTCTCGTCATCGATCTCTCTCTCTCCCCCTCTTTCTCCCTCTCTCCCCCGATTTCTCTCTCTCTCCACTCACTCTCTCCACCGATCTCTCTCTCCCTCTCTCCTCTCCATTACTATTCTCTCTCTCTCTTTCAAATCCATCTCTCTTCTCCCCCTCTCTCCTCTTCTCTCTCTGCTCTTTCTCTCTTTACTCTAATATATTATATAATTAAAAATTATAAATCTCATATTTTCCTTTATATTTATTATATTAATATTTATATATACCTACGTCTGTTTGTGATTTCGTAATGGAATGATTTTGTATTTTTCAATGGAGACATTATTTCAAAGAAAAAAAATTAATTTTAATATAAAAATGTATTTTTTTAAATAATATTATCTGAAGCACAATCTTTTCAAATGATAGATAAATTATACGCAATATGTTCCTCTATAATTTGCAAATTAAGTTCCAAATGCATTCTTATAATTTAACCTTTTAATTTCATATTTTGCTGTAAAAAAAAACTTTCTAAATGATAATTATAGATTAATTTATACATATGTTAAAGACAATGATGATCACACATGGTACAATTAAGATGATGCAGAATGTATTTTATTTTCCGCCGCGAAGCGCGGGTATGCACCCTAGTATCAGAAAAGGCTTAGTTTGGGTTTACGGATTTGTTTGCTGTGCTATTGGAATTTTGCCGTAATAACCAATTAGTCTTTGAAAAGTAAGGTTGTACATTTCTTACTAGATTTTGAATGAAAAATTTGTCTTGTCATATAATTTCAATAACTAATACTCAAGTTGAGAAGTAACCAATACAAATAAACAGGCATGTCGGGCTTCACAGCATATGCTGGATTTTTTGAAGTCTGTGATCCTAAGCCAGGAGACACTGTTTTTGTCTCTGCCGCTTCTGGAGCTGTTGGTCAGCTTGTTGGACAATTTGCCAAACTTCATGGATGCTATGTTGTTGGTAGTGCTGGTACAGCTGAAAAGGTATCTGCTATGAACTTGTTAATTTCGATACTTATATAGGTTGTTACAGTTTCAGATTCCTATCTATTTTGTGATTCCTATTTGTCAAATTTCAGATTAAGATTTTAAAGGAAAAACTAGGTTATGATGAAGCTTTTAACTACAAAGAAGAAAGTGACCTTGATGCAGCCCTGAAAAGGTATCTATTAATGCGAACCTATTTTTTATCACGTGCCAATTTCTTGTGAAATTCAAAAGCACATCATCATAAAGGTGAACGTCCAAACCCAACATTAGAATTTAGTATTTATCCATTTAGTCTTTGTTATAGGTCTCCTTGTAGTTGTTCCCTAGTTTCTCCCGCTGTAAAGACACTTGTAACTGTTCCCTAATGTCTTTATTATGGAGGCAATCATGTATAATTATAAATAGGCCCACAACTAAAACAAAGTTGGGAAACTTTCTATTTTCAAATAGCAACCACAGAGTGCTTTTCCGCAAGTAGAGTAGGTTACGTGGACTCTTTTGTTTCCCATCAGAACTGATTTGGATTATACGCTTCTTAATGGTTTCATGCAATATTTTTTTGGCCTTCCACACCTCTCTTGGAAGGATATTCCTTTGAATTCTAGTCAAGGTAGGAAATGTCGATATCGACATCATATCGATATGGTGTCGATACGTTATTTCGATGATATATCAACGATATATCGCCGAATTATCATCCATATTGACACACTTCTGTGAAGGACCAAAAAAGATGTATATATCGCCATATCAATACTGATATCGGTCCCATGTTTATACCCGATATATCGGCAATATATCGCGATATTTCATACCATGCTTCGTCATCAAGCAACAATAGGTTTCCTTTTTATTGTTGAAATAAATAAACACAGAAGCAAATTGATAATCAGAGACAAAAATCAAACATAAACATCTTGTTTTATGTGGAACCCTACTCTATGAGGGAGCGGGATGAAACCACAGGAGAAGGTCCCAAACGGTTGGATCTTCTATTAGAATTTTTTAACGAGTGCAAGGGGTATCGGGCTCCTTATATAGCCCCACAGACAGACTGGAGTCCCGTCGTTCATCCATGTGGGGCTAGACTTGAGTGGGGACAATTAGATCTTGGATAGATCCAATTACCCATCTATTGCATACTTCAACACTCTCCTTCAAGCTGGAGAAAGCTGCAGCTTGCAACAAACAGAAAAATGTGCACAACTCATCTTCACTCGGTACATCTGAGAGGGATGGGGATAAAGACACCTCGTTTGAAGAACCATTGCTAATAGAAGACCTCGCTCGAGGATGGGCCTGCAACTTTCAGGTCACCGTCAGAACCTTAGTCATGCATGTCGTAGTCACTGCGATACCATGTCGTACCTGGAGAAGAGTCGCTATATGAGAAGAAAGTCCAACGCGGAGTAATAGTCAGGGATAGGGACACCTCGACGAAGTAGTTGATGCTCGGTGAAGACGGCTGATAGCGATAACAATTTAGAGTACCAATCTGTCAGTCATGGGCGTGCAGTAGAAGTCCTGTAGATGCATCTCAAAAAAAGAATATATGCCCTCTTATACTCCCTCTTTTTCCATAGTTGATATAATAGGAACATAGATGATCAAGTTGGCAGAATCAACATAAAACTTGCCTTTTTTGTAAATTTTTATGTACTTCTTCATTTTGCACAAATCACTCTCTTTTTTAGTAGTTTTCTTTTTTTCTCGGCTATTCTCTTTTCTTTTTTTTTTGTCCGACATCTTTTTGTATGATAACCTTTTTAAAAACATTATTCTTTTTCAATTTTGGGCCAAAAAAGTATCTCCTCTCTTGTTTTCTGCCACCCTCCCTTTCCTTTTTTTATCCTTTCCTTTTTCAAAGGGCCCATTGGGCTCAAAGTAGATGCTCCCCATTTTTTTGAGAGTACATAGATGATACCCCCTGTGGGGCTCGCGATTTTTAAGTGGAGGGGTATCAAGCGCCCTATTTCCTCTCTGTCCGAATAGGGTTCCAACGATGGAAACCCAAGGCCTAGAGGTGTAGCACCACCGTTGTAGGGTCTTCGCTGCGCCGCCAGTTGGGAGATGGAGCTTCAAGTTGAGATGTACTCGTCATCGTGCATGGTTCTGCAACTGGGAGCGCCATTGCCTGAGAAGATGGGGGGACTCATCATTGACATGTTGCCTGAGAAATGAGATGGTGCTTGTTTGGTTGCAAGAGGGTGGCTGCGAGGAGAAGATCAGGCACTGGAACGCCGTAGAGGGGAAGATGCTCGGGAAGGGGGTGCCTCCATCATTTTTTTCTTGGTGTCCTCGTACAAGGGTTGTTGGGCTGTGATGAGTGCAGGTGGGAAGGAGTTCTGGATACACCTTCTGATGGTGGAGGGCAACATCAAATGTTGCTTTTAGGGTTCCAAAGAGCCCATGATCTCATTGCTGCCCTTTCTTGGAGTAAAGAGGTTGTAGGAGCGCGACCTTATGCAACGTGGTGGGGAGAGGGGTTGCGGCATCGTGAAGCATCACTACCCATCTTTGTCTGCTGCGACTGGAGATGCACCTTCAGATGGTCTCGAAAGTACGAGCGCCTTCACCAGGTTATATCGACAACATATTGCAAAGTAGGGTTCCAGGAAGAAGATTGGAGATGCGCGACCATCTTTGAATCACACTGGATGAATCTTGAAGTTCGTGCAAAATTAAGGTTCAGAAACCCTAGAACTTTCTTGAATATCGGACTTTAATTAGATGTTCATAAATGAACATAATCTCAACTATGAACAAAATATTCTTTAATAACAAAATCAGAATCGAAGCTCGAAAAATCAAATCGTAGAATCGAACTGCTATGATACCGTGTTGAAATATAAAGAACGTGGAAGCAGAATCAGAAACAAGAATCAAAACATAAAGATTTTGAGATTTACGCGGAACCCTGCTCTTGAAGGAGCGGATCTTCTATTAGAATTTCTCAATGAGTATAAGGAGTGTGGGGCTCCTTATATAGCCTCACAGACAGATCGAAGTCTGATCACTCATCTATGTGTGATTAAACATGAGTAGGGGTAATTGGATCTTGGAGAGCTCCAATTACCCATCTATTACATACTTCAACACTTCCTCTCAAGCTGGAGCTAAGAAAGCTGCAACTTGCAATTAAACGAAAAATGTACACAACTTATCTTCAGTCGATACATCTGAGAGAGACGGGTATAAAGATTCCCCGTTTGAAGAACCCTTGCTGGTAAAAGACATCGCCCGAGGACATGTTTACAACTTTAGGTCACTAGGAAAGAGCCTCAGTCGTTCCTGTAGTAGTCGCTGCGATACCAAGTCGTGCCTGGCGAAGAGTTGCTATAGGAGAAGAAAGTCCAACGCGGAGTAGCAGTCAGGGATAAAGACACCCCGACGAAGTAGTCGATGCTCGGTGAAGACGGCTGTTAGCAATAATAGTCTGGAGTGCCAGTCAGTCAGTCATGGACAGACAATAGAAGTCCCGTAGGTACATCTCAAGAAAAGAATATATGCCCTCTCACATTTACACATGTCAGAATTACCTTAAACAAGTTTCCATTATTTATTCTCTATTGTTGCCACAATAATCTTTGGTTTGATCCTTCTTTACATTGTTTTGCATCCACGAGAGTGTCTTCATCTTAGTTGCAAACATTTAGGGCTGTTAAAAAATTCTCAGGTTTGACATTCGCTCAGATTCGGCTCGCTAAAAGTTCGATTGAGTTTCGATTCGAAAATAAACGAACTGAACTTGAACATGAGTTTGGGCTCGATTAAATAAACGAACGAACCTCAAAAACATAGGTTCGCTCAGGTTCGGTTAGTTAAAAGTTCGATTATATACACACATACATACATAAAAGTATATATACATACATATTGTATATATATAAGGAAAAAAAGACATTCTATCATAACATAAGGGTTATCATCTTATTTTCCCAAATTCATCCAGTCTTCCACTCCCTAAGTCCTTATTCCCTATTCCCGAAATCCCCATAAAACCCTCCATTGCGGGCTACGTCGCTGCTCTATTCTTAAACGAACCTTCAACGAGCCGGACCGAACTTTTACGAACTTTGCCCGAGCCGAACCGAACCTGATTAAAGTTTTCATTTTATCGAGCCGATTGGAACCCGAGCCTGAAAGTATACTAAACGAATCGAACCGAGCCTGAGTTAGTTCGCTCAAGTTTGACTCGTTTACACCCGTACAAACATTCTTTTCACGTGTTTTTGGTTAACTACCAAATACTTGATGTCATAAAATAATTCAAATCTTTTTATAGCTTTATACTAAATATTTCTTATTTTAAAAGGTATATTCTTAATATAGGGAACATATGCTCCTCTCCACTTGAGCCACCCTGCATAACTCTATGAGTGTCATCAAGTATTTACCAACTCTCCTTGAATACAATGTATTTGTTGGATCTCCAACTTTTTTTTGAATCAATGCTGGATCTCCAACTTGGCATTGCACTTGCATTCTACATTCTCTGTATCAGTTATACTTGGTCAAAAATCTGAACACTCTGTGTTGAGAGACTTGTCAACTGGGCTAATTTTGTGGAGTTGGTTATTCCCACATGGATGAGTTGGTGGGACTTGTTCAGTTGGGTGCTCTCTATACAGAGCCCACACCCCCGTGTACTCATTGAAAAACATAGTATATTCTCTCTTAGTGGCTTTGTCCCGTGGTTTCATCTAGCTCCATAAGATGTATTATTTCATGTAAAATTTAAGTTTTCTTTGTTCTTTGATTTTTACACAGTTTCGGAGCAAGTCAGGTCTGAGTTTGATACTTGTTTCTATTATTATTCTTGTTTCTTGATGTATGTATTTAGTCGAGATCGTGCATTCACTTATGCACAAAGAAATTTGTTCCCTTGGCCTTTTCAAGTTCATATTATCGGATGTCTGAGGATGTAATCGCGATCTTTATGTGAAGATGTGATACAATTGACAGAGATACATGTTGAACAACTGGGGATACACATCACAGTTATTGGTTTCTTTACCTAAAACCTTGCAGGAAGCGCATCTAGTGGTCCTTGAGACTTTGCACTGTCACGCAAGAGTTGTCCACCGTTAGATCTAGTCACAATCAGGTCCTTCCACACAAGGAGCAGTAGGTCTTCGACACAGTGTTGCGGGATTCTTAGAATAACTTCATCTTTTCCCTTTTTGGCGTAGAAAATAAGCTCAAAGGATTAGGTTTGCTCTTTCATCTAGTCACAAGGAGCACTAGCGTCGAAACTCCGCCCAATCGTCAACCCTTGCCTTCCTTAAGTCACAACTCTTCAAGCTCGACCTCCTAATAGGAAAAAAGAAGAAAAAAAAGAAATGCTATCTTTTCTTGTTGTCTTTATTTTAGCAACTTGATCAGATAGTTTCATGATTATTATGAGTATAAGAGAAAGGGGAAGTGAGAGAATAAAGTTTGGATCTATCTTTGTTTGAGATGTCCTAATAGAGATTCGTTCTTTGGCTTTCTTGAAAGTAACCCAGTTGGCTATGTATTCGTCTATTCGTTGTCCTAAGTACGAGATCCTTTATAAACATACATATGTGCGAGGACTTGTTTTTAGAGGTATAAATATGAGAGTTCAATATAGGAGAGATTCGCTTTTAAGATATGCATATTGGAGATGACCATCTTTCTTTTGAGAAATCGTGATGCCGTCCTCTTACTAGATAAAGTTGTATACTAGAGATTTTTGTTTTTATATAATAAGTTTTGTTACATAAACATGCTCTGATAAACTTTTTTAGTGTACAAGAGCCTTTTTGTTCTTAATTGCTCGACGACTCTAGCCTATTAACACATCCTATTCAATACGATTACTTGAGATAAATTTTAGTTGTCATCAAAAGTAAGGGAAGTATGCGTCACGCCAAGATGGTTGTCGTGTGTATAAATGAAAGTTTATGTTTGATATTGTGTTTGGAAAATTGAATATTTACATCGCATGGAATCCTAAGTGTTGTTTTATAATTAGAATCCAGCTACGGAAATGGAAAATCATATAAGGGATTTTTATCCAACAGACCCTATAATCTTTGCCAATTACCTCCACGACATTTGAAATAACCTAATTCCTCCCTCGACCCTGTAAGCTTACTAACCCTTACCCCACCGACTTTATGGTTAACCCCCATCCATTTGACTGTTAAATGTAACCAAATTCCGTTAAAAAGAGGTGCATATTACCCTCTTTGTTTAGCAAATTTACAGAAGATGCCATCCCTCCCCTTCCACCTCCCATGCGTCGTCCCCGACCTCCGCCGCACCGCCTTCGACCTCCCCTGCACCGTCACCGACCTACACCTCTTTCAGGTCGCTGTCGATCCGCACCTACTTCAGGCAGAGATCGTCGGTGTCCTCTGATCATCGACAACCCCAGGCGAAAATCACTCACAACCAACTTCTATCTGAATCCAAAATCACGAGAATATAACATAGAACAATCACATCACCTCCATTCTCTTCGTTTCTTGCTATCTTCCAGAACCTGTCCCCTCCGGTGAAGTCATCGCCGAAGACTTAAGCTCCAATTTCCCCCACATCCGTAGGAGCTTTCGCCCATTTCTTTTTCCCTAACTCCTTGTAGGTGTCTCAAACTGGACCTTCGAGCTTTTACATCCTTGTTCACGGGCTGAGGTCTGGATCCACAATGCTGATACAAGACGTGGAGGAGAACCCATATCACCAGCTGTCATCTGCCGTGATCCAAGAAAAAAACTGAGTCCTTCACCGGTCCGCCTTGAACACGTTCAGTTCGCGCCGACCTCCAGCTCTACACGCAACAGCGGAGGGGCGGACACACCCTCTTCCTCCTCTGTTCCGCTTGCCCTTCGCGGAGGAGCTCTGCCAACAGCCGCGGCATACGCCTCCCAAGCGTCGCCCTTGCGCTGCACAATTCCCCCTCCGCCACATAAGCAAGTGGGCAACACGTTCATCCACTCCGCCGCGGCGTGCGCCTTCCAAGCTGCCACGCCCCACCATGCCATTGCGCACGCGGCCAGCCTCCATCAGCCCCCGTACCCTGGCCGTCCCCTCCAGCATCCGTTCTCTGCATCCTCCACCAGCGGCTACACCACCGCCTCCTCCAGGCTGTTCGCCCACCCCCGTTGTATTTCCACCATTGGATGACCTTTTGGAAAGAATATGGATGTGCGTTGGATTCCATTGGTTAGATTAACTCTAGGCTAACCCAAGCAATTGACTCAAATAAAGTTAAAACTGACAGTAGGGTCTGTGGGGTAAGGCGGAGCAAGTTTACAGGGTTGACGGAGGAATTAGGTTGTTTCAAAGGTCGTGGAGGTAATTGGTAAAGATTATAGAGTCTGCCGGGTAAAAATTCCATCATATAATGACACAAAGAAGAAAAAGATAAATAGAATAACATGTTTCCAACACTTCCCCTTAAGTGTTAAACTTGGATATGGTTAGAAAGCATTTCTTCATAGGAAGTATGTTGGTAAATATATAAGTATAAAATATGTACAATAATCAAGAATGAACAAACATGGTTTATGTGATTTGCGATAATCTCATATACCTTCTCTACAAGAGCAGGGATCTTTTAGATGAGATCTTCATATTACACTTCTCAAGGAATGCAAGTGGTATCCGGATCATTACATGGTGCTAATGTCAGATTTTGGTCCCGACGTTAGATGATGTGGGTCTAAACAAGGGTCCACATAACTCACTCTTACTGTATCATAACGTATCCGACTAACCCAACTCTTCATCTCTCTCGATATCCCCCCTTAAGATGGAGTATATAATTCTCAAATTTAAAACAAAAGAAGTCTCAGCTCACTTATACACTTAATCTCACTCATATACTTAACACATGACAACATAAATCATTGTGTACTTAACACACACATCTCTTGTAGCTGATGATGACGTAGATGCATCTTGGGTCATGCTGGTGAGATGGTTGAACTAAAGGGTTGGATTTTGGAATAATGATCTATCAGAAAGAAGACATGGCTCTCGTGTTCTATGTCAGCACTGATAAGAATCATCAGCACCTCAACTTGCTTCCCTCTTGGAAATATCAGGTCCGCAATGTTTCTTCTTAGTGGAAGATGGTGTCAGCGTCAAAAAAATCATGGAAATACCTACTATAAATGTTGAAAATAAACCCACCTCCTAGGACCCTTAGAATATGCCTCTCTTATGCAGAAACTTAGAATATGAGTCTCTCATATAAGAACCTCAAAAAGTAAGTTCTCTCTCATAGGAACCTCGAAAAGAACTTGGACTTTGGACCATGATAAATGGATTCCATGATATAGATTGAAAACTCTTACTCCATCTTTCTCTCATACTTGTTGGAAGATAACCAAGTTAGGAGATGAAACAAATGGGGGTCGTAAACATCTCCCTTTTCTTTCTTTTTTTGTTTTTAACGTACCCTGCACTGCCTCGCATGCCACAATATCACGCGCTATCATGATGCCTTGCATGCCACAACACCTTAGGTACAATGTACATTCCTATCTATTGTGTGTTGTTGATTGGTGACAAGGGTTTGGTTTATAGGAGGTAACATTATGGTAGGTATTTTTCAGTTCTGATTCTTTTAGCGTGTATAGCTCTATCGTAGGAGTTAACAAATGTCGTGCAGTTTGTCAAACTTGAAAGTTAATCAGAGGATAGAGGAAGCTACTTCTTCTCATGGAGCCAAAACCAAAGAGCAATACATGCGAGTCACGTAGGAGGGCAATGGTATAATATGTGCCTGGCTACTGAGTTCTTCGGAACGTAGAGGAGTTGGTCCATTATTAAATTACATATGCAATCTAAAACAAATCAAAGGAGTCATACTCACAGAAGATGAATGTGACTCGTGTGTTCCAAGCTTATTATGTTATGATGCAGGTTAAGTAGGAGGGCAATCGCCTTGCTTAGTACCCACAACTGAAGACGATGAGTTCGAAATACAACTCTTTTAAGTCTATTTGCAAATATGAGAAGCGTAAGACAACTCAGAAGGATTTAGTGTTCATTATTATTTTTGGTGGGTGGGGGCCAACCTACCATGCAGTTCGAGATCAGATGATAATATACACTGCATGGCACATGCTCACCCTGGAGGAGGCATATAATAACCAAGTCTCTGTAGTCTCTCTCATTAACAGAAGATATCATAGTCCTAGACTTCTGCTTTGGTAGTGTCTTCTGACCACATAAGTTGTGGTTTGATTTAAGTTGACCATGGCGGAGGATACAAGAGATCTACTGCAAGACAGAATGGTCCTATTAGTCAGATGAGGGCTATTGGCTCTATCGGAGCATGTAAGTTTAGCGTGCTTTACGCGGAAAGTCATGCCACATTAAGGGGATGTGTTAAACTAAGCATATTTCATGGGAGGCCATAAGTGATAACAAGTAAAATATGCATTGTCTTTTACAATTGTGTGGGGTATACATATACACTCTATTCATTCCGTTGAGTTTGACCGATAAGTAGATTCTGGAACTTCGTATTATCTCTATAGAAACATGTGACAATTTGACAATGTTAGGCAGCTTGAAATGTCAAGAATATATAAGTATTAGATAGCCACATATCGCTTTTCGTGGGATAGGTTAAGGTTACCATTACCCCACTTTCAGCTTATTAGATGTGCTAGTTGTTCTAGAGTTTTAAATTAGTTTTTTTGTTAGTTAGATTTGTAAGGCTATGTCATAAGCTATTTTTGACGTTGTGTTGATGGATTATTTAGATATTATGTCTGGGAGGATGATTATTTAGGACCATGAAGAAGGGCTCTACCATCTTCAGTGTCCATTTCCTACCTCTACTACTATTCATTGGTCCTCTATAGCTTCCAATTTCTTATAAAATCGTCATCCGAGTCATCCATCTGCCAGCAAACTATGATGTTTACTCCCTCACTTATCTCACACTGCCACTTTATAGCGGTAGGCTCGTGAAGCACCAATAGAGTTTTTTCTTGCATCAGATTAACCGTAATTGGGAAACCCTTAGAGGCCGTTCGGTTGGGGGGTTTACCCACCAAAACCCTCTTTTTCTCTCACTTGTGGAGCCCACTCTCCCTTATTTATTTAAACATTAAATAAATTATTTTTCTTTCATCCATTCCATCAAAAAATAATATATTATACCATCATATCATCTAAAAATTATAAACTACTCAACTTCTACTCACTTTTTCAAACTTTAATACAATCACATCACAATAACTACTCACTTTTCCAAACATCAATACAATCACATCACAACAAACCCACTCCACTCCTAACCCGCTATCCAAACACCAAAACACAAAAACGGTTTACCCTCCCTCAGTTTAACCCGGGCTAACCCGATAACGAAATGCACCCTTAATGTCCCCATGGCAGGTTCCACCCCTGCTATATGAGCAACCTTCTGCATGACGAGGGCTTTTGGTCATTCTGTTTCCATTGTCTGCGAAACCTCGAAGCCGAGCACAGTAAACTCCAGAGAGCTGTAGTGTTAAAAATGAACTTTCCCAACAGCTGTGATTGGTCAAAATGGGCCATTGGCGACTGATGTCATTGTAGTGGAGGACCAAAAATCATAGTGAGCTAACATCCCCTGCCAGATTGTTGAAGGCACCTGGATTAACAACCCATTTGGAGCCAGAAATAGTACGCACATTTGCTACATTGCTGATAGCTCTAGTAAGATCTGTGGCTAGATCACGAGCATGTGAAAAAGAATGATCACGAAGAGCTTGCATAAGATGCTCATGGTTTCTCAGAGCATAGTTGTACAATCTTCTTGGCCATTGACAAGTCTGGTCAGCTGTACTGGAGTGAATAATACGAAAAATTGATGTCGAAGGAGATCAATACTAGGGCTAGCAACAGGAGATCGATATCGTGCATGGGTGTTATCAATGGCTTGGAGATGTCTGTTTAGAGATGCAAATGAAGAAACGTAATGCATGCACTGAAGAGGAGCTTTGTAGTTTGATCTAATTAGTTAAGTGGATCTAAGAGCATGATCTGAGCTGGAGGAACATCAGTTGAAAATAACATTCCTATAGATGGATCCCAATAGTTGGATAACAACTGGATATCAATATTAGACGGTTCTGTTGGTTCGAAGATAGATCCCAGTAGCTAGTTCTGTCAATAAACATCCCACAACACAATGGAGAATGCACGTGAACATTTTTAATAAAGGATGCTTTAAGAGTGATAGAACCCGATGACGGTGTTAAGAGGATTGAAGCTCGACACTACAGAGAAACCTTGAAACATTGGTGATGATGCTACCATGGAGCCCAATGGCAGTGGATTTGGAGGGGCTGATATGATCTGTCAGAATGTGTATCCGAGGTTTAGCACTCAATAATGATGATTGGGTCCAGGCAATGGCAACATTGTAAGTTTCCGACAGTTACAACACATATCTTTCGAAGGTTTGGCAATGGCAGCTGGAAGATTCTGGTGATTTGTGGATTCTCGCGAGAAAAGTCTATAATGGATGGTTTCTACCCAGGGAGAGATCATCCAATGGAGATGCTACATGGGAGAGTCCAACAATGTTGTTAGAGAGGGTGTGAGATAGTTAGGGTTGGGAGAACTGCTCGGAGGGATATGTGTGCTGGGAGGAGGCCCACACAGAAAATTGCGATGGAGAGATTGCATTGGGAGGAGAAGCAAACGAAGGATAATTGGATAAGATGGTGGAGTTTTTGGTGTGACATCACAATGCTGACTAGCATCATTACTTTGAAACTGATGGAAGAGTTAGCGAGGGAAGGCCTGTGGAGTCGACTGAAGGTGAAGGGGCGAGCGTTGACAGCAAGGAGCGGTGCTGCGAGATGGTGTTTTTGTTGTGGCGCCGTCGATCACATGTCATGGGCTTGTAAAGCAACGGATCAACTTTGTTTCCATTGCAGGAAGCTAGGGCATCTCCGAAGGGATTGCGACGTCATGGGTTCTGGAAGAGGAAGACATTGATGGTGCAATTGCCAGAAGCAATGGATGTTGAGGTGACCATGGCCAACATCGAATCAATGACGATGGTCCCACCTATGGACATTCTCTCTGATGCGGCTCTCGGTCAGCTGCTGATGCGTCTGACGAGCAGATCTTTGGAGGAGTACCCATTAGATGGCCTCGTTATTGGAGAAGATGAACTGATACTTTGCGAAGGCTCCGAGAGAGGCTGGTGCTGTTGAAGGAAGATGGCCTTTGCGTCGATACGGCTGGTTGCACGGAGGAGTCGTTTGTCTCAGGGGAAGGACGCGAAGGAGGTGCTGGAGGGAAGCCTACCCCCTGAATCAAGAGGTACAATGTCATGGAGAAGACCTAGATTCCTCGACGGTGGTGCGGGGGACGAAGTGTCAATGTGGAGACTTGCTGTCGCCGGAGTGTTGTCGAGATGTAGAAAGATCGAGGTCCCGCGGGAGACCTTTAAACATATTGGCAAAGTTTTGGAGATGCACAGCTCCAGTTTGATGCCAGGCGAGGGTTCGAAGGTGGTTCTTGCAATGAGGGGGACGAAGTCCCAATCCCCATCGAGGGCGACGATGTGGATCGATCGTAGGTCAATGCCTTTGTGGCTGGTGACTTGTGAAGTTGTTGGAGCATTGGGGTAGGCATCGCCCGAGGACAGAGGTGATCAAGGGTTGCATCGGGGAACGGGAAACCCGATGGTCGTCGGCTCCAAGAGAGGCGAAGGCAACGGGGTGCCTTGGTGAACCCCAAGCACCATCTCCGGAATCATGAGAGAAGCGGTGGTTGGGGGCTCAAAAGATCATGTTCGATCGGGCATACATAACCCGATAAGCACCGCTCCAGATGGGAGTCAGAATAGGCGATTTGTCGTATCCTCCCATTCCGGATATACCCGTTACCTTTTCGGGCGCGATCTTTCAAACGAAGATGGAGGTGATCTCGGGCCATTTTGCGGATCTTTCTCTATCGGAGTTTGGATCTGGATCGAGGAGGATGTCAATTTCTTCACTACATCGAGGGCTTCTACAACTCGCAAAGGATCCGAACCTGGATTTTGTGGTTGGGCCTCTCTCGACCATGGACGCTAACCATACAGGAGGTGTGATTGCTTCGGGTCTTAGGACGATGGATGAGAGCTTTGCCGGTGATGGTGTTGGGTGAACATCGAGACCCTCTCGAGGTGGGGCTCTTGCTGGATTGGGCGGGAAGGACCAAAAGGTGGAGGGAGGTCGGGTGACCCAAGAAGAGCGTCTAAACCCTCATGTCGAACGAAGTTGTGTGCTTGAAACCAACACAACACAACTAGGAAGAGCACTACTTTGAAAACATGGGACTTGAATTGGCAACACATTTGTTGTCTATCTCGCGGAAATGCTGTCGATCAGGGATTGAGGGCTGCTGGAAGGGGTTCAAACAATCGTTGGAGTTAAAGGAGCTGAGGATGGATTGGGTAACTTGGAAGAGGGTCTAACGATGGGTCAAAAAGGAGCAACAGGAGGGGAAGGGCAGCGGTGTTTATCTACCTAGGTGGAAATGATTGCTGATCCAAAGGTGGAAACGAAAGGGACAAAAAATGATAAGGATGTTGAAGAAAAAGAGGTGTCTAACAATGCGGTGGTAGCGGTAGGAAGGAAGGAGTGAGGAAAGTGAAACAGGGAGGCGCTACAAGCAGGAGATCACAACAACAATTGGGGTGCGGATGGTGCCCCCCCCCCCCCCCCCCGGTTTCTCGATGAAGCTCATAACTTGGAACATGAGGGGCCTAGTTGGGTCCATGTTTGCGAAGTGGATGCTTGATATTGCTTGCATCAGGGAGACAAAATAGACTCCTGGGAATCAATCAAATGGAGTATTGTTTCTGGTCCATATCTTAACGAGTTCAAATCGGGTTTGGTAGTTGGAAGCTCGAGAGGAATTGTGGTTGCATGGAATGGTGACAAGTATGAATTCGTTGAAGAGGTGATCCTGAATCACTCGATCTCCATGGTTTTGGCAAACAAGGTGGATAACTCCCGTTTAATGGTGACCTCCGTGTACGGTATTGCGGGTGCATCTGCAAATACAACATTGTGGGATGAGCTGTGCCAGATTAAAATGAAATTTCCGGAGATGGCATGGACGGTAGGCAGTGACTTCAATGTAACGTTATATGTAGAGGATATGCTGAGGAGAAGAGGCACGTATGACCCTGGTTCGGATTTATTTGGTGAAGTTGTGGAGAAACTTGGCCTTGAAGTTATGGATACTGCTAACTGTAGATACACCTGGAGGAATTCCTCTTCCCCTTCGTGCATTGATCAGTTTCTGTTATCTATTGAGGCTACAGAGATGTTCAATTTGGTTGTTGTGATCTCCCTTCCCATATCAAGGTCGGGCCATACGCCATTGTATCTTGACTCTTGAAGTGGTAGGGGGTCCTCGTCATATTTCAGATTTGAGAAGTGTCGGTTGCTGGAAGAGGGTTTGCGGGAAATGGTATGTTTCGTCTGGAAAGGGTCAGTGGTGGAGGGTTCAGCTACGGTGAGGTTTGCATCAAAGTTGGGCGCACTACGACTTAGATTTATGGTGTTCAAGAGGGAGACTCGGGCAGAGCGAGAGGTAAGGAGGACTCAGACGCAAGAGGAGATGGAGAGGTTGGATTTGGTGGAGGATGAAAGGGAGTTGCACAAGGAGGTACTTGTGAGACGAGGGGTGGTCCAGAAGGTCTTTGAGGATGAGGATCGGAAGCGGGAATATGAGTGGAGAAAAAGGTCGAGGCAAAGGTGACTGAAGGAGGGAGATGCCAATACGAGATTTTTCCATACAGTGGTAAACAATAGGAGGAGAAACATGATACACTTGATTGAGGTGTGGGGTGAAGAGTTCCACGGGGGGGGGGGGGGGGGGGTAGTTGCGAGGGCAATTACTAACTATTTCATGGGCATGAGCAGGCGTCACCCTCATGGTGGCTTACGATGGTTGGGGTTGGGAATAAGTTTGATCTTCTGTCCCGGATGCGAAGCTTTTAACGAGGGGGTTTGGGATACCGGAGATCTGTGAGGCTATTTTTGGGCTAAATCCAGACAGTTGCCCTGGGCCTGACGGATTTCCTATATTCTTCTACATGGAATTTTGGGATCTCATTGCATAGGAGGTTGTTGCGAAAAATGAATAGCTTGTTCTATTCCATAAGCCTTAGGATCTCTTATATAGGAGAGTAGCCTATGAGTCAAATTCCTAAGTAGTACCTGGGAATTACTTAAATACCCGGGTATTACGTAATGTTTTTTTTTACTTAAAAACTGCAGAGGTGTCGCATGTTTAACATGCGACACCCCTTAAGTTTTTTTTACCCAGGAACTGCGTTAGTGTCGCATGTTGGATGTGCGCTATAGCTAACGCATATTCAACATGCGACATATATCCAGGGAATTGCTCTCGAAATGTTCTGTACAGGTATCAGGTCTCGAAATGTTCTGTAAAGGTATCGCATGTTTGTATATGCGACATTCTTGCAGGGAGGGATAATGCATGTTCAATATGCGTCACCCTTACAGGAAATTTTCCTCAAAATGGCTGGGGCAGGTGTGGGCTTTGAAAGTTGAACATATGACGCATGTTCAAAATGCGTCATCTTTACAGTAATTTTTCGGCGAAAATGGTTGTACAAGTGTGGGCTTTGGAATTTCAAGTTTTTAAAAACCATTGAAAAGGCATGCCAATCCCATGTTTTTAATGTAAATAGACATATTTTTGTAAACATTCCAGACATTGCAAACATTGTAGACATTCCAAACATCAAAGAAGACATTTCAATATGCGTCATCCTCGAATGGTATGTATACACATTCCAAATAGATTTGTTCATGAATACACATTACATTTTTTGCATCATATTAAAAATTACATTGATTACAATTCAACGTTTTTTCCTCCGATGGTATGTAATCGTAGAATCTGGAGGATGGAATGGTAATAGACGGTTCGCTTCGTCTATCATGTTGATTTGAGAGGGTCCTGGGGCATCTTCCTCGAATGTTGGCATAGACGGCGACGTTAGTGTGCAGTAAGTTGGTCGTGTCTGGCTGGGGTCCAATCCATGCCTCAACGGTGCTTGAGGCGTTGGCAAGTCCTCTCTTGGTCGCTCGGTGGCAGGTGTGAAGTAGTCTCCTTGCGCCATGTTATCATCATCCGCAGCGGCTTCTTCAAAGTCCATGGGTTCCGCGACTTGTTCACGCGCCCTACCTCGACCTCTTCCTCGTCCCCGTCCTCTTGCCCTTCCTCGCCTTGCCTCCTCCCTAGCCACATCTGCACGCTCGTCATGTAACGTGACTGCATCTGCAAATTGTAATGACAGCCACTCCGTCATTTCCGCCTTCGCTTGTGCCGCAATCTTGCGGCATTCCTCGTGTCCAATGTCGTAGACACGGCTCCACAGAGCGAGCTGCATCCAAGGAAAAAACGTAGATGTAAATTTGAAATATTTTTGTTAATAATTTTAGCAAAAAAATTATAGTTCGAGTACTTACGTTGCTTGCCAGAGTTGCACCCAAACGTCCGACAAATCTTCGAGTAATGGTCCGATACCATTGCTCGTATGCGGGCGTTGCGAATACCCCTCTGGACCGATCGATGCGAATAATTCTAACTTCCCGCTCCTCCCATCGGGCAATATGCAAGCTGTGTTTTGCCCTCCAATCCACATGTACTTTCCCCCTCAAATCAATAGCGTGGAGTTCTGGAAAGGTGGAGCAATGACTTGGGATATCCTGAAGACCTCCAAATTGTCTCTTGAACCGATCTGGGTAGTAATACTCCACAATGTGGAAGTATATCAAAGGCACTTCAGCTATCCAAATGTGTTCGCCTTCAAGAGAGTTGGCTGGGAGATGGGCGCGGATCTCATCCGTATAGGGAGTCCAAAATACCTGAATGCAAAAATTGTATTACGATTAGTATTTCTTTTGTTGATATAGGGAAAATTTGTAAATGTAAAATTACCTGGTCGGGTGATTGCATGTCAAAAGCATCCCTGTAGGGTCTAACCACGTGTGTGGGCTGTCTACGATGGGCAAACGCCGTTGCCCAGCGGACTCCTAGCGGGTGCCCGTACCATTCTCTGCAGTCCCTAACAACTGGAGCAATGTGGGGGAAATGCTCCCAAGCCCAGAGCTGAAGTAGTATGACCGAGCCTCCAATCTCCTCGGTCGCCATGTCCGCTGCCAAACATAGGTGCCTGTAAAGATAAGCAAGTACGGCTGATCCCCAGCTCAATGTCCCAGAGAACTCAAAATCCTGTAGATGTGGTAGAGCTATAAGTGAAACCAAGGACCCAGACTTGTCCGTGAAAAGTACTCCACCAAGCAACTGCAAAATGTACGCTCGAGCGTGTCTCTGTACGACTAGCTCGTCTGCATCCTCAGCCAACTCTGAAAAATTCGTGGACAGCCAGCTTGCTGACACCCTGCTGCCAACTATGTCCGCGGGCAGGGGCCTAACGCCCAACAATTCCTCGCATGTATCTGCCCATGTAGCTCCAGGTGTTGTCTCCCCGGTAACCGCGGGCCCATCAATTCGCAGCCCCAAGATGAATGCCACATCCTGCAAGGTGATAGTAATCTCCCCACTAGGCATGTGGAAGGTGTGCGTCTCCGGTCTCCACCGCTCAACTAACGCCGTCACCAGATGCCAATCCAGCGTAATGAACTCGAGCTCTGAGATGCATCCAAATCCTGCTTCTACCATGTAAGGCAGTAGCCGGTTATCCAAAGGGATCCGACGTACATGTGTCTCTCGGCGCCGGCAACGTAACCACGAAGATTCCTATAAGAAAATTGTTAGGAAAAAAATTTGAAGGAAGGAAGATAATATAATTACTTACATCGCCAGCCCAAACTCGACGTGAACGATGTCGCTCCTGAAGGTACAAAACTGAAGGATCAACTGGGCCGGGATCCATCTGAAAAATACAATTTCCAATGTTACACAATACAATTAAAAAAAGTTTATGAAAAAAAAATTCGACAAAATCAACAAGTATTTACCACAATTAAATTTATTAATATACGAGGGTAGCAAACTTACTCGAATTTGGACATTTACGTCGGTTGTGACCTTGGCCATCACAATTTCCACATTTATTCTTATTCCTGCTCGCCGTCGGCGCATTTGATGTGGATGCTTGAGAATTCCTTGCGGCTTTGTTGGGACAACCACGGTGTGTGTGACCCAATATCCCACAATAGGAACAAGTATTTTGCCGAATCACATCTCTAACATCCATTTCGTTATGTATTCTTGTTGTACGTGGACGACCTTTACCGCGTTTACACTTTGGGTCCGGTCGTAACTCAGGATATTCTAGGGGAGCCTATGTTTCACGATCACCGATGGGAAAAAATTGTCCTCCGTAAACCTGCAACTGTTTCTCCCAGGTGTACCACTCTCCAACATAGGAATCTACATCAGCCCGACGCTTTGAAATGACTGCAATGGCGTGGGAACATGGGATACGATATATTTGCCACTTGTTGCAAGTGCATTTCCTTTGTAGCAAGTTTACTGTGTACTGTTTGCGCCCGCGAATACCAGTGGACGTCCGTCGAGCCCTGGTAGACACCTCGAATAAAATTTCTGGTTGTACTTGTACCTGAGTTACTGTGTGCCCATTCGCAGCTGCAGTCCAACGGGTCAGCTCTGTGGAAGCGTAATGCATGAATTTTCGACCAGCAGCAATGGCTGCGCTTGCTTCTTCAAAATGCTGAATGAAGTATGACACACAATTATAAAAGGTCTTCTCAATTAACGCAGAGATTGGCAAGCAACGGGCATCTTTAAGAACTGCATTGTAGCTTTCGCTCAGATTTGTAGTCATCTGACCAAACCTATACCCACCGTCATAGGCCAACGTCCATTGCTCACGACGACAATCATGAGTTGAAAACCATCTAGCTGCTCCGTTATTCCACTCTTGTAATTTCCTCATGAAGTACGCGAATTTCCTAGGTGTCGTCTGTAATGCTGCGGCCTGCACCAGAGCTTTCATGGAGCCATTTTTAAATACGCTATTGAAGTTGCTCGCGACGTGCCTCGTACAAAACCGCCAATATGCAAAGGGTTCTAATAAATCCACGTCAGCATCTTTCATAGCGGCTTTTATACCAGAATGCCTGTCGGAGATGATACATATTGGTCCAGCTCGCGTGCCGATTACCCTTAGACGAACCAACGAAAGAAACCACTTCCATGACGACAAGGATTCCTCGTCGACGATCCCGAATGCAAGGGGAACAATATGTTTATCCCCGTCAACCCCGCAAGCAATGAGCAGTTTTTGTTTGTACTTCCCGTACAAATGTGTCCCGTCAACACTAATCAGTGGCCGACAATATTTGAATGCTTCAATGGAAGGACCAAATGCCCAAAAGCATCGTTCAAATCTGCGGCAGAGAGGTTTCCGAGGATCGGGATGGTCGCTGTAGTCAATATCAATTTCAGTCCCTGGAATAGCAGCCTTCATTGCATGCAAAAGAAAAGGCATTTCAGCGTATGACTTCTTCCAGTCACCAAATACAATTCCGATGGCCTTCCTTCGAGCATCCCAAGCCCTTTTCCTTGAAACCCAGTAGTTGTACATCTCGTGGATGTGAGCTCTACAACTAGATACACGAACATTAGGGTCATCCCTAACAAGAGTTAGCAATGATCTGGACATGAATTTGTAGTCCAACTGAGGATGATCCTGATTAACTGTTGGGTTTATACAAGTGTGTGCCCCAACAACCTTGGAGATCACCCACAGTCCATCAAATTTTCTGAAATGTCCTCGTAAATACCAAACGCAACCATTTGCTCTCTGCGAACAAAAAACCGACCATATCAAGCTGGTGGATTCCTTGACAATGAAGTCATAATGTGATAGAATGTGGAACTTCTTCACAGCGTAAACCAAATCCTCCCTACATTTGAACGTCCTACCCTTGCGGATTTCGTCAGCAACACCATCAAGTCTAGACTTGCTTCGAATGTCGTCTTCATATGTTGAACGAGTATTAGACCCTCTAACCCCAAAAAAGGGTATACGGGGTGTAATAGTATGCGCGGTTTGTTCATCAGTTGGGAGCTCCTCGTCCATCAGATCATCTTCGACATCTTCGCTACCTTCTTCCAGGTCATCATCGGTCCCCCAAGGGATGAAATCCTGATCCATCCGGTTAACCTCTCGCAGCAACGGCTCACTCAAGCTCAAATCCTGAACCGTGCTTGGCTGCGTTACAGGCGCATCCGTATCAAAGTAGGGTCCCATGGTTGGGACAATTCTTGGTGGCGTGCTGCGGACAACTGCTGCTTGTGTGCTCGGGACTCCAGACGGTCCCTTGTTAGTCATAACAGTTGGGACTTCGCTCACAGATACATCTTCAACATAAATATCGGTAGGCATTGATTTCCCAATGGTCCGAGCGTACACAACAACTGCCTGCACATCATCATCATCGATAATAGATGAAAATGACGGTTCCTCCCCTGGGCCTCGAGGGATGCGATGTAATAATCGGATGTTTTGACTGTCAATATCCAAGTTGAACTTCCGGTAAACCAAGTTCAACATCTCATCGAACGTCATATTAGGAGTCAACACAAACCCCCTCACGTTGGTTGACGATCCGGACACGAGTGTACTACTCAAATGGCACATACAAAACAACTGCTCCATTCTAACCTAATACGTGACACAACGTACAAGCAAACATCATACATTCGAGAAATGAAAATAACATGCATATGATACAAAAAAAGTTATAGAGAACGTTTTACCAAGTGATTAGCCCTAATGAGAAGCGGGGACGGCTAGGACGGTGCCAATCACTGAAAACACGGAGAAGGAGTGTTCCGCGGGGCTAGGAGTGACCAAAAAGGGTGTTGTTGAGAGGGGAGAAGATCAGAAGATGCGGGTGCAGGGGAGGGCGTCGGGGGCGGCTGGGTTGCTGGAAACGAAGGCAAGGTCGGGGAAATGAGAAGGCCGCTGGGCGCGAGGCTTAATTAGGGCCGATATCGCATGTTGAATATGCGTTAGCTATAGCGCACATCCAACATGCGACACTAACGCAGTTCCTGGGTAAAAAAAAAACTTAAGGGGTGTCGCATGTTGAACATGCGACACCTCTGCAGTTTTTAAGTAAAAAAAACATTACGTAATACATGGGCATTTAAGTAATTCCCAGGTACTACTTAGGAATTTGACTCGTAGCCTATGGGTAAATTACATAAAGAAGACAACTGAAAAAATAAAATGACGAAGGGGTACAGGTACTCTATATGCGTCAACACTCCCCCTCAAGATGGAGCATAGATATCAATCATGCTCAGCTTGGACGCACACTTCTGGAATGGGCCTCGAAGTAATGCCTTGGTGAATATATCAACAGTCTGATTCTCTGATGTGACATGAGATGTAGCAATAAACCCTTCTGAATCATGTCACGTTTGTAGTGATAGTCAACCTCAATATGCTTGGTCCTCTCATGAAAGGCTGGGTTGTTTGCAATGAACAAGGCGGCCTGATTGTCACATTCCAACATCATAGGAAGCGGTATATCAAGACATAGATCTGTAAGTAAAGATTTCACCCACATCATTTCTGTGCTAGCCTGGGCCATAGCCCTGTATTCGGATTCAGCACTGGATCTAGCTACTACTGTCTGTTTCTTGCTCCTCCACGAGACTAGGGCATCTCCAACATAGACTGCAAATCCTGAGGTGGACTTCATGTCCTTGGGGCATCCTGCATAGTCTGCATCAGCACATGCTGTGATAGAGATCTCCTTTCCCTTCTTAAATAGCAAGCCTGCACCTGGAGATGATTTTAGATATCTCAGAATCATGTGTATTGCATCCATATGGGCCTGGCGTGGTTGCTCCATGAACTGGCTCACACGACTCACTGCAAATGATATATCAGGTCTAGTGATCGTGACATACAGTAGCTTGCCTACCGGTTCTCTGTACCTTCTCTTGTCCACCTCTTCCGTGTCATCATCATAGAGCTTCATGCTGGGATCCATTGGTGTCGTAGCAGGTCGACACCCTAGCATACCTGTCTCACTCAATAGATCTGTAACATATTTCCTCTGCGACATTACTAATCCATATGGATTTCTAACAAACTCCAGCCCTAGAAAATATCTAAGGACTCCCAAGTCCTTGGTGACAAATTCGGTTCCCAGCCTTTCTTTCGCCTGCTTAATGCCCTGCTCATCATCTCCTGTAATCATGATATCATCAACATAAACCATGATTACAATGATACCTCTAGCCGTCTTCTGTACAAACAAGGAATGATCAGCATTGGAGCGTTTATGTCCTTGTTTCTCAAAAAGATCTGAAAGCTTCTGAAACCACGCTCTGGGGCTCTGCTTAAGGCCATAGATGGCCTTATGTAACCTGCATACCTTGGAACACTCCCCCTCAACAGCAAACCCATGTGGCTGTTGCATATAGACTTCCTCTTGCAATTCGCCATATAGGAATGCATTCTTCACGTCCAGCTGATAAAGCGACCAGTCTCTAGCAACTGCAACTGATAATAAGATCCGCAGAGTGGAATGACGCGCCACAGGCAAGAATCTGTCAAGGTAATCCACCCCGTATGTCTGTGTGAAGCCACGTGCAACAAGGCGTGCCTTGTACCTGTCAATGGAGCCATCTGCATTGTGCTTCACTGTAAACACCCACTTGCAGCTCACCGGGCTGACATCTGGAGGTATAGGGACCAAGCTCCAAGTTCCTCTGGACTGAAGTGCCGCCATTTTTTCTTCCATTGCTAGCCGCCATCTAGCATCCTGCAGAGCATCATGATGATTCCGTGGAATGTCTGTAGCTGAAAGTGCCAAAGCAAACGTCCTGAAGTCTCCAGATAGCCTCTCAAAAGACACGGCTGCTGATAATGGATATTTGGCACAGCTTCTCTTCGGCTTCCGTAGAGCAATTGGAACCTCCAAATCATATGTATTCTCATCAGGCTCCTGCAGTACATCCTGCTCAGAAATGTCGTCAGATCCATCAACATTAATATTTTCATTACATACCATAGGCGAGCTAGTTGACGGGTCAGGACCATGAGCTGGAGGAGGCCTGCGGATGTAATGGAGTGGTAGTGGTGAGACAAGCGGTGGCGGTAGTGGTGGTGGTGGCGGCGGTGGTGGTGGTGGTGGTGGCGGCGGTGGTGATGGTGTCGGTATCTGAGGTGGTGGTGTCATGTATATGGCATCAGGAGGTATAGATGGTAGCTGCTTGTCTCTTGATGCTGAAAAATACATAACAGATTCAAAAAATGTAACATCTGCACTGATCATATACCGCCGACGCACAGGATCAAAACACTTGTACCCCTTTTGAGTTCTGGAGTACCCAACAAAAACACACTTGACAACCCTAGGAGAGAGCTTGTCAGTACCAGGCGACAACTGATGGACGAATGCAACCGACCCAAACACACGAGGAGTAAGAGTGAACATATCCTTGTCAGGATGAATGAGTGAAAACAGAATCTGTTCATTCAAGACAGACGAAGGCATACGGTTGATTAGGTAACATGCAGTAAGAACTGCATCACCCCAGTAGGAGTAGGGAACATGACTCTGTATAAGAAGTGATCTTGTGACATCAAGAAGGTGACGGTGTTTTCTTTATGCAATTCCATTCTGTTGAGATGTATGAGCACAAGATGTTTGGTGAATAATCCCTTTTGAGGAGTAGTAATTGGCCAGAATGTTGGTGCACAACTCTAAAGCATTATCACTTCTCACAAGCTTGACAGATGTGGAGAAATCATTTTGTATTTCATTCAGAAAATGGATAATAATATTTCCTGCTTCAGATTTATTTTCATGAGAAACACCCACGACACTCTAGAGAAATCATCCACAAATACAATATAAAACCTGTGTCCCTGATGATCGGGAATACGACTCGGACCCCAGACATCGATATGAAACAACTCAAACTTGGAGTTACTACTCCGACCTGGACGACTGGGAAAGGACGACCTGTGATGCTTTCCCAACTGACACGCCTCACACTGAATAGGTGTGTGAGAGAGACCATAGGGGTAGAACTCGACGCAACTTCTGAAGCGGTAAATGACCAAAACGCAGATGCCATAATAAGGTTGATACTTGTCCCGAAGAAGATGATGAGGTTCCAGCAAAAGGAGTCTGGTTCAGTCGGTAGAGGCCTCCTTGCTCATAGCCACGACCAATCACGTTGCCCGTATGGATGCCCTGAAAAATCAAAGAAGATGGATAAAAAATTGCCCGACAATGTAGATCCTTCGTAATCTGACTAATTGACAACAAATTCATTGAAAAATCAGGTGCATGTAGCACGTTCTTGAGCTGCATAGAAGATGTCAATCGAACCTCCCCCTGACCAGTGATGGGGGAATGAGTGCCATTGGCAATCACTACTGTCCGACCTGGAGGGATCTGAGTGTATCCTGAAAGCAAACTCTGGTCACCACATAGGTGATGTGTAGCGCCCGAGTCCATAATCCATGGTAAAGTATCTGATCTACTACTGTTCAGTGCAAGTATACTACCTGAAGTACTGGTAGACGCAGAGGCAGAAACAGCGGCATCAGAATGACTCTCTGCAGTCGGTGTTGGTCCAGATGGTGGAATAATGCCCCTCAGACGGGCAACAAGATCGTCGAACCGTTGATCCAAAGTAGCAGCAGATGGGGGCTCTATCTGCTCAGCAGCTCTCGTGGATGCAGGAAATCCATGCTTTGAATAGCATGTATCTTCATTGTGTCCGACTCGGTGACAATAGGTGCATGTCGGCCTAGTGCGGCCACCCCTTCCACGGGGTCCACGTCCACGGCCCTGTGATGAAATCCGCGACCTCTGTTTGCTGCCATGGCTGAAGAATTCTGACTCGCAGCTGTTGAAGGAACTGTAATCCGACTCAGTCTATGGAAGGCTTCCTCCATGGGAGGAATAGTAGAGTCGGCCAAAATCTGTGATCGTGCCGCCTCGTACTCAGGATCAAGTGCAGCTAGAAACACGCCCACCATAGTCGCGTTCCTATATGTCTTCTGCTGTTCTGGCGTGGCTGTCAGGGGCATAAAGCTATAGAGCTTCTCGAACATCCCTCTTAGTGATGTATAGAGGGAATGTAGGGGGCGACCATTCTGCTTGATGGTGAAGATATTATGTTAGAGTTGCAGAATCTTTGTCTCGTTCTTCGCCTGGGAATATGTAGCTGCCAGAATGTCCCACATATCCTTCGTTGTGGGTTGATGGAGGATGTCATTGGCAATCTCAATTGCCAACGTGCCAGATAGCCAAACCTTGGCGTATGCGTCATCAGCCTCCCAGGAGGCATTGGTTCCAGTCTTCTCAGCAGGCTCTGGTTCGGTAAGAATGTGCTTCTTACCCGTAGACTTCATCATGCTCATGAACTGCATTGCCCACAGTTCATAGTTGGTACCATCCATCTTCACAATAGGCGCTGGACCACGGAATGCGCCAATAGATGGGATATCTGCCTTGCTTTCTGACATACTGGATACTGAAGACTGGAACGTCTGACAAACCAATCTGTGATTTGTCTACAATGACATAGACGGGTTTAGTTGCACGTGTAGACCTCAAGCAACTAAACCCATGCTAATTGTTTTCTGCGCTTTAGGGCTTGGGACCGTGCACGTGTATGCTAGCTACGCGCGCTGACGCGCTGGATGCACTGGAATCACGCGAACTGGACGCACAACGAACTGGGCACGCTATGCGAGTTGGATACACAGCCGCACAACCGCACACAAGAGTCACGCACAGGAGATGCGTGCACTGGTGCTACAGCGTGCGCGCAGGGGATATGCGCAATGGTGCAGGGGTGCACAGGCGGTCCACTGGTGCGCACAGGCGAAGCCCTAGGCCTGCAGCACGGTGCGCAAGGATGCGCGAGGCGGTGGAGGCGATGCGCATCGGTTCACGGCAAGGTGTGCAGGGTGCGCAAGGAGAAGGCGCTCACCAGCGCCCAGCACGCGTGCGCGCAGGTGCGCAAGGAGAAGGCGCACACCAACGCACGCGATGGTGCACACCAACGCACGCGATGGAGAGGCGGCGCCGATGGAACAACGCCGAGCTCGGGCGGCGCCAATGTAGCGAGAAGAGAGAGAAGGGGGCGGCGGGTGTGGTGGGGTTAGGGTTAGGGTTTCGAGAACTCCGGTCTAGGACCGTCGCTCTGATACCATGTTGGGAAAAATGAATAGCTTGTTCTATTCCATAAGCCCTAGGCTCTCTTATATAGGAGAGTAGCCTATGGGTAAATTACATAATGAAGACAACTGAAAAAATAAAATGACGAAGGGGTACAGGTACTCTATATGCGTCAACAGAGGTGTTGAGAGTTGTGGATGAATTTGATGAGGGAAACTTTGGCTTTCACCGGATCAATCGACCGTTTATCTCTTGCTCTCTAAGAAGGATGTAGCAACAAAGATTGAGGATTACAGACCAATCGCACTTTCCAATGCGATATACTTGATCGTGGTCAAGCTGTTGGCCAACCATCTCGGTGTTGTAAATCTTGTGATGAACAAAGATCATTGCTCCAGCACAAATTACTTTCTTGCCTGGTAGGCAACTCATGAACAATGTTGCGATGGCTTCGGAGATTGTGACAAACTGGCACAGGAGGAAGGTGAAGGGTGTTTTGTGGAAAGTTGACTTCTCGAAGGCATATGATTGCGTGGACCGACGCTTCCTTTGGGCCTCACTATACAGGCGAGGTTTCTGGGTGTGACGACCGCGTCTTACATTGTGCTGGTGAATGGACAACGAAGGGGGGTTCTTTCAGCCTCAACGGGGTATTCGTCAAGGTTGTCCGCTTGCGCCGCTGCTATTTGTCTTAGTTTCTAATGTTTTGACGATCATGGTTGATCGGGCCATCGTTGGGGGATTGTGGTGGTTATTATAAGTATGGGATATCTATCACCATCCTCCAGTATGTGGATGACACGATTTTGTTTGCAGAAGGAGCTGACAGTTGCAGAGAATATCAGTGATTATGGACATTTTTGGTGTTGTTTTTGGGTTAAGTCTAAACAGGAACAAGTCAGAGTTCATTTCGTTTGGTTTGACTGGTACCGAGACTGATATGTGCGCGAACTGGCTGCGGTCGCTATGCAAGGATCTGCCACTTTGGTACCTTGGTGTGCCATTGGTTGCTGTTAACACATATATTAGTTTCTGTGTGTCTTTCTATTAATTTTGTTTTTCAGTTGTATGCTTTATGTAATTTACCCATAGGCTACTCTCCTATATAAGAGAGCCTAGGGCTTATGGAATAAACATCTCGTTCATTTTTCCCAACATGGTATCAGAGCGACGGTCCTAGACCGGAGTTCTCGAAACCCTAACCCTACCCTACCCCACCCGCCGGCCTCTCTTTCTCTCTCTCTCATCGGCGCTGCCAGGGCACACCGTACTCGCCGCCCCCTCCGCCGCACGAGTGCGCAGCCGCACCAGCATCCCCGTGCGCCTTTGCTGCAGCTCCTGCGCGCCTGCGCGAGTGCGCTAGCGCCCCTGCGCGAGTGCGTAGCCCTTCGCGCGCTGCCCCTCTGCGCGCCGTAGCCCTCCGCGTACTGCTCCTCTGCGCGATTTCGCCTGCGCGCCAGTCCTCCGCGTGCCAAGCCCTCCGCGCGCTATCTCCTGCGCTGTGCGATTGCGCGTGATCCAGCGGTGTGCGCGTGCTCCCTGTGCGCGTGCGCGTGTGCTAAGCCCTAAAGCGCACAACATCATCTACATGGGTTTAGTTGCTTGAGGTCTACACGTGCAACTAAACCCGTCTATGTCATTGTAGATGAATTTCATCCTCTGTCAATCGCTCCAGTCTTCATTCTCCAGTATGTCAGAAAGCAAGGCGGATATCCCATCCATTGGCGCCTTTCGTGGTCCAGTGCCTATTGTAAAGATGGACAGTACAAACTATGAACTGTGGGCAATGCAGTTCATGAGCATGATGAAGTCAACGGGTAAGAAGCACATTCTTACCGAACCAGAGCCTGCTGAGAAGACTGGAGCCAATGCCTCTTGGGAGGCTGATGATGCATACGCCAAAGTTTGGCTATTTGGTACGTTGGCAATTGAGATTGCCAATGACATTCTACATCAACCCACGACCAAGGATATGTGGGACATTCTGGCGGCTACATATTCACAGGCGAAGAATGAGACAAAGATTCTGCAACTCCAGCATGATATATTCACTATAAAGCAGAATGGTCGCCCTCTACATTCACTCTACACAACCCTGAGATGGATGTTCGAGAAGCTCTACAGTTTCATGCCTCTGACAGCCACGCCAGAACAGCAGAAGACATATCGGAATGCGACTATGGTGGGCGTGTTCCTTGCTGCACTTGATATAGAGTATGAGGCGGCACGATCCCAGATCTTGGCCGACTCTACTATTCCTCCCATGGAAGAAGCCTTCCGTAGACTGAGTCGGATCACTGTTCCTTCTGCGGTCACGAATCAGAATACTTCAGCCATGGCAGCCAACAGGGGTCGCGGATTTCATCATCAGAGTCGTGCACGTGGTTGTAACATCCATATTCTAACAAACCCGAACTCGTCCGAATTCGGGTCCAATGAACCGAATAACGTTGTCGGTCAATACTAGACAACCTAAAACGATCAATTGATCATGAATCAAAAGTCGTTCGGACAAAATCGACCAAAAATCGGTCGCTTCGTAATGCGCGCCGCGAAAAGCCGCGACGCAAATTCGGAAATCACGAAACGAACGGAGACCATCATTAGATCTGATTCGACGATACAAGACCAACGGAATCGACCGTTCGTCAATCGGAGGTCGGTTGATATTTTTAAATCATAAAATTTAACCTTAAACAAAAACCATATCCGAAAATTTCGGGGGTTCAAAACCCAACCGAAAGTATATCGATATTATACTTATTTTGATCGTCGTTGAAAGACGATCAAAACAAGATATTGCGTATCAAAATCCGAGACCCGAGGCGCACATACGATCAACTTTAAGTTGATAGAGTTTTGGTTTAAAAAAATGAATAAAAAAAAAACTACAGACAGTCTGTACGCTTATAAAAAAAAATTATTATTTTCTATTTACAGTAACCGTAGTATATGGTTTTAAAAATAAAATTTTTTTTCTTCTAAACAAAGTGTCGTTTGTACAACAGATATTGCACTAATTCTCTCTCTTTGACCTTTTCTCCTCATACCACTTGGTTTGTTACTATTTCCACTTGGCATCACATAAACCATTCTCTTTGGGTATATAACCCACTAAAGCCCCTTCATTCATTTCTAGTTTTTCTCCAATATTCCACCGAAAGCCTCCCTTCCTTCGTTACTTCCTTCCATTTCCAAATCCCTAAGTTTAATTTCATCAACAGGAAACTGCAACCACCTTCCTCCTGAATCTATTGCCCAGCAGTTCTTCAAGGACTACTACGGATGCTGCATGAGATGCTTCATGAGCAGCTGGAGCCTGGACTACTGTATGCTTAAAATTAAGCATTTAACCTTCATTTTTGAAAGATCTAAAATAGGTACAATCCCTTCTCCTTTTCTCCATTCTTTTTCCCCAAATTTTCTCTTCATCTTCCAGCCAAAAGAGGGCTCATTTCCCTATTTTATCTGCTGTCCAGCAGCTGTCCAAGCACAAGCATCAGGGTTTTTCTTCAATTTTTGATCTAAAGGTACTATCCCATACCCTCCTCCCTTGCTGCCATGCATGCACAAGTTAGCCCCTTTGCTGTTATATATGTTGTTCCCACATGATTAACCCCTTATTGATGTACATTTTTGAGGGATTTGTTGGGAGATCTACCCTCTCGTAATTACGAATGGTGATTTCACAAAATCTGTATATGTTTGGATTGGTTGGATTAATTTGGGTATACTGAACAGGTAAAAAAATATATATATATATATATATATACACTTCAGTATCATTTTATATTATATTGATAGGATCATTACGTATGGAAAATTGGCAATGTAGCTAATTATTAGAATGTTCATTGGTTAGATTATTAGTGACCATCATTTTGAACAAATCTGATGAAGTTTCTGATCTTAGCAAATGATGATATACCAACATGCAAGAGTGCAGCCCTCGTATTGATAGAAAGCCTGACTCTAAAAACTGACAACTTACAATATACTTGTTTAAATTGAAAATGGCTGATATTTTATTGACCTTAAAGTATGTATACATATTAGAAAACAAGATTACTCCCAGGACTTCAATCTTATTGTATGTTAAGACAAACTAATATATAAGGTATCTTGAAGAACGTGGCATGAAAAAGCCGATCTTGTATGTTTACAGTATTACATAAGGTTACATAAGTATAGGGGGAGAATGGATTTATCTTCTTCTCATCCTTTTGATTATCTGGTATGTACATATATATATATGTATATATTACAACATGTCCAATAAATACTTCTTAGTACTTGCCTTGGGTTTTATTGGAAATGAGAAACTTGTTCCCTATTATGTTAATCTTTAGTTAATTAAATTCAATTACTGTTGAGGTTGCTCGTGTATTAGATAGACATGGAGAATGTTAAGTTTAAATATATGTATATAACAAGCACTGGATTTAAGACATGGACCTATTAGGTTCACTACAAAAATGAGAACATTGGGGTTTCATCCCAGCAACTTATAAAATCTAGTCCAATAAACAAAAAAAAAAGGGGGGGTTAAAGAGTTAGAATGCAGGTATAGGTGTGAATGCCCTGTCATAGAAGCCATCAAATAATTATTCCATACAGTGTCATTATCTGAGAAACATCCCAGGTAAGATTACACCATCTATGATAATCTAAGACCTCATAGACAATCATCAACAAGAATTAATATTGTAAGTATACAGTACTAATCATAGATCACTATTAAAAACAATTATTAGAATCATATCTCATGAATCTTAAGTTAAAATTTTATCAATTAAGCCATAGATATGGATTGGTGAAAAATCTAATAATGGTTGCCTAACAATAATAAATGTTATATCATTAAAGATGTCACTTTTCTTGAACATGATAAATGGTATGTTTATGAAGAGGATGCCTAAATATGAAATTATGATGATTTTTAGGGGTATGGTATGTGGTTCTATCTGCATTTTCGACCATGGTATTATGCACATGTTTATAAAAGAATTAAAATGGAGACCTATGGTAATAAGTTTCTATAATTGAGGACTCCTTCCCGAAATAGACCTTAAATTTCATAATCATAATGAATAGATTTATAAGCACATGATCTTAAGAAAGAGAGCAATGGAGTGATGTATGAAATTAACTCCAATTCTAGATCAAGTCATTTAAATCCAGGGAGCTCAGTATTTGATCAGATTAAGGAAGTCAAGTACCTTATATCATTATAAAGTCTGTAAAATAAATTGTTGGTTGTGAATCAGTGAAAATAATTATTGCCGGTCAGGGTGACCCTAACATGTGAAAATCCGTCATCTGGAAATGTGTCACTGTTATCTCAGATAATATGTTATCAGAGTGAGTTACAATTAATAGTGCCGATCATGGTGATCTTTACCATGATCGTGCGAGGGCGCGGTGACCCTCAACTGGGCGGAAGAAAGGAAGCCCAGTTTGGGCAGCGGCCGCCTAGTGCGCGGGTCTAGGATCCCAGTCCCCCTTCGGTTTTTAACGTGAGCTCACAGTGTTTTTACACCTCGTTGGGATCCCGACTTTAGACCATTCCGCTGACCCTGTTTTAGGATACCCAGGCGGGGGATCCTGGTTTTTCAGTTTTACGTACGAGCTCGGTTGCCCGTTACCGGTCGGGCTGTTTTTCTAGAGCGACTTTTCCGGGAAGTCCCTCTCACCCGTCTCAGTGGCGTAGTTGGGAGTTAGACCTATCCCTCTATTGGACCGTCCTTCCAATTAGGGGGCGAGACGGAAGAGCCCTTTTGTTGGCTTCTTCACCGCTTGAGTTTTCTTTCGCCAACAGACTTGGCGATTCTACATCCAGATCATCCATATCTATATCTACATCATCTAGAGTTACATTGAGACTGTTGTACTGAGGTTTGAAGGGATTGATTCTACATCCAGATCATCCATATCTATATCTACATCATCTAGAGTTACATTGAGACTGTTGTACTGAGGTTTGAAGGGATTGATTCTACATCCAGATCATCCATCTCTATATCTACATCATCTAGAGTTACAACTGAGACAGTTACACTTGAGGCTTTAAGGGATTACAATTAAATCGAGTAAATGGAAAAGACTCTAATCCAATTCGAAATCTTATTAAGCTAGTGGACGTGTTGGGAACTTAGTTAGGATGCATTACACAACACCGCATGCCTACGGAGGCACCCCAACCCTAAGACGTTTCCCAAGTCTTAGAGTCATAGTGTAAGGTTTCACAAGAACCAAGACCACAGACTATCCACTAGACTTAAGAAGTTAATAAATCATTATATCTTCTCATCTTATCTTTTCCATCATCAAAATCCACAAATATGACCTCTAAATAATATGAGAATGAAATATACTTACTATGATCAATTAGTTATAACATAAATATGCTTATGTGGGAAATGTTGGGTTAATGGCTAATCATGAGAGGTGCTTACTAGAAATTTGGAAACCCTTTACATTTGCAAGTAGAATTAAATTTTAATTTGAGTTGTTATCGCCTTTCTACTTGTTGCTTTTGAAAACAATAAATGCCTGTTATTTTTATATAAACTTATGGGAAGTACCAGCGCCCGCTGATGCCTTTTCTTCCTTGCACGCATGGCAGGCAAGAAGCCTTTAGCACAGTAGCGGGTTGATGATTTAAGGAGATAAATTTTATGCCCAACGGTATGATTTATTTTGTGCCAGTTTTTGTTCAATTTATAATGTATTATGTTTCTTTCTCTTCAGTCAGATTTTGGGATATACTGTATGTACTGTCAGACTTTGTACATGTAAAGTATATGGAAGTTAATGAAATGAAATAAGATTTTGGTGACCATTATTCTATGTGTTTGTGGTTATAAATTTTGATTATGAATGTCACATGAAATTATTTCATTCGCGAAAAATTTCCCTGTACTTTCAGTTACTTAATGCGATAGAAATGAATGTTGTAATGCAAAATGTGCGATTAACGGGTACCCGGATCCTATGGGGTTCACAGTTTGGTATCAGAGCAATGGTACCCCGATACGCACATTCGCAATATTTCAATTCCGATCGCATTAAGTTCTTGGATAGCGACAGTCTCCCGACTTGTCGTGAGTCCGAGAAGGGAAATATGACATTCAGATTCAATTACCACAGATATCACCAATTTCATTAATTTTCATATTATATCCCAAGAAGAGAAGAGAAAGAGCATACATTATATTATCCGCGAACAGTAAATTTTATAACTAAAAATGGTTCTCATGCAGAGCCATGTCATCCCGACCAGACCAGGAGATGACTAACCAACTAGCACACATACTGACCGCTCTTATCGAGCTTTCCACGTTTTATTTGATTCTGGTGCGACGCACTCTTTTCTATCTTTGAGACTACCAGTTTCTTTAGGTAGAGTCGCAGAGACTCTCTCTTCTCCATATCACATCCGAGGGCCAGGTGGCCAGCTGGTTGTCATTTCTCTGATAGTCAGGCACTTACCCACACTGATTGGCAGACACGAGATGCTCGCAGATTGTCTACTTCTACAGCTTGATGAGTTCGACTTGATTCTAGGCATGGATTGGCTATCTACTCATCATGCACTTGTTGATTGCTTTAGGAAGACGGTTGTCTTCAGAATCCCAGATTTACCCGAGTTCATTTTGAGGGTATTATACATGACTCCACCATGGAGTACATCTCAGTGTTGCGAGCACGGCGACTTGTTGATCAGGGTTGTGATTCATATCTTGCATTCGTTCAGGAGGTATCTGATCAGGAGCCGATGATACATGACATCCGAGTAGTTTCAAGAATACCCAGATGTGTTTCCTGATGAGCTACCGGGATTACCTCCTGAGGGAGAGATTAAGTTTGAGATCACATTACTACCAAAAACACAACCGATCTCGATGACTCCTTACCGTATGTTACCTGCTGAGTTAAGAGAGCTAAAGGTGCAGTTAAAGGAGTTACTTAACTTAGGATTCATGAGACCGAGCACTTCACCTTGGGGTGCTCCGGTTCTATTTGTCAAGAAGAAGGATGGATCCAAAAGACTGTGTGTTGATTACAGGCAGCTGAACAAGAGAACGGTGAAGAAACGTTATCATTTGCCATGCATCGATGATTTGTTCGATTAGCTCCAGGGATCTTCAGTATTCTTGAAGATCGATCTTCGCTCCGGCTATCATCAACTGAGGATTCGCGAGTCAGATATTCCAAAGACAACCTTCAGGGCTCGCTATGGACATTACGAGTTTGTGGTGATGCCGTTTGGGCTCACCAATGCACCCACAGCTTTTATGGATATGATGAACCGTATCTTCCGTCCATACATGGACAAGTTTGTAGTAGTATTCATCGATGATGTGCTCATCTATTCACGGAATGAATGGGATCATGCGAATGATCTACGAATTGTTTTGGACATATTGCGAGAGCACAAGCTATATGCCAAGTTGAGCAAGTGTGAGTTCTAGTTATCCCAGGTCTCGTTCCTCGGGCTAGCGGGCTATTACAGACGCTTTGTCAATGGATTTTCACGCATCGTCCGTCCATTGACACGATTGACGCAGAAGGGAGTTCCATTCATTTGGGACGATTCTTGTGAGCAGGCCTTCAGTACACTGAAGGAGAGATTGACTACGACACCTATTCTCGCTCTTCCTTCAAGCACTCAGGACTATACAGTCTACACAGATGCATCTGGAGAAGGTCTAGGAGCAGTATTGATGCAAAGAGGACAGGTGATTGCTTACGCATCACGGCAACCGCACGAGCGGAACTACCCCACACATGACTTGGAGTTGGCGGCAGTTGTCGCCTTGAAGATATGGAACCATTATCTATATGGAATGAACTTCGAGATTTTCACGGATCACAAGAGTTTAAAGTACATCTTTGATCAGAAGGAGCTGAATATGAAGCAGCGCAGATGGCTCGAACTGCTGAAGGATTATGATTGCACGATCTCTTACCATCCCGGTAAGGGAAACATAGTAGCCGATGCACTGAGCAGGAGAGCACATGCTGATGGTACGGCAAACTGGTTATATACATGGGATACACCCACCGCTTTGACTGATTGATATCCTCAGGAGAGCGCATCCATTTCTACCGCCGTGCCTCCACGATTCAACAGTTTGTGGGATCGCATTGTTGAAGGCCAGAAGACAGATCCTTGGATCCGAGATAGATACATGCGCGCCATCAAGGATGAATTTAATGATTTTGTTGTGACAGAGTCCATTTTATAGAAGGCAGGTCGAGTCGTTGTGCCTAACGACGAGCAGTTACGTAGAGATATTCTTGATGAGGCACACAGTTCACGGTTATCGATCCATCCAGGTAGCACGAAGATGTACCGTGATCTGCGCCGACATTTCTGGTGGGATGGAATGAAGCGCGATGTGGCGCTACATGTCAGCAGATGCATGACATGTCAGATGGTCAAGGCCGAGCACAGGAGATCACCAAGATTATTGCAGTCTCTCCCCATTCCCGAGTGGAAGTGGGAGAGCATTTCTATGGATTTTGTCACAGGTTTGCCGAAAACACCAGGTGGCCATGATTCCATTTGGATCGTTGTTGATAGGTTGACCAAGTCAGCCCATTTCATATCTGTCAACATGACTTACACTCCATCCAGATTGGCCAAGCTCTACGTGCAAAACATCATCAGACCGCATGGTATACCACGAGAGGTGGTGTATGACCGAGATTCGAGAGTTACATCTCATTATTGGCACCAGTTTATGTCAGCACTACAGACAGAGCTGAGGATGAGTTCTGCATATCATCCGAAGACAGATGGGCAGAGTGAGCGCACCATTCAGACGCTTGACGATCTACTTCGCGCGTGCACTTTGGAGTAGAAAGGGTCCTGAAAGGACCATCTGCCGTTAGTAGAATTCACGTACAACAACGGCTATCACTCCAGTATCGATATGGCACCATTCGAAGCCCTATACGGGCGGAAATGTCTTACACCTCTCAGTTGGCGTAAGGTAGGTGATCATGCTCTCTATTCCGTGGATCTCTTGGAGGAGAATCTTGACGTGGAGCATGATCTGACTTATGAGGAGAAGCCAATCCAGATACTTGACCATGCTGTGAAGAAGCTTCGCAGCAAAGAGATCCCGTTAGTCAAGGTTTTGTGGCACCGACACGGCGTCGAAGAAGCGATGTGGGAGACCGAAGCCGACATGCGGCCACGATACCCGCAGCTTTTCTGATGTAAGCATCAAAACAAGCTTTTGTAATTAAATACATGATTAATATATGGCTTGTTTTCTCTTTGAGGTTTTTATGGGTTCAAAACCCTTTGAGGTTTTTATGGACATATGAAATCCCAACCAGACACCTAATGACCTTGACTCGAGTCTCGAGGACGAGACTCCCTTTGAGGTTTTTATATTTGTAACATCCATATTCTAACAAACCCGAACTCGTCCGAATTCGGGTCCAATGAACCGAATAACGTTGTCGGTCAATACTAGACAACCTAAAACGATCAATTGATCATGAATCAAAAGTCGTTCGGACAAAATCGACCAAAAATCGGTCGCTTCGTAATGCGCGCCGCGAAAAGCCGCGACGCAAATTCGGAAATCACGAAACGAACGGAGACCATCATTAGATCTGATTCGACGATACAAGACCAACGGAATCGACCGTTCGTCAATCGGAGGTCGGTTGATATTTTTAAATCATAAAATTTAACCTTAAACAAAAACCATATCCGAAAATTTCGGGGGTTCAAAACCCAACCGAAAGTATATCGATATTATACTTATTTTGATCGTCGTTGAAAGACGATCAAAACAAGATATTGCGTATCAAAATCCGAGACCCGAGGCGCACATACGATCAACTTTAAGTTGATAGAGTTTTGGTTTAAAAAAATGAATAAAAAAAAAACTACAGACAGTCTGTACGCTTATAAAAAAAAATTATTATTTTCTATTTACAGTAACCGTAGTATATGGTTTTAAAAATAAAATTTTTTTTCTTCTAAACAAAGTGTCGTTTGTACAACAGATATTGCACTAATTCTCTCTCTTTGACCTTTTCTCCTCATACCACTTGGTTTGTTACTATTTCCACTTGGCATCACATAAACCATTCTCTTTGGGTATATAACCCACTAAAGCCCCTTCATTCATTCCTAGTTTTTCTCCAATATTCCACCGAAAGCCTCCCTTCCTTCGTTACTTCCTTCCATTTCCAAATCCCTAAGTTTAATTTCATCAACAGGAAACTGCAACCACCTTCCTCCTGAATCTATTGCCCAGCAGTTCTTCAAGGACTACTACGGATGCTGCATGAGATGCTTCATGAGCAGCTGGAGCCTGGACTACTGTATGCTTAAAATTAAGCATTTAACCTTCATTTTTGAAAGATCTAAAATAGGTACAATCCCTTCTCCTTTTCTCCATTCTTTTTCCCCAAATTTTCTCTTCATCTTCCAGCCAAAAGAGGGCTCATTTCCCTATTTTATCTGCTGTCCAGCAGCTGTCCAAGCACAAGCATCAGGGTTTTTCTTCAATTTTTGATCTAAAGGTACTATCCCATACCCTCCTCCCTTGCTGCCATGCATGCACAAGTTAGCCCCTTTGCTGTTATATATGTTGTTCCCACATGATTAACCCCTTATTGATGTACATTTTTGAGGGATTTGTTGGGAGATCTACCCTCTCGTAATTACGAATGGTGATTTCACAAAATCTGTATATGTTTGGATTGGTTGGATTAATTTGGGTATACTGAACAGGTAAAAAAAAATATATATATATATATATATACACTTCAGTATCATTTTATATTATATTGATAGGATCATTACGTATGGAAAATTGGCAATGTAGCTAATTATTAGAATGTTCATTGGTTAGATTATTAGTGACCATCATTTTGAACAAATCTGATGAAGTTTCTGATCTTAGCAAATGATGATATACCAACATGCAAGAGTGCAGCCCTCGTATTGATAGAAAGCCTGACTCTAAAAACTGACAACTTACAATATACTTGTTTAAATTGAAAATGGCTGATATTTTATTGACCTTAAAGTATGTATACATATTAGAAAACAAGATTACTCCCAGGACTTCAATCTTATTGTATGTTAAGACAAACTAATATATAAGGTATCTTGAAGAACGTGGCATGAAAAAGCCGATCTTGTATGTTTACAGTATTACATAAGGTTACATAAGTATAGGGGGAGAATGGATTTATCTTCTTCTCATCCTTTTGATTATCTGGTATGTACATATATATATATGTATATATTACAACATGTCCAATAAATACTTCTTAGTACTTGCCTTGGGTTTTATTGGAAATGAGAAACTTGTTCCCTATTATGTTAATCTTTAGTTAATTAAATTCAATTACTGTTGAGGTTGCTCGTGTATTAGATAGACATGGAGAATGTTAAGTTTAAATATATGTATATAACAAGCACTGGATTTAAGACATGGACCTATTAGGTTCACTACAAAAATGAGAACATTGGGGTTTCATCCCAGCAACTTATAAAATCTAGTCCAATAAACAAAAAAAAAAGGGGGGGTTAAAGAGTTAGAATGCAGGTATAGGTGTGAATGCCCTGTCATAGAAGCCATCAAATAATTATTCCATACAGTGTCATTATCTGAGAAACATCCCAGGTAAGATTACACCATCTATGATAATCTAAGACCTCATAGACAATCATCAACAAGAATTAATATTGTAAGTATACAGTACTAATCATAGATCACTATTAAAAACAATTATTAGAATCATATCTCATGAATCTTAAGTTAAAATTTTATCAATTAAGCCATAGATATGGATTGGTGAAAAATCTAATAATGGTTGCCTAACAATAATAAATGTTATATCATTAAAGATGTCACTTTTCTTGAACATGATAAATGGTATGTTTATGAAGAGGATGCCTAAATATGAAATTATGATGATTTTTAGGGGTATGGTATGTGGTTCTATCTGCATTTTCGACCATGGTATTATGCACATGTTTATAAAAGAATTAAAATGGAGACCTATGGTAATAAGTTTCTATAATTGAGGACTCCTTCCCGAAATAGACCTTAAATTTCATAATCATAATGAATAGATTTATAAGCACATGATCTTAAGAAAGAGAGCAATGGAGTGATGTATGAAATTAACTCCAATTCTAGATCAAGTCATTTAAATCCAGGGAGCTCAGTATTTGATCAGATTAAGGAAGTCAAGTACCTTATATCATTATAAAGTCTGTAAAATAAATTGTTGGTTGTGAATCAGTGAAAATAATTATTGCCGGTCAGGGTGACCCTAACATGTGAAAATCCGTCATCTGGAAATGTGTCACTGTTATCTCAGATAATATGTTATCAGAGTGAGTTACAATTAATAGTGCCGATCATGGTGATCTTTACCATGATCGTGCGAGGGCGCGGTGACCCTCAACTGGGCGGAAGAAAGGAAGCCCAGTTTGGGCAGCGGCCGCCTAGTGCGCGGGTCTAGGATCCCAGTCCCCCTTCGGTTTTTAACGTGAGCTCACAGTGTTTTTACACCTCGTTGGGATCCCGACTTTAGACCATTCCGCTGACCCTGTTTTAGGATACCCAGGCGGGGGATCCTGGTTTTTCAGTTTTACGTACGAGCTCGGTTGCCCGTTACCGGTCGGGCTGTTTTTCTAGAGCGACTTTTCCGGGAAGTCCCTCTCACCCGTCTCAGTGGCGTAGTTGGGAGTTAGACCTATCCCTCTATTGGACCGTCCTTCCAATTAGGGGGCGAGACGGAAGAGCCCTTTTGTTGGCTTCTTCACCGCTTGAGTTTTCTTTCGCCAACAGACTTGGCGATTCTACATCCAGATCATCCATATCTATATCTACATCATCTAGAGTTACATTGAGACTGTTGTACTGAGGTTTGAAGGGATTGATTCTACATCCAGATCATCCATATCTATATCTACATCATCTAGAGTTACATTGAGACTGTTGTACTGAGGTTTGAAGGGATTGATTCTACATCCAGATCATCCATCTCTATATCTACATCATCTAGAGTTACAACTGAGACAGTTACACTTGAGGCTTTAAGGGATTACAATTAAATCGAGTAAATGGAAAAGACTCTAATCCAATTCGAAATCTTATTAAGCTAGTGGACGTGTTGGGAACTTAGTTAGGATGCATTACACAACACCGCATGCCTACGGAGGCACCCCAACCCTAAGACGTTTCCCAAGTCTTAGAGTCATAGTGTAAGGTTTCACAAGAACCAAGACCACAGACTATCCACTAGACTTAAGAAGTTAATAAATCATTATATCTTCTCATCTTATCTTTTCCATCATCAAAATCCACAAATATGACCTCTAAATAATATGAGAATGAAATATACTTACTATGATCAATTAGTTATAACATAAATATGCTTATGTGGGAAATGTTGGGTTAATGGCTAATCATGAGAGGTGCTTACTAGAAATTTGGAAACCCTTTACATTTGCAAGTAGAATTAAATTTTAATTTGAGTTGTTATCGCCTTTCTACTTGTTGCTTTTGAAAACAATAAATGCCTGTTATTTTTATATAAACTTATGGGAAGTACCAGCGCCCGCTGATGCCTTTTCTTCCTTGCACGCATGGCAGGCAAGAAGCCTTTAGCACAGTAGCGGGTTGATGATTTAAGGAGATAAATTTTATGCCCAACGGTATGATTTATTTTGTGCCAGTTTTTGTTCAATTTATAATGTATTATGTTTCTTTCTCTTCAGTCAGATTTTGGGATATACTGTATGTACTGTCAGACTTTGTACATGTAAAGTATATGGAAGTTAATGAAATGAAATAAGATTTTGGTGACCATTATTCTATGTGTTTGTGGTTATAAATTTTGATTATGAATGTCACATGAAATTATTTCATTCGCGAAAAATTTCCCTGTACTTTCAGTTACTTAATGCGATAGAAATGAATGTTGTAATGCAAAATGTGCGATTAACGGGTACCCGGATCCTATGGGGTTCACAGTGGTCCTCGTAGCAGAGGAGGCCGCACTCGGCCAACATGTACTTACTGTCATCGCGTTGGACACAATGAAGACACATGCTACTCGAAGCATGGATTTCCTGCATCTGCACGAGTCGCTGAGCAGATAGAGCCTCCATCTGCTGCTACTTTGGATCATCGGTTCGATAATCTAGTTGCCCGTCTAAGGGGCATTATTCCTCCATCTGGCCCATCACCTACTATTGAGAGTCAATCTGATGTTGCTGCTTCTGCCTCTGCGTCGATCAGTGCTTCAAGTAGCATACTTGCATTTACCAGTAGTAGATCAGATACATTATCGTGGATTATGGACTCGGGCGCTACACATCATCTATGTGGCGATCAGAGTTTACTTACAGGATATTCTCAGATTCCTCCAGGCCGAACAATAGTCATTGCCAATGGTACACATTCTCCCATCACTGGTCAGGGGGAGATTAGACTGACCTCTTCTATGCAGCTCAAGAATGTGCTACATGCACCTGATTTTTCAATGAATTTGTTGTCAATCAGTCAGATTACGAAGGATTTACATTGTCGGGCAATTTTTGATCCATCTTCTCTTATTTTTCAGGACATCCGTACGGGCAACGTGATTGGTCGTGGCTATGAGCAAGGAGGCCTCTACCGCCTAAATCCGACTCCATTCGCTGGAACCTCATCCCTTCCCACTGGACCAGTATCTCCTTTGTTGCGGCATCTGCGCTTTGGGCATCTACCGCTTCAGAAGTTGCGTCGTATGTTACCCCAGGATCTTCCTCACACACCAATCCAATGTGAGGCTTGTTAGTTGGGAAAGCATCACAGGTCTACCTTTCCCAGTCGTCCAGGTTGGAGTAGTACCTCCAAGTTTGAGTTATTTCATATTGATGTCTGGGGCCCGAGCCGTGTACCTGATCATCAGGTTTTATATAGTTTTTGTGGATGACTTCTCTCGTGTGTCATGGGTATTTTTGATGAAAAATAAATCTGAAGCAGGCAATATTATTATCCATTTTCTGAATGAAATTCAAAATGTTTTCTCCATATCTGTGAAGTTTATAAGAAGTAATAATGCCCTAGAACTGTGCACTCATGTCCTAGCCAACTACTATTCCTCAAAAGGGATTATACATCAAACATCCTGTGCTTATACCTCTCAACAAAATGGGATTGCTGAAAGGAATCATCGCCATCTTCTTGATGTCACAAGATCACTTCTTATACAGAGTCATGTTCCTTATTCTTACTGGGGTGACGCGGTCCTCACTGCATGTTACCTAATTAACCGTATGCCGTCCTTTGTCTTCGATGAACAAATTCCCTTTTCCATAATCTATCCTGGGAAGGATATGTTTTCCCTTACTCCCCGTGTGTTTGGTTCAGTCGCCTTTGTCCACCAGTTGTCTCCTGGTACTGACAAGCTCTCTCCCAGGGCTGTCAAGTGTGTCTTTGTTGGGTACTCCAGAACTCAAAAGGGGTACAAGTGTTTTGATCATTTGCGTAGGTGGTATATGGTCAGTGCAGATGTTACATTTTTTGAATCTGTAATGTATTTTTCAGCCTCAGGTGATCAGCAGCTACCTCCACTGCCTACCGACGCCATATACATGACACCACCACCTCCAGCACCGTCACCACCACCACCACCACCACAAATCCCCGTCTCACCACTACCGTTCCATTATACCCGCAGGCCTCCTCCAGCTCATGGTCATGACTCATCTCCTAGCTCGCCTATGGTATGTACTGAAGATACTTCTCTTGATGGATCTAATGATATTTCTGAGCAGGATATGTTGCAGGGGCCAGATGATGACACAACTGATTTAGATGTTCATATTGCTATACACAAATCGAAGAGGAGCTGCGTTACATATCCATTGGCAGCTTCTGTGTCATTTGAGCGACTATCTGGGGATTTCAGGAACCTTGTGGTGGCCTTGTCAGCTGTAGATATTCCACGGAATTATCAAGATGCTCTGCAGGACAGTAGATGGCGACTAGCAATGGAGGAGAAAATGGCAGCACTTCAATCTAGGGGAACTTGGAGTCTAGTTCCTATACCTCCAGATGTGACCCCGGTGAGCTGCAAGTGGGTGTTTACGGTGAAGCAAAATGCAGATGGTTCTATTGACAGATACAAGGCCCGCCTTGTTGCACGTGGTTTTACACAGACATACGGGGTGGATTACCTTGATACATTCTCGCCAGTAGCCCGTCATTCTACTCTCCAGATCTTGCTGTCAGTCGCAGTCAATCGGGAGTGGCCTCTATATCAGTTGGATGTGAAGAACGCGTTCTTGTATGGAGATTTGCAGGAGGAAGTCTATATGCAACAACCACCCGGTTTTGCTGTTGGGGGGGAGTGTTCCAAGGTGTGCATACTTCATAAGGCTATCTATGGCCTTAAGCAGAGCCCCAGAGCATGGTTTCAGAAGCTCTCAGACCTCTTTGAAAAACAAGGATACAAACGCTCCAATGCTGATCATTCCTTGTTTGCACAAAAGACTTCTAGAGGTATTATTGCAATTATGGTTTACGTAGATGTCATCTTGATTACAGGAGATGATGAGCAAGGCATAAAACAGGCGAAAGAAAAGCTGGGGAGCGAATTTGTCACTAAGGATCTTGGAGTCCTTAGATATTTTCTGGGGCTGGAATTCGCTAGAAATCCGTATGGATTAGTAATGTCGCAGAGGAAATATGTTACGGACCTGTTGAGTGAAACAGGTATGCTTGGGTGTCGGCCTGCTACGACACCAATGGACCCCAGCATGAAGCTCTATGATGATGACACAGAGGAGGTGGACAGGAGAAGATACAGAGAACTGGTAGGCAAACTGTTGTTTGTCACGATCACTAGGCCCGATATATCCTTTGTAGTGAGTCGTGTGAGCCAGTTCATGGAGCAACCACGTCAGGTTCATATGGATGCAATACATATGATACTTAGATACCTCAAATCATCTCCAGGTGCAGGTCTGCTATTCAAGAAGGGAAAGGGGATTTCTATCTCAACATGTGCGGATGCAGACTATGCAGGTTGTCCCAAGGACAGGAAGTCCACCTCGGGGTTTGCAGTCTATGTTGGAGTTTCTCTAGTCTCATGGAGGAGCAAGAAACAGACGGTGGTAGCTAGATCTAGTGTTGAATCCGAATATAGGGCTATGGCCCAGGCTAGCACAGAGATGATGTGGGTGAAGGCTGTACTTACAGATCTATGTCTAGATGTACCACTTCCTATGAACTTGGAATGTGATAATCATGCAGCCTTGTTCATTGCAAACAACCCAGCATTCCATGAGCGGACCAAGCATATTGAGGTTGACTGTCACTTCATACGTGACATGATTCAGAAGGGGTTCATTACTACATCTCATGTCGCCTTAGAGTATCAAACTGCTGATATATTCACCAAGGCATTACTACGAGGCCCATTCCAGAAGTGTGCGTCCAAGCTGAGCATTATTGATATTTATGCTCCATCTTGAGGGGGAGTGTTAATGCATATATTAGTTTCTGTGTGTCTTTCTGTTAATTTTATTTTTCAGTTGTATGCTTTATGTAATTTACCCATAGGCTACTCTCCTATATTGTTAGAGTATTTGATAGTGCGCCATGTTGAGTTGTAGCAGGGTAAATGGATCCTGGAGAAGATCCATTTACCCCATCCTGTGTTTAGTCCCATACCGCCCAATGGTGGGACTTGGAGGCTCTGGGAAGGCTATATAAGGAGCCCCAGACCTCCTGTACTCATTGAGAAAGTCAATAGACAAACACGCCCCTTAGAGGGCTTCTCCCGTGGTTTCATCCCGCTCCTCACGGAGTAGGGTTCCACGTAAAAATCCCGCTTGTTCTTTTCGTTATTTATCTTTTTCCATGTTACGCTTCCGCTTCCGATTTTCTTACATGGTATCAGAGCGGGTTCGGTTCTCGAGGTTTTCATGCTCTTTATTTTTCGAGATTCGATGTTGATGTTGAAGAGATATTTAGTCATAGAGAGATTTTATTTTTTTAGGGTTCTTTGGAACCCTATATCTGTTTGTTCGTCCACGGTATTTCGGGTTCCCGTCTAACCCTAGATCTGATTCCTGGCAGTCATCATCGTCAATTCAACTCCCTGTTCAGATCGTGGCGGCCCTCTTCAGATCCAGGCAACGCCGCCTGCTATTCCAGTGAGCCATCTCCATCGCGTGGATCATCATGCGCTCCAGCAATCCCATGCATCGCTCTCTGTCGCACGCGCAGAACCATCCCCTCTCCAGATCGTGAAAGGCGGCGGCTTTCGAGTGCTCCACTCCCAGGCGGAGCCGCGATTCGGCTCAAGAGGGTTCCCAGATCGCCACCCCTGCGCACGGCTGCTCTCTAGCGTGCAAAGAGTCCCCAGGCGCGCGAGCATTCAGGCCCGACACCCCTTTACGCTCCCAGCCTCTGCGCGATGAAGTCCTTCACCATTCCAGGCAGCGACACATCCTCGACAAGCCCACGCGCGCGAAGTCCCAAGCGCTCTCGCTCCCTGGCGGAGCCCTCCATTTCAGCCGCCAGCACCTCTCTCTCCCGCTCCGCAGCAGCCAGGCCCCATGTGCAGCCTGTCCAGGCGGCGTTGCCCGCGACCATAGGCGCAATCGGCCGCCTCCCCCGCGCTCCTCTTCAGCCCTCCATCCCGCGATCCTCCAGGCGGCGACGTCGAATTGAACCCCCATCGGGGGTGGCGTTTTTTAAAGAGATGGGTTTCCCTGTTGGGAACCCTAATGGTATAATGGAAGGGCAAGGGCCCCAAGGCCCGTCGGTTTAAAAAAAAAAGCCCAAGGGGGCTACTGGTTATTCAAGTCCAAGTGGGCTATTGCCTTGAAAGCCCGGAAAAAAACGAAAAAAAACTGTTTCAAAAAAAAAGGGTCGCGTACAAAAAAAAATCGTACGCAATTGAAAAAAAAGGCACGTACATGAGAAAAAGCCGTACGTAAAGTTTATCAAAAAAAAAAGAAGTTGAAAAGCCGTATAAAAAAAAAGGTTGGACGGCTTATGTTAAAAAAAAAATCATGGCGGCTATAAAAAAATCATGAAAAGCCGCAAGTTTCATGTTTTATTTTCCCCATCATTATTGTCTTCTCCCAACTTGGTCGACGTCCATGTTTTCCGACAAGTATGGGAGAAAGGGGGAGTATATGTAGAGTTACAGGTCTTGTATTCCAGATCCAGATTCAGATACCAGTCTCCAGACCAACCAATTGATCAGACTCTACAGTTCGGTTTCAGACTCGACGATCATTGTTTCCGAGTCTCCAGTCTCAGACACGTACGAGTGTGCGGTCATTTTCAGATGAGCATATGTTGCCATCATTAGTTCGAGGTCCCCATCATTCTTATTGTTCGGCCAGAGTTTTCACGTAAGCCATAGGGACTCCAGAGCAGAGGACCATTCCCTTGAGGGCAAGGGTTTTCATGTGGTATCATAGGTACACCAGAGCAGTGCACCATTCTCTGAGCCAGATGGGAGAGACCCAGTTCTCCGAAGAGGAGACTATTTTCGGACTCCATTCTCCAGCGACCGTGGACTCCGACGAGGATTGTACAGCCACGACCTTTTCAGTTCGGCCCTTTTCAGAGATGGAGCAGTTGTCCACATTATTGTGGCGGGCCAGAGTACTCCGACGAGGAGGCTCATTTCAGTTGCAGTGACTCTGACAGGCGCAGTTCAGAGCACATGCTCTTTGACGAGGAGATTCAACAGACTCACACTCCAGCCCGTTCGTCCTCCTCACCTGCACGGCATGAGAAGCAATGTCCTCGACTGCAGCATGTGCACGTTGGGTTGATATTGTCCGTAGTGTCCTATAGCGTTGAGTTGAGTTTATTTCTGTTTGTCCAAGCTGAGCATTGCATGCTCCAGCTTGAGGGGGAGTGTTAGAGTATTTGGTAGTGCGCCATGTTGAGTTGTAGCAGGGTAAATGGATCCTGGAGAAGATCCATTTACCCCATCCTGTGTTTAGTCCCATACCGCCCAATGGTGGGAATTGGAGGCTCTGGGAAGGCTATATAAGGAGCCCCAAACCTCCTGTACTCATTGAGAAAGTCAATAGACAAACACGCCCCTTAGAGGGCTTCTCCCGTGGTTTCATCCCGCTCCTCACGGAGTAGGGTTCCACGTAAAAATCCCGCTTGTTCTTTTCGTTATTTATCTTTTTCCATGTTACGCTTCCGCTTCCGATTTTCTAACATATATAAGAGAGCCTAGGGCTTATGGAATAAACATCTCGTTCATTTTTCCCAACAGTTGCTGGTCGGATGCAGGTTCCCGACTGGTTGTCGGTGGTAGAAAAGATGTAGTAGAAGCTGGCTAGGTGAAACTCTGTTTGCTTGTACATGGGCAGCATGCTAGTGCTGCTACGTTCAGTTCTTTCAGTGTTCCCGATCTTCTTTTCCGCTAGCTTGGTGTCTGTTGGGTTAGGAAGAGGCTCGAATCCATCATGAGGTGCTTTTTCTGGTCGTCATCTGAGCGGTCGTATGGTTTTCCTTTGGTGGAATGGGGGCGGTGTCATGCCCAAAGGATGATGGAGGCCTTGGTGTTAGTAGTGTGGAGGAGATGAACAAGGCCCTACTCAGGAGATGGGTCACCCGTATTTGGGATGACTGTGATAGCATGGTGTGTAATCTTATTTGAAGAATCTACGAGCATGGATTTTCTTTCCTAGGCTCAGGGGACCTTGGTGGGAAGCCATCTTTTTTCTGGAGAGGCATATGCAACGTGGAAAAAGAGATATGTCTATTTCTGAGGCTTGTGGTTGGGAATGGTGCAACCTTTCGTTTCTAGACCGACGATTGGAGTGAGGGTGGTGCACCGGGCACAAGGTTTCCGCGGCTGAAGGTGTTGGCATTGCATCCGGATTACTCGGTGGTGGATGTTTGGGAGCGACACACATTTTTCCTCAGTTTAGATCTGAGCTCTCGGAGCAACCGGGTGGAGGAGCTTCTTACCATATTGGGGGAGCTTGAGGAGGTGGCTGGGCTACGGATGGGCGGGATTGCTGGTGATGGCGTGATGGTTCATACTCAGTTGGTAAGGCTTATAAGGTTCTGAAGGGCCCCATGGCTTTTGATCCAGGGGATGTATGGCTGACTGCAAGCGGACCTGGAAGTAGAAGGTTCCAACACAGGTGAAGGTATTTTTATGGTTATTTCGGAGAGGTAGAATATTGACAAAAGATAGATTTGCGCACTTCATTCGGGGGGCTGATACTGGTGCCCCAGGTGCTTGGAGGCCGTGGATGATGTTGATCATCACTTTTTCACCTGTTACGGTTCTGTGGACATTTGGAACTGCTTTAGTAATGGAGTGTGGGTACTAATGGTGTGTCGATTTTCTGGTCTTCCATTGGGGCGAATTAGAACAACATAGAGAAGGAAAGATCGAGGGCTTTGGCTGTGATATGGGCTCTTTGGAGGGCAAAAGGAATTGTTTACTTTTTTGACATGATCGATTCTACACCGAGAATGTGGTGACACATTCCAATGCAATGAGCGAGAGTTGGAACACTTAATCATGTTATGTGAATATTTGTAATAGGATTGTAATAATTTTTGGTGATAAATGGTGAAGTTTTTGGGCATGCACCTATATGGTGCAAGCCCTTTTTTCTTTAAAAAAAAACATTACTTTGAAACCATGTACGAGAAAAACCAAATCAACCAAATCTGTTTCTTGCACAGAACCAAAGGGGTCCATTTTATACACAGAATAAAATCCTATTCAACAAAGGGAATTGCATAATAATAAAGAGACGATTATGAATAAACAAAAGAACCTTTTTCTAGTAGTTGCAAGCTTAGTATTACAAGCTCTAATTGGGGGAGTGGTGAGTCTTAAACCAACGTACGCCACCTACTCCTACGTTTCTTCTTGTTGAGGGAGAACGAGAGAAAATGAGAGGGGGTTTTAGGGTGGAAGAGGGAGGGGGCTCCCGGTTGGCGAGTGTGGATCCGTCGATGATCCATTCCCCTCCCGAAGGAGGTATTTATAGGGCGTGAGCGTGCTCGCATCGTCCGCCCCCTCCCCCACGTCTGGTGGTTATAGTCTCCCATGAGACTCGGACCTCCGCGACGGTCGCGCAACTACCGGCCTCCGAAACGGCCGGTGGCGGTTTTGAGCGTGAGGTCACTCTTTTGATATATTCAAACATCTCCCACTTGACCGAAACGATCAAATATTCTACACTCCCACTGTTCATGTAGTGTACACATGAAGATGTCTTTAGTGAGGCTCATTGTTCATGAAATACCTCTTCCCTGACTCATGCATTCCTGAGTCCCATTAAACCAACATGTTTAATGTATGTTCCTGCAGCTATTCCCTTGGTTAGGGAATCAACCAACATGTCACTGGTAGGTATGTAGGTTACCGTGATTTCTTGTTTTCCCACTATATCTTGTATATAGTGATATTGGATCTCAATGTGTTTTCCTTTAGAACTATTAGCCCCACTATTGATCAAGTTTATCGCAGCTTGATTGTCACAATACATTTCAATTGGCCCTTTGACTAATTCGAGGCTTAGGTTATTTAGAAAATGCCTGATCCACACAACATGAGTGGTGGCCATGCTACATGCAATGTACTCAGCCTCCTGTGTATGTCGAGATACACATCCTTGTTTCTTACTACCCCAAGAAACAACCGCACCACCAAATCGGCATCGGAGTATCCTACCACTTCCAACGATTCTGCTTGATACACTAGCTTCAGATGTACTGTCCCTTTCAGATATCGAAGAGTCCTCTTTACAGCCTCCCAATGTGCTGGACCAGGATTGCTTTGATATCTACTGACTAAGCTTACTGGATAAGCTAAATCAGGTCGAGTACACATCATTGTATACATTAAACTTCCCACGGCTTGTGCATATGGTACATCTAAAGGTTTCTGCCTCTTTCCGGGACACTGACTCTTACTGAGTCTTTTTCCCATCACAAGTGGGGTTGGAGCTGGAGTGCTGTTTAGCATTCCAAATCTCCTTAATATAGTATGCAAATATCATTCCTGACTAAGGCTCAATGTCCTTGAGTCCCTGTCTCTTATTATTTGAATTCCAAGAACATAGGATGCTTCGCCCATGTCCTTCATCTCAAATTCATTGCTCAATTTCATTGAGCATTTGTATGTCATTACCTACAAGTATAATGTCATCCACATATAATGACATGATTGCAAAACTGCTCCCACTCTTCATGACATACACACAGTTATCCAATTTATTTGAAACAAATCCAAATTGAATAACTTTCTCATGAAATTTGAGATACCATTGTCGTGAAGACTGTTTTAAGCCATACAATGACTTTCCTAACTTGTAAACATTTTTCTCATGACCTTCAACCTGAGAACCATCAGTTTGTCGTATATAAATCTCCTCCTTTAATTCTCCATTAAGTAAGGTCGTCTTCACATCCATTTGGAACAATTCTAAATCCATATATGCGACTATGGATAAGATCATCCGAATTGATGCAAACTTAGCCACTGGAGAGTAGGTTTCTTGGAAATCTATTCCAACTTGCTGAATATAACCCTTGGCAACTAATCTGGCTTTGCATTTGTCAACAGTACCATCAACTCGGTACTTTTTCTTGAATACCCACTTACATCCTATGGATTGCCTACTTTCTGGCAAATCACATAACTCCCATACACTGTTTCGCTCGATTGAGTCCAACTCATCCCTCATGGCGGCCGACCATGATTCCGACTCAAACGAAGCCATAGCTTCATTAAAGGATATGGGATCTGTACAATCCGCGACATCCTCATCCACAGTGTAACACGACGCCTCGCATCCATAGAAATGGTAATCTTCCATCTATGCGAGTTGTGCTCTGGGTCTCTTGTTGCCGATTATACTCGTGGGTTGTGTGGGTCCACCCACTTCCTCTAAAAGATCATCATGTTCCATAGGTTCATGCTCTTTATTAGGATGATCATTCCCAAGTTCTTGTCATCTTCATTGTCCTGTAGGATAATCAGAGGATGTGATTCCCCTACTTCATGCTCCTTTTCTTGATGAATTTCAAGAAAAGTTGCATCACGACTTTCGATCAGGCCTTTAGTTTCGTGGAAGATTCTATATCCTTTAGAGTATTCACTATATCCAATAAATGCGCACTTTAATGTCCTGAAGTCTAACTTGTCCCTAAGTTGACTCGGTACCAGAACATGTGCAACACATCCCCATTTCCGGAGATGACCCAACTCGGGCTTTCTGTCATTCCATATTTCATATGGCGTTGATTTGATGGACTTGGTGGGAATTCTGTTCTGTATATAGTTCACAGTCAACACTGCCTCTCCCCAAAATTTCTTGGAGTCTTGAGTGTGAAAGCATACACCTTACTGCATTCATCAAAGTTCGATTCTTTCTTTTTGCTACACCATTCTGTTGTGGTGTATAGGGCATTGTAGTCTGCCTACGAATGCCTGTCTGAATACAGTAATCCTTAAACTCCTTTGAGGTATATTCCCCACCTCTATCTGTCCTAAGAGTCTTGATTGGTTTTCCCAATTTTGTCTCCACTTCCGTCTTATATCTCTTAAATATTTCAAGTGCTTCCGACTTTCTTCCTAAGAGATAGACATAGGAGAACTTCGAGTAGTCATCAATGAATGTTATAAACTATTCCTTATTTCTATGTGTGATGGCGCTCAGTGGTCCACATATGTCTGAATGGATCAAACCTAGTAATTCTGTTGATCGAGTTGCGATCGAGAAAGGTCTTCTCGTCATTTTACCGGTCAGACAGTGTTCACAGGGAAATGTCCTTGCACCCATGATCTTAGGCAACATATTTACCTTTATCATTTGATCCATTTTAGAATTTCTTTGATGACCCAGTCGCATATGCCACAAGTCATAATCAGATAAACAACACAAGGAATAATCAGAAGCGACATTCATTGATTCACTAGAATTTATTATAGGAAGACAGAACAGGTCATGCTTGGGCACAAACTTTCCCATCGCATAGACCTTCTTATTCTTGCTTATAGATACACGTTTATTATAAAAGCGGACTTCGAAATCCTTTTTGAGCAGCACTGGGACAGAAATCAGGTTCCGGCGTATCCCTGGGGCATACAGTACGTCATTCAGTACCATAATGCTATCCCCCAGGTCAAGCATGTATATCCCAACACCTTCTACATCCAAGTAGGTGTTGTTCGTTATGAAGATCCTCTGTTCTCCTTTGTTCAGTTCCTTGAAGTCCACCAGGCCCTCCTTCGTCTTCGCGATATGTCTGGTTGCTCCAGAGTCGATCCACCATCCGTCACTATCTGTGATGATGGAGTTGCATTCCACGACAGCCGCGAATTCCATCTTCTTCTTGCCTTTGGTTTCGGGCATTTTAGAATTTCTTGGCTTCTTCTTGTTGGGGCAATTGATCTTGAAATGGTCATATTTGCCACAACAACCATAGCAAGAGCCACGTGGGTATTTCCCACTCTTTCCCTTGAAATTCGCCTTGGAGGGACCTAGCATTTTCTTCGCGTGCACGACATTTGCTTCTTCTTCTTCCTCAACCTCAAAGATCTTAGCTTTCGATCTTTGTTTAGAGAGGTCCTTCTCAATTGCCTGCTGTGCAGGTAGGTTTGTCACCGACTTAATGTTGCCATTCATTCTCAGAGATGTGGTAACCTTGTCGAACGACGGTGGGAGACTTCCTAGTATAGCTGCGATCTGCATCCTCTCTGGAATCACGCAATCAGCAGCCGCTAGATCTTTGGCCATCACGATCGTCTTATTCATGTGCTCGAGGACGCTTTCAGATTCCTTCATTCGACATGAGTTATACTTGTGTAGAAGAAGCTGGACGCTCACTTCTGACTTGGAGTGATATTTTTCTTTAATCGCGGTCCAGAGCTCGTAAGCTGATTCGCAGGTCTCAAAGATCTGAATCAGGTTCAAATCCATGTGGGTCAACATGAAGCTCCTAGCCCTATTATCTGTTTTCTCTCACTGTTCGCGGGACCTAATTTCCTCCATAGTTGGATTTTCAGATAAAGTAGGGGCGGGTTTATCTATGATGGAGTGTATACTATCGTGCAGCAGGCCATAATAGATCTTTCTACTCCATAATTCATAATTAATACCGTTAAGGTACTCTATTTTCCCCACCTCAGTGGCAATTGTCTTGCTTGTTGATCTAATGAAATAAATATAAAAGTTATACGAGATTGTGTAATCAATTAAGACAAAAGAAATGAGATTCCAACGGAGATGCTTTTAAAGAGGTATGGAATTTTTTTAATCAATCAACATTTCTCATTTCTAATTAACCATCAATATATACAAAAGGTTAGTTTTTAATGAAAAAATTATTCATTGGGATATCTTAATCTAATATACGAGTACCAAAAAAACATGGTTAAAAAATACACCATTTTTTTAAAGAAAAAGGCAGATCTTTAATGCCAGATCTTTAATAAAAGGCAGATCTTTAATAATCGTTGGGATCTATTTGTTTTTTTTATTGCTAACGTCAGATCTTAAAAAAAAGAGGCAGACGTTAATCTAATCTAAAAGTATGACACTTATGATTTAATGCAAGCCATATGTTAAAAGATTCACGTGATTTCCTACAATATATGCTAAAAGGAAAAAAAAAGGGGGTCCTGCCAAAAGCAACGGCAAAGGATGTTAGAAAATCGGAAGCGGAAGCGTAACATGGAATAAATATAAAGAACGAAAAAGAACAAGCGGGATTTTACGTGGAACCCTACTCCGTGAGGAGCGGGATGAAATCACGGGAGAAGCCCTCAACGGGGCATGTTTAGCATTGCTTTTTCTCATCTGTTACAGGAGGCCTGGGGCTCCTTATATAGCCTCCACAGGGCCTCCAAGTCCCACCACTGGACGATGTGGGACTAAACCACTGGATGGGGTAAATGGATCCTGGAGGTATCCATTTACCCATCTACAACTCAATAGGCGCACTACTAAATACTCCAACACTCCCCTTCAAGCTGGAGCATGCAATGCTCAGCTTGGACAAACAAATAGAAAGAAACTCAACTCACGCTACAGAACACTACGGACAATATCAACCCAACGCGCACATGCTGCAGTCGAGGACGTTGCTTCTCATGCCGTGCAGGTGAGGAGGACGAGCGGGCTGGAGTGTGAGTCAACTGAAGACTCGGAATCTGACCATCGAGTCTGAACTTGCGCATGAAGTCTCCTCGTCGGAGAACTGGGTCTCTCCCATTTGGCTCCGAGAATGGTGCACTGCTCTGATGTACCTATGATGCCACATGAAAACCCTTGCCAACATATGGCATAGGGAATGGTCCTCTACTATGGAGTCCCTATGGCTCACATGAAAACTCTGGCCTGACAACTAGAAGAATGATGGGGACCTCGAATTGATGATGGCAACATATGCTCATCTGACAGTGATCGCACACTCGTGCGTGTCGGAAACTGAGTACTCGGAACATCAATCGTCGAGTCTGAACAACTGTAGAGTCTGGAATCTGAATGGTCTGGAAATCTGCATCTGAATCTAACTTCTGAATCATCTGAATAGACCTGTGACTCTACATACAGTCCCCCTTTCTCCCATACTTGTCGGAAAACATGGACATCGACCAAGTTGGGAGAAGACAAAATAATGGGGAAAACAAACATGAACTTGCGGCTTTTTCTTTTCTTCCCTTTTTTTTAATAAGCCGTCACATTTTTTTCGTAAGCCGTTCCATTTTTTTTCCGGCTTTTGCATTTTTTTCTTCAAATATTTTCCGCACGGCTTTTCTTTGTGCGTGCCTCTTTTTTTTTAACACATGCGTACGGCTTCTTTTTTTTTGTACGCGCCTTCTTTTTTTTTCGAAACAGAAATTTCTTTTTTTTTTCAGCCATCATGGGCCCAACACTCTCTTCCCCCTTTCCTTTTCTTTTCTTTTTTTATAACTCACGGCCCACCTGAGCCTACAAAACAGCAATTTTTTTTAATATTCCGAAACGGCCCCCTCGGCCCTTGAATGCGCGGTCCTTCTTTTTATTTTGGGGGTCCTGGGAACCCTAATCAATCACGCCCCCCGGGGGTTTCATGGTGCTGCCGTTGCCGTAGAAGAGGGAGAGGCCGCCTGGTCGGGGGGGAACTTGATCTGCTGGTCTCTCGCCTGGTGCAAGGGTGGAGATGTGCGCCTCTGAAGAGTCGGATGCCGCTGCGTGCGGCTTCGTAGGAGAAATGTGAGCGCCGCCTGGAGCGCCGCGGGGCTGGAAGAGGGCGCGCGGACGCCTGGAGCACGATGGCCAAGAGGCTCGCTAATAGCTTTACGGCATCGACTGCAGGGGCTAGGGCTTACGATAGGGGCCCTGGAGCTCGCCTGAAGCATGCAAGGAGCCTGATGCTCCGCTGTGGGAGGTTGCGCTGCCGCAGCGATGCGGCCTGGAACTGGAATATCAATGATCGCCGCCCCCACACGGGGGTCTTCTGTTTCAACGCTCACCACCCCCTATGGGATTTGGCGCAGAAAAAGGGGGGAAGCCGCATACGGGGGAAGTTGTTGGAAGGTGTGCGGCTGGAGCTCGCCTCTGCTGCGGCGAGCCATTGAAGGGAGATCGGTTGTTGAGATGGGATCGAGCCCCTGCGACTTCTCCAGATCTAGGGTTTCGTAGAGAAACCGCAAAAAAAACTTATGATGATGCCTGTAATTAGGATTCAAGATATTGAACCCTAAATCTGGACCGAGCAGAATAATAATCTTTAAAAACTAACAATCGAATCTCGAACAATAAATAAATCTTCAACAATAATTCCTCGAGAACCGACCCGCTCTGATACCATGTTAGAAAATCGGAAGCGGAAGCGTAAATGGAATAAATATAAAGAACGAAAAAGAACAAGCGGGATTTTACGTGGAACCCTACTCCGTGAGGAGCGGGATGAAACCACGGGAGAAGCCCTCAACGGGGCATGTTTAGCATTCCTTTTTCTCATCTGTTACAGGAGGCATGGGGCTCCTTATATAAGCCTCCACAGGGCCTCCAAGTCCCACCACTGGACGATATGGGACTAAACTACTGGATGGGGTAAATGGATCCTGGAGGTATCCATTTACCCATCTACAACTCAATAGGCGCACTACTAAATACTCCAACAAAGGACAAACAGTAAGAATAGTGAAGGGTGGGGTCAATTAGATGATTGAATCCTGTGGTGTTGTGCTCAGTCCCACGTCCTCTATTCAAGAAGGGTTGAGTTAATGAGGCTTATATATGGGTATGACCATATACTGCATGCTTCAGAGAGAACTGAGACGAAATAAATAAAAGAATCAGACCCCTGAGGGCCTCATTCCCATGAAGTATGGAGGTTATCCTGATTGTCTTTAACTGTGTCATTGGTGTTCTTATCCTATGGCGCTTCGTTTTATCATTAATTTGTTTTTCAATGGATGGTAAGTACTAGGTTCTAGCGTGAGGATCTGTAAATGCAGTCCTGCTGTATCTGTATCGTTTTAGACATTCGGAATTCCTAACACAGACCCATCCATCATCAGAGATAAGTTACATAACATTTTTTTTAACCCACGCTATCCTTCATTCTCAAAATTAGATTTGACATGGTTGCTGATGTGATTGCAATATTTCAGTCTATAATAGCCTACCCATGCCATTGCCTTTTATATAAAAACTTAATGAACTATATTAGGTTTTTATGTTTGACGTTTGACTAAAATTATCTAGAATCCTTTTCGATATATCCATGATTGCATTGTTTTGCTTTTCCCCCACGTGTTTGATGTGCAAGCTACTATCGTAGTTAATTTATTTCAAACATTGGCACGACTATGCGAGTCCAGATCTTTATTGATAGAAGGCGAATTTTCCTTCAGGTACTTCCCTCAGGGCATTGACATCTACTTTGACAATGTGGGAGGTGCTATGCTCGATGCTGTGCTCCTCAACATGAAGGTTCATGGTCGGATTGCTGTATGCGGGATGGTTTCTCAGCATGGGGTCTCTGATCCTAAGGGCATCCACAATTTGTACTCTATCATTGCAAAGCGAGTCAAGATACATGGTTTCCTCCAGAGTGACTACTTGCATCTGTTTCCACAGTTTCAGAATTTCGTCATCGAACACTATAAAAAAGGTAAGATTGTGTATATCGAAGATGTAAGTGAAGGTCTCGAAAGCGCACCGGCTGCACTTGTGGGTCTCTTCAACGGTAAGAACGTCGGGAAGCAGGTTGTATGCGTGTCGCTGGAATGATGTTTATGATCACCACATTTGTAATTTGCCGCCTTAGGAGATTATAATGTAGATTGCTAGTTGCAATCTATTGTTTTTTTACTCTTGCAAGTAATGTGTCTCTTTAGTTGTAGGTGGAGAATTGGTATTTATTAAAGTTACAGTCCATTGGGTATTTGGATCTTGTGTGAAAATCCACTAATTGTGGTAGTAGGAGTCGTGGTTTTAGTCTCACATCACCTGTTGTGAGAGAAGTGGGTATTTAGTGTCTATATTTAGAGCCTTGTACTACATGTTCAACTAGAAGTTCGATATGAAGATCTAATCCCATTGTGTCCCTTCTCTCGAGTAGGGGGGTCATCATGATGATCTCGAACTAAGCAAACCATGCTGTGTTCCTGTTGTTCTTGATGCCACACTTTTTATTTTATGTTTCAACATGATATCCCAGCAAGTTGGTTTTTGTTTTATTATTGAGGTTTGCTTTTTAGTATATATATATTTAAAAAAAAGTGCTTTGAGGTTTGTATTTCCAGTGATTTCATGAGGTGACGCGCAAGGTGCTTGTAGTCCGTGGTGACGATTACTGTTACGAGGAGGCGACACATTACATCTCAAGGCAGTGCATTTTATGTAACAATGTTTAAAGTATTGCCTATTTGGAGGTTAACTATGGCATAGGTTCTCTTGAATCTTGCTTAAGAAGTGTGGAAGAGGTATTTCACAACCTTGGATGCAACAAGCATAACCATAGCTTGTAGGATGCCCACAAACAAAAGAAGATGCAAACCAAGAAGATGGTCATGCGAGCCTTAGTGATGTTGATGATCCGTTCGAGGAGTAGCATCATTTTTCAATGCCAACTGATATAACGATATTTGTTCCAAGTGATGGAGGGATGGTACAGGGAGATGGGGAGGCTCCATAGCCTTCGAGGGAGAAGGGAGAGCGGAAAAGGGAAGGGGGTGTGCTCCGGGGAGGGTGGTGCGGGGAGGACCGGTGGCCTCTGGGGGGGGGGGGGGGGAGGGGTATGGTGGCCTCCGGAGGCCTTATGTCCTCCGAGGGTGAGGGTACATGAGGTGGATCGTCTGCTGTAGAGTGATCACAGCAGATTCTGCAGTAGTGCCTGAAGCCGCTCGATCAAGATCGAGCCGTTCACATGAATTCACATGGTACGGGCCCACAAAAAAGTGCGAATTCATGCGAACTGCTCGATCTTGATCGAGATCTTGATCGAGCGGCTTCGGGCACTGCTGCAGAATCTGTTGTGATCCACTCTGCAGCAGATGATCCACGCTAGGGGTTCGTTTGGTTGCAGGGTTGGGCAGGGTTGGGTTGGGCTGGGTGAATAGTAAACAGTGAGGAGGGGTACCCCTGTGAATAGTACCCCAACCCAACCCAACCCTGCAACCAAACGAACCCCTACATGGAGGCATGATGGTGGGTGGGGCCCACATTTTTATGGTTGTAAACGATGGGGATATCAAGCATTTCCTGGTCTGTCATTCGCATTCGAGATGAATAGATAGCCAATATGAAGTAGATTCCACTACTTCAGACCTTTTTGTATTCTTTCAAAGCTGTTGATATTAACCCTTGATTTGCAGATATGATAGTTCACTAGATTTTTGATATTAACCCCTTGATTTGCAGATATGATTATCCCCTGATCTCGTCATCCATAATCTCCTTGATATACTAAAACAAACATTGTGTTTGGAATGTAACTCCGATTCAATCGTTATTGGGTTCGTCGAAAAGCTCTAAATGACCAATTCCTACGAGTTAAGCTAAAATATAGGGTGGAAATCTGGGGTATTAGGTTGTTCAAGCGGCCGTCTATAAATTTTCAATTGGCCATCTTTCATTAAAATAATTAGATCTTTGAAATTCAATATCAAAATCACACGTTATTAGAATTATTCGAATTGTATCAAGTTATGCATTTACCAAGTAAATTGATCGAGGGGTTTTAACGACATGTCCAAATGTATTCAAAGATTTTTACATATGCGATATATAAGGATCCTACACTAATGGGTGTAGGAAACTCCATACACCCGGACTATTTTTTCATTATTTTTTGATTTTTTTGAGATGAAATCTTGGGGGATTTAAATCACCATGTTGTCATTCCAAATTCAACTTAATTCGAGACCTCTATCATCTCCATCAAGACTACCAAATTTTAACGGTTTTAAAATTGTTGAAATTGATCCCTTTTATATGAACATGTTATTAATGTTTATTTTGCATGAAACTTGAAACACTTACTCCCCTCAACATATTAATTAAACGCTCCAACTTTTAATTCAAAAAAAGTAAAAAAATCAAAAAAATAGGGTGGGTGCAAGAGTTTTCTACACTCTAAGATGCATGCTCCCTGCCCCCTACATATAAATATATAATTATATATGTATGCCATCTATTTTCAGTATTTTTATACACGCATATTCATTATACCAATATGTACATACTTGTACACACATATCTTTTGTTTATTTTATCACAAATATATGTATATGTGTGTGCATATATATATATATATATAATATCTAATTGGAGTATCAACTAAAATATTTGCGTATGCATTTAAACATTCATTAGTTAAGATCAATTTGATTAGCCCATTAAATCACTTTTTCATCGTGAGATTGATATGATAAGATTCAAAACATTGACATGGTCATTTGAGAAAAATTCGTGCGTGGAATAATAATAAAATGTAATTCAACGTATATGGTTGTACTTTTTTGTTAATTTATTATAATAAAGGTACAATTTCAAAATACGATTTTGATTTTAATTTAATATTTATGCTCATCGCAAGTAGAGAAACTCCTTTTTAAGAGACTGCTTTGATCTAAAATCAAAGCCTCCACCATAACTCAAATATCCATAAGTAGAGACTGCCTATGGCAAATCAAAAAAATGTTAGTCATTATATACATTGAATTACGTTTTCCTATTACAACACAAATAATTTTTCCTCAGCATGTTATTTTTTTAGAGAACTCATCATATCTTATTAATAGTGACGAAGTGAGTACATATCTTCAGGTATATTCTGTACAATCCATTCTCCATATATGGAGTTACAATAGGAATTTTCGCATGATTGTGAGCATCTATAATCCTCTCTTTACTTACATGAAAACTCTTGCCAAAGGGATCAATAATAGTTTTATATTATACCTTTGAAAATTCTTTTCATATGCCAAGGAGGGAATTGTAGGCATGTCATCATGTCCATTTTTTTATTATTAGAACAAATAACCATAGAGTATTTTATGAAAATTTCAGCAATATGCATTCCCAAATCTAATGCATGAGCTTCCTTCCAAAGTTGATGTAGCTTCTCAATTGATGCATTTGGTAAAGACAAGCTCCCTTTTGGAGTTATAATATATTGTTGCAATTGCTGTTAAGAAATTTATGGAGGTGACTACTGTGTTCTAATTTTGTAAGATAATGCAAACTAGATAGCCTCAATGTAGAGAGAGCACAATTAACATTCATATCTTTGATTTTTTCTTTAAGTCAACACCTTATAGGAGGACAATTCGAGAGAGCTTCCACATGAAGAGTTTTATCTGACAAAGGAGTTCCTTGTGGGTCCATATTTTCTCAGGCCATGTTTGGTAAGAGAATAAGCCCTGTAATAAGGGGCCAATTCTCCTCACAACACGGTTCCCAGTACGATTATTCCCCATTATTCCATCTTATTTCACTCTTATTCATATCTCTATCCCACCTTACCTACATTTATTTCATCTTATTCTCCTTATTCCTATCCTCCAGCCGAACAAAGAATAGACCCTTATTCTCCTTATTCCCCATCCTTATTCCTGCTTATTCCCAAACCGAACGGGCCCTCAGTGTAACGTATAGTATCAGAAACTGAAGTACCTTTATTCATGAGTAATTGATGGTATGCGGATTTTGTAGAAAATCTTCCGGTAAGTCGAGTCTTCCATATCAATTTGTCCTTTTTCATATAGTTGGGAATGACTTTGATAATGTGACTATTGTTGTCATTATTGTTGTCATTAGAAGAAATTTTCTTTGACATTAGAATGTTGGTTTAGTATCTAACTCTACTCTAAAAATTCCCACATGCTAAAATGGTAAAATTCCAAAAATAAAAAGGACTGCACTAGAAGAAATGTAGTTGGGAATGACTTAGATAATGTGACTAATGCTATTACTAGAAGAAATTTTCTTGGATATTAAAATGTTGATTTAATATCTAACTCTACTCTAAAAATTTCCACATGCTAAAATATTAAAATTCCAAAAACAAAATAATCAAAAAGCAGAATATCACAGTCCCTCTCCTACCTCCCCACCTCACCCGTCCGTGCCGATGGCCGCTCGCCTCCTCCGGCGGCGAGCATGGCTAAAGGCGGCCTCCGCCGTCGCACTTCTCGGCGGCGGTGCCTTCGTGGCGACCTCAGAAGAGCCCTCCACTGCCCTCAAGATCTGCACCATCGTCCCCGTCCGCATCCTCCGCCGCCGCCACCATCGTCTTCGGTGCGCACTTTCCTTGATCCCTCTTCGATTACGGGCACTTAAGCAATCTCATTTGAAATCCTCTCCTCTGCAGATTACGAGTACTCGATGAGGGGATTGGAGGAAGGTAGTGGCGATTACGCAACGGCGAAGCACGAGGTGAACCTACGGTCCGCGCGGAGGCTCCAAGAGCTGTGCTTCCGGAACGGAGGGATGTATATTAAACTCGGACAGCATATTGCTCAGTTGGTATGGTATGTCCATGCATCTATTTGTTCTTCGTTGGTTTGCTTTTTCTTGGCTTTGATATCTTTTTTGGGCTTGGGGCGTGCGCTTGGGAGAGGTGTTCCTTTCAAAATCGTCATTTTTCCTTTAGTATGTAAAATGCGGGTCTTGTTGTATGGGCATTTGAATGCAAGCCGGAGACGAGAGAACTGAAAGAAAACAGGGTGAAGCAGTGCGGAGATGAGGAAGGAGTATGTGCCAAGAGATTTGAGATTTAGGAAGTGAAGTAGGGAGATGCGCTGACAGGAGAAGAGGGTGAGGTAAAGATAGGTTTGCTATATGGAAGTTGATTTCTCTAAATTTATCTCATAAGCAGGCGTTTACTCAGACAAAGCGAACTCCTTAATATAGAGATGGGTAATATTACATGAAAGAAACAAAATACTATCTAGGTAAACATCCAAATTGATCGTTTCCTACTGCAATTATCCGAGTTTGAAATAAACCATCCATTGTCTAATTTCAAGTTCTCGATTAAACGCTTAACCACCTACTTTTTTAAAACATCAATGAAAATAATAAATAACAATCTATATGATTACTACTAGCGGTTCAGACCTGCATTATGTATTCAATAGTCTATTTCCAACTGGAGTTTTAAATGTCAAGGCTAACGTCATTTTACCGTGACCATTCTATAAAAGTATCTACTACATGTAAAGAAATATTAGTGCCCACCATGGTTTTATGTGCTAATGACTATATGACTGTCCTTGTTTTGTTGTATGATGGCATCTATAGAAATGTAGCTCGTGCCAATAATGTCATGGTATGATCGTATGTCCTCGGGCCAGTATGTCGTATTTCTTTTCATGCGGAGGTTTCATTCTATATGTGATGCCCTCCTTGGTCATTTTATTTGATTTTTTTGAGATTACGAATTTTGGCTTTATATGTTTTCTTCAATTTTATTTTTTGCCTCCATGATAGAAAAAAGAAAATATTGGATATGTTCCTGAGTAATGCATATAAAAAACTTAATTCTCAAATAAGTCATCTTATTTTTTCTCTCAATACTGTATCGCATAGAATCTATGCAATATAGGGTAACACATAGAATTTTTGTGCTTCCGGATAGCCCATGGAATCTCTGTGTGTTGTCTACCAAAAGCACATAGAATGTATGCACTATGCTCTGCTACTCACAAAAAAATAAACAGAATGTCTTGTTGCTGTTCTGGGGCCGTTAAAGACAACGACCCGCTCTGCTACCTAAAATTCAAATTCATTCACATCCATACTATTTCTATCTAAAGTCGTTCATGTCGTACACAATAAAAAAAGATATCCACAAGAGCCTCCATTGGATTAGAAAAGAGTTCATCACATAGTACATTTCCAAAAATCATCACAGAATACATTACCGAAAGTCAGAGATTCAGTTGTTTAGCTACATTACAAAAATCCATTTATCTATTCCTCTTCCTTTTATAGGTTCTTGGAACATCTCCACGATCAATTCTCTGTAATTGCAAACTTCTTTCTCCTTCATCCTCGTCGAATGTGGGCACGGGTGGTGGGGTAAGTGTTGCATTTGTAGGTTGAGCCACCCTAGCTTTTTTCCCCCTCACGTTCCTTGTAGGCGTCGGCGGAGTAGTCATCTCCCTATCACGTGGCTCAACGACATGTGTGACGAATTGTGTCTCCAACACATACTCCAGGACCTCGTCCATATCTTGTGATGACATATGACCTATCTTCGGGTTTTCTCCTCCCTCTTCGGTGTCATGTGCAAATTCTTGCTGCCCTCATCTACAACCTCGTCTACGACCCTCTTGCTGTGCATGTGCCCTAGCCCGACCTCTTCCTCTCCCACGTCCTCTTCCTCTTCCTTGGATATGCTCTTGTTGCGCGTACTCCTCATTCAAGATCATGGCATCTGCGAATTGTATGAAACGGACGCTCCATTTCAAACTTAGTCCCATGTGCTATGTCTCTATACTAATAGTGGACCGGATCTCTTTCTCCCGACACTATGATGAGGTCCCATCTCCACGACAACAGCCTGGGGTTGGGGCGAGGGAGGCGATGGGAGGAGGCGTTCGTGGGAGGCGGGCGTGCGGGTGTGGGCGGCGTTCGGAAGAGGCGATGGGCGTGGAAGGGGAGGGCGTGGGAGGCGATGGGCGTGGGAGGTGATGGGAGGAGGCGTGGGCGCGATGGGAGGAGGTGGGCGTGGGGATATTTATAACATAATTCAATCTGTTTCTAGTTGAATTGTTTATACACTCACATTGTATGCGAAAGTTGCACCCAGTCTCCCCACAAATCTTCTAGTGAAGATATCAATTTATGTAATATGGAGACGTTGATTCCAAGAGACTGGTCTATGTGGACAACTCTTTTACGACGAGACATCCTAGCAATCCAAGCAGCGATGTGATCCACATGCTTTTCTCTCCAATCCATATCCATATTACCATACATGTCTATGGCATGTATCACCTCGTCTGTGTCGCAAGGAGCTGGGATATTTTGACAACCACCGAATTATCGTACGATGTGATCCGAAAAGTAGTGCTTGACTACGTGGAAGTAGATGAGAGAAACACATGACGTCCAAATATCCTTGCCATCAACGCAATAATGTGGGAGAGCTCCTTAGATGTCCGCCCTATATGGCATTCACAAGACTTGCACATAAGCTATTTCGATCACTTCATTGATATACGAAATAATTTAATTTTTGAAAAAGTATACGTGCTCTGGAGAGCATATTGAATGCATCACGATATGGCCGAACGTGTGTCGGTTGGTGTCTGTTCTCAAAGTCTGCAACCCAATGAACTTTTAATGTCCGCTCATGCCATTGGGCTGCTAATGTTTATTTTTTTAGTAGCAGAGCATAGTGCATAGATTCTCTGTGCTTTTGGTAGACAAAATGCAGAGATTCCATGCGCTATCTAGAAGCACATAAATTCTATGCATTACCCTACATCACATATATTCTATGTGATATTTTTGCAGTATTGAGAGAATAAATAAGATGGTTTATTTGAGAAATTAAGTTTTTCAGATGCATTACTTAGGAATTTGCCTCTTTTATCGAGGCAACAGAGTTGTGGACCATGGTTTATTAGTACAACAACAACAACAAAGCCTTTTCCCACAATTAAGTAGGGTCGGCTACATGGATTCTTCGCCTCCATTCAGATCTATCTTGGGTCAATCTCGGACTTATATCCAAAAAGCTAAGATCCCTTCGTATAGTCTCTTTCCAACACTTCTTGGGCCGTCTAAAAAATATATATTAAGCATCATTTAAAAAATATATATTAAGCATCATTTAAAGTACCATGGTTTATTAGTATTATAAAAAATATATATTAAGCATCATTTAATACCATGGTTTATTAGTATTATAAAAAATACCAACACTAATACCATGGTTTATTAGTATTATAAAAAGTACCAACACTAATACCATGGTTTATTAGTATTATAAAAAATATATATTAAGCATCATTTAAAGTACCATGAATTGTTGTGACTGGAACGAAAAGTTTTTATACGAGCTTCATGGGAGAAGAGGTAAACGAGGTAGGTGTTGGGCGTATAGAAGGTACCTTGACAAAAGCTGGCCGATGGTAGTTATATGAGCCATTTGGAGCAGGAGAAATGTAGTGGCCTTTGATGGAGATGTATTATATTGAAAATGCGGTGCAGCACCTAATGATGGTGCATGCATTGTGGATACATTTGCGATTGTGAGTGGTTGAATGAGTTTGTTTTTGTACTTATTTTTTAAATTTTGAATAATACTTGAATGGAATCCCCATGCTGGATGGCTTTCCGATGGCATATCAAAAAAAGATCATCTCAAGGGTACTAGATCTGTGGATCTTGTTTTGGCATAAGTCTTGAGGGTGGTGATATGGATATTGTGTTATCCCACATAATGGTTGAGAATGATTGCTGAATTCCATCATTTGGGAGTGGCTGTAATCATTTGTTGGAAACTGGAGCAAAATGTTGTCGGATGGAATAGAATAAAAAACATTTGAAGCTTAACTTTAGTTGGGCCTAAAAGGAAGGATAACATGGTTTAATATGGTTGATAGCTCTAGAGAAGATATCCTTTAATTCGAGAGGTTATTGGGGTGGGGGGGGGGGAGATGATAACTACCCCCATCATTTCCCTCATATACATGATTCTTCCCATTTCTTATTACCCACTTCAATAGTCTGGTGGTAGTGCAATGTGCCTACCACTCAAAAGTTCAGGACTCAAATCCCTCCTTGCGGGGGTTGCGTTTGGTAGCCGACAACGGGCGTAAAAAATGGTTGGATCTTTCAGCATGGATTTGAGCAAGAATCCATGTAGCCGACCTTAATTAAAGTGGGAGAAGGCTTCATCAAGTATATAACTAAGATATGGAAATCCCTCCTTAATCATTCGATTTTATGCTCAAGATGCTCTCTCTAACCGAGGCTTATTGCATCTAGTTCTAACTCAATTTAACTTAAAATGGACCCATTCCTGTTACTTATCAACTCATTTCAATTATTCCAGACATTTATCATATATCATAATGTCCTAGGTGAGTCTACATCTTTTTTAAAGTCAATTTACACCCTCAGGCTACCGCCCCAACCCCAGGCTGCCGCCCCAGGCTACTGCCCCTCTTCCCAGGCCACCGCCTCTCTTCCCAGGCTACTCCTCTTCTTCCCAGGTCGCAGATTCGACCTCCGAAGCCCCCGCCGCCCTCTGGAGATTTACGCCATCCGACAATCGCGTGGCCTCCCTTCCACAGGTCGCTGCTCGCACGTCAACCCCAGTGACGCCACATCAGGCCACGAGCGCCCGTACGCCGTCATCCCAGGCCGCCAATCGCGCATCTGTGCGCCTTCTGCAACGTCATCTGGTGATGTTCTACTAAGTCTTCATGTTCTCTGAGATTACCAACATTATCTAGTTCTTTGCTACTTGCTCTGTGTGGCCGTCATGGCATCTACTCCCATATCTGTGGACTCCAAGTCCCTGTACCAATCTACATCTATGATGGTTTAGGGCAAAACTATAAAATTCAAAGGATCTAAGAACTATGTTCTCTGGTCTCGGTCCTTTAAAGTGTTTATTAACGGCCAGCGTAAGACATATATCCTTACCAAAGTTCCGCCCACAGAGACAGACAAAGACTATAACACCTGGTACGTTGATAACTGTCAAGTCATCACTTGCCTGACAAACAACGTTAATCCATCTATTGCATCCAATCTCCTATACAAGGAGACTGCTAAAGCAATGTGGGAGAGTCTTGAAAATACCTACTCACAGAAAACTACCAAATCCAGGCTTTCAGACATATATACTAAGATTTGGTCTACAAATCAAGGAGATACATCCTTAATTGAGTATTACATGCTGCTAACAGGTCTATTTGAGGAGCTTCTTATTTTTCAACCGGCATGCTGTGATAAACAGGTTGGGGAGCGGAAAGAGTGGCAAGTATATCGATTCTTATCAGGTTTACACCCTCGGTATAAACCTGTGAAGGACCAGTTTCTAACCGCTGCTGCATTACCTACTCTTGAAACCATCTTTGGTCGACTTCAGGAAATTGAGTCTCCTCAACCTCCTCCATCTGCTGAAATATCAGCTCATTTTGTGAGAGGACGATCCATCCACTACGGGGGATGTGGACGTGACTCTGGCCTGGGACGTGGCCGTACATTTGGACGAGGACGAGACTCGTCTCGAGCCCAAGTGCGTGATCATCCTACTGGTCGCTTTTCCCCGTGTATTCATTGCGGTTGCCTGAATCACCCATCGGAACGTTGCTGGGCCAAATTTGGCATGCCTTCTAATGCCAACAGTGCGTATGAGATGACCCCCTCTGATACTGATTATGAGGCCACTGTCTCTAACCAAGAACATCCTGCGAGTGACAATCATCCTTCTTTTACTGCCTTTGAATATGCTAGTCTCCATCAACTACTACAGAACTCTCATAATAATGCCATTACCTCTGCTTCAACTGCCAGTCTTGCCACAACCTCTAGTACAGTCGCCAGCACAGCTACTACATCAAGTCCTACATGGATCATCGACTCTGGAGCCTCAACGCATCTAACAGGGGAAGGTAGTATTCTCACTTCTTCCCGTCCGTCTTCAGTTGTGAAAACTGTACGTGTTGCCAATGGAGCTCTTTCGCCCATTACTAGTGTGGGACTATGGAGTTTTCCCCCAAACTCAGACTCACAGGAGTGCACTGCGCTCCTGCCTTTCCTCATAGCTTATTATCTGTTCATAAACTGTGCACTGAGCTTAACTGTCAAGTGATATTTGATAGATTTTGCTGTTACTTTCAGGACATCCGGACGAGGCAGATTTTTGGTGGGGGATATGAGAAGAATGGGCTGTATTATCTTGACATCCCTACTGATTCTGATTTTGCGGGTGCGGCGTCCATTTCCACTGATCCTCTGCTATGGCATCTTCGTCTTGGTCATCCATCTGCCAAAGCCCTCTCCATGATGTTCCCTGAACTTTCATCGCTCAAACCATTTGAGTGCGAGGCGTGCTAGTTTGGGAAACATCATCGAGCATCCTTCCTGCTCGAACTGAGCCTCATCGTTCTGTCCTTTTCTCCTTAGTCCATTGTGATATTTGGGGACCTTGTCCGGTTCAAACACTCAGTGACCATAAGTATTTTGTTGTTTTTATTGATGATTTCAGCAGGCTGTCCTGGGTCTATCTACTAATAGACGTTCGGATATTAATATTATCATCAAAAATTTCTTTCATTATGTCAAAAATATTTTCTCCACTTCTATACAAATTTTTTGTTCTGATAATTCTTTGGAATTCACCCAAAATGACCTTGCCACCTTTTTTGCATCTGAAGGGACCATACATCAAACCTCCTGTCCCTATACATCCCAACAAAATGGGATAGCGGAAAGAAAATTACGACACCTTCTAAACATTGCCCGATCTCTTCTCTCTCAGATGAAAGTTCCCAAAACCTACTGGGGTGATGCTATATTAACTGCCGTTCATCTTAACAACAGGGTCCCTTCGCCTTCTCTAAATGGGTCTACTCCATTCTCTCTACTCTACCCCACAGAGTCCCCTTTCCCCCTGCCTCTACGGGTCTTTGGTTGTGTGTCTTTTGTTTATAAATTTCAAAATGCAGATAAACTCTCACCACGTGCGATCAAATATGTTTTTCTGGGGTACTCTCGCACTCAAAAAGGTTACAGGTGTTATGACCCTCATGGTCATCGCTATTACATCTCGGCGGATGTTACATTTTTTGAGAAAACAAGCTTCTTTTCTCATACTATCACTGATATTCCTCTTGATCTTCCACCTCCACCCATTGTCTACAAACGAAGAAACGTACCTACACCACCAGATGTCCCTTTACCCATCTCACTTTTACAGGATGATATGCCCTCTCCGAATGTCCCCCCAAGGTTGTCCCGGATGATCCTCTCGAGCTTTTTATTGCTCTACGGAAAAGTAAGAAACACTGTACTTCTTACCCGATGTCTCACTACACCTTTACTACTAGTTTATCTGCCTATGACAGACGGTACACATATGCTCTCATGTCTATTTCCATTCCACGAGATCACAACAGTGCGTTACAGGACTTTGGTTGGCGACATGCAATGAATGAAGAAATAGATGCGCTTATCTCCATAGGGACACGGGATCTTGTTCAATGTCCGAAAGGGACTCGACCTGTGGCATGCAAATGGGTTTTTACGACCAAACAATTGCCTGGCGGCTCAATTGACAGGTTAAAAGCTCGCCTTGTGGCCAAAGGTTTTACACAAACCTATGGCGTAGACTATTTTGAGACATTCTCACTTGTTGCACGAATGGGGTCTATCAGGACTATTCTTTCGTTAGCAGCAAATAAATGTTGGCCTATCTTTCAGTTAGATGTGAAAAATTCTTTTCTCTATGGCGACCTTGATGAGGAGGTATACATGATGCAACCTCCCGGTTATGAAGTCGAGGGGGAGTATGTATGTCGACTTCGCAAAGCGATATATGGTCTCAAGCAAAGCCCAAGGGCATGGTTTGACAGGCTTACCACATAAATTAGCACTCTTGGATCCAGAGAACAACATCTGATTACTCAATATTTGTCAGAAGAGCAACTGGTACTGTTATACTTGCCGTCTATGTTGATGATATGGTTGTCACAAATGATGATTACAATGGAATATCACAAACCAAGGCCTTCCTTCAAAAGGTATTTGCTACTAAGGATCTTGGTCATCTACGCTACTTCTTGGGCATAGAAGTACTTCGCACTACTGAAGGACTTCACCTCTCACAGAGGAAATACTGTCTGGACATTCTTACTGAAGCAGGAGTCCTCGGATGCAAGCCCTCTGGTATTCCTGCAGACCCAAAGAAGCACGCCAACTTGTTTGATTCTACCTTTGACGATGTCACTCGATACAGAAGCCTTGTTGGTAAACTCCTCTACCTTACTGTCACCAGACCAGATACCTCCTATGCAGTTAGCAGAGCTAGCCAACACATGGAACGGCCGTGTTACAACCACTGGCAGGATGTCCTACAAATTCTACGATACTTGAAGGAATCTCCAGGGCGTGGTCTCTTTTAGGGGGCAAATGGGCACACGGATGTTATTGCATATGCTGATGCTGATTATGCAGGTTCCCAGAAGATCGACGCTCTACTACAGGCTATGCTATGATGGTTGGAGGGAATACTGTTACATGGAGGAGCAAGAAACAGACCGTAATGTCCAGATCTTGTGCAGAGGCAGAGTATAGGGCAATGGCTCAAGCTACATGTGAGATCACATGGTTATTGGCTTTTCTTCAAGAACTTGGCATTAATGTCACTACTCCTATTCCTCTGTATTGTGACAATAAATATGCAACCTACATTGCCACGAATCCAGTGTTCCATGAACGAACCAAGCACATAGAGATAGCCTGCCACTTCGTACGGGATGCTGTCAAACCTGGAAGAATTACTACTCCGCATATTAGCACTGATCTCCAGCTTGCTGATATCTTCACAAAAGCCTTACCCAAGAAACGACTGTTGTGGATTATTTTCAAGTTGGGCATGACTGATAAATATGCTCTAACTTGGGGGGGGGGGGTGTTATGAATATATGTAGCGAGTCTAGCGACTATAAGCTGTTACTCATTGTAACCCGTGTAAGGGTATTTTTGTATTTTCTCCATCCTGTACTCTCTAGGGTTTCTAGGGTTTTGTTCTATATATGGACCCCTAGACCCATTAGAATAAACAAGTAATTACCTTTTCTCTGACATGCTGAAATGATTGATCATACATAAGGGCATGATTGATTAGGCCTGCATAATCAGCCCTAATGGCATGATCGATCGTGCCTGGTACAATGGCTGGAATCGTCTCCGACGATATCTGCGAAGTTTCTCCGATCGTGAAACTAATTACACCCCTGTGATCCTGTTGTTACCCTGTCAGAGTCAATAATGCTCTATTGTGTTATTCCATAAGGCCCTAGGGTCTCTTATATAGAGAGAAAACCCTTGGGTAAATTACATAGACGTACATGAGATAAATAGGAAATACGTAACTGTACATCATAACATAACGTAAACCTCTACACTCCCCCTCAAGATGGAGCATAGATATCAATCATGCTCAGCTTGAAGAACATCTCTGGAAAGGTCCTCTGAGCAATGGCTTGGTAAATATATCAGCAGTCTGGTCTTCTGAATTGACGTGTGAAGTGGAAATCAAGCCCTTCTGGATCATGTCTCTAGTGTAGTGACAATCTACCTCGATGTGCTTTGTTCTTTCATGAAAAGCTGGATTATTGGCTATGAACAATGCTGCCTGGTTGTCACATTGAAGCTGCATGGGTAAAGAGACATTTACATTCAAATCTTCCAAGACCGCTCGAACCCACATCATTTCTGTGCTTGCTTGTGCCATGGCTCTATATTCGGATTCAGCACTGGATCTCGCCACAACAGTTTGTTTCTTGCTTTTCCAAGAAACCAAAGAACTTCCTATGAAGATAACAAATCCTGAAATAGACTTACGATCCTTTGGGCACCCTGCATAGTCTGCGTCTGCACAAGCGGAAATGGACATATCTGTGTCCTTTCTAAATAACAAACCTGTGCCTGGGGAAGACTTCAGGTATCTTAATATCATATACATGGCTTCCATATGAACTTGCCTAGGCTGCTCCATAAATTGACTCACCTGATTTACTGCAAAGGCAATATCCGGTAGAGTTATGGTGATGTATAGAAGCTTACCCACCATCTCTCTGTATCTTCTTTTGTCCACCTCTTCAGTATCATTGTCGTAAAGTCTCATACTTGGGTCCATAGGAGTGCTCGACGGTCTGCATCCAACCATTCCTGTTTCAACTAGCAAGTCTGTGACATATTTTCTTTGGGTCATTACCATTCCTTGTGCATTTCTCGCAAACTCTATCCCCAGAAAATATCGTATTGTGCCTAGATCCTTCGTAATAAACTGACTTCCCAAAAGAGATTTAGTCATCTCGATTCCCTGAGCATCATCTCTTGTAACCAGAATATCATCAACATATATCCTGACGACAACAGTACCTCTGGGATTCTTCTGGATAAACAATGAGCGGTCCGTATTTGATCTCTTGAACCCCTGTCGTTCAATCAGCTGGGAAAGCTTCTGGAACCTTCCCTTTGGACTTTGTTTAAGGCCATAGATAGCCTTATGAAGTCTACACACCATCTGAGTCTCCCCCTCAGCAGCAAAATCCGGTGGCTGCTGCATGTAGACTTCCTCCTGTAGATCACCATACAAGAATGCATTTTTGACATCAAGTTGGAAAATGGTCCAATCACGTACCACATCAACAGATAGTAGAATGCGAAGAGTCGAGTGTCGAGCCACTGGTGAAAATGTATCAAAATAATCTACCCCATAGGTTTGGGTGAAGCCTCGTGCAACAAGTCCGGCCTTGTACCGATCTAGACGCCCATCTGCATGATATTTAACTGTAAACACCCACTTGCTACTCACCACAGAAGCATCAGTAGGAATAGGAACTAGGGACCAAGTCCCTCGAGACTGTAAGGCATGCATCTCCTCCTCCATGGCTAAACGCCAGCAATCAATCTTCATAGCCTCTTGATAAGTCCGTGGGATCTCAACCGTCGAGGCAGCGGCTGCAAACCTCTGGAAATCACCAGTAAGACGATGAAAGGACACTTGAGACGCAAGAGGATAGGACACACATTGCCTCTTCTGCTTCCTATGAGCAATAGGACGATCAAGATCATCATGCACTGTACTGACTGGCGGTTCCTCCTCCTGTATCAAAGATTCCTGCATCGGTGCATTATCTAACCCATCATTAGTGATAACATCGGAGCATACCTGAGGCGTGCTGGATGGTTGACGTGTAGCTTAAGCAGGCCCTGACCGCCTTATGTAGAACTTAGGGAATGGTGGAATGGGAGGATATGGAGGCAGTGGTGGTGGTGGTGGTGTAGTGGACTCAGATTGACCCAGACTTGGAGGTAGGGGAACGTAGACATTATCATCCGTAGATGTGGAGGAAACCAATCTGTCACCTGCAGGGGAGAAGTACATAACTGGCTCAAAAAAATGTAACATCAGCACTCACATAGTACTTGTCGTTAATGGGGTCATAGCAACGATATCCTTTTTGTGTCCGCGAGTAGCCCACAAAAACGCACTTAACAACTCTAGGAGAGAGCTTGTCAAGTCCTGGAGACAAGCGGTGAACGAAGGCGACAGTTCCAAAGACACGAGGGGTAAGTGAAAACAAGTCCTTATCAGGAAAGAGAACAGAGATTGGAGCCTTTTCCCCAAGAACGGTAGAAGGCATACGATTGACCAGATAACATGCTGTAAGTATAGCATCTCCCCAAAAGGCTAATGGTGTACAACTTTGAATAAGTAATGTGCGAGCAATATCAAGAAAGTGTCGATGTTTCCTCTCCGCGACACCATTTTGTTGAGATGTGCAAGCATATGTAGTTTGGTGGATAATGCCCTTAGAGGAAAGAAACTGAGCAAGAGAACGAGTGCAGAATTCCAATGCATTATCTGCGCGCACACATTTAACAGTAGAGGAAAAGACATTCTACACTTCATTGATAAGATTTTTGATAACACTTCCTGCTTCAGATTTATTCTTAAGAAGAAAAGTTCAAGAAACACGAGAGAAATCATCAACCACAACAAGATAAAACCTGTGACCCTGATGATCCGGGACACGACTAGGATCCCAAATATCTATATGAAATAACTCAAACGGGGAGCGACTGCTCCGACCCTGACGACCGAGAAAGCTAGAACAATGGTGCTTCCCTAACTGACAAGCTTCACAACGAAATGAAGAATTCAGAGAGATCTGTGGCAGGAGGTGACGCATCTTCTGGAGCGGAAGGTGACCAAAGCGAAGGTGCCATGTATACGGAGAAACGGATCCCTGAGTGTAGTGAGACGCCATCGTAGGAGTTCCGTACTAGACGATAGAGGCCATTGTGCTCAGAACCACAACCAATCACCCTGCCCGTTAGTATGTCCTGAAAAATGACAGAAGATGGGTCAAATATAGCACGACAGTGCAAATCTTTTGTAATCTGACTAATTGATAATAAATTCATGGAGAACTCTGGTGCATGTAGAACATTCTGTAAGTGCATGGAGGGCAATAAGAAAGTCTCCCCCTGACCCACAATAGGGGAATGAGTGCCATCAGCTATGAGCACGGAACGACCAGACTGAATATCCCTGTAGGACTGCAGCATATCTCTATCACGGCAGAGATGATGGGTGGCTCCAGAGTCAACAATCCAACCTGAGAGATCGTGGTTATGACGAAAGGCAGAAGTACTACCTGAGGTACTGGCAGTAGCAGAGGTAGTAGCTGACGCAGAAGCCGCAACGTCAGATGTATCAACAACCTCTGATGATGACTGTGGCATAATGTCACGAAGCCGTGCCACTAGCTCCTCGAACCTATGATCTGGAGTAGATGCTGACGGAGCTTGAACATGATCAGCTACACGTGCCGAAGGAGGAAATCCATGCTTGGAATAGCATGTATCCTCGGAATGACCAGTGCGACGACAGAATGAGCACGTTGAACGCACACGACCTCCTCGGCCACGACCGCCACCTCCTCAGCCACGAAATGAAGACGAACTACCTCGTCCTCTGGAGACCGCCATTACCGAAGGAGGTGGTGTCGCTGCGCTGGAGGGAACAGAGATACGACTGAGCTTCCTGTAGACTTCCTCCATCGGAGGAATAGTGGAGTCAACGAGGATCTGAGAGCGGGCTGCCTCGTACTCTGGATCAAGGACAGCAAGTAATACGCCTACCATAGTGGCATTGCGGAACGTCTTCTACTGCTCGGGGGTGGCTGTGAGCGGGATGGTGCTATATAATTTCTCAAACATCCCACGTAGGGACGTGTACAGAGAGTGAAGAGGCCACCCATTTTGATTCGTGGTAAAAATATCATGCTGCAACTGCAGCATCTTCATCTCGTTCCTCACTTGAGAATATGTAGTAGCCAGAATATCCCACATCGCCTTGGCGGTGGGTTGATGGAGGACGTCATTGGCGATCTCCATCGTGAGCGTCCCTGACAGCCAGACCTTGGCATACGCATCATCAGCCTCCCATGAGGCATATATCCCCGTCTTTTCTGCCGGCTCATCTTCGGTAAGAATATGCTTCTTACCACATGACTTCATAAGACTCAGGAACTGCATAGCCCAGAGTTCGTAGTTCGTCCCATCCATTTTGACTATTGGTGCCGAACCTTTAAAGGCACCTATGGAGGGCATATCAACCTTTTGGTCTGACATGTTGCCGGAGAAGAAGACGTTGGGAGGATAGACAAAGGAACGTTTGTGTACAAAGACTTGATTGGATTCAAGTGCATATGTAGACTTTATGCACTTGAACCCATAGATGAAGAGGCGCCGACCGACGAAGAAGAGAAGCCCGAGGGAGGGCTACTTCAGCCCCGGCAGGAGAGGGAGTTCTCGGCGACGAGACAGGGAGGCCCCGGCGGGAGAGAGAGTGGGGGCTGGTGGCGGCGACGACGGTTGGAAGAGAAGAGGTGGGCGGCGACGACGACCAAAGGAGGGGGGGGGGGGGTGGTGGAAAGAAAACCCTAGATTAGGGTTTTGGCTCTGATACCTTGTCAGAGTCAATAATGCTCTATTGTGTTATTCCATAGAGCCCTAGGGTCTCTTATATAGAGAGAAATCCCTTGGGTAAATTACATAGACGTACATGAGATAAATAGGAAATACGTAACGGTACATTATAACATAACGTAAACCTCTACATACCCATATCATAATTGTATTTTTTTCATTCACATGCACTCAACCATTTAACAGGAAGTCACGAAAATGTTAGGTGATGCAATACGGGTTCCATTGCAAAATTCGTAAAAACGTGAACCCAACACTCCTCACTGATAGAGTATATTATCTACAACATACTGTACGAAAATCGTGCAGATCCGATAGCAAAAGGAGGCTAAAACCGTACCTATGAGAACGTTCTCCCACAACTTTCCTTCAATCGAAAAGAGAGTTCCGTAGTATTTCATGGAACACATGTGTCTACGACGATCCTTGCTTCAAGCTCTTCGAAAAGGCATACTTGGACTTTCGATCGTTGGCTGAAAAATCACTTCGGCGGCGGAGCTTCGACGAGATGGAGAGGAGCTCAGACGAGTGTCTAAGTGGTTTGAACCAGCATACTTGGCTCAACCACCTCTTTATGGTTCAACCTTAATCAGATCTGGGTTTGGATCCAATAACCGCAACCCGATCGTATTTCACACATAATTCTCTCATACAGACTTTGAATTCGTTGTTCTTGGGTTCGTTGGAAAGGTATCAACGAGTACTACTAGATGGAGTGATTATTTGTTTGATTTGGCTATTGGACCATATCAAAAATTGAGGAGTGGGATCTTGTTATGAGGGATCTTACGTTATAAAAATCTCCAAGGTAGTCTCGTCCCTGAGACTTAGTGTGTGCCTTAAACTAATCCTAATCCCGACCTCCAGGTATAAAAATCTCAAAAAGGAACGAACCCATAAAAATCTCAAATGGAATTTGACTAGGGTTTAAATTCCATATCTGCAAATAGATGATATTTCTCCCTCATATTTGCCTCAGGCTCCCATGTCACCCCCTCGTTGTCTGGACTCCGACACATGCACTTGAATAAAGGAATTTCCTTCTGCCTCATCCTCTTGACCATGTGATCCAGTATCAGAACATGCTCCACTGCAAGTCCTCGTAGTTAATCACACACGTAGGATCTTGCATGTACTTTCAGAGATTCGACACATGGAACACGTCTTGAATTCCCTTAAGTTATGGGGGAAGGTCCACTCTATAAGCCACCTTCCAAACTCAGGCTAGTATCTCGAACGATCCCACAAAGTGCGATGCAAGTTTGCTTCTGACACCGAATCTCTGAACGCCCTTCATCGGGGATACTCGTAGGAACACAAAGCCCCCGACCTGCATTATGAGGGATACTTAGACACACAAGTTTGGTTAGGAATTATATCTTAAGATATGAATGCAGGATACGAAACCTGAAACTCAAGGTCTCGATGGTGCTGGTCGATGTAACTTTTCTGACGGTGTTGTGCGGTCGACAATCTCTTCCTTGCAATCTCCAGAACTCTAGATGTCTCCTCTACGATTTGTGGAGCATACAAGGTGTTGTCACCCACTTGTTGTCAACACAATGGGATGATACATCTTCTCCCATGTGAGGTGTCGAAAGGTGCTATGTTGATGCTGACATAATAGCTGTTGTTGTAGGTGAACTCACCAAATGGAATGTGATCCTTCTAGGATCATTTCCACTCAATGACGCATGCCCATAGCAAATCCTCAAGATCTTAATTAATTCGAAAAATGTTATCATAATGGGATGATATGTTCATAATATTTTTTATTTAACTTTAGTTTCACTTGGCATGACTATCTAGAAACTATATATTTTTTCAAATCCTTAAGAAAGCGCGAAAGTTTATTCTACAACTTAACCAAAACATGAAACAAATTTAAGTTTTTGGAAAGTTAATACGTCATTCTACACCTAATCAAAGCACGAAACAAATCAAAGTTTTGGAGAGTTATTATTATGTTCACAATGGAATTCTCAATCTAAATCGGTAGCATGACTTTAAAATCATTTCATGTCTAGGTAAATTTTGATGTCTTACATATCATTGTTCTCAAATACCTTTGATGTCTTACATATCATTGTTCTCAAATACCACTTAGCTTGTTTGAACTACTTATCCTTGATAATAGAAATGAGTAAGTATACTGTAGACTGAATCTAACAAAAAAATGACCTACAACATGTCTTTTTAGATATGAACTGTCAATAAGTAAAAAAACCTCATTCGGCCTCGTTTTTACTTTATTATGGACGAATTGACTAGTCACATTCAGGATGAGATACATTGGTATATGTTATTCGTTGATGATATTGTGTTGATTGATAAGACTAGAGATGTAGTAAATGAGAAGCTTGAGATCTAGAGACATGCCTTAGAGACTAAAGGATTTCGTATAAGCAGGGCTAAGACTGAATATATGGAGCGTAATTTTGATGGAAGCAATGGTGAAGGGATCGAGGTGAAGATTGATGACGATAACATTCAGAAGAAATATTCTTTTAGATACTTGGGATTTATTTTGCAACATGATGGGGAAATTGGGGAGATGTTACTCATAAAATAAATGCAGGTTGGCTAAAGTGGAGACGAGCCTCTACTTTTTTATGTGCTAAGAAATTTCCTTTGAAAATCAAAGGAAAGTTTACAAAGCAGCCGTGAGAGCTGCTATGCTCTATGGATCTGAATGTTGGCCTATGAACCATAAACATGTGAATGACAGTAGCAGAAATGAAAATGCTAAGGTGAATGTGTGGACATACAGTACAGATCAGATTCAGAATGATGCAATCAAAAGGAAAGTTGGTGTAGCTCCGATCGAGGCTAAGATGCGAGAAAACCACTTAAGGTGGTTTGACCATTTGCAAAGGAGGTTAGCTGATGCACTAGTTAGGAGATGCGAGTTTTGGGAGGTTGAGTCGGTTAAGAGAGGGCGAGGAAGGCCCAATAAGTTTTGGAATGAGACTATCTGAAGGGATCTTAGTTTTTTGGATCTAAGCCTTAGAATGACCTAAGATAGATCTGAATGGAGACAAGGAATCCTTGTAACTGACCCTACTTAATGTGGGAAAAGGCTTTTGTAGAGGTTTATATATGTTACGATGTACTGTTTCGTATTTTCTATTTATATATTGTACCTCTCTGTAATTTACCCAAGGGTTTTCTCTCTATATAAGAGACCCGAGGGCTCTATGGAATAATTATCAGAGTATTGTTTACTCTAACATGGTATCAGAGCCCTAACCCTAACCTAGGGTTTTCTCCACCCGCTCCCCCCCCTCCTGCCGCCGCCGGTCTCTCCAAGCCCCCCCCGCCGCCGCTCACAAGCCCCTCAGGGCCCCGCCTCCTCTCCGCCCCTCCGCCGGGCCCCCCCAGCCCCTCCGCCGGGCCCCCAGCCCTCTCCGCCATGCCTTCCAGGCCACCGCCAGCCCCTGCCAGGGCTCCGCCAGCGCCAGCCAGCCCCAGCCAGCACCCGCCAGGCCTCCGCCAGCCCCAGCCAGCCCCCGCCAGGCCTCCGCCAGGCCCCTGCCGGCCGTTGCCCCGCCGGCTCTTCACAGCTGAGGCTTCATCAGCCTCCCCGCCGTCCGTTTCGCTTAGGTCGGCCTCGGATTGATGATGGGTTCAAGTGCATAACGTCTACATATGCACTTGAATCCTCAACGGTCCCGGTAGACCCCAGTTTATTTGTCTATCATCCATAGTTGTTCTTCTCCGGCATTATGTCAGATCAAAAGGTCGAAATGCCCGCCATCGGTGCCTTCAAGGGTTCGGCACCTATCGTCAAAATGGACGGGACGAACTACGAACTGTGGGCTATGCAGTTCCTCAGCCTCATGAAGTCGTGTGGTAAGAAGCATATTCTTACCGAAGATGAACCGCCGGAGAAGACGGGAATATATGCCTCATGGGAGGCTGATGACGCGTATGCCAAAGTCTGGCTGTCAGGTACGCTCACAACGGAGATAGCAAATGATATCCTTCATCAACCCACCGCCAAGGCGATGTGGGATATTTTGGCAACGACGTACTCTCAGGTACGGAATGAGACCAAGATGCTACAGTTGCAGCATGATATCTTTACCACGAAGCAAAATGGGAGGCCTCTTCATTCTCTGTATACGTCTCTTCGTGGAATGTTCGAGAAACTCTATAGCACAATTCCACTCACAGCCACGCCGGAACAGCAGAAGACGTTCCGCAACGCCACTATGGTTGGTGTCTTACTTGCTGCCCTTGATCTGGAGTACGAGGCAGCACGCTCTCAGATCCTTGCTGATGCCACCATTCCACCGATGGAAGAACTCTACAGACGGCTCAGTCGTGTCCCAGTTCCATCGAACACATCGACTACACCGCCCTCGGCAATGGCGGTCTCCAGAGGACGAGGTAGTTCCTCCTCATTTCGTGGCAGAGGAAGTGGTGGACGTGGCCGTGGAGGTCGCATACGCTCTACGTGCTCATTTTGTCGTCGTACTGGTCATTCAGAGGATACATGCTATTCCAAGCATGGTTTCCCTCCTTCTGCACGTGTCGCTGATCATGTTCAAGGTACACCAACATCTACTCCAGATCACAGGTTCGAGGAGCTAGTGGCACGGCTTCGTGATATCATGCCACAGTCATCGTCAGAGGGTGCTGATGCTTCTGATGTTGCGGCTTCGGCATCAGCTAGTACATCGGCTTCAGCCAGTGCCTCAGGTAGTCCTTCAGTCTCATATCATAACCATGATCTCACAGGATGGATTGTCGATTCTGGAGCCACCCATCATCTCTGTCGTGAGAAAGATGTTCTGCAGTCCTATAGAGCTGTTCAGCCTGGTCGCTCTGTACTCATTGCTGATGGCACTCATTCGCCTATCATTGGTCAGGGGGAGACGGATTTACTGCCCTCTATGCACTTACAGGATGTTCTACATGCACCAGAATTCTCTATGAATCTCTTATCCATTAGTAAGATTACACGAGATTTGCACTGTCGTGCTATTTTTGACCCATCATCTGTTATTTTTCAGGACATACTGACGGGCAGGGTGATTGGCTGTGGTTCTGAGCACAATGGCCTCTATCGTCTCGTACGGAACTCTTACGCTGGCGTCTCACTACATTCCTAGGGCTCCGTATCTCCGTATACCTGGCATCTTCGATTTGGTCACCTGCCGCTTCAGAAAATGCGTCACCTCCTGCCTCAGATCTCTCCGAGTTCGTCATTTCGTTGTGAAGCTTGTCAGTTAGGGAAGCACCATCGATCTAGCTTCCCCAGTCGTCAGAGTCGGAGCAGTCGCTCCCCATTTGAGTTATTTCACATAGATATTTGGGGTCCCAGTCGTGTCCCAGATCATCAGGGGCACATGTTCTATTTAGTTGTCGTTGATGATTTCTCTAGAGTGTCCTGGACGTTTCTTCTTAAAAATAAATCCGAAGCAGGAAGTGTTATTGAAAATCTTATCAATGAAGTTCACAATGTTTTTTCGTCTACTGTTAAGTATGTGCGTACTGACAATGCATTGGAGTTCTGCACTCGTTCCCTTGCTCGCTTTCTTTCTTCTAAAGGCATTATCCACCAAACAACATGTGCATACACATCTCAACAAAATGGGGTTGCAGAACGGAAGCATCGACATTTCCTTGATATTTCCCGCACATTACTTATTCAGAGTTGTGCCCCATTATCCTATTGGGGAGATGCTATACTTACAGCATGCTATCTGGTCAATCGCATGCCTACAACTGTTCTTGGGGAAAAGTCTCCTATCTCTGTTCTCTTTCCAGACAAAGATTTGTTTACCCTTACACCTCGGGTCTTTGGCACTGTTGCGTTTGTCCACCTCTTATCTCCGAGACTTGATAAGCTATCTCCTAGGGCTATCAAGTGTGTTTTTGTGGGCTACTCCAGGACGCAGAAAGGATATCGTTGCTATGACCCTGTTCATAACAAGTACTATGTGAGAGCTGATGTTACTTTTTTCGAACCCGTCATGTACTTCTCCCCTGCAGGTGACATATTGGTTTCCTCCACATCCACAGATTCTAATGTCTATGTGCCTCCACCTCCAAGTCTGGGTCAATCTTCTACTCCACCACCACCACCACCACCACCAACACCACCACCGCCACCACCACCTCCAACCGTCCCTTTTATTAAGTTCTATACAAGGCGGACAGGCCCTGCTCAAGCTACATGTCAACCATCCAACACGCCTCAGGTATGTTCTGATGTTATCACTAATGATGGGTTAGATAATGCACCAGTGCAGGAGCCTTTACTACAGGAGGAAGATCAACCGGTCAACACAGTGGTGGATGATCTGGATCGGCCCATTGCTCACAGGAAGCAGCGAAGACAATGTGCTTCATATCCTCTTGCCTCTCAAGTCTCATTTCATCGTCTCAATGGGGATTTCCAGAAGTTTGCAGCTGCTGTCTCGTCCGTTGAGATTCCACGGACCTATCAGGATGCCATGAAGATTGATTGCTGGCGTCTAGCCATGGAAGAGGAGATGCGTGCCTTACAGTCTAGAGGGACTTGGTCTCTTGTCCCCATTCCTCCAGGTGCCTCAGTGGTGAGTTGCAAGTGGCTGTTTACGGTGAAATATCATGCGGATGGGCGTCTCGACCGGTACAAGGCAAGACTTGTAGCACGGGGATTTACCCAGACTTATGGGGTAGATTATTTGGATACTTTTTCACCAGTGGCTAGCCACTCGACTCTTCGCATCCTCCTATCTGTTGCTGTGGTACGTAACTGGACCATTTTTCAGCTTGACGTCAAGAATGCTTTCTTGTATGGTGACCTACAGGAGGAAGTCTACATGCAGCAGCCACCTGGGTTTGCTGCTGAGGGGGAGACTCACATGGTGTGCAGACTTCATAAGGCTATCTACGGCCTCAAACAGAGTCCCCGAGCATGGTTCCAGAAGCTTTCCCAGTTAATTGAACGACAGGGATTCAGGAGGTCAAACACGGACCATTCACTGTTCATCCAGAAGACTCCTAGAGGTACAATTGTTGTTATGATATATGTTGATGACATCTTGGTTACAGGAGATGATGCTCAGGGGATTGAGATAACCAAGTCCCTGTTGGGAAGCCAGTTCATTACGAAGGATCTGGGCACGATACGATATTTCCTGGGGATAGAGTTTGCAAGAAATGCACAAGGAATGGTGATGACTCAACGAAAATATGTCACAGACTTGCTAGTTGAAACAGGAATGACTGGATGTAGACCTTCAAGTACACCTATGGACCCAAGCATGAAGCTGTACGACGATGATACCGAGGAGGTGGACAGAAGAAGGTACAGAGAGATGGTGGGTAAGCTCTTATACATTACTATAACTCGACCGGATATTGCCTTTGCAGTAAACCGGGTGAGTCAATTTTTATGGAGCAGCCGAGGCAAGTTCATATGGATGCCTTGTATATGATATTGAGATATCTGAAGTCTTTTCCAGGCACAGGGTTACTATTCAGGAAAGATACAGATCTGTCTATCTCAGCTTGTGCAGATGCAGATTATGCAGGATGTCCAAGGGATCGTAAATCTACTTCTGGATTTGCTATCTTCATAGGAAGCTCTTTAGTTTCTTGGAAAAGCAAGAAACAGACTGTGGTGGCGAGATCCAGTGCTGAATCCGAGTACAGAGCCATGGCACAAGCAAGCGCAGAAATGATGTGGGTTAGAGCAGTCTTAGAAGATTTGAATGTAGATGTCCCATTGCCTATGAATCTCCAATGTGACAATCAGGCAACATTGTTTATTGCCAACAATCCAGCCTTTCATGAGAGAACAAAGCACATAGAGGTGGATTGTCATTATACTAGGGACATGATTCAGAAGGGCTTCATTTCCACTTCTCATGTCAGTTCAGAGGACCAGACTGCTGATATATTCACCAAGCCACTGCTCAGAGGACCTTTCCAGAGATGTTCTTCCAAGCTGAGCATGATAGATATCTATGCTCCATCTTGAGGGGGAGTGTAGAGGTTTATATATGTTACGATGTACTGTTTCGTATTTTCTATTTATATATTGTACGTCTCTGTAATTTACCCAAGGGTTTTCTCTCTATATAAGAGACCCGATGACTCTATGGAATAATTATCAGAGTATTGTTTACTCTAACAACTTTAGTGTTGTTGTTGTTGTCCAAGTACTAACTAAATATACATCTTAAAAATAAAGGAATGGAAATAAAAGCTGCTAAAGAACTAGGGTAGGAAGGAAACATTACGACATCAATAAACATAAAATCTAACTCTTTGCATAACTCCCTCGTCAGCATTTGTATTATGCAACTGTTCAAATCTAGCGAGGGATGTCAGGGTAGCTTCTAGTTGTTGTGCAGTTGTAGGTCGGATGTCCTTACACAATGTTGTCGCTGGTTGGCACGATTGTAGCTCGTGGATGGATGGCCTTGCATGAATGTGGCTGGTTTGGTTAGCAAAATGATGGTGGTTGTGGTAATGATAGAGAGGGGCAATGGAGGTTAGCATGGGTAGATTGAGGGACGGTGGTATACTTTAGGGTCAACGATACTTTAGGGTCAACGAATAAAAAGTGTATTTGGAAACAAGGGATGGATGGAATTCCAATTTTCCATCTCCATTCTCAGATGGAAACAAAACATTATAACAATATAAAATTTAAACAATTATATTAAGTATCCTAAATTTTAAGGTAAATTTAGAATATAATTTATAGACAAACATATATCCGCATTTATATCCATTTACAATTTAATATCCATATCCATATGCATATTCATCAAATATTAATTTTGTTAATCATATACACATACACATCCGTATTTGTTTGAATAGTAACGTCCCTATCCATATACATATTCACCAGACTTTGAAAAGGCATCCATACCTCATTGAACAGATACAAACATGAAGGAATACATATACCCACATCCTCTTGCATCCCTAACTATGAGCCATAGAGCGAGGATTTTGAATGCCACCGATGTGGCATATGATTTGTGTGCTGGGGCTTTTGAGGATGTGAGTCACCTCTTCTTTAGGTGCAAGTGTGCTAGAGTGTGTGGAATGACACTGACATTAGTTGGATTTACTCTATGGGTTCGTTTGGTTGCAGGGTTGGGTATGGTTGGGTTGGGTTGGGGTACTATTCACAGGGGTACCCCCTCCTCACAGTAACGATGGGCTCTAGGATTCCTTTGATGATGTGATCATCTTCTGTATTGAGATATTTTATATGAAGAATATAATTGAGCATGCGAAGGATCTCTATGAATCTTGAAAATTGTAGTTTTCAATGTGAATTTATAATAGAAAAGGCTCCATGTGCACTGATTTAGGTGCCCACCCTTTTTTATCCTAAAATGTAATTCGGTATTTTTTAACAAATTCTAAAAGAATATTAATTGAGCAGAAGACTCATCGGTAGATTATGTTAGAAAGATGTCCATGTTAGAACCGTCTCTTCATTTTGTTATACAAATGTATCATCAATACAAGTGGACGATTGTTATTTGGCGAAACAAGAAAATACCCGAAGAATGGCGGAAAAGCTTCATGATGCCTCTTTATAAGAATAATGGAGACATTCAAAATTATTCGAATTACATAAGTATTAAACTGGCGAGTCATGCTATGAAAAATTGGAAACATGTGATCGAAGAAGGTTATGCAAGTTTTCAAAGTAACAAAAAATCAATTCTGATTCATGACATGCCACTCAACTATTGAAGCTATCTACTTATTGAGGAGATCAATGGAGACTTATAGAGTTAAAATAAAGAACCTCCATGTGATTTTTGTTGATTTGAGAATGTTTATAAATAAGTCCCACATGAGATATTGTTGTGAGTTTTAGGAAGAGACGCACATGTCCTATACATTAATCTTATAAAGGATATGTATGATGATGCTTCATCTTGTATAAGGATCCACTCTGTGAAGACTGAATATTTTGGCATCAACATCGCTCAGCATCAAGGTTCAACTTCGAATCCATTCTTTTTTACCTTGATATTGGATGAGTTGACTAGTCACATTCAGGATGAGATACCTTGGTGTATGTTCTCCGTTGATGAGATTAGAGATGGAGCAAATGAGAAGCTTGAGGTTTGGAGGCATGCCTTAGAGACTAAAGTATTTTGTATAAGTAGGGTGAAGAATGAATATATGGAGTGCACATTTGATGGAAGTAATGGTGAAGGGATTGATGTGAAGATTGGAGATGATAAGATTCAGAAGAAATATTCTTTTAGTTACTTGAGATCTATTTTGCACCATGATGGAGAAAATCGATGGAGATGTTATTCATAGATAAATGCAGGTTGGCTAACGTCGAGAGGAGCCTTACTGTTCTATGTTATAAGAAAATTCCTTTGAAAATCAAAGGAACATATTACAAAGAAGTTGTGACTCGTGAGACATACCATGCTCTATGGATCCGAATGTTGGCCTGCGAACCATAGACATGTGCAGAGAATGACAATAGCATAAATGAACATGCTAAGGTGGATGTCTGGTCATATACGCAAAAATTAGATTCTGAATGATACATTCAGAAGGAAAGTTGGTGTAACTCTGATAGAGGATAAGATGAGAGAAAATCATTTAAGATGGTTTGACCATTCACAGGTCAGCTGATGCACCGTTTAAAAGATGTGAGATTTGGGATGTTGAGCCAGCTAAGAGATGACAAGGAATGCCCAAGAAGTGTTGGAATGAGACTATCCGAGGGGATCGTAGTTATTTGGATATAAGCCCGAGAATGACTCAAGATAGATATGAATGGATGTAAAGAATCCATGTAAGCGATCCTACTTAATGTGGGAAAAGGCTTTGTTGTACAAATGGACAATTGTGTAATCTATTCTAGGAATAAAAGAGCTTGAGGACTTTTAATTATAGTTGTATGTTCCTGTTGGTCGATGTTAAAGTCACCTCCCCTGAAAGATGGTCGTCTCTTCATATCTACAGAACATGACAAAAGGGTTTCTGCATTCCATGTCTTTTTTAAATTGACTTGTTCTGAAAGACCTCTAAATAGCTTTTCCGGTGAGTGGTCATCGACCCATGCGATCCGTGTTTGCTTCCAAGCTTTGTCCCACGGAGGACACATGAAAAAGAGAGATCCCGCGATAAGAAAGGTTTCAGAAAACCTATGATCATAAAGTGGTTTAGAAGTGCGAAGGCTATGATTATTACACATTGATAAATACAAATCAAGTCCTCCTGTGTAACATTATAATAATTTGAAACAAAAATTAACTATGAAGTTGATGAAAAACCTGATTTTTTTACTTTTCAGATTATTCAAATTTACGAATGCAGAAAAATTGCAATCAGAAAAATGAATCTTTAGTGACCATCTACATTTTTATGTACAATTAAGTGACCATTCATCTCTAGGTATAGTTAGATTAAGTAGAGGCTTGCTCACTTTCTAACAGCATCTTGAAAGCAGGGGGAATTGATCAAGATAATTGCCTTTTCACGCCCACAAGGTTTTGGAGTTTTATCTGCATTGAACATTGCGAAGATGAAATAATGAATTGCATTACTGAGTGGCCCTAGGTTTCTCTTATATAGGAGAGAAACATGTTGGGCAAATTACAAGAAGAAGGCACAAAAAATAGAAAATACATAAGCAATATAAAAGATAACAAATATCTCAACACTCCCCCTCAAGCTGGAACGTAGATATCGATCATGCTCAGCTTGGACCAACATCTCTGGTAAGGGCCGTAAGGCCCTCTAGCTAGGGCCTTAGTAAGTACATATGTTGTCTGGTCTCCAGAGTTGACGTGAGTAATGGCGATAAGACCCTTATGTACATGTAACGAGTGTAGTGACAATCCACCTCTATGTGCTTGGTCCTCTCATGGAAGGCATGGTTGTTTGCAATGACAAGAGCATCCTGGTTGTCACATTGGAGATGTATGGGAAGAGGCACCTCGATAGTCAGATCAGTAGGAACAGATCTGAGGTGTGTTGGATGATGGGGAAAGACCTGTGAGCAGGGGGAACAGAGCGAGACATGCGAGTGTACACACATGACAAGAACTCAGTCAGGGTAGGTGGTGGTTCAGGAGCAGGCGTAGGTACATGCGATGGTGGTTATGGTGGTCGTAGAGCAGGAGTAGGTGTCGTTGGTGGTATGACAATAGGAGGTGGAGGCATGCAGATCTCATCGGAGTTTGATGGGGCTAGTCTGTCACATGTAGGAGAAAAATACACGACAGACTCAAAGAAAGTAACGTCAATATTGATAAAATATTTTCGTCGAAGCGGATCAAAGAGCCCCTTAGGGGCTGGCGTCGACCCAGGAGGAGCCCGTGCAGGGCCTTATGCGAGGAAGAGGCCCGCACAAGCACATATAGAGGCGGGATGGAGGAGTTAGGTCAAAATCCCAGTCTAGGACTGTTGCTCTGATACCATGTGGAGAAAGGAAATGAATCGTTGTTTATTCCGTAGGGCTAGGGTCTCTTATACAGAGAGAAAACCCTATAGAGCACAAGAGGAAAAATACGTAAGTACCCCTAAGGGTTTCAGAACATAAAACACAAGTATAATAACTCTAACAGTAATTTTAAAGAATTTTCATGATTACTCTGAATTGTGATGACTTAAACTATATTGAGATATTGAGGGAGCTCCACGGGAGGGAGTGGGCTGGGGAGGACGGGGTGGGGGTGGTGAGTGCGCGATCTCCGTTCTGGCGTGGTGTTATGGAGGTCTTCTTGAAGAACATAGCAAGATTCAAGCCGGTCCTGGGGGACGGCCGTGCCTTCTCCTTTTGGAAGGATAGATGGTTGGGGGGGGATCCGCTCTCTATCCGCTTCCCCCGGCTCTTTGCGTTGGCGGAGAACAAGGATGCCTCCGTCGCTTGCTGCTGGGAGAATGAGTCTTGGTCTCCTCGCTTTGGGGGGAATTTCTCGGATCAGAGGTTCTTGGACTTTCTTGCTCTGATGGACGTCCTAGCTCATGCGGATTCGCCTTCCGTGGGCTTGGATCACTGGATTTGGAGGGATGGTGGGTTCTCGACTCGGAAGACCTATGCTGGACTGTTAGAATTTTTGCCTGCTCGCTCGGATCCCCTGGTGAGAGACTGTGGTTTATTCTGGAGCTTGGGACTGCCATTGCGCATTGTGTTCTTCTTATGGCTGGTCCGCAGAAAGAGGCTTATGATGCGTGATCGATGCTCAAGGTTGATGCCCTCGGTTTCCAATCTTTGTGCCCTGTGTGAATCGAATGTGGAATCCTTGGATCATATCTTCTTTGCTTGCCCTATGGTCCGGGGGCTCTGGGATGACCCCCCCCGTGGCTTGGGTGCGTGCCTGCAATGTGGAGACCTTCTGTGATTCTCTTTTCATAAATAGACATATGGCTAGAAGGCGGCTTTTGACTCCGGTGGCAAGATTATGGTCGATCTGGCTTGGCCGCAACGAGGCCATTTTCTCTTCGCAACGCTTCTACTTGGAGAATGTGCTCGTTCGCACGAGGGGTTTGGTGGATGACTGGTGTGGTGATTAGTTTGTGGTATCCTTTTTCTTTTGTGTTTTTGCCCAGATCTGGAGGTTTCTCGCCTCCTCTTCTGGGTCGCTCTTTTTTGCTCTTTCTTTGTACCTTTGTCTCTCGTTCTTTCTAATATATTGGGGTGAACACCATTGAGTATATCCCCCTTTTCTCGGCTTCAAAAAAAACTATATTGTATTCGTTTTATGCGAGAAAATGAAAGAAATAACCTTTCTTTAAACTATGTGGTATAATTTTAAATAAAATGAATGCATACTGTGAGCATAGACTTTTATGCAATTTAGAAACGTTTCGGGATATTTAGTCATTTTCGTGGATTAAATTAAATAAAATAATACATAGAAATTAAATTACCGAGGACATGAATGCAATTTCTTTTATGTTTGTAGATTAAATGATGACCGAATAAAATGACTATACAATTACTTAAAAATGACGCATATGAAAACATAACAAATCATTTTAGAATTAAAAGTACATAAATATCACTTTAGAATTAAAATTAGAGATTAAAAAGTATCAATAAGTCCAACTTAAGAAGAAAAATAATATTTGCAGAAGGGCCCATTGTTCTCTTCTTCAAGCTCACTGCTAATGGAGCTTCGAGCTTTGGAGGTTCATGTTAAAGCTCGAGACGAACCACGCTCGAGCCTCATGTGGACAAATCTTTTGTGCTGAGAACCTGGAGGAACTCCAAGAGTTGAAGGTCAAGCGAGCCTCGCCATGGTTTTAAAAAACGTGAGGCAGATCGAGACGGTTTCCCGTAAATGAGGCGAGGCATAAGCCTCGAGGTGTTCGAGGCATAGCCTCAGTTTTTAGGTTAAAAACTATACAAATCTAGAACTTTGTAGAAAAATGCTAGAAATAAGAATGCTTTAAAGTTCCCAGCATGAAAGTTACAACATTAGTTAACGAAATAAGAAAGTTTTTAGTGGCAAACTGTCAAAATTGATGTATAATATTTTTATCCCAATTCAAAATTGATCTTAAATTGTATTTGGGAGTCTGGGACAAACATAGTAAGGCTATGTGGTTCTCTTTTGGCATCTACATCAGACCTAACTATCAACCTAATGTTAAATTGGTGTATCCTGATCGCCCTAAATAGATTTACTTGATCTAAGCCTATTAAATTTCTATTGTAAAATATAAAACGGATGTGCCTTGCCTGCCCCATTAGGCATATGCGATTTGTATACACATACTGATGCCACAATTAACTTTAAAGAGCAGGCTGATTTTGCCCTTCAATTCCATTTATAGGCTGATTTTGCTCCCTGTAGTAAGTTCCATTATATCAATTTAGCTGGCTGCAGTACAAACAAGCATTAGCCGATTTTGAGACTTTAAGCTACTGTCTACTCTTATTTCATAGATAGAGGAGCTTATTCCATGCAGCTCAAGCCTCAAAATCACTTCCTTTCCCGATACTTCAAGGTCTCGATTTTCCAGATGAGGCGTACGCCTCACAAACGCCTCACCGCCTCGACAACGCTTCACCGCCTCGACAACGCCTCGATGCTTCGAGGCGTAAGTTGCCAAATTAACATACGCCTCATGCGCCTCGAGGCGGTTTTTGTTGAAAAAAGCCTCGAGGCGGTTTTTGTTGAAAAAAGCCTCGAGGCGTACGCCTTAGCGCCTCGAGGCGTGTTTTTTAAAACCTTGAGCCTCGCAACACCTGAAATCATGAAGAATCGATGAGGACATATGAAAAAATAAGATATAATTGAAAACAATCCAATATGGAATGGATGACAGAAGCGCAAATGACGAGAGGCAAGTTCCATTCCGCCTGCGCATGTATCTACAATAAATATTTCTCTTCTATGTTGCAAAATAAAAACTAATAGAGGTCTTTCCCAGTATCTCTCTTCGATTTTTGTGCAATTTATATGGAGATGGTATTGAATAACTCTCCTGTGTAGAGGACATGGCCTCAAATTTCAGCGAAATTCAGTCGAATTTTTGTCGAATATCGATATCCTGTCGAAATCAAAATTCGACCGAAATGGCTGAATTGATCGAAATATGGAGGCCCTAGTACAAAAAATGATCGAAATGATCGAAATTTCGTTCAAATTTTGACCAAAATTCCACCGAAATTTCGTTTCGGTCGGTCACCGAAATGGTGACCGAAATTGATATTTAAGGCCTTGGTAGGAGAGGGATGTGTGTGTTTCAAGGCTCCTCTTGTTCCATGCCAAATGGTGGACGAAAGGTGTGTGGCCGAGGGCACATGTGGGATGCACACGTAAGGATAAGGGACAGATCATGGGGGAAGGTCTTCTGGACCTAGTTACTAGGTCTGTTAACCACATTGAGTGGGATCTTGGCACAACATGCCCTTAGTGAGTAGCAAGGTCATGCCAAACTTGTGTGGGTCGTGTTGTAGGTGGTATCCCCATTTATGTGTCAGGCTTTTGGTGGTTAAATGCAGCAACAGTTGCGTCCGTCAGCTATGATTGATGCTCGCAGCTTATATTTTTCTAATTGCATATGAAGTAAATAAAAAATATTTATATTATTTAGAGGTTATGGAGCTTGCACCAAGGTTCGTGTAACTTTTAATTCATTGGTGCCACAAAAGTTCATTTTTTTTGTTTTTTTTGAAATGAAACCATGTGGGATTTAGATCACCATATACTGTCATGATGTCATTCGAAATTCAACTTAATTCAAGACTTTTTACCCATCAATCAAGACAACAAAATTTTACCGGTTTCAGAATTGCTGAAATTGAGCCTTTTAAGATGGACATGTTAGGAATGCCTATTTTACATGAAATATAAAAAACTTATTCTACTAATAGTTCTAAATCCCCCAAGAATTCATTTCAAAAAAAATAAAAAAATAGATGTTTGTGGCACTGGTGCATGTAAACTTATATGGACCTTGGTGCAAGCTCTCCTTCTATTTATGTTTATCATGTTTGAATATGTATATTGATTTTTGTTAGAGTATACGTCACTTATCATATAGATGGGTAAATGGATCCTTCCAAGATCCATTTACCACATCCAGAATTTAGTCTCACATCTACCAGGTGTGGGATGTGGAGACTCAGTGAGGAATATATAAGAAGCTCTACACCCTCTGTATTCAGTGAGAAAGTCAATAGATAAATCAACCCTTTGAGGCGTTCTCCCATGGTTTCATCCCGCTCCTTAGGGTGTAGGGTTCCACGTTAAAATCCCAGTGTCCTTAATGTTTTATTCTTTTATCTCTAATTCCGCTTCCGCATTATATTTTCTAACATGGTATCAGAGCGGATTCGATTCTCGAGATTTTCATGTTCTTTATTCGAGATTCGATTTTGATGTTTTGATCTTGAAGAATATTATGTTTGTTGAAATATGAGAAGCGGAAGCGGATTCGATAAAACAAGAAAGATAAACATGGATAAGAAGGATTTAACTTGGAACCCTACTCCCTAAGGAGCAGGATGAAACCACGGGAGAAGCCCTCAAAGGGGTTGGATATTCTATTAGAATTCTCAATGAGTACATGGAGTGAGGGGCTCCTTATATAGCCCCTCAGACTGAGTCCCACCGCTCATCCATGTGGGACTAAACTTGAGTGGGGTAATTGGATCTTGGTGAGAACCAATTACCCACCTATTACATTCTCTAACACCCCCAAGCTGGAGCCGAGAAAGCTACAGCTTGCAACAAAAAGAAAGTATACAACACATCTTCACATGATACATCACAAGAACACATGTTCTCTTCGCACCCAGTCCCCTGACAGTTCTGCCACCGTGCCAGCATCCACGTGCCTTCTTTCAACAGCATTGGTTCGTAGGTCCCTTTCTATCAATAACCCGGCGGACCTCAGTGTTCGATCTTCCCGGGACTACAACTGATTGGTATACACACTCTACTGCGTCTGGTCAAGAGTTGCCGACAACGTAAACAATGACTACCTGGTCTTCCAAGCCTAGACTGATAGCCTAAAGAACTGGATCTATATTCTGAGCAAAAACGAGTTCTTTCAGGAAGCAATGGACTGACTTCTGCGAGGGTAGGTAAGAGCTCGCTCGCAAGGATTCGTATCGCCTTAAGTAAGGCTCGTTTCGTTCCATCACTCCACTGCCTTCCTTTAGTTAGTAGTCAGGCCGTTCAGTCGCTATAAAGCACCGCCCTGTTGTGGGCCCTGTGTGTGTCGGTCCTCTCCTTTCATTCAATCAAGTGAGGGTTAAGGCTAGCCTTTGGAAAGACGACAGAGATAGATGTGGTGGACTAACAACTATTAAATTCTAAAAAAAGCCTTCCGTTTCCGCTTTCCGCCTCGGCACCTCTCTGCCTCAACTCGCTCCCTCTGCCCTGGATATATGGTATATCAAATAAGAGAAGGTAGATAAACGCAAATGGAAAGGATTCTGTTTTAGCCCTGCCCCAAATATCTAGTATCAGAAGATGATGCTGGTAGAAGATCTCGCACGAGGACGAGGTCTGTGGCTTTCACGTCACCGGAATGTATCTCTGTCATGCCTGTAGAGTCGCTGCGATACCAAGTCACCGAAACGTATCTCAGTCATGCCTGGAGAAGAGTCGCAATAGAAGAAGTCCAGCGCGGGAAATTGATCGGGTCGTAATAGAATAAGTATATGCCCTGATGAAGAATTTGATGCTCGGTAAAGACAGATGATCAAAGAAATATGGAGTGTCGGTCTGTCAGTCGGACGTGCAGATGCCCTGAATAATATAGCGCAGACTCCCACTTTCTCCCATACTTGATAGAATAAGAATCATGGATCAAGTTGGGAGAAACAAAACATAAAGATGCAATTTTTTGTGCTTTTCTCTTTTTTTCGCACAATTCATTTCTTTTTTTTTGCTTAGCCATTCCTTTTTTTAGCGATTCTCTTCTCTTTTTTTATTTTAAAATCAGGCCCAACAACCCACTTGGGCCCTTTTTTTACTGCCCAGATTTTTTTTGCTTTCGGCCTCTCCGCTCTCTTTTTTTTATATATTTTTTTAACAGAGGCCGACCCACTCAGGGCTTCTATTCAGGGTTCCACTTGGAACCCTAATTTCTCAATGACGCCACCATCGCAGGGGCTCATCGCCCTTGTGCGCCGCCCTCGATAGGGTCCCTGTTCACGTCGGAGGCCGCTGCCTGGAGGAGGGAGCGCTGGAGATCGCGTCTCATGGGGCTCCTGGAGAGGAGGGGTGGCGCCGCCGCTCGCGAGGATTGCTGGAGATGCCCTGCCTCCTTGTTCGAAGAGGAGTTCTGTTGTAGATGGCAGAGGAGCGGCATCGCCACTGCAATTTAAGAGATGCTGCCTGGGTGAGAGATGTCGTCGGGGCCTTCGCCTTCGCTTGGGGTGTTGCTCGCCCTGGGGAAGGTGCTTCTCCGCCAGTAGATGCTGTTGGACTTGGAGGTTGCAGTACGAGGAACGAGAGGCTTACCGCCAACAGCCAATCTGGAGATCGCGAGGGGTCGAGCGGCTCTGGAAGTCGTGCAATGGAAATCTGGAGGTTCCACCTGTGACGGGCTTCTCCGCATACGTGATGGAGGTGCACTGCATGAAGATGCAGGAAGGGCGGCACGAGCGCAAGCGCCGCTCGGAGATATGGCCGAACTATCGCCGCCCTTTTGGGATTGACCACAAGGGAGGTGCCCACTTTGCATGAGGGCTGCTCCTGGAAGATGCGCGCAATCGCTTGCAACCTGGAGTAGAAGCACCTCGAGCTTTGTTGATGACAGAAAATTAAATAAATTTAGGGTTTCAAGGAACCCTAGAACTGAATCTCTAATAAACTTCACAAAAATAATCTTCAACAACAAAACACTAAAATTGAATCTCAAACAAATGATGAACAAAGATCCTCGAGAATCAGCTCGCTCTTATACCATGTTGAAATCTGAGAAGCGGAAGTGGAATCGATAAAACAAGAAAGATAAACATGATGAACAAGGATTTAACGTGGAACCCTACTCCCTAAGGAGATGGATAAAGCCACGGGAGAAGCCCTAAAAGGGGCTGGATATTCTATTAGAATTCTCAATGAGTACATGGGGTGAGAGGCTCCTTATATAGCCCGTCATACAGACTAGAGTCCCACCACTCATCCATGTAGGACTAATAATTGTATCTTGGTGAGATCCAACTACCCACCTATTATATTCTCTAACAATATTCATGGTTCAAGTTCCGCAGTTTTTTTCTCTTGACGTGGGTTTTTGAAATCCTAATTTCTGGAGTCATGTTATGTCCTATTCGTCGCCATCCTTCAGCCGCTCATCTCCTACACGCGACTTCGATGGAGAACCCTATATCAACAGCAGACGTACGGCCCTCCATGACGTCCAAGCGGAGGCGGGGCCCTATCCAAACCAGCACATGCTCCGCCTCCAGCGGCAACGACCAATCAATCTCCTTGGTGGCCGCACCTCCTCTCAGGCGGTCGCTCCTCGTTTAGTAGGCTGCATCCAAGTGATGGTCCAACAGGCAGCGCATCGCATCCATGCGAGGTCCCTGCTCGCGCAGGCGACGCACTCCAGTTCATGCGACGCTCTCTCACAGTTCTTGTAGGAAGGGTTCCATGTGATGGAACCCTAGATAGAAGAGTGATCACATCCTTACTGCAATCAGCAAGAAGCTCCAAGCGGCGTGATGCCCTTCCATACTTCGGCAACTCATGCAACCGCATCACGCAAGCGGCGGCAACCACCGCGCGAGTCCAAGAAGCTCCCAGGTGGCTCCCAGTTCACTCGAACCCACCAGGCGACGGCGACTCGAGCCCATCTAGATCCTTCGAACCCCAGGCGGATCCAGATGTGAGGTCCTCCTTTGCAGACTGGTCGTGATTCCCAGAGGAGGCAGACCCCCACCGCGCGCTCCAAGCGGCGGAGCACCGCGCGGCTCCAGGCTCCAGGTTGCAGCCCCGATCTCGCGCAGGCAGCGCGAGACCTCCTCACCTCCTCCTTACAGTCTAGGCCGCCCCATCCGGCCGTCACCACATCCAGATCCAGCCACCATCACTGCCGACGTCGCTCCTCTGATCTCCTTCATCTGTGGGCGGCGGCAAGAGAAGATCTCCCTATCGGATGCGAGGTTCTTCAAAAGAAGGGTTCCCAAGCGGGAAACCTAAATGATGGCTCGACGGTTTAGAGAAAAAAATTGTGCTGCATATTCCAAGCCCAATTGGGCCATGGTTTTAAAAAAGGAAAAGAGGCCCAAGGGGCCTGCGGCTACTGTGTTTCAAAAAAAAGGAGAGAGAAGAAGAGGTGTGTGCAAAAAAAACTTATGTGGAAAAAATATAAAAAAGGAGGCGCGCACAAAAGAAAAGTCGTACGCTTAAAAAAATCACAAAAAAGGGAGGAAAGCCGTAAAAAAATGAACGACTTATTTAAAAAAACGGAAAAGAAACGTCGAAAAAAATAGATCGGCTTATTTGGTGTTTGTTTTCCCCCATTTTATTGTCTTCTCCCAAACTTTGTCGATGTCACTGTTTTCCGACAAGTATAGGATAAAGGGGGAGTATTGTGTAGAGTCACATGTCTGTTCTAGATTCAGATTCTCTAGATTCCAGACCAACCAGATTTTCAGACTCTATTATTCAGTTGGGATTTTTACACCCATAACCCTGAGTAATTTCGCAATAACATTCATGACCCTGCATTCGTGAATTACATGGGAAACCCTGAGTAATGCTTAACTCTTACATGACATAACCCTGTGTTATGTTCCGCTTGAGATGGCCGTTATATTAGACAGTTTCTATTAATAAAAAGTCAAAATTGCTCTTAATATTCTTTCTTATTTGCAAATCATGCATCGCATTATAACTCCATCATCTGGGAGGGGTTGGGAGACAGAGGCGACAATGGTTGCTGGAGGAGGTGGTCCGCACGGAGGGTGGGATCTCCCTACGATCGGAGGGTGGTCCGCACGGAGGGTGGGAGGCAGAGGCGACGATGGCTCCTGGTCTGTCGAGGTGGGGGAGGGAGATGGACTGCCACCGGGGGCGGGGAGGCTCTGCAGGCCCGTGGCGGCGGGGGAGGGAGGTGGGTTGCCACCGTGGGGGTAGGGGGGGCTACAGGTCGGTTGCGGGAGAGGGGGGGACTCCTGCAGGCCGGTGGCGGCGGGGGAGGGAGGTGGGTTGCCACCGGGGGAGGGTAACGGGTCGGTTGCGGGAGATGGGGTGGCTACGGGTCAGTTGCTAGGGGGGGAGGTGGGGGGTCGGGGGGAGGGGGGTCTGCAGCTCGGAGGGGGGGGGGCTACAGCTGCGAGCTGACGGCGGAAGATGTCCACCAGAAGAGGTCCGCAGTTTCCTCCCTCAAATCTGCGGAAGAGGTCCACTCCGATCTTAAAATCTGCGGAAGAGATCCCCTCTGCAGCTCGGGGGGGGGGGGGGGGGGGGCTACAGGTGCGAGCTGACGGCGGAAGAGGTCTACCGAAAGTGGTCCGCAGTTTCGTCCTTCAAATCCGCGGAAGAGGTCCACTCCGATCCCAAAATCCGCGGAAGAGGTACCCTCCCCCACTTCGATCCCAAAATCCCACCTTTTCCTCCCTCAAATCCGCGGAAGAGGTCCACCGCTAGAGAGATCGACCAAAACCCACCTCGTTTCTGCCCCGAATATCCTGTCTTTGCCTGTCCAGAGGAGACGTGATTACCTAAACTCTGCAGGAATGGACTTGAGAACAAGAAAGAGCATACAAAGGAAGAAGAATATGATGTCATCAGCTGCGAGCTGACGACGCGGGGGGGGGGGGATTGTCTGCAGGTCGGAGGGGGCTGCAGGTTGGTATGTCGGGGCGGGAGAGGGAGATGGACTGCCACCGGGGACGGGGAGGCTCTGCAGGCCGGTGGCGGCGGGGGAGGGAGGTGGGTTGCCACCGTAGGGGCAGGGGGGCTACAGGTTGGTTGCGAGAGGGGGGGATCGGGACTTTTTTATTTTTTTAAAAAAAAATTTAGCAGCCGTTGGATAGGCTAAGGGTTCGATTAACCCAATAGTATGGTTGGGTTAAGGAGAAAACTGACGGAGGGTCATGAGTGTGAGGCGGAGTGACTACTCATGGTTTCCCGTGTAATTCACGATTATGCAGGGTCATGAATGTTATTGCGAAATTACTTAGGGTTGTGGGTGTAAAAATCCCAATTCAGTTTCATCCTCTGCGGATTGGTTCAGAGTCCAAGTTCGAGACACTCCATATTTGAGTGACTCATTTTCTTCGAGTTCTCCAGAGAGAGACTCCTTTCAAACACACACATGTTTGCGGTCGGTAGTTTGTGGTCCCCATCTTTTGTTTTTTGGTCTCAGAGATTTCATGTGTTTCATAGGGACTCCATAGTAGAGATCACATTCCCTATACTTTGTGGGGTAGGGTTTTCATGTGATTTCATAGGGACTCCTGAACATGGCCTCAAATTTCGGCGAAATTTGGTCGAATTTCGATATCCTGTTCGAAATTCGACCGAAATTCCGTTTCGTTCGGTCACCGAAATGATGCCCGAAACCGACGTTTAAGGCCTTTTTCCTGAGTAGAGATCCTATTGTCTGAGCCAGTATGGAAGAGACCCAATTCTTCGATGAGGAGATTATTCAGACTCCATTCTCCAGCGACCGTGGACTCCGACGAGGATGTCTCCCCGGCCTTTTCAGTTCGGCCCTTTCAGAGATGGAGCAGTTGTCCACATGTTGTGGCGGAGTAGAGTACTTCGACGAGGATACTCATTTTCAGTTGCAGTGACTTTGACAGGCGTAATACAAAGCACATGCTCTCCGACGAGGAGATTCAGTTTAACTCACACTCCAGCCCGATTGTTCCTCCTCACATGCACGGCATGAGAAACAACGTCCTCGACAATAGCTGACAATTGTGCGCTTTGAGTTGATATTGTCTGTAGTGTCTTGTAGTGTGAGTTTTGAGATTTCTTTATGTTTGTCCAAGCTGAGCATTGCATGCTCCAGCTTGAGGGGGAGTGTTAGAGTATGCATCACTTATCATGTAGATGAGTAAATGGATCCTTCCAAGATCCATGTACCACATCCAGAGTTTAGTCCCAGATCCAGCCGTTGTGGGATGTGGAGACTCAATGAGGGCTATATAAGAAGCCCCATACCCTCTGTTTCAATGAGAAAGTCAATAGACAAATCATCCCTTTGAGGCATTCTCCCGTGGTTTCATCCCGTTCTTTAGGGAATAAGGTTCCACGTTAAATCCCGATTTCCATAATGTTTTATTCTTTTATCTCTGATTCCACTTCCGCATTATATTTTCCAACAATTTTGATGTTGTGTTATTTATTTATTTTATTATATACGTGTGCATAATATCTATGAATCATGTACAAATACATGTATATAGGTGCATATTATTTCAGAGTGAATGTGTCTTTTTTTTGTATATATGTGAATGCAGATATTTGTCTGCATATATATTAAACATATATATGTGTGTACATAGATATAAAATATATGCATTAAATGTGAGTCTATATTTTTTTGTCTGGTCGCTTCTATTCTGAGAATGTAATCTTCCATGCCAAGGATCTCCTTGAATCTTGACTCTTATGCGGTAACATTTGTATTTGTCCAGTAATTTAATATACTTGGGGCAGACACCTTTTCACGTTTTCCTCTCTTTTGATTAAAAAAATGTGTCTATGAGATATGTTTGTGTCTGTGTGATTCAAAGACAAGCATTGTATTTGAATGTGCATGAATGTATGGATGATTGAGTGTATGTATTCATGTATAGATGTTTTTGCTTGTAGATATGCATATATGTATGTGTTATCTCTCTTTTCTTCCTTATCTGACCAAATTAGTATGTTCTCTCCTGTTTACTTTCTTTTGTCAAGCTTAAGAGAGGTTTATTAGCTTGTTTTGGAAAATTATTTTATGTGCATATGTCAGAATGCTGTGTATATGATTTTGTGTGAAAAGACATCTAAATGCATGACACTTAAAGTCAGTTCTGGCCTAATTCAGGCGTGATATCGAGATGGATAAGTCACTCCCAAATGCATAAATCTTGATAGTACTGAGCAAGACACATTTCAAAAAGCAAAGAAATACTAACTCCCAACAATTGTTTTGTCGAACAGTTACGAAGTTCATGATTTTTTATTGAAGCTAGGATATTTTACTTACATATAATATAGGATGGTAGTTCCTCTAAATGGGAAGATGATACTTTGGTCACTCAGCGTTTGAATTTTAGATAGCCTGTCCCCTTTTTGCCTCTAAAATATTGTCATGTGATAAATGATATGGGTAAAGTGAACAGATCCTGTTCTGGTACTTAAAGATTTCCAAGGGCATGGATGTTTGGTTCCTGTGCAGACCGGTTGTTCCCTCAACTCTGATACTATCTACGGATCTATATGTTGCCTTCCGAGTCGGAACCATCCGAGTAGCTGTGATGAAAAATATGGTCTGTATATTTAAAGCTTGGAAATAGTAGGTTTGAGTACAAGTGTACATGCCAAACCATCTATTTCACATACTGATGTCTTTTGCCCCACCTGCTGTGTAGTTTTATGACAGCTTCGACTATTAGTATGCATAGAAAACCAACTCGTGCACTGCGTATGAGTACTGGAGATATGTAGAGTTTCTCGAAAATAACATCTTCACATCATACGATGCTTAGCTCTTGTCAACTTAAAGATCCAACCAACGGGTCATATTCCGTCCTTGCTTGGGCCCAAATCCCAAGAAAACCCAAGTAGATGAAAAAGTGGAGTCCTCAATATTTGAGATAATGATTCAAGATCTTATTAGCTGTTAATCAAAACTTATTAGTATGTTTGCAAAAGATGAAAATACATGTACAAAAGGAGGTGTATATTCAAAAAAGGAGTAACTGTTGTTATATTTTCCCAAAAAAATATGAAAAAAATTGAAAAAAGACATTTTATTTTTATTTTGGCAATTTTGAAAAAAAATGTGGATTTTTGGAATAAACTTGAAAAGGGAAATGAAATGGCTTCTTAAAAAGCTTAACCTACCCATGGCTAAATGATTCATTGTCCACACTACAAGTAATACTAGTCATAATAGGCTGTGAGCACGATATGATTGGGCGGAGGAGTTGATTTTAGAGGAAGTGTGGAAAAAGAAAATAAAAAGTAATAGCCTGTATAATATATCAAATCTAAGGATTTTTACAGGTTTATTTAGTTTATTCTGTACATTGAGTGAGGGATTGAAAGGTCCCTGACATGGTGCGGTACAACTTGATTTCTGGGTGAATTATGTAATGCACGTGTGGTGCCCCCATGTTGTGAAGTCTGAGGTGTATTCATTTGTGAATATCTCTCAATAAGGTGGGCTCCAATAATGTTGACTTGCTTGAGTAGCTTCGTCAAAGAAGTGCCGATATGGTGTTGGAAATTGGGACTTGAAGCGATATTGGTTGATTGGTTCTTCATCTGAGAAGGCCAAGGATGCTCACAAAAGATCGTGATATATAGATAAAGGATCGAAATTATCTTGCAAATCCAACTCAATGTTAACCGCTTTGAGTAGACAATAGTTGTTGGTATCTTTCTCGGTGGATCGAGTTTTTTTAACCACTTGGACTTGGAACTTCTCTCATATTTCGAATTCGACCATCCCATTCGTGTAATGAAATGTGGCTCTGGTCGTGGCTAGGATAGGACGACTAAGGATGATTGGAGAATGGCTTCAGATGATAGGAGTGTCCATATCGAGAACTATGATCTCAACCAGAAACCATTGTCCTTGGATGGTGTCTGTGGCCATTATTCCTTGTGGTTTCGTTACGGATCGACCGGCTAGTTGGAGGTTCATGGTAATCAGTTTAAGCATTCTGACTTCATGATGATCAAGGGAGGTGTGCAGCAAATTGGTTGAGGCACCATCATCTGGCGTATCGAGCCCAATTGGAGTTCTCAAAGAAGCTACTGCATGATTATAGACATCTTCTTATCAGGTTGATATATATATATATAATAGGCACTCCTATTTTCTCTAAAATTCTTCCACGTGATTTCTCTTACTACCTTGTGATAAGCCTTCTCCAAATCAATGAAATCATCCCATCAATTAGATATAAGTGATTTTCACTTTTCATGACAAAATGATTTGAATAAATATAAATACTCCATGGAGTCCGTATCTGCACCCATCTTTGCTAAGCCACCCGTGATTTTGCTCCCTCTGTAAGTCATGTTTTGCCTGATTCCAGAATACATAAGTTCCCAATTGACATTTCATTTATGTTGAATATTTTTTTGAGAAATTCAATATGACATTTTGAGATACCAAGTTCTTGCTAATTTCAATGCAGTTTAAAGAGTTCCCAGTACTGCCTATACCGGGGGTCAGCAATTATAACCAGTGGCATACTTTTTTTATGGAAAAGAGGGTGATCTCCCGAGGTGAGAGTCACCACAACATCTATTTCACTAAAAAGATATGGAGTACATTACCTTGAGACCCAAGAGTTATATAGCGCGTTAATGTAGAGATATTTCTAGTATTTATGTACTTATGTGTCATACTTATTTTCGTTGTTCCATCTTATGTAATTTACCCATAGGATTCCTCTATATAAGAGAGTCTAGGGTTCCCTGGAATAAACAAGTCCTCTCTTTCATTTCTTCCAACATAGTATCAGAGCCTCCACTCTAAACTCTAGCCGCCCCTTTCATCCTCGCCACCCACCCCATCCCCGCCGCCTCTCCTCCTCTCCGCCGCCTCTCCTCCACCCCGCCGCCTCTCCTCCTCACCAAAGGCGCCGTGCGTGAGCCCAAACCACCCCTTTTCTCCAGCTCGGCGCCACCTCTTCTCTTCATGGGTATGAGTGCATAAGTCTACATATGCACTCATATCCCCACATGTTTATGTAGACGATTCTTCATTGGTCTACAAACCCTAGTTCTTCGTCTCCGGCAACTATGTCAGAAAACAAGGTTGATATGCCCTCCATTGACGTCTTCAGAGGTCCAACGCCAATAGTCAAGATGGATGGGACGAATTACGAGCTCTGGGCGATACAGTTCATGAGCCTCATGAAGTCCAACGGTAAGAAGCACATTCTTACCGAAGATAAGCCGCCGGAGAAGATAGGGTTTTACGCCTCATGGAAGGCTGATGATTCGTATGCCAAGGTCTGGCTTTCTGGCATTCTAACAATGGCGATTGCCAATGATGTCCTACATCAGCCCACGACTAAGGCCATGTGGGATATTCTTGCTGCGACGTACTCGCAGATGAGGAACGAGACCAAGATCCTCCAACTTCAGCATGACATCTTTACGGTCAAGCAGAATGGCCGATCGCTGCATTCGTTGTATACATCCCTACGAGGGATGTTTGAGAAGCTTTAGAGTATCATTCCACTGACGACGACCCTGAGCAACAGAAGACGTTCCGGAATGCTACAATGGTAGGGGTCTTACTAACAACACTAGACCCGGAGTATGATGCGGCTCGCTCGTAGATACTGGCAGACGCTACTATTCCTCCAGTGGAGGAAGTGTATCGACGACTCAGCCAAATTTTGGTTTCTTCTCCAGCGTCTACGCCACCTCCTTCAGCGATGGCTGCTTCCCGAGGCAGAGGTGTCCCCTCCTATTTACGCGGCCGTGGACCTCATGGTCGAGGTGGCCGCTTCCGTCAACCATGCACCTTCTGTCATCGCCCAGGTCATGCAGAAGATACATGCTATTCTAAGAATGGTTTTCCTGCATCTGCCCGTGTAGCCGAGCATGCTATGCCCACACCGCCATCTACTTCAGACCAACGGTTTGAGGATCTTGTCGCCAGACTACAGGATATCATGCCTCCTGCCATTACTGATTCACCAGGAGGACACTCAGCCATCGCAGCTTCAGCCTCTGCCACCACCTCAGCCACGACAAGCACGTCAGGTAGCATATATGCCTTTACATCATGTCACAGTTCTGATGTTTCGGAATGGATCACGGACTCCGATGCGACACATCATTTCTGTCGGGACAGAGATAAGAGTACATCCTACAGGGATGTTTCCCCAGGGAGATCGGTAGTAATAGCAGATGGGACTCATTCCCCTATCATTGGACATGGGGAGATCAGTTTGATACCCTCCATTCGCCTGCTGAATGTTTTGCATGCTCCAGATTTCTCGATGAACTTACTCTCTATTAGTCAGCTTACAAAGGATTTGCATTGTCGAGCTATATCTGAGCCATCATCTCTTATTTTTCAGGACATTCTAACGGGCAGGGCGATTGGCTGTGGCTGTGAGCAGGATGGTCTTTATCGGTTGGTTCGCACCTCCTATATTGGTGTCTCATCTCAGTCCAGTGGATCTGCTTCTCCCTTTACCTGGCATCTGCGTTTTAGTCATCTTCCTCTTCAGAAGCTGTGTCATATCTTACCCTAGATTTCACCGAAGTCTTCATTCCAGTGTGAAGCATGTCAGTTGGGAAAGCATCATACGTCTACTTTCCCTCGTCGTGAGGGTAGGAGCAGTCGCTCCCCTTTTGAGTTATTGCATGTTGACATTTGGGGTCCGAGTCGTGTACCTGATCACCAGGGATACAGATTTTAGCTAGTGGTCATTGATGATTTCTCTAGATTGTCTTGGGTCTTTTTATTGAAAAATAAATCTGAAGCGGGAGATGTAATAAAAAATCTTATCAATGAAATTCGGAATGTTTTTCTTCTAATGTGAAGATTGTGCGCACAGATAATGCTTTAGAATTTTGCACTCGTGCTCTGTCCCATTTCTTCTTGTCTTGTGGCATTATTCATCAAACAACTTGTGCCTACACGTCTCAACAGAACGGTGTTGCAGAGAGAAAACATCGTCATCTCCTTGATGTGGCTCGGACTTTACTCATTCATACTTGTGCTCCTCTGTCTTTTTGGGGTGATGCTGTTCTTATGGCAGGTTATCTGATCAATCGTATGCCATCTTCTGTGTTGGGTGAGAAAGTTCCTCTTTCTGTTGTCTTTCCTGACAGGGAATTGTTCTCACTAACTCCTCGTGTTTTTGGTTCAGTTGCATTTATCCATCACCTCAGTCCAGGGATTGACAAGCTCTCACCTAGGGCTGTCAAGTGTGTGTTTCTGGGGGTACCCTCGTACTCAAAAGGGCTATCGATGCTATAATCCTGTGAATAATAGATATTATCTCAGTGCTGATGTCACCTTCTTTGAATATGTCATGTATTTCTCGCCTACAGGTGACAGGATGACTCCTTCCACTACTGATGATGACATTTATGTGCCACCTTCTCCTGTATGTCAGTCTGATCACATACCTAATCCTGTTGTGCCACCACCGTTACCACCGCCACCACCACCGCCACCTCCACCACCACTTGTACCGCCTCTACTGAAATTTTATACTCGCCGTCAGAATCCTGCTCATGGAGGGTGTCATTCATCCACCACGCCCCAGGTATGTCCAGATGATATTAGTAATGATGGGACTGACAATGCACAAGTGCAGGATAATGATGTACAAGTGGACACTGCTGATGATTTGGATGTACCTATTGCCTTGAGGAAATCCAAGCGGACGTGTACGTCTTATCCACTTGCTTCACAGGTTTCATTCCATCGCCTCACTGGTGATTTTCAGAGATTCGCTATTGCCCTATCTACCATGGAGATACCACGGAACTATCAGGATGCCTTAAAAGACAGCAGCTGACGGTTAGCCATGGAAGAGGAAATGGCTGCATTGCGATCTCGTGGTACATGGAGCTTGGTTGATGCTCCCTCAGGAGCTTCTGTGGTAAGTTGTAAATGGGTCTTTACTGTCAAATATAATGCGGATGGCAGCCTTGATCGCTACAAAGCAAGACTAGTGCCCCGTAGATTCACTCAGACCTATGGCGTGGATTATATGGACACTTTTTCCCCGGTGGCCCGCCATTCAACTCTACGTGTTCTTCTGTCAGTCGCAGTGATACGTGATTGGCCCTTATTCCAGCTTGATGTTAAAAATATTTTTTATATGGAGATCTGCAGGAAGAAGTCTACATGCAGCAACCTCCGGGGTTTGCTGCTGAGGGGGAGTGTCATATGGTGTGTAGATTTCACAAGGCCATATATGGTCTTTAACAAAGTCCGCGGACATGGTTTCAGAAGCTTTCAGATCTCATCCATAAGCAAGGGTTTATAAGATCAAATGCTGACCACTCTTTGTTTGTCCAGAAGACTCCCAGAGGTACTGTTGTTATTATGGTATATGTTGATGATATACTTGTTACGGGAGATGACATGCAGGAGATAAAGATGGCAAAAGCATTTTTAGGCCATCAATTTGTGACGAAGGATCTTGGTACTCTACGATACTTTCTGGGATTGGAGTTTGCGAGGAATGCGCAGGGTCTTGTGATGACCCAAAGGAAATACATTACAGATATGCTTGTTGAGACAGGTATGATCGGGTGTCGACCCTCTACTACTCCCATGGATCCCAGTATGAAGCTATATGGAGATGATATAGAGGAAGTTGGCAAAAGAAGATATAGAGAAATGGTGGGAAAACTTCTCTATATTACTATTACCAGACCTGACATTGCCTTTGCAGTTAGTCGGGTGAGTCAGTTCATGGAACATCCCAGACAAGATACACATGGATGTTGTATATATGATACTAAGATATCTAAAGTCGTCTCCGGATGCAAGATTGTTGTTCAGGAAAGAAACAAATCTTTCTATCTCTGCTTGTGCTGATGCGGATTATGTAGAATGTCCTAAAGACCGGAAATCTACCTCAGGTTTTGCAGTGTTTGTTGGCAGTTCCTTAGTTTCTTGGAAAAGCAAGAAACATACAATAGTGGCTAGATCTAGTGCTGAATCTGAGTACAGAGCCATGGCACAGGAAAGTACAGAGATGATGCGGGTTCGAGCCATATTAGCAGATCTGCATATAGATGTACCATTACCCATGGAGTTACAATGTGATAATCAAGCAGCATTATTTATTGCTAATAATCCTGCATTTCATGAAAGGACGAAGCATATTGAGGTAGACTGCCACTATACCAGGGATATGATTCAGAAGGGGTTGATTTCTACTTCCCAAGTTAGTTCAGGAGAGCAGACTGTAGATATTTTTACTAAGCCATTACTCAGAGGGCCATTTCAGAAATGTTCTTCCAAGCTGAGCATGATTGACATGACATCTATGCTCCATCTTGAGGGGGAGTGTAGAGATATTTCTAGTATTTATGTACTTATGCGTCATGCTTATTTTCGTTGTTCCATCTTATGTAATTTACCCATAGGGTTTCTCTATATAAGAGAGCCTAGGGTTCCCTGGAATAAGCAAGTCATCTCTTTCATTTCTTCCAACAATTACAATGAGCTACAACATTTTCGGAATGAAACCTCTGGTTGTTGAATACCACATCATTTCGCCCTACCCATATGGCCCACAGAACAACAAAAGGCTCGGAACAGTCATCCGTAGAGCTGGATTCCACCGCCCGAACCGACCTCCAGAATTCCACTGCCTCCCCAGTCGCCACCCACGAAGTCCATGCCTCTCTCCAGACCTGCTTTGATGCCGGGCACTTGAAGAACAGATGATCCGAGTCCACCATCCTGTGGCACCTGTCACATAGTGTCCACCACGCCAAACATTCTCAACCTCCTCGCTTTATCACATAAACGGTCCCTTCTCAGGCACCATAAGAAGACCATATCCCTGCACGGGATCTTAGCTGCCCAAATCACCTTCATGTCTTGACACAGATCCGGATCTTGCGCCTCTCAACTCTTCTTATTACCTCATAAGCTTTCTTAACAGAGAATCTCGTGCCCTCCCACTCAAAATGGTCCATGCCCTGCTCTAAGTCACCCGGCCGTGGAAGCTCTGCCTGCAATCTGACAAACTCCTCCTGGCGCTGCTCCGACATGTCCAACAAAAATATCGGCAATTACATACCCGAATCCGTCACATGCGCAATAGAAATCTCCCTCGATGCTGCCAATGTAAATAGTCTCGGAAATCTAACTTCAAGGGCTCCCTCCCCCGTCCACTCGTCGCACCCGAATCTGAAAATGTGACCATCCCCCACCTTAGGCCGCAGCCTATGAGCAACCAAAGGCATCACCTCACGGATCCCGGCCCAGAGTGGGGACTCATACCGCACTCTCCTAACCAGTGGCAAACATGTGGTGTCTTTACGGATACCTCCAGAGTTGTCCCTGTTTTCTGTAGAGCCCATGTTGACTTCTTTCTTGCTCGTATGTATTCCACATCAAACTAGAGGGGGAAGATATTTCACGGACTCTCTTAAAATCTATATACTGTCTTTTTTTCTCATATTTTAGATGTTCGAGAAAACAAATTTTGATATGATTTTAAGGGATATCTAGAGGCTTTAAGTTGAATTGGGAATAGGAGTGCTGCATTCTTGTAAGTTATTATTTCTCGAGAAGAAAATGAAATGCTAGGTGAGAGTAATCATTAACAGGATTAAATTGAAAATCCGGTACAATCACTTCTGTACTGCATGCTTAAATTCACTTCATCTCATTCACAAATATTTTGTGTACAATATTATGGTTCTCTCGTTCTTGTTTCCATTTGAATGGTTGGTTTCTTCTGCGAATTCTTTTTTGCACGTAGTAACCTTTTATTTCCTTTACTTAATGCAGATGTATGCTTCTCGATTACTCCCTCAAATTTCTGAGTTGTTAAGGAGGCTCCCACTGGTGATACTGTTAATGCTCAAGACAAATGACTGTATTCGACCTGTAAACAATTCTTTGGTAAGATTTTTTCCTGTAATAAGCGGTATAATATTGCTTACTTTAAATAATTATCATCATGCATTGGTTTGGGCTGGAGGGAGGCTTGGTGGGACAGCAGTTATCATGTGTCTTGGGAAGGACTTCTGTGAGATTCAAATTAAGGCTCAACTAGATAAAACCCTACTAAAGTGACTTGATCTTGGACTTCTCACATGATGGGATCTCCACAATTTTCATAATCAAGGTTGCAAAAATCGGTAGTCGGTACTCGATCGGTTGGGTCACTTACCAAGGACTAATCGACAGTCGGACGATTAATCAGGTTTAGTTGAACTTTAATCGGCTTTAAATTTTTAAATATATTGTTAAAAAATATGCATAGCTCTGATACCATGTTATAAAATAGGAATGCGGAAGCGGAATGATAAACAGAGCATGAAGAACAGAAAAAAAAATGAACTTGAACACAGCTTTTACGTGGAACCCTATTCCATAAGGAGCGAGATGAAACCACGGGAGAACGCCTCAAAGGGTTGATAGTCTATTGCTTTTCTCATCTGAATACAATAGGTGTAGGGGTCTACATAGCCCCCACTGGGTCTCCACATCCCACTGACGATAGATGTGGGATTAAACTCATGGATGTGGTAAATGGATCCTGGAGAGATCCATTTACCCATCTACGATATAAGTGGCGCACAACCACATACTCCAACACTCCCCTCAAGTTGGAGCATGCATGCTCAGCTTGGACAAATAGAAAGAAAACTCAACTCACGCTACAAGACACTACAGACAATATCAACTCAACGTGTACAACTGTTGGCTGTTGTCGAGGACATTGCTTCTCATGTCGTGCAGGTGACGAGGACGAACGGGCTGGAGTACGAGTCAACTGAATCTCCTCGTTAGAGAGCATGTGCTCTGTACTGTGCCTATCAGAGTCACTGCAACTGAAGATGAGTCTCTACACGGAGAACTCCGGCCCGCCACAGCATGTGGACAATTGCTCCATCTCTGAAAAGGACCGAAAGGAGCATCGCTAATTATCCATACGCAGATCTCTGAAGATGGGTCTCTCTCATAGGGACCTCGAAATGGGTTCTCTAACATAGGAACCTCGAAAGGATCTCGTACTGGAGTTTACGATCTTGAGAATGGAGTCTGAAGAAGTCTCCTCATCGGAGAATTGGATCTCTCCCATCTGGCACAGAGAATGGTATTCTACTCTGGAGTCCCTATGAAACCACATGAAAACCCTAGCCACCATGACATATGGAATGGTACTCTATTCTGGAGTCCATGTGGATCACATGAAAACCCTGGCTGAAAACAAGAATGATGGGGGCCACACAAAAGATGGCAAACATGTGTTCATCTGAACAAATCGCATACATGTACGTGTCTGAAACTGAAGACTCGAAACCAATCTGACGTCGAGTCTGAATATCTGAACTGTAGAGTGAGGATCTGGTTGGCCTCTGACATCTGAATCTGGAATATGGAGAATCTGACAATGTAGCTTGTGACTCTACATAATACTCCCCCTTTCTTCCATACTAGTGGGAATACATGACATCGACTATGTTGGGAGAAGACATGAAAATGGGAAAACATGAAACCAATAAGCCGATCCTCATTTCAAAATTATTTTTTCGGCTTTTCAAATTATTTTTTTCTCGGTTATTGCATAATTTTTTAAATAGCCGTCACAACAAAATTTTTTTAATAGGTCGTTCATTTTTTTTCCTTCTGGCGTTTCCTCTCAAATTTTTTTAATCATTTTTTTCTTTTTGCATATAGCTTTTTATTGTACGCACCTTTTTCAAAATAAATTCCCCCTTTTTTTAAACTCCCGGCCTCCCTTTTTTCAATTTTTTAACAAATTCCCCCCTCTCTCTCTATTTTTTTTTATAAAAACACGGTTGCCTGTTTCTTTCTTATTATTCTTCTTTTTTTTAACTGCAGCTCAATTTTTTATATTCTCTGCCCTGTTGGGCATGAACTCTCTAGCAATTATTTTTTTCAAACGATGTGCCCTTATTTTAGGGCTCCCTTGGGAACCCTCTCTCTAGCGACCCCCCCCCCCCCCCCCCCCCCGATGGGGTTTGAAGCACTTGTCGCGCGCCGCCACACACCTAGAAGTCGAAGGAGGGGCGCTGGAGGAAGGAGTGGCGGTGCTGGCTGGGAGCTGCGAGGGCTCGCGTCGCCTGGAGGTAGCGGCGTCACGGGGAGGAAGAATCCGCCGCCGTCGATAAAGGAGCAGCATCGAGCTGCCTGGAGGAGAGCACGGGGCCGATGCTACCTCGCGAGGTAGGGCATTAGGACGAAGGAGTGAGGGGATGTGACTGCCAACTGCTCGGAGCGGCGCTGCTGGAGGGTCTTCACGCCGCTCTGGGAGGCGCCTCCGCCTGTAGAAACACCATCGAAGGGAGATGGCTCGAGGGCGGCGCGATATCGGACAGGGGCACCACAAGTCGACTGGAGGAGCGCAAAAGAAAGCTGGCCTGAAAGCCGCCTGCACTCATGGCGACGATGGGTTTGCTCGCCAGGGAAGAGATGCTGCTGCATGGAGGGCCTCCTCCAGGAGATGACCAAGCCTCACCTAGGGTTTTGCGTTAGAACTGCGCACCGAGAACCGAATCCCTCAAAGGGTTTATCTATGCCGGAGGCTGGATGGTGGCGAGGGGCACTTCTTGTGAAGGATGGCAGCGAACAAAAACAAATCTCGATCTTTGAAAACTAGGGTTTCAAGAAAACCCTAAAAACATAAACTTGAACTTGTAGTGATCCAAAAAAATCAAGAACATCAACCAAGAACGAACCCGCTCTGATACTATGTTAGAAAATATGCATGGCTCTGATACCATATTAGAAAATAGGAATGCGGAAGCAGAATGATAAACAGAGCATGAAGAATGGAAAAAAATAAACTTGAACATCAAGATTTTGCGTGGAACCCTACTCCTTAAGGAGCGGAATGAAACTACAGAGAACGTCTCAAAGGGCTGATAGTCTATTGCTTTTCTCATCTGAATCAACATATATAAATCATTTTTATACTTATATTCTTATATACTTATATAGATATGTATATTTTTTATACTATCATAATGAAATAAAAGAAGTAACTGAATTTAAATAAAATATTAAGCATGTTATAAGAAGTTTGCTTTTAAAAAAGCAAAAAAATGGCATCTTCAAGCAAAAGTTGATCGACTAGTGAGCCTATTCAAAATTAGTCGGTACTCTGTCGACCAGCCCACTGACTAAACTAGTTGGACCTACTAATCGGCCAGCCTGGTGACTTTTACAACATTGTTCATATAAGTTTAGATTCAGTCCTAGATTTCTGGTTTTCCTTTCTTATATTGATATGTGCATTTTGTTTGAGAATGGAGCCACCTCTAGTGGAAATTTAAGATGTAACGTGCAACATCATGAATAATCAAAGCATTGCCTCATACATATATTTCGGTGCAATTTCGCCAAGAGCTGGGAAGGGAACTTTTCGCCGATATGACTAAATAGTGGAAATATCTGAAAATTATTTTTGTCAAAAAAATCACGTTTCCCATGTTCTTCAATCAATAATTAAGATAGAAATAGGCATTTCTATTCTAAAAATAGAATAATTGACATGTATGTCATTAGTTAGGGTGTATAAAAGTTAAAAGTCCTATTAAAAATCTCATTTTGAAGGTGCTTTTAGAAATTGTAAGGATCCACTGTCTTATGACCATGCCATAAGCCAAAAAAAGTTGCAGGATTCGCTATTTCTTGGTAATTTCTTGGCATTGTGAGTGTGACGAAGAATCTGCGAAAGAGCTTTCTGCTCCGTCACTATAGAGGCTGGCAGGTTGTGACTTATAGAATAGTTTTTTTTTTTAATAAAAACAAGGGGGAGCACTCCCAAGATGGGAGTCACCACACCACAAATTTCATTGATATGGAAAAGATACATCATCATCCGGATACCCAGAAGTTGTACAAGGCGTTACACTGCGCCACCACATTCTCATAGTAAAAACGATGCCCATTGAAATGACATCATTTCTACCAAGCCATATAGCCTAAAGCACCGCAAAAACTCTGGAAACATCACTGGTGGAGCCGGCTCCCACCGCCCGAATAGATCCCCAAAAAAGATCCGCACAGGAAGACTGAACCCATGGCAACCCCAAGGACTCCCAGACGTCCGCCGACAACCTGCAACCGAAGAAGATGTGATTCGCGTCCTCCACGCCATCAGTGCATCTGTCACAATGAACGTCCGTCACGCCTAACAACCTTCCTCTTCTGACCTTGTCACACAGACGACCCCGCCGCAGATACCAGAGGAACACCTTAACCCTGGTAGGAATCTTTGCCGCCCAAATAATCTTCAGGTCCACACATAGGTCCTCGTCATGCTCCAATCCACCAGTAGACAACCTCCGGTACGCCTTCTTAACCGAGAACTTACCCTCCACCCACTCAAAATAGTCCGGCTCCCTCAGACAATTCCCCGGCAGAGGGAATCTCCGAAAGCAACTGCAAAAAATCATGCATCCTCTGCTCAGACAGAACCGCAGTGAACCTCGGAGCCCAAGTACCAGAGTCCACCACCTCCGCCACCCGCGCCTCCTTGTCCACAGCCAACGCCACCAAACTAGGGAAACGGAGCCCCAAGGGCCCCTCTCCCGTCCAGTCATCACGCCAAAATCTGAAGAGAAGCCCATCCCCCAGCCGCGGGCGAAGAAGAGGCCCCATAGCTGGCAGCACCGCCCGGACCCCACTCCACAGCGAAGACTCATGACGCCGCCTCGGCGCCACCAACTCGCCCGAGACCCCATAAATCTTCCTCAGCAGCCGCACCACCAGTAAGTCCGACGTGCCCCAGATGTGCACGACCCACTTCGCCAGCAATGCCCTGTTCATACATTCCACATCCCTGACCCCCAACCCGCCCTCGGAAACGGGTAGAGTTAGATCCCTCCAAGCCACCAGGTGCAGCCCCTTTTTATCCTGCCTTCCACCAGACCAGAAGAAAGATCTCATCAAACCCTCCACCTTCTTCCTAACCCCAACATGCATCAAGCGTGTAGAGAAGAAAATCGGAATCGCAGAAAGAACATGTTTGAGCAGGGTAAGCTTCCCGCCCTTGGACAAAGTGACAGCCTTCCACCCCTCCATCCGCTCCTCCAACCTCCGAATAACACAGTCCCAGTCGGACTTCCTCATCCTGCCGTCGACCAAAGGCAAACCCAAGTAGGAGATGGGTAATGTACCAAGGGGGCAGCCCGCCCACTCAGCTAACCGGTTCCTCTCGTCCTCCTGCATCCCAAGAGTTACCAGCACAGACTTCTGCCTGTTGATCTGCAGGCCAGAAAGACATCCAAACACGTCCACCAGGACAGCAACATTGTGGTTCTGAGCCTCCGTCCCCCCCCCCCCCAAAAAATCAGCGTGTCGTCCGCATACTGAAAAACCGGGACGGAGATGTCCCCCAACGTGAACCTCTCACACCAGCCTTCCTCCACTGCCCGCCGAAATAACACCGCAAGACAATCCGCAACCAAAACAAACAAAAGGGGAGCAAGAGGGCATCCCTGGCGCACCCCCCTCTGCGGTTGGAACCAGCCTCCCTCCTGACTTCCATTGACCATCATCGAGCAAGAGCACGTAGTGACACACCTCTTAACCCAGTCCACCCAAAGAGGAGGAAATCCCTTCTTCTCAAGCGACGTCCACAAGAACTTCCAGCTGACACAATCATACGCCTTCGCATAGTCAATCTTCCAAATCGCACCTTTCTTCCTAGATCTCTTCCATTCACGGCAGACCTCCGACGCAGTCACAATACCGTCCGCCATACACCGCCCAGGAATGAATGCGGACTGAGAAGGAAGAACCACACTTGAGAGAACAACTCTAAGCCTGCTCGCTAAGACCTTGGCAACAATGAGATAGATGTCGTTAGAGATCGATATAGGGCCGATAGTCTCCAACACCCACTGGGGTCTCCTTCTTAGGCAATAGAAAAATCAAGGCCCTGTTGACCTTCTCAAAGCCGCAGTTGCCAACCCTGAACTCATTCAGAACCTCCAAAATTTCTCCCTTCAACAGCTCCCAGAACTCCCTGTAAAAACATATAGAGAAACCATCCGGGCCAGGAGCCCCATCCGCATTCAAATCCCAGACCGCCCGGCGAACCTCGGCCTCCGAAAAGTCGGCCACCAACAAACCCGCCTGCTGATCGGACAACGACCCCGACCCCCGCCCAGTCCACCCCCAACCAGCCTCCCCCCTCACCCTCCTCGAGGCCCCTACAAAATGCTCCCGCAAGGCAACACCAATGCTCCTTTCCCCGAAACCCCTTCGGCCCCCCACCTCCACCTCATGCAAGAAGCTCCGCCTCCTCCTTCCCGATGCAACCGAATGGAAGAAGCGAGTGTTAGCATCACCCTCCCTCAACCACTTCTGGTGCGATCGCTGCCTCCAATGAACCTCCTCTTTCTTGTCCTCCTGGTAACCCACCTCCAACCAAGCAACCCTCTCCTCCACCTCCTCCGGAGTCAAACCCCGATCATCATCCAGCCCATCCAGCCTGCTAATCCCCGCCTCCGCCTCAGCCCTGCTGGCCCTCCTCCTACTGGCGACCTCCTTCCCATACGACAGCAAGACCCTCCTGAGTGCGGCCAGCTTCGCCGCAAAACGCGACACCGCCGAACCGGAGACGGAGAACGCCCGCCACTGCTCGGAAACCAGATCCCGAAAGCCCTCAGCCACTTCTTCTCAAACCGGAAAGAGCACGCGCTCCTCGCCAGAAAACCAAAGAACCGGGGTATGATTAGCCAGCGTCCTCGTAAGAGCCCAAGCCCTCGCCAAAGGAAAAAGCTCCCCGCCTCAACTGACACCAGGAACCTGTCAAGCCTGGACCTGGACCTCGCATTCCTCCACGTGAACCCGCAACCTGTCGCGTCCACCACCGTCAAACCCAAAGAGCTGACCACCTGCCTCAAGTCCGCGGAACCAGCATCCAAACCCCCGCCACCCCCGGCCTGTCCTCCGGGAACAAGGTGACGTCTCCAATCCCCACATGATGTTTTCAACCCATGACCTGGACTCAACATTTTTTTCAACCTTTCAGTCAAGCTGTAGGGTCCAAACAGCCTCAATATTTTTTTATAAATATTTGAGTATATATTAGAAAGCATTGTAGGCATCTTAAATGGACTAATGTGATACGAATTGTTGACTTTCCTCTTTTCTGCTTTTGACCTCTCTGTCTGTACACTACGAGAAATGTAGCAAACCCTCTTGGTATGCATGTGCCTCTTCTTTAAACTTGTAATTATACAGTTATTGCTGGTGGCAGTTATGTTCAATCTTGTTCTATCTATCCTTCAATGTCATCCAAATCATTATTTAGGTGCATTAATGACATATGTTAACATACATTCTGCTACACTGTTTAATAATTTGTTTGTCCGTTTTTCCACTCCACCTGATGATCATTGACAGCTGCAAAGGGCTTCTCTAGAAACATTATTGGTTACAGCAAGTGTCGACTCAGGCATTGGCAGAAAAGAAGTTGCTTGAAAAGAAGTCTTTCTTTTCTTGGCTGTCTGTACGTATGGAACAGGTGATGTTGGAATTACGATTGCTCGCAATGCAGTTCGGTTTTTGGCTCCTGCAGATGAGAAAAGCGCTGACCTGGTCACATGCATAGCTTACCCAGGAGGAGGCTTGTTCACCTTACATTCTTTTGCTGATTACTTGAGCATTGCGATACTAATCCTAAAGGGAGAGGCGAAAATTCCTCTTTAATCTCTCTTTCTAGACTAGAAGAATTTTCCACTCTCCTTCAATTCATGTTCTGTAGAGGCATGAAAAGAATGCCATTCTTTGGGAGGCTTGATTCAGCCTTGCTCTTATACATGTAAAATGTGGAAATAGATACACATTCTCTGAACTATAAGTGAATTGCTTGTACATTTTTACCTAACAGTTAATTTCAGAACATTTTCGTATTCCGTGTACAAATTCTCGGAGATGATTCTGTTCAAGGTTAACTATTATCTTTTGATAAAAACCCTTATCTTTTTATCTGGGGGATATCATGTATTTGCAACATGCCATACATTTTTCAAATGAATGAGACTATTGTGCCATCCATATAAAAACTTGGGTTTTTATCACTTGTGCCCCTCCGAGATATCGTAATTTCAGTTACACCCCTATCTTTTTGGTAATATCAGTTGTGCCCCTCACTTCTTTCTCCGTTATCACTTGTGCCCTTCCGTCAGATTGACCGTCGAAAAATTAAAATAACCATGGTTTATTCAAACCATGGTGTGGTTAAGAAGGGTATTATAGTCAGAACCAAATCAAAGGCGGAGGAGGAGCTCGAGGGAGGAGCTCGGGGCGGACAGCTGGAGCTCGGAGCTCGAGGGAGGAGCTCGGGGCGGTGCGGAGCAGGGGGCGGACCCATTCTGCCGTGCTCATGGTCTTGCTGCACGGAACGAGGGGGAAGGGCAGGAGGAGGGGGCGGTGCGAGGAAGGGGGAGGGGGAGTAGGGGGCGGCGCCGTGCGGGAGGGGGTGGCGCTGTGCAGGGCAGGAGGAGGGGGAGCAAGGGGGGAAGGGGGAGGGGAGCAGGCGGGGAAGGGGAAGGGGGAGGTGGAGCAGGGGGCGGCGCCGTGCGGGGCAGGGGATGGCGCCGTGCGAGGCAGGAGGAGGGAGAGCAGGCGGGGAAGGGGGAGGGGGATCAGGCGGGAAGGGGGAGGGGGAGCAGGGGGTGGCGCCGTGCGGGAGGGGGCGGTGCGGGGCAGGGGGTGGCGCCGTGCGAGGCAGGAGGAGGGGGAGCAGGCGGGGAAGGGGGAGCAGGGGGCGGCGCCGTGCGGGAGGGGGCGGTGCGGGGCAGGGGGTGGTGTCGTGCGGGGAAGGAGGAGGGGGAGCGGGCGGGGAAGGGGGAGGGGGATCAGGGGGCGGCGCCGTGCGGGAGGAGGCGGTGCGGGGCAAGAGGAGGGGGACCATGCGGGGAAGGGGGAGGGGAGCAGGGGGCGGCGCCGTGCGGGAGGGGGCGGTGCGGGGCAGGGGGAGGGGGGCGGTGCGGAGCTGGGAGGAGGTGCGGGGCTGGAGAGGAGTTGCGGGGAGCTCGGGGCAGAGCTGGGAGGAGGTGCGGGCTGGGGAGGCATTCCGGGGAGCTCGGGGCGGAGCTGGGAGGAGGTGCGGGCTGGGGAGGAGGAGGAGGTTGGAGGAGGAGGAAGAGGATGGGGGAAGAGGAGGAAGAAGAGGGTGTAAAATGACCATATAACCCTTTTTTTAAAATTAATTCCGCTTTTGTCCTCAAAGCTAACGTCCGTTTGCACTGTGGATGGACGGTCACTAACCCGAGGGGCACAAGTGATAGATTAGCAAGTGAGGGGCACAACTGATATTACCAAAAAGATAAGGGCATAATTGAAATTGCAACATCTCGGGGGGTACAAGTGATAAAAACCCTAAAAACTTTCTATGTTTGGGCATCTTGAGGCAGACGTGTCAGTGGTCGTGAGGCATCGTCAATTAGTGGCAAAGCGGGTGTTGGCAATCTATGATCCGGTTCAAGTTTAAGGTTGGATTGGTGAATTATTGGAGTTGGGACTGGATTTCACTGTAAAGTATGAATCAAATCTTTGTTTGTTATCTTAAGAAGCAAGAACTTGTTTTCATCTCTTGATGGTGGGTCTTGTAACTTCGTCAATGGCTTTCATATGTTTTGCAACTCAATTGAGGACAATTTATCAGTATCTATCAACTTTTTCCAAAGGCAGTGAATTCTCCACAAGAGAATTGCAAAGAACTCTTCCCAACTTATACATTTGTTTATTTGATGGGTCTCAAACTATTTCATGTAATTTTGAATAATTCATGAAGTCATGAGTTAATTTTTTTCCCTTGCAATTGTTTAAACTATCTTATATGATAGGATATCAAAGAAAAGGGCACATTTGTTTATGAAAAGAGCTGCCATTGGTTGGTGGGTTGAAAAAAAACAAAAAAGAACCCCATGAACCTACTTGCATGGTGTGGTAGTTAAAGACCTTGATTCAAAACCTAACAATTACCCATTACAGAAAAAGACAGACAGAGTTTATCTTCAAAGATGGGGAGAAAAAAGGCAAAGTATGGTTGTTGGTTGAGTCTTCATATTCGAGCAGAGGGGTCTGCTTGAGGCTGTTAGTTGGGAATTGATTCTGAACAGTGGTTAGATGCATGTGAATAATGGAGATCCCCACTTGGAGATAAAGCCAGATCTCAGACAATGACCGATGTCAGACCTGATTCAGCTAATCCTAACAATACAATTTAATGATCCAAACGGTATTTTCATACTCTTCTTAATGGGTGGACTACATGCATGTACTAAGTCAACGAACCCCGAATTTCCTCTGTCACTGTCAGTGAATTAGGTCAAAAGTCTGCAGCTTCACATCTTTTTTGCAATTTATCTTGGCATTTTTACCACTGACATATTTTGTTGGGCTGCCTTAGGCAGACTGTACATCTGGCTCTTGCCACCAGTTTGCTTGACGCAGATCGTAGTTCTGATACCATGTATGATTATCTACTCGACTGTATCCTTCATGTGGTTAGGTATGATGTCGTCATTCTCAAACAACTAGGGGTAAGTATAAGTTATGCTACTATAAGGGAGCGTTCATATTCTGAAGGTCGGAAGAACTCTTTCATCTTGAATGATTGAGAGATGAGGATGCTGCTGTGGTGTAGGTAGGTTTTGTTCCCAAAGGTCTTGTGGACAATGTTGTTGTCATGTTTTAAGGGGTCGTTCTATTGGGGAACAAGGAGAAGAAATAAGGAGGGATAAGACATTGTTTCTGCTCGTTTGAAGGAAGATGATAAGGAGGAATAAGTATGGATAAGTGGTAGTTAATTGGTATTCTCTGTTCGGTAGGAGAGAGATGATAAGGAGAGATAAAGGAGTTATTGTTAAATAAGATTGTTAGATAAGTGAAAGTAATTTGTATTTTTTTTGGAGGAGGCATAGATTGAAGGGATAAGGAGGGAAACCTTATCTCGCATCTTGACTCCATGGCTAAAATGTTGATCGTCTATGACGGGATAATAAATTTGAGGAATAAGGAGGGATATCTATCTTAATTTCCTCAAAACGAACACACCCGAAGTGTATTGCACGCAATGTTGGCCAACTTTAGTTAAGTAGTGGTTGCTTGTAGAGGCTACATGCCTCATCATATGCTACATTATTTTTTTTACGATTACTGGAAAGGGTTACCAGAACCTTCAAAATTATCGGGTTTGTGATTAAGAAAATGGGTCATTCAGATGGCTGGAAATCCGAGGAAATTTAGTTTCCACTGCAAAAGCTTCAGGGTTTCACCTGAGTTTTTTTGTAAAACCCTAATTTCCACCATGTGTATCCACCCGACAACCACACTCTCTCATTTAATATACTTCATTTTCTTTTATTTCAATAAAAAATATTATAATATACCATCTTGCCATTTTATTTCAACAAACTTCGGTAGAATTACATCACAAGAAGCTCTCCATCTAAACACCAAAAATATGCAAAATGGTCATCCACAGATAACCTTTTTTTTGGAGAATTATCTTTTTCATAATAACCCTTCATAGTGGGATATGGAATACGGGACAGGGAGGAATTAAATTGATGTATCCCTCATTTATATTCATTTGCAGGATAGGATATGTGGGATAATGAGGGATAAATGGTGGTTATTTGTTATTCCTTATTCAGATAGATTAGAAGGGATGCTGGATAGAAGTTAATTATGTAAGATAAAATTGTAAGACAAGTAGTAGTTATCTGTATTTTTATGGCGTGAAAGATTGATGATGTAGGGATATAATTTCAAACTCTCTCCCTAATGTTGATTCCATAACTGAAATATTAACCATCTTCAGAGGGATAGAAATTTTGTGGGATAAGGAGGGATACAAGTTGAAGGGTAGCCAAAGAGATGCTAGGCGAGTCAAAGGGAGGAGCTCCAGACCAAAAGGAGGTTTGGTGGTAGAGTTGGAGGGATGCAAGAGAAGCTCAAAATTAAAAGAGCATGCTTTAAAGTTATGTCTAAGGATAGAACAAAGGAAATTATCATAAACTACAAAATAGCAAAGAAGGGAGCAAAGAAGACTGTAAGCGAAGCTAAGGCAAAAGCTTATTAAGTTTTGTACAAAAATCTCGACTCTAAGGAGGGCAAAAAGGATATATTCAGGTTGGTCAAAGCAAGAGAAAGAAAGACCAAAGACATTTCTTAAGTGAGATGCATTAAGGATGAGAAAGGTCACATGCTTGTTACAGAAGGATATAGAGACTAGATGGAATCAATATTTCCATAAGTTTTCATTGGGGAAGGAAATAGAGAGATCATTTTAGGTGATCTAGCTAGTATTGAAATTTACGTGAATCGTGCATGCTATAGACGGATATAAAGAATGGAAGTAGAGGAGGCTTTGAAGGTTATGATACCTGGGAAAGGTGTGGGACTGGATGACATTTCTATAAAAGTATGGAGAGTTTTAGGTGAGCGTGGTTTGACTTGGTTTACAAATTTATTCAATGTTATTTGACGAAGTAAAAAAATGCCTGAAGATTGGACGAGAAGCATCTTGGTGCCTCTTTATAAGAACAAATGAGACATTCAAAATTATTCAAATTACAGAGGTATCAAGCTGATGAGTCATACTATGAAAATTTGGGAACGTGTGTTCGAAAGAAGGTTGAGGCAAGTTTCCAAAGTAAAAGAAAATCAATTCGGATTTATGCCAGGTCGATCAACTATTGAAGCCATCCATTTGCTGAAGAGAACAATGGAGATTTATAGAGCTAAAAGGAAGAACGTTCGTATGCTTTTTATTGGTTTGGAGAAGGATTATGATTTTGTTCCACATATATTGTAAAGAGTTTTGGGGAAGAGACAAGTACATGTCCTATACATTAACCTCATAAAGGATATGTATAATAGGGCTTTATCTTGTGTAAGGATCCGATCTGGGAGACTGACTATTTTGACATCAACATTGGTTTACATCAAGGTTCAACTTTAAGTCCTTTTTTTTACTTTGATTATGGACGAGTTGACAAGTCACATTCATGATGAGATACCTTGGTGTATGTTATTTGAAGATGATATTGTGTTGGTTGATGAGACTAGAGATGGAATAAATTAGAAGCTTCAGGTTTTGGAGACATGTATTGGAGACTAAAGGATTTTCGTATAAGTAGGGCTAAGCTTGAATATATTGAGTGTACTTTTGATGGAAGCAATGGGGAAGGAATCGAGGTAAAGATTGGTGACAATAACATTCAGAAGAGAGGTTCTTTTAGATATTTGGGGTCTATTTTACAACATGATGGGGAAATTGATGGAGATGTTACTAATAGAATAAATGCAACCTGGCTAAGGTGGAGAGGAGCCCCTACTAATCTCTGTGTGATAAGAAAATTTCTTTAAAAATCAAAGGAAAGTTTTACAAAGCAGCCGTGAGACCTGCTATGTCTATGGATCTGAATGTTGGCATGTGAATCATAGATATGTGGAGAGAATGGCAGGAGCAGAAATGAAATGCTAAGGTGGATGTATGGATACACACACATGTAAAGATCGGATTCGGAATGATGCAATCCGAAGGAAAGTTGGCATAGCTCCGATCGAGGATAAGATCCGAGAAAATCGCTTAAGGTGGTTTGATCATTTGCAAAGGAGGTCAACTGATGCACCATTTAGGAGATGCGAGCTTTGGGATGTTGAGCCAGCTACGAGAGGGCGAGGACCGTCTAAGAAGTATTGGAATGAGACTATACGAAGGGATCTTAATTTTTTTGGATATAAGTTCAAGATTGATCCAAGATAGATTTGAATGGAGGCAAAGAATCCATGTAACCAACCATACTTAATTGTGGAAAACGACTTTGTTGTTGTTGTAAGGAGGAATACAAATCACTTAAATGGGATATTGGAGTTAGGATAAAAAAATTGAATTTTATTTTAATTATTACATTATAACAATAACGAAAAAAATTCGTTACAATGTAATAATTAGTTAATGATACGAATAGGGCCTTAGTAAGTGTTCAATGCCTCAATAAGTTATAACCGAAAACCTAATATTGTGGCATAAATCCTTCTTCAGAAGATAGCTTGAAAAAAAGTAATATTTCAGTTAACAACTCTAAATGCTTAGATTAGGTGGTCCAATAACTACAGTGTAGCTCCTTAATTTTGAACCGATGTTTGTTCAAATTTATTAGTTGAGACCATTTTTTAGATTAAGGGGTGTAAAGGGGCTTATATGATATCATTGGGGGTGGTTATTTGATTTTAAAAAGGCCTCCAAATTCATGATATTTTTGGATTGTGTCTTTCAGTGATTACATATCTTAATGAACACAAGATTATCTTCATTTGCCCAAATACCATGGGCATTTCTTTTTTGCTGCAATTTAGATCACTTTGGTTATTACTCAATCATTATTGGACCCCTTATCTAGGTAATGACACATGGCTTTACACTTCGACTAGTATATTTATACCTAGGTGTCTCTAATTTAGTTGTAGATTTATTTAGTGAATTCAAGTTTAATTCAATTAAACTCAGCTTGCAATGTTATTGATTGACCGAGTATTTATTTCGATAGAGTATTTATTTCGATAGATAAGAAAAGTTTTACTATTCGATAGTTATAATCGAACAATCTCAATGAGCAAGAGCGCGGGTTTGCTTCTTCATGCTCTAGCTACCTGGACAACGTAGAGAGGTAGATGAGTGATAGAAAGAACAAAAGCAAAGTTGATGACAATAATAGAGAGCTTGTGAGCCTCGATATAACATGGCAATCTTTAAAGAAGCTCGTCCCAAGGTGCCTTGCGCTAAAAATCTTATGGAAAATGAAATAAAGGATTAAAAATCTTAAAGGAGATTGAGCCCACCTTTGAAAACTACATCATAAGAGATGTAGGTATCTTTCACATATATGGTCTTCAAGCTCATATGTAGCCTCCTTGGATGCATGGCTATGCCAAAGGACCTTCACCACAAGAACCTAGTTGTTCCTTAACCTCTTGATCTAGAATCAAATCAGTCGTGCCTCAAAATTAAGATTAGTGCAACCTCCAACCCATCATAGTTGATGATTGTTATGGATTCAAATGTATTGACATAGATTCGATAAAAACGATATGTATCCTAGTCAAACTTGGTGGCAAATTCATTTTCCAAGTCGCTTTGCTAATCTTCTGTATTATTTCAATCAGTCCAGTGTAGCCGGTGCTAGCCTTGCTTTGACTTTGACCCTTGCCATCCCCTTCGTCGATAAACATTCCCTTCATTGATGAAATCTTTAGGAATATGAACTCTTTCGTGAGACGCTTGAGTGATTTACGCATTTAATCAAAGTATATACTTTGAGATATTCAGTTATGTATCTTTGGTGAGACATTTATGTATCCTTGTACATATTAGTTTTGTTGGCATCACTACTCTTCTCTGGACTAAGATCCACCAACGATAAATTATTACGGCCATCAGATGGATCATCATATAATCCATGTATTCCTTTGGCACTTTATATACATTGTACGTCTTCTCTACCTAATGATTCTTTTTACTGGTAGAAGGGGGGTTGGGGGAGAGGGAGGGTTCGAACCCTGATCCTTTTTAAGTGGGAGACACTGCTTCTACCACCGGACATTAGAGGGGTTCTCTGTCTAATGATTGTAGTCTTTGGTTGCCTTGTGAATGCAATCTCCTAGAAAGTATCAGGTCTTAAAAAAATTATACTCTTTTTTGTTCCTTATGCTTGAATTTCTTAGATCCAACTCATCATTGGGAATAGGATCCTTATTTTCTTGCAAATTTATCCTCCTTATCAGAAATAGCTTCCTTGTCTTTTGTAGGTTTTTTTCCTTATATTCTTTGCTCAACATTCGACTTCTTCATCTTTCTATGTCTACTTGACACTCCTATTGTGTGCTTACTCATCAATGATTTATATATATATATATATATATATATATATATATATATATAGAGTGGCGATCCTGTGAGATGGGGATTCTGTGAGATGGTGAGATGGGTAATCTCAATCACCCATTTTACTATCATTCACGGCATGAAACCTGGGGGGATTTAGATCACTATATACCATCATGGTGCTATTCCAAAATCAACTTAATTCAAGACTTCTATCCACTCCATCAAGACTGTCAAATTTTAACGGTCTCAGAATTGCTGAAATCGACCCCCTCCAGATGGACATGTTAGGGGTGTTTTTTTTACACGAAATTTGAAACACGTGTTTCACTAATTATTCTATCTAAATCCCCCCAGGTTTCATGCCGTGAATGATAGTAAAATGGGTGATTGAGATTACCCATCTCACCATCTCACAGAATCCCCATCTCACAGGATCGTCACTCTATATATATATATATATATATATATATATATATATATATATAAAGATTAAATGCTCAATCTCAATCTCCTAAATCTCCTAGACTCAAAGCCTCCATGTTCTGATTTATCGATGATAGGATATGCCTAATCACTATTTATTTATTTACAGGAGTTATGATCTACAATATGCAAAGTAGATTTCAATACTTGGTCAAACTAGAGAAGAAAAGTGTCAATTATATAAATTGGAGCCATCACTCATATGGACGATTGTTCATTGACATTATTTCTCAGTACTTATCACACTTAATAGAATGATATTACTATGAATCCCATTTTCAATAATATCTCACTTGAGCCAACCTGGTTATGGTAATTTGAGGGAAAAGTTAATTGCAATAAACTAGGGTTGCATAACTATTCAACAAAAAGTATTAAGAAGTATAGAGTTCAATAATATTCGCAATGTTGTACTACATATCTTATTTATCATATGCATATATGATTTCAAATGTTAAAAAACGACAAATATTCAACTACTTTACAAATCAAAAATCATTTTTTCCTTCCATAGGATGTTTCACGATCAAGGCCGGCGCAAGCCGATAAAGATTGTCTCAAAAGGACATCGAAACTAACAACAATTGAGAGATGTAAATTATTTAGTGGAAAGAACAATGGAAGAATTTATGTCTTCAAGGTCCTAACCTTGGAGGAAAGATAACCTTCGTAGAGTGGTATGGGATAACCTTTTTAGGCTCTCAAAATGCTTGGAAAATCAAAATCATAATTCAAATGTTTGGATTTATAAATTAATTACTTAAATTAACTCATCCAATCTGTAGTTAAAATATATAATATTCGAGATAAAAATTGGTTATCCCAAGAGCAATTCTGAACCTCAACTATAGTAGGAAGGGGACCATAAGAGAACACTCATGTACATGTGTGGCTCCTCCATCCGCTTTATTTTTTCGTTACAATAGCTTAGGGAGAGATTCTTATATGAGCCCATCAAAAGTTCAACGACAAGAAATACAACGGAACCATTACTTAGGGAGATTCTTATATGGCACTAAACATCCTTTTTCGTATGCACCATTACTTCAATTTAAAAATTCCAATCACAACTGAATATCATTAATTAGTGTTCTAATACCTAAATACAACAATCTCCTATGAATCCAATTTTATAAAGCTCATCGCAAAAAGAGAGACATCTTCCCATTGTCATATTCACTATAAACAACTAGCGTCCTGCTATAAAGCTTGAACCTATTCAAATTCAATGTTCTTCCTTTACTTGAAGATTAAAGGCACTCAATGTTTTTAGGGATTGCATTCATTCATTGGCATGAAATAATAGGATCAATTGATTGCATAAATATCTTGTTATTACCACATTGAATCTACTTTGTGGGACATTCACTCTGATAGGTTGAGTTGCTACTATGGATGAGTTCTCAATATGTTATAGTCACATTCCAATCCTTAACTTTAGGAATAACAATAAATCAAGTCCCTTAGTTGTTGAATCTATTTTATATTTGAATCATACAGTCATCATATCTCAAGATACTAAATCTCTTAAGACTTTAAGTTGAATTTGAATGTATCTATAATTTTCTGATTGCATGAACTGATTTGCATGCATACCATGTAAATTTTGTAAGGAAGTTCTCATCGCCATTCAAGCTCAATTCTAAGGGCTTGTTTGGTTGCATGGTTACCTTGGGGTAACCCGACATACCCTTTCTCTATCCCTCCATTCCTAGTTGGAATTAGTTGTATGAATCGTACAATTTCTTTGTTATAATATCTTTTAACAATGTTCAAATAAAAATTAATATAAAAATATATTATAATAATTTAAAAAATTAATATAACACATAATCAATGTCACATCATATCACATTTATCATTCCAACCCTCTCATCCATCCAAACAATTACTATTCACAGGAGGATAGCCCAATCCAACCCAGTTACCAAACATGCCCTAAGGGTGTCTAAAGTGCATAACTTCACCTTAAAGATAGATAAAGCTAAAACAATCTTCTTTATAGACCTCTAGGAGACTACATTGCCCCAAGAGAATATGCTTATCATGAAACATCATCACTCATCGACTCCTCTATTTTCCCTATCTATCTTGCATCATTATATTCCTTTAGTACCATAAAGATGTCTACCTTAACACAAACTTAGGGAAATAGTTTCCTTCAAGTACATGAGTACTTGATCTAGAGCCTCCTAAAGATAACATTTAACATTGTTTGTGTGATGAGTTAGTTTATACTTCACAAATAAAATATTATATCTCTTATAAATAACAAGATACATTAAGCTTCCTATAATATATGAGTACATGAGTTGAGACATAGAATCAACTCTTGTTTTTATAAAGCCTTTTTACGAGTCAAAAGGAGTGCTTATAGATTTTCTACCTTGATATCCCATCAACTAACCTCGTTATTTTGAGACCCAAAATGATATCAACAATACACTTCTTCTTCATCTCAAATTTTTATTTAAATTCAACTTAGTTTCATTTATTATCCTCATGTTTGAATAAAAAGTAATATTCAGTCAACATATAAGCATGAGATAATTTACCTTGGAGTAGATATACTTAGCATATTCATCTACTTTAAAGTCACGGTCGATTATGTGTTATTGAAATTTCCACTAACATTTGTCAAAGGCCCTGCTCCACATTCCCAAGCATGCGACTCCCTCTACGCTACCTTCCCAAGCATGCGACTCCCTCTACGCTACCTACCACTACCAGCTCCCACTTACCGAACACTTCCTCCTCCCATGTGACCCCTTCCTCTACCCTCGCCACCTCCCCCAACCTCGTTGCCACCACATCCCCCTTCTCGAGCACACCCCCTCCTTGCCGTGCCTCCCTCCTCCTCCCACCACCACCCCCAAAGCTTGTCGCCACCACCTTCTCCCCCATCAACACCTCCTCCACAAGCCCATCCCCTCAAACAATTACAGTAGATTAACTCAAAAAGAGTTAAGTGAGTTAAGAAAATTAAAAGTAATGGTTATAGTGTAAGACAGATTAAGGTTACATGGGTCATGATGGAATTACGAAGATTTTAAGGATTGTCATACAAAATTATTTGCTCTACTCACTTTTGAATTCCCCACGGGAGCTCGTCCTACTCCCTATATATAAACACATAAACACACACATGTATAACATATTCTCTAGGATAGATCAAATCGTGATCCAACACATGTGAATGCTTAAATTTAGATGCACATATCTATCCCAGGTCAAAAGATACACCTTATTTAAAACAATAATCATGAAATTCGATATCTTATCTAGTTTGGACAAGTCGCATTGATTTTGATCATATATACTTTCAAATCTACCTTCATGAACATCAATCAATATCGATAATTTGAGGGGATTTCAATACAATCTTTATTGAAACTAGAGATCAACAATTGAATACCATGATTATTTATACCTCTTTTAGAGTCCTTTAAGTTTTGTCTTAACATGATGATTTATAGTCGGGATCAACCATTTATTAATTTTAATCTTCATATAAATATATGATAATGGGATATGAAAAATAAGCGAGTATTGTCAACTTCTTGCATTTGTAAAGAATGCATGTAAGAATGATGTTAGGTTGTATCCATTCCAAGTTTATTACATCCCATGCTGGATATAGATGCAAAGGGCTCAAAAGGGTATGATTGCAAAATACCCAGAATATTTCTTGGGTTCTGATGGATAGAAGACATGAGGATTCGATCATCCATTCTCCATTTTGAGGGTTGTCGTTGATGATGTGTTGAGGGAGAAACTAGGGCATCATTCTCCTCTTTCTCCATCTCCAAACCACTAGGATCGGGCCAAGGCTCGTTGCCAGTGATCATGTCGAAGAGGAACCGAGTAGGACCAGTTGTGGAGCAAGTTTGGGCAACCATCTTTGGGTGACATTTCTCCATATTCTCCCATTTTTATTTGTATTGACGTGGTTCATTGTTGATACATCTTTTGGAAGAAGGATTTGGCTTTGTATAACATCTAAAGAGAATACTTCGATCACCTTATCGAGTGGACAAGTTTGATCGGGTCAAGTCGGCCTCGTAATTTTCTCCCCACTCATTTTGAGGGTTTCCACATTAAAATCCATCGTGCACTTGTGGTTGATTTTGTGGTTGTGATTGCGGTTGTTTGCTTGTTATTTGGATTGCTCGTGGTTCTTGTATCACTAGTATGTTTGTTAATCCATCAAGTTACTCGATTCGTACGCTTTCGCAACATCCGTGGGATTGCTTTTTTTCCAACTGAGTGGTGTTAGAATCATTCAATGGCGGATTACAAGTCATAGTTTGGTTCGAGCTAGATGATTAGTCTTAATGAGACTAGAACAAAACAAAGGATCTTCTATATGTGAAGGATATGCACCTTCTGGTATTCACCACCCAAAAAGCCCAAAATAAAAATAGATGAGGAATAGTAATTTAGAAATTAGCAAGTTTACGTTTCATCAAACAATTTGTTGACGAGAATGTCTACAATCACATCCATGGTGAAAGCCATGCTAGAAGTGTATGGTTGAAGTTGGAAATCTTTACACCTCCAAGACAAGAAATAACAAATTGTTTCTTCTCACGAGATTGGTGAACTTGAGGTTCAAAGAGGGTAGCTCTGCGCTAGATTTTCTGAATGATTTTCAAGGTATTACAAGTCAGTTGACAAGCATGGCCATCAAATTTGAAGATGAGGTGTTGAGACTATTGTTGCTTGCTACTCTACTGGATTCTTGGGAGACTTTATAGTCTCATTTACTAACTCTATAGTTAATGGAGTTCATTATTTAGAGACTATCATCTCTGGCATTCTCATTGTAGAGATGCGAAGAAAACTCTAGGGAATCTCTTCACATTCAGATGTTATTGTCACAGGCAACAAAAGGAGGAATATGAGTAAGACTGATAAGGGAAAATATAATAGTAGAAGCAAGTTCAAGTCCATATATCAGAACATGGAATGCCACTATTGTAAGAAGAAAGGGCACATCAAGAAGTATTGCTTCCAATTCATGAGAGATACAGGAATGGTGGTGAAAAACAAGAAAAGAAGAATGTCAACGTTGTTGTAGCCACACATCATGAGCTAATTATTATCTGTAGTAAGGAGATGGTGAACATCACACAAGATGGTATTTCTTGACTTGTTGATAGCGGTTCCGGAGTACATGTTACATCTCAGAGAGTTTTTCTCTTCATATACACCATGTGATTTTGGCACATTGAAGATGAGGAATGGTTCTTTGTCCCATGTATTTGGCATTGGAAATGTTGCAATGAAGAATGATAATGGAGCGGTGTTAAAGCTCAAAGATGTGAGGCATGCACCAGATATGCAATTGAATCTCATTTCTACAAGCAAGCTTGATGAAGGATACCTCAACACTTTTGGTGGCGGTCAGTGGGAGCTTACCTGGGGATCCTTAGTTGTTATTTGTGGCAAGAAAAATAGCAACAATCTTTACATCATGAATGCATCTATTTCCCATGATGTTGCATATGTAACTAGAGATGTGAAATCCAATGAGTAGTGGCATCGTCGATTGGGTCACATGAGCAAGAAGGAATTATAGTGCTTTACGAGGAAGAACCTACTGGCATATGCAAAGAAGGAAAAGTTGGATATATGCACTCACTGTTTGGCTGGGACAACCGTCAACCTTCTAGGAAGATGCATCCATTGGAGTTGGTTCACACCAATGTTTGTGGTCCATTAAAAGTAAGTTCTCTCGATGGTGTATTTTATTCTGTTAAATTTATTAATGATTTTTCAATAAAGTTTGACTGTTCCTTGAAGAGGAAGGACTAAGTCTTTCGTGCTTTCAAGGACTTTCATGCACTTGTGGAGCGACAATCTGGAAAGAAGCTTAAGTTCACCTGTAGTGACAATGGTGGTAAGTATATTGGGTCATTTGATGAGTATTGCAAATTCATGGCATCAAGCACCAGAAGACTCCTCCTAAAATGCCACAGTTGAATAGTGTTTGTAGAGAGAATGAATGGGACCTTGATGGAGCGAGCTATATGTTTCCTTTCTGAGGCTAAGTTGCCTAACTCTTTTTGGTGTAGAGCATTTTTTACTGTTGTTCATATTATCAATCTCTCTCCACATGTACCCTTGGATGGTGATGTCTCTAACAAGATTTGGCATGGCAAGGTTGTCTCATACAACCACTTGGGGTCTTTGGATGACGAGCATTTGCACATGTTCTAAGGATGAAAGGTCCAAGTTGGACGTAAATACAAAGTATTGCATCTTCTTGGGATATGACCAAGATGAGATTGGCTACAGGTTGTATGATCCAATTGAGAAGAAGCTGGTGAGAAGCAGGGATGTGGTCTTTTTTGAAAACCAAACTTTGAAGACATCCATAAAGCTGCTAAAGACTCTCCTTCGACAATCTATCAACCAGACGATGACCAGTCTCTTTGCAGGGGGCTCCATGTGGTGCCGAATGATGTTGATGAGCAAGTGTCAGATGCAAGAGATGAGGAGTATGAGCCAGGGGTCTATACTCCTTATGATGATGCAGATAATGGTGATGATTATGGTGGGCAAGATGCTGAGAGGCATTCTCTTGATGCTCTCCCAAAAAAACACATGAGGGAGAGGCGACCCTCCACCATATATTCTGTACATGAGTACATTTTATTGACAGATTTGTGGCAATATTGAATTCTATGAGGAAGCCTTGCAAGATGCAAATAAAGAAAATGGGCAGAAGCTATGAAAGAAGAGATGTAGTCCCTTCAAGACATCCACATCTTTGAGCTTGTGAAGTTGACCTAAGGAAAGAGGGCATTGCGAAACAAGTGGGTTTATAAAAATGAAACATGATGAATACTCTACAAACCTAATGTATAAAACTAGGTTAGTTGTGAAAGATTTCAACCAAAGGAAGGGAGTTGACTTTGAGATCTTTTCTCATGTTTGAAGATGTCTTCTATCCGGGTGATTCTTAGCTTGGCATCTAGCCTTTATTTGGAGGTTGAACAGATGGATGCTAAGATGACTTTCCTCCATGGTCACCTTGAGGAAGATATTTACATATTGCAACCAGAGGGCTTTGTGTCAAAGGCAAGGAAGATCACGTTTGTAGGTTGAAGAAAAGCCTATATGGATTGAAGCATGCACCCATACAATGGTACAAGAAGTTTGAGTCATTCATAGGAGAGCATGACTACTCAAAGACTACTTCAGACCATTGTGTGTTCATGAAGAAATTCTCAGGTGATGACTTCATCATTTTGCTGCTTTATGTTGATGACAGGTTAATTGCCGGTAGCAAACATGGGAGAATTTCTTATATGAATAAGGAGTTGAGCAAGTCCTTTTTTGTGAAGGATTTGGAATATGTAATCAAATTTTGGACATGAAAATCACATAGGATCGAAAGGTAAGGAGGTTGCGTCTTTCTTAAGAGAAGTACATTGAGAAGGTACTTCAGAGATTTCACACGGAGAAGGCAAAGCCAACAAGCACACCTCTTGGAGCACATTTCAAGTTTAAGCTCCAAAGATAGCCAAGAGACAGTTGAAGGGAAGAAAGATATGGAAAGAGTTCCATATGTATCAACCACAAAGTAGTCTCATGTATGCCATGGTTTGTACGAGACCAGATATTGCTCATGCAATTAGAGTAGTTAGTAGATTCATCTCAAATCCTGGGAAACAACATTGGGAAGTAGTCAAGTAGATCTTGAGATATCTTCAAGGCACTAGCAATTACTCTTTTTGCTTTGGAGCAGAGAATCCTATTCTTCTTGGATACCCAAACTCAGACATGGTAGGTGACATTGATGGGAGAAGGTTCATATCGGATTACTTGATGTCATTGGCTAGTGATGTAGTTTCTTGACAGTCTCAACTTCAGAAGGGTATGACTCTATCCACTATAGAAGCCGAGTTCATTGCAGCTACAGAGGCATGCAAGGAGTTGTTGTGGATAAAGAAGTTCACGCAGGAATTTGATTTTAATCATGGTAAGTATGCACTTTATTGTGACTGTTAGAATGCTATTCACCTTGGCAAGAACTCCACGTTTCACGCAAAGTCTAAGCACATTGATGTGAGGTATCATTGGATAAGAAATACCTTAGAAGAGAAGTAACTTGTTCTTGACAAGATCCAAGCAAATGACAATGACGTTGATATGATGAACAAGCCATTGTATTTGGGAAAGTTTGAAGAGTATCACTCCTTTGCTGGATTGGAGAGTACTCCTCGTTGCACTTGATGAGATTGTGGATGGTGAGTTCCTTTTCATGTGGGATCTTAACCTTCATGTTGGACCTCATGAGTCCATATTTTATACAAGAGCTTGTTGATTGGTGTTCTCCTTCTCATGGGATGGAGGAGGAGATTTGTTGGGTAATATCCATTCCAAGTTTATTCTAGCCCATGTTGGATATAGATGTAAAATGCCTAAAAGGGCATGGCTGCAAAATACCCAGCAGATTTTCTGGGTTCTGGTGGACAAAAACGCACAAGGATTCGACCATCCATTCTCCATTTCGAGGGTTGTTGTTATTGTTATGTTGAGGGAGAAACTAGGGCACCATTCTCCTCTTTCTCCACCTCCAAACCGCTAGGATCAAGCCCATGCTCATTGCTGGTGATCACTCCGAGGAGGAGCCGAGTAGGAGCAGTTGTGGAGTAAGTTTGAATTGCCATCTTTGGGTGAGATTCCTTCATATTCTCTCTCTTTTATTTGTGTTGGTGTGGTTCATTATTGATACACCTTTGGGAGAAGGGTTTGGCTTTGTATAGCCCCTAGAGAGAACACTTTTCTCCCAATATCTAGTGGAGAAGTTTGATCGGATCAAGTCAACCCTGTGATTTTCCCCCCTTTCATTTGGCAGTTTCCACGTTAAAATCTCCAATGCACTTGCGGTTGATTTTACAATTGCGATTGTGGTTATTTGCTTTTTATTTGGATTGCTCGTGGTTCTTGTGTCATTGGTTTGTTTGTTAATATGTCAAGTTGCTCGATTCGATACACTTCCACAATATCCGTGAAATTGTTTGTTCCCAATGGTTGTTAGGCCATCTTCCACCAAATAACTTATCTCATGAATAAATGCTGCCAACTACATGCATACAATGCAAAACTCGTGCACCTGAAAAATATATCCTTGTATACAAGGATATATATGTTATCATATACACTGACATGTTAAATAAAATCTGTGTAGGCCGGTATGTAATATACAGTATTTCTTGATGCAATTATAAAGTATTTCTAGATGCAATCGTGTAAAAATCCCACACAGTGAGAAATTAATTACAATCATATTGGGGGATATTTGTGTTAGGGAAAATTGGGATTGTCCCTTTGGAGCTAACTTGGCCCTTTCGCTCCATATTTCCTTTTTTATTTTTTTGGAAAATACTTTCATGGATTTTCATAACTATATTAATATATTATGTCGTTTAAGTTTCGTGCGAAACAGAAGCTCCTAAGGCCTCCATCCAGACGGGGTTGATTTCAATAATTCTGCGACCGTTAAAAAATGACTGTCTGGATGAAGGTCGTATAAGTCTCTGTTTCGCATGAAACTTGAATGACATAATATAGAGATATAGTGATGGATTTCTACGGATTCATTTTTCAAAAAAATAGAAATAGGAAAAATGGAGCAGTCTCTTTTTACCCTTTGTATTATATGAGATATTTAGGGGGATTTATTTGCAAATAATCACTGTAGAAGGGTATAGATGTGATTTGGTATAGAGGCAGAAAACTGCCAAGTATTTGTGAATTTTACATTTAAAACGTTAGATTATTATGGTTATAATCATAGGCTAAAAAGAAAAAATAAAAACCATACAAGAAAACGCTGAAAAATTACCATAGCAATATAATGAGTCTATTTTGAAATCTATAGCATTACACCATACATTATTAGAAATATAACAATGAATATTTTGTAATCTAAACTTATTTTCACACTTAAAATGTGCAACAAATATATTTGTTATATCATCAATAACTATCATATAGCAAGAGTTATCCATTATTTATCACCAAAATGCATGCTAATTATTGTTATTTTTAGCAATAATTATTTCAAAATTTGATAACAGGGATAATTGTTGTTGATATATTAACCGTGGCAAGCGACATAGCAATGCATGAATCATTCGTCATGAATTTAAAATACATTGCAAAATGGTCCTCGGCGCAATATCCATATTTTTTTAAAAAAATAGCGGCATAAAAAGAGTAAATTAGAAAAAAAAAGTCTCTGAACAATATACCCGATTTCATTGTCGTACATGAACTTTACGAAGCAACAATGAGGTACCTGATCTTTAAGATTTGTCTTAATGTGATATTTGAATATTGAAATTTAGTTGATTGTTTTGTCTTTTTAAATCGCAACAACTTGAAAAATATATTGCCACAATAATTAAAGGGATTTTTACCCGGCAGAACTTATAAATTTTTTAAATTACCTCTACAACCTTTTGCACAACGTAGTTGCCTCATCGACCCTGTAAATTACCTCAAGAACCCTCGCGGGCTTCAAATAGATTAACCGGAGCGTTCATGGGGTAAGAGTTGGCAATTTTACAGGGTTGAGGGGGGAATTAGGTTGTTTCAAAAGTCGTGGAGGTAATTGTCAAAGTTTATACGGTCTGCCGGATAAAAATCCCATAATTAAACTCACTCCATTATTTCCTTTAAAGTTCATATATAACATTGAAATAATGTATACGGTTCAATTACTTTTTGCAACTTAATCTAGGCTCTTTATTTACCTTGGAGACATGCACAAGAATAGGGTCAAAGTTGCCAATATCTAAACTAATAGTCCGTTTGATTACCTGATTACTTTGGAGTGGCACGGTTTATCTCACTGTATTTTTGGGATGTAATTCCATCACAAATCAATGTAACATCACATCACATTCTTTATTCCTACCCTCTCCAGCCCTCATAACCATGTGTTGAGGTGGGTTGGGGATAACCTCATGTGAATAGTAACTGTTTGGATAGTTATGAGGCTTGGAGAGGATAGGAATAAAGAATGGGGATATTTACATCCATAACCCTTAATAATTTCGTATTTACCCCAAGAACTCTCGATAATCAAGAATTACATACAAGACCTTGAATAATGCTTAACTCTTACACCCATAACCCGTTATTAATTTCCATCCAATTTTCCGTTAACTATGACGGTATCCGTCAAGTATTTTATATTTTATATTTTCTACCCTTTAACTTTCAATTATTTACCAATAAGACCACTATCCCCTTCCTCCTCCTTCCCCTCTCCATCCTCCAAGCAACAACCCCCGCCCGCCTGCCGTCCCCCACCCTCCTCCTCCGGCTGCAACCCCAAGTCGACCCCCCCTCTTCCCCCTCCCCCCGCCCGCAAGCCTGGCTCACGTCGGAGCTCCCGCCCGACCATGCCCCAGGCCAGAGCACTCATACCCCAGGTCGGAGCCCCTGTCCCCGAACACCCCCCCCCCCCCACACCCCCGCGCCTCCGCCTGCAAGCCTCAGGTCGTGAACCCTCCTCGCTTGCGCCTCCGCCTGGTTGAACCGCATCCTCCCCTCCCCGCACGCGCCTCCACCTGCAAGCCTAGGTCGAGCTGATGCCCCGCAACACCCCCCCCCCCCTCTCTTGCACCTTCGCCTGCAGGCCCAGGTCGAGGCGCAATCGAACCCACATCTTCCTCTCCTTCCTTTCTTTTTTGATTAATCTCAACCGTTAGATCACGGATTGGATTAGATTAACTCAACCATCTGGTTGAGTTAATGAACTGAACTAACGGAATGTTATGGGTGTAAAACAGAGCGGTTATTTGGGGTCTTGCATGTAATTCGTGATTATCGATGATTTTTTAGGTAATTACGAAATTATTCAGAATTATAGGTATAAATATCCTTAAAGAATGTGAAGTGATGTGACATTAATTTATGATGTAATTCCAAATCAGAACTAAAATAAGGTAAATTGAATTACTCCGGACCAACCGATAACCAAACGGACACTAAACCTCAATTATTCAAAGTCCACGGTCCACTCTGCCCCATATCCCGATTTGATTTGATTTGATTTCGCATCAAGTGAATTTATTGGGAGACAGCGCATAGCACATGGCGTGAATTATATAGTAGATTAAATATTGGGATTTTTCAGGCAGACTTTATAATATTTATCAATTACTCCATGATCTTTGAAACAATTTAATTCCTTCTTTAACCACATAAACTTGATAATCCTTATCCTACAAACCTTATGATTAATCCTTATCTATTTGTCTGTTAAATGTAACCAGATTCCGTTAAAAAGAGGTGCATATTATCCTTTTTATTCAGGAAATTTACAAAAGATGACATCCCTCCCCTTCCACCTCTCCTTCATCATCCCTGACCTCCCCCGCACCAACCATCCTCGACCTCCCCTGCACCGTCATCGACCTGCACCTCCTTCAGGCCACCGTCAACCCGCACCACCCGCACCTCCTCCTCCCTCCCGGACCTCCTCTAGGTCGCCGCCCACCTCCCCGACCTCCTCCATGCGCCGCCTTCTCCCCTCCCTGACCTCCTCCAGGCGGCCGTCCACCTCCCTGACCTCCTCCAGGCCATCACCTCTTCCCCTCCCCGACATGGCCGCTACCCACCTCCCCAACCTCCCCCATCCTTCCCTTGCACTGCCCGACCTCCCGCCTTCCTCCCTCGTGGCGCTCCATTTTTGGCCCATGTACCTTCTTCGATTTCCGATGCTCATGCAAGGATTCCAAATTTGGAAACCTACAATTTCGGTGGAAAATTTTGGATTTTGTCAACCCGATTCGGTGGAAACCTGCAATTTCGGTGGACATCTTTTGGATTTCCCGTGCTCATTCAAGGACTCCATTTTCTGCAAACAATTGCTCCCGTGCCGCCATCAATTTTGTTCGGCTCCTTCAAACCGAAATGCTCGCCAAAAGGGAAATGATTTGGATTTTGATCGGAGAATTCGGATCCGAATGATTTTGATCGAATAACGGAGGAGCTACAACAGCCTTCGACCTGCTGAGGATGTACAGAACGGAGGCGGACTGCCCGTGTCCGGTCCCCCCACCTCTCATTGTTATTCCAGCCTTTGTTCGTTCCTCCTCAATGTGCGTCGTTGGAAAGAGGAAGAAGAAGGGGAGAGAAGAACGAAGGAGAAAGTGGAAGAAAAGATACCGTTGGATCTGATGTGGTTTGATTAACCCAGTTTTAACCCAAGCAAGTTCGGCCAAGATGTGCCAATTTAACGGCAAGGTTTGTATGGTAAGACTGAGCAAATTTACGAAGTCGAGCGAGGAATTAGATTGTTTCAAAAGTCATAGAGGTAATTGGCAAAGATTATATGATCTGCCGGGTAAAAATCCCTTAAATATTTAATCTATTCTATTCCATTGCTATTTAAAGTATGCTCATTAAATCACATCTTAGGAATATTTAACCACCTAAAGATTAAAAGAACCAACGAGAAGGTTTCTACTTTCTTTTATGAATGACACTTTAACTTTAACTATTTTCTTTCCTCAAAGGAATATTATTGGAGAGTTTAAACGCAAATAAAGATTTGTATGGCGAGTACGTCAAACATGCAAGATGTAAACACAAAGATTTACAAAGTTTATCTGGCATTATTGGACGATGATGATCGGTTTTTATTATGTGGAAAAAAATACTGAAGTTGTAGAGAGCCCTAACCATAGGAAGTTTATATAGTATTCCCGTGCAGACGTATCCTTGAAAATAAACGGATCTATATACTCGAATACAACTAGAATTGCTCCTAAAAATTTTCATCGCAGGCGCTGCCCCCACACCTCCGCATAGAGGCAGTGAGACCCCCGTCTTGTTGAGGTATGATGCGGCAAGAGGGAGTGCATACATTCAACATGTGTCAGATGGTTAGAATTCAATGCATATTAACGCAAACACAAGAAATTAAACCTACTGTATGTTTCTAGCATGATTTGGAACATGCTATCCATTTATATCATATGGTTTGAACCTCTATGCTTATAACGAGATTTTGAACTTTGAACCCATTATATAATTATAGCGCGGAATTTAAACATGTTATATATTTATAGTATGAGCTAGAACCTCCTATATATTTGTCTATATTATCTTGTCATATTCGACCCCATGTTATATTTATGCTATCTTTCTTTTTTTTTCATGTTATTTTTTATAGATCGGGAGAGATGTTTTGACATTTATAGCATGTGATGTAATAATTGAGATGAATGCTTTGATGGGTCATTTAAGGAACATGTTTATCTCTACACGTAGTCGGCGAGATTTTTTTTATATTCTCAAGTATATATACGGTATTTTTTTCTTCCAAACATTGGATATGTCCTCTTTCTTCCTAATAATTCTGGTCTAATAGCACATCGAGGGGACCTCACATTGATTGAGGGACCGTCGATAATCTTTGATTCAGATAGCACAATTATTTGTCCTTCTAGAGCTCGATATTGATCGATTATTTATGGAACATTTGATCCGAAGCTATAGAGGAAAGGACAATACAAGATATTCTCTCTCTTAACAAAGACGATGATTGCCATTTATCCTCCCATTTCATTACATGTTCTCAAGATAATTATCGTTTATCCTTTAATAACTATCATTTATCTCACAGTGCAAATAACAATAATCAAACATTAAATAAAAAAATAACTCCACTTTATTTCTCACTATTCCTTCAAACTCATTCTTTTTTCATCTGCATTAGCAACGCAATTAAAAAAATGATTCAACTTGAAAACATTTTTGTTATTTTATGTGCATATATAAATTTGATCTCTTATTACTTCTTAGGTAAGAAGCTGTATTTTCTGTGCATCTACGGCTTCTATTAACGGATTTAATATTAATATAGCATCGGAGACCTGAGAAAGAATATTTAAAAAGTAAATACACATGATATTTTTTTAATAACCTAGAAACTCTTTTGACAGATATAATAGAATACCAAGAAAGCTCATTGCGAAGAAAAAATAAATGCCAGTCTATTTCAAGTAAACTATATAGGATCTATCCTTATGGAAGATTATAAAAAAAGGAATTAAAGATTGTTTGAATCAACAAGCAATTTGGAGATTGCACTCTTGTTGACGATATGCCATAGACATGTAACACAATTAATGAGTATTTTATATTGTAATACATCTACCGATATATTCATAGGGTCTCTCAACTTTAGATAGCCTACGAATTATGGAGGTGCCTTGAGATAACAAATGAGGGTATTGATCAAATGAAGAAATTGAAAATCGACATCCGACATCTGAACGAACCGCGCAAGTCTGTCGTCTGTTAGCAGTCTCCCCCTCTGGAACAATCACATGAAAACCTTCACAAGCGTAGGAATTTTCCATTGTCAAATTCTTCTGCAATCCGCCATGCATTCCCCGAGGTCAAAAATCATTGGACCCTTCAGAATCCGATATGTCTTATCCAAATGTACCATCATACCAACACCAGTAGTCACGCCCCCTCCGTGGGCCCCTCCATGGCCTCCAACCCCTGCATCATGTCGCACAATCACTTATACACTGATCAGGCAAACCAAACCTGAAACGAAGGAAAAATAGTGCCCATCCCAAGCTTCAACAACAGAACTGTTAGAATCCACGACCATGACCATCAGATGAGGGTTCCTCAACCACCTGAATCCAGCATCAGCACTAAGAATCAACCTCAAAAAATGACGGATCTCCTGCACCACACTGTAAATTTCACGCCAAAAATATGGGGGGATGGTCCAAACTCCCCCTGATGAAGAATGACACTCAATGTAAACTTCCGCATCAAAATACATACCAAGCTGTCACACTTTCCCCAAATCCGAGCAATCCACTTCTCCGAGACCTTATTCATCTCAAGACTAATATCTAAGACTTGCAATTTTTGGTAACTAAAATCAGATCCTGATTTTTAATTTTTGCTCAAAAATAGCCCTTACCTTTTAAAAATTGCAGTTAAACCTCTATACTTATTTCGTATCATACAAAAACTCCTCAATCTCTTTATTTATTTAATTTTTGCTCAAAAATAGCCCTTACCTTTTAAAAATTGCATTTAAACCTCTATACTTATTTCGTATCATACAAAAACTCCATAATCTCTTTATTTATTTAAACTAGTGGCTCTATTTTCTTGATTTACTGGACTAGATGGGTCAAGTTGGTCTACTTGCTGTATCAATTTCACCCAACCAAGTAGATTGGACACACTTAGATCTAACCAGGTTGAGAGGGGGACAACAATAAAATGGAAAAGAAAAATAAAATTGAACGCTCTTATAAACTATATCTGTTTTTAATCCTAATGGTCAAACTTAACGTTTTGAACATACTTTGATGGTAGGGGGATACTGTACAAAATAAAATAATATTACATGGGTTTGATTCAATTACAAAGATTACATACACTATTGTGCAACTTTTCTAGAGATTTGAGGACTGTAAGCATAACAATCCCTTCTTTTATTTAGGGACTTTTACGTAGATATATCTCTATAAGCATCAGAGCCGAGCTTACACGCTTGGACTTCAAGATGCGGATGGTTTCATTTTTATTTTTTTTCATGTATGTCATCGTTGTTCTTCGAAAGAGTGCTCGATGTTTTTTCACTTTTGACTGAGGTGACTAGTCCTCGTGTCTAGGGTTGGCAATTGAGTCATGGTTAGATGAGCTAGGCTCAGGCTCGCCTCGATATACACACATTCACACACACACACACATAGGGGGCCTTTCAAATAGGATGCAGTCCTTCCTGAGTTCAGGAAGGCCACCCCTTTTTGTATAAAACACGAGCACTTTAGTAGAATATATACACAGTTTGTATTATAGGTGCACGTTATAAATACAAAGCAGCATACAAAACTACGCATTATAATACAAACACTAAAACTGCACATTATAATACAAAATCGTATATGTATTCTACTAAAGTCATCCTGTTTTATACAAAAAGGACTGGCCTTTCTTAACTTAGGAAGGACTGCATCATATTTGAAAGAAATCCTATATATATAGGTTAAATGGGGCTGCCCCCTAGGGGAGCTAACTTGACTCCCCCGCCCCATTTTGCCCGCTTTTTTATTTTTTTTGAAAATTTCTTCCATAGAATTTCATCACTATATCCCTATATTATGTCATTAAAATTTCGTGCAAAACAGAGACTCCTACGGCCTCCATCCAGACAGTCATTTTTTAACGGTAACAGAATTGCTAAAAACGACCCCGTCTGGATGGAGTTCGTAGGAGTCTTTGTTTTGCACGAAATTTTAATGACATAATATCGGGATACATTGATAAAAATCCATGGAAGAAATTTACAAAAAAAATAAAAAAAAAAGCGGACGAAATGGGGCGGGGGGAGCCAAGTTAGCTTCCCCCATGGGGCAGCTTCATTTTACCCTATATATATAAGGAAAAAGGAGTATGCTCCTTGGTTGTAGCTAACTTACATGCTCCCACCCATTTTCCCTTGTAATTTTTCTTTTTCTGAAATGAAACATATTGCAATTTAGATCACAATATGTCACTATGGTGTCATTAGAAGTTCGACTTAATTCGAGACTTCTATCCCTTCCATCAAGACTGTCAAATTTTAACGGTCTCAGAATTGTTGAAAATGACCCCCTTCAGATGGAGGGCATAGGAGTCTCTGTTTCTGACGAAACTGAAACGACATGTTAGAGGGATATAGTGATGAATATACATATTTTTATTTTCCCAAAAAATAAAAAAATGCGGGAAAAATAGAGGTGGGAGTACCCCGTTGGCTACTCACAGGGAGTAGCCTCATTTAATTCCCCCCCCCCACACACATAGGGAAAAAGAAGCCTACTTCGGCGGGTGCAGATAACTCCCTACATCCGGCCTAATTTTTCATTATTTTTTGATTTTTTTTGAAATGTAACCTTGGGGGATATAGATCAACATGTATCATCATGTTGTCATTCTAAATTCAACTTAATTCGAGACTTCTATCATCTGCATCAAGACTACCAAATTTTAACGGTCCCAGAATTGCTGAAATCGACAATGTCTAGATGAATATGTTAGGAATGTTTGTTTTGCATGAAACTTGAAACACATATTCCCCTTAACATATTAAGTTAATCCCCCTAACTTTTATTTCAGAAGAAAATAAAAAAATAGTCGAAAAATGAGGTGGGTGCAGGGAGCTTCCTACACCCAAGGGTGCAGGCTCCCTGCCCCCATATATATATATATATATATATATATATATGGGAAAAGGGAGTATGCTCCCTGGTTGTAGCCAATTTACATGCTCCCACCTCTTTTCCCCTGTAATTTTTTTATTTTTCTGAAATGAAACTAATTGAAATTTAGATCACAATATATCACCATAGTATCATTCAAAATTCAACTTAATTCGAGTCTTTTATTCCCTCCATCAAGACTGTCAAATTTTAACGATCTCAGAATTGCTGAAATTGACCCTCTTCAGATGGAGGGTATAGGAGTCTCTGTTTCTGACAAAATTGGAATGACATGTTCATGGAATATAGTGATGAATATACATATTTTTTATTTCTAAAAATATAAAAAATAGAGGGAAAATAGGCGTGGGAGTAGCCAATTGGCTACACCCAGGGAGTAGCCTCATTTAATCCTATATATATAGAGCGTTGATGCCCCTCGTACCGTCCTCCCTCATCCCTCGACGCTCGAAAGACCCGGTCCGCGCAACCGTCGGCGTGGGTAACTTCTGGCGGTGGTTTTGAGCGTGGTCATCTTTGATATATTCAAACAAAACATATCCGATAATATACATTATCCATTAACGTACCGAGCTAGTATTATATTTTTCTAAAGAATAGACATCTACAACTATATTTATGTTTTTCTAGATTATAATTAGCAAATTAGTATTTTTATTAGCAAACAGAATGTTACAATATATAATATAATTTAGCTTTTGAAATGTAACTTATATAGTGGTCTACTGGTAAGGAAAATAATATTCAAAGAAGAGAGTGAGTATTCGAGCCTAGGTAACACATTTATGTACCAAAAATGCCTATTTTCCTTAACGAGCCTGACTTGGCTCGAGCCCCGACCAGGCTCGCTAAGGGTCTCGGGTTCAATAAGAGGCTCGGCTTGAGCCTTATCGAGTCCGAGCTGGCTCGATAAGAGACTCCGGTTCACTGAGCCCGAGCTCGAACCAGGACATAGCTTGGCTCGTTGGGCTCGATAGCAAGCCTAATTTGAAAAACTGTTCCATTACAACCCATGCCAATGTATTGTGCCATGTAGCAATTAATGCCTCATTTTTCATGCTTTGTGGTTTGAATAGTGTCCTCAACTAGCCCACTTCACACGACCGGACATTTTACATCTCGCCCCCCGAAGCTGCTATGTAACTATTACGTTACCCTTCCCAAAAATGTAGCCTGATGAATGGGGGACCAAACCGAAAAATACAAAATTTCATCGAAGAAAAATAGTAAAGCACCAAAGAGAAAGCACAAAACCGCAATTGATTCAAGGAAGGAAGGAGTTCATACACGAGCGCTCCTTTAATACTCGCCTCCAACACAGCAGACGCACAGAGGCGGGGAGAGGAGGAGAGGGCTGTGCGTATTTGCTTGCACCACTTGTGATCGAAGAGGGCGTGCTGTTAGTGGAGATCGATCGACGCATCTCGAGATCCCTCCCCTCTGCTCTGCGGCTATGGTTGGGCCGAGGCGTCCGCTCTTCGTGCTCTTCGGCTCCTCCATCGTGCAGTACAGCTTCAACCGTGGAGGCTGGGGCGCGACCCTCGCCGATATCTACGCCCGCAAGGTGATTTCTTTGCGGTGACCCATCTTCCGGATTTGGTCTTTAGTTGGTTTCCGCGCTGTCCCACATATGAAAGATTCCATTTTTAACTTCGTTGCTCTCGAAATTTGTTTTTTTCTTGTTTGTTTCTACATGTAGGCGCACCCGCCTGGTTGTTTATTTTTGTTGGGATATCTATTCTATCCCCACTTTTCCATGTTCTTGAGTGATGGGGACTGGGAGACAATAGCTCATTAAGGGGAGAGAGTGAGATGAGGTGAGATGGGGGTTAAAGTGCGCGGGGATTGCAGGTGGATTCATTTATGATTTCCTGTTTGTTTCCGTCCATTTTTTCCGATGTGGGCAGTGCTGAATTTTACCGTTCTTTGTTTTTTCTTCACACTATTTTTCTTACTATTTAGCAATGCTTGTTTAACAATGGAGAGCCTTGCAAAACTTGGATGGAAATTTCTCAACAAATTGGTTTGATGCAACTTTTGGTCAGGGTCACTCTGGTGCTATTTGAATACTTTAAATAAATAAGCTGGTGCTTGGTTAGTTTTACTCGATTTGGGAGTAGCTAGCCGAGTAAGATTTCGTGTGTTTGTAATTTTCCTTGGCTAAACAAAAGCTATCGTTGTTATATGAGAGTCAGGATTCCATGTATTCTTTTTTGTTTCTGTGATGGATAGGCTGTCAACCCTGTTTTTTTGGGTGGTAGGCCCATTGCTCTTTCCCCATGACCATTTATGTGGGCTAGGTTTTGATGATACTAATTGTGCTTATTGTGTAAAGCCAATTTTTGGCAGCGAGCATTTGAACTGAATAATTTGTTGTATAGGCTGATATTGTGTTAAGAGGGTACTCTGGTTGGAACTCGAGGCGTGCTCTTCAGGTTCTTGAGGAAGTCTTCCCAAAGGTATATTTGTCAATAGCTTATGGATCACATTGTTTTTTTGATTACGCAGATCTAAATGTCATGACTGGATCCTTACTAGAGCTCTCATACAACCGACATACATGTACATCTGAACACACAATCTAAATATGCTTCGTTGGAGAGATGGGCAGCTATTTCCATTATGATGCCCCTTCTACATCACCTAAAAGTGATTCATCATCTTGATTATATAAAATGAAAATCCTAAGAACATCTTTCAATATTTTTGTATAGTTTACAATGCACGGGGCAATATGCCTGAGGATCTCACTGATCTGTGCATCTGGGTTGCTGTCTTCTACTTGCATGATTATACTAAGATGCCTCGTCTTCATTTCTACTGAATTTCTTGGTAATTTTCGGTTAATTTGAATATCTTACTTTGAAATACTAGGGTCCTATCTTTTTTTTATAAAGATTTGGAACTACAGAGTCATGCAGTGGTGCCTTTTTTTATCTAACAAATTTCTTAAATGTGCTGTTTTCTAGGATGCTCCTACCCAACCATCTTTAGTGATAGTCTACTTTGGTGGTAATGACTCAGTAGGACCCCATCAATCTGGCCTGGGGCAGCATGTTCCACTTTCCGAATATATTGAGAACATGAAGAAGATAGCGCAACATCTTATGGTAATCTTCTTTAGAACATTATTCCAAAAAGTCTTCTGATTTTTCTAATTTAGTAACCTTAAATGTTCACAGAGTTTATCTGACTCAAATCACAAGACACGCATCATCTTTCTTTCTTGTCCTCCACTTAATGAGGAACAACTCCGCAGTTCTGTTAGGTATCTTCTGATTTTGGCACTTTCAGTATCATGTGTCTCATATTAATAGATAAAATTCTAACTTTTGTTCCCAGTAACTTGGTGAGCCCATTGGTTAAAACAAATGAGAACTGTCGAGTATATTCACAAGCCTGCATTGCTCTTTGTGAAGAATTGAAGTTGAAGGTCATTGATCTTTGGACAGCGATCCAACAAAGAGAGGATTGGAAAACTACTTGCTTTTAGTGAGTTTATGGCTTCTTGCTCTAGTTTAATTGCTCTAATGCTCTACACAAGTTTATAGCATCACACTCTACTTCAGTTGAATAGTATATTAAAATCTTGAAAAAAATCCTGTATAAGTACTGGGTTCTTGAGCTGTTGGACATTATTTTTGAAGCAGAGAATCAATATGCCTGGATGCAAAGGTGGTTGCTGGTGTAAACAAGATGGGTTGAAAGAGATAAAGTAAATCCTCTTAAATTGAGTTCTAGGATGTTTTAGCCTTAATGTTGTAGGCGAGCCAATTCATCATGAGATAGTTGTCTTGCTCCTAGTTTTTTTATTCGGTAGCTTTTTCAATGGGGCATGCATAGTATGTATATGATTTTCTCTTGACCCTACAAAGTATGCAAAGTTGATCACGGTTCAACATATAATTTTTGATACCATTAAGATTGACAAGGTGCTTTTGATCATTATAAACTGTTGTGAGGTCAAACGCTTCGGCAATTTTTACACTCATAATTGTGTATACTTTCATTATTACGTACATAACCCTCCATAATCACGAATCACACCCATGGTTTTTAAAAACGCGCCTCGAGGCGTTGAGGCGTACGCCTCGAGGCGTTTTTCTAGAAAAAACGCCTCGAGGCGCACGCCTCAAGCAGCCCCAGTGAGGCGTGCGCCTCAATTGTCATGAGGCGCGCCTCGAGGCGCTGAGGCGTGAGGCGCAAGTGAGGCGCCGCCTCAAGACTTCTTGTCTGCTCCCGCTTGCTCGGCTGCTCCCGCTTGTTCCATCGCCTGCTCGGCTGCTCCCGCCTGCTCCATCGCTTGCTCGGCTGCTCCCGCATGCTCCATCGCTGGTATCCTCAAGTCTCTGTCTCAGTTTTCTTGCAACTTGCAAGCCCTAATCACCCGTTTTCAGTAAATATATACTATATATTTTATACAATTACTACATGGGCATTGCATGATTAAGCATATATACACTATAATAAAATCACCGTAATGGGCATCTGTTTTAGTCATGGTTTTTAATTGTGATTCATATATTATATTGTATGATATACTATGATAGATACCAATGAGTTTGTGGGTTTCCTTAGAACCTTCATGCTTTCGGGCACAAACAAAACTTTTACATCTGTATGCTAAAGATTGGTTGCCAATTTGATCTTTTTTTTGTTTAAATATAAATGAAGATATTTAAATTCAAGACTCAACAATATGGATCCATATGCAAAATGAATATTTACCATTCGAATATGCAACATGGTGTTTTATAACATGGAATTAGCCTTGCAATGTCACGGAGTATGTTTTTTTTATCAAAATTATTTAATATTCTAGGACTTGTAAAATATAGTTGTGATTAATTAGCATGTTTTATAAAATATTTTCTTTATGGAGTGAGGCTTACGCCTCGATACGCCTCGAGGCTTACGCCTCGAAGAAATATTGGAAAACGCCTCGATACGCCTCACGTTTTTTAAAACCTTGATCACACCCACACCCCTGAATAGTTGCTCTATCTTACACACATGCCTATGTTAGTTTAGCTCATTATCCCAACCAGACCCTTGAGTTAGTCGAATCTACATTCAATTCTATGGCTATTAATAACAACCAATATTTGAAAAAACGAAAGGCGGAACGAGGCGATCTCCTTGGAATCGAGGCGAGGCGTAGCCTCGAGGCGGTCGAGGCGTAAGCCTCAGTTTATAGAAAAATATGTATAAAACTACAATTATATATATCTCTATGTAATTATATGTTCTCTGCCCAATATATAATAATTTACACTACAAGATATGATGAAATAATAAAGATAAGAACCCCAAAATAGAAGATAGAACAACATCATATACATTTCTACACATTTTCATCCAATCAAAGAGGAATTCATTGACTATAGATATTATGAAAAAATTAAGCAATACATATATGTCTATGAAATACTGTTGTAATTAAAAGTATGACTAAATATACATCGAAGAAATTTATGTTATGTGTCTAACATATAATATATGATCGCGCGAGAAACCATGAATCATATCCATTTCGAGCAAATCTTTAAAATATTGTTGTAATTAAAAGTTCGATTAAATATATGTCGAAGAAATTTACGTTGTGTCTAATATATAATATAAGGCAACATGAGAAACCGTGAACCTTATCCATTTTGTTTTGCTTGATATATTGCAAAGTTTGTTAAGTTACAGGTATTGTTTAATTTAATATTTATGAATTCATTCATTAAGAGTGAAATAGTAAGAGTTTGCCAAAATAGTTGGATACATTAATTGTAAATATGAAGTTATGGGCATGAAATAAACATCATATTTAGGCATTCATCTTATATAATCATTATCCTAAATAAACAGATATTTATAAGCTTCTCAAACTACTAAGGAAACCATTACAATAATAAAAAATACTTCAAAAAAAGCAAAAACGCCTCACGAAACGCCTCGACCGCCTCGACCACTCGAGGCGTACGCCTCACAGGAGTGGTCTGAGGCGTAAGCCTTGAGGCTAAAAGGGACCGCCTTGCCTCGAGGCGTACGCCTCGACCGCCTCGAGGCTAGCCTTTTCAAACCATGATAACAACCAACCTCTCCTCCCCCTTCCTCCTCCTCTCATATCACCTTCCTCAAACCCTGACAGTGCCTTGCAACCCCTCTAGCCACCTCCTCCTCCACCCCCACCCCCTCCATCCCTTCCATGTACCCCTCTTCCCTAGCCTCTCCAACCACCTCCTTCTCAACTCCTTATGTACCCACCTCTTATAGCCCCAGAGGTTGCTACAACACTTCCTCGTACATGAGAAAATGAAGCCGTCCAACCCCGACCTTCCCTCTCCCTTCATCCCCCCCGCATGTGCTCATAGACAATCGATGTCTCCCTTCGAAGGCCGGTCGCTATGGTGCACCTGAAGAAGCCCCCTCCGAAGAAGCGATAACACATCAACATCGATTTCAAAGTAAAACCCTTAACCATCTCCCTCCTCCTCCTTCAATTCAAGGTATTGCTTCCCATTGATTCCCACCTCATCTTCCCGTGCCTTGAAAAAATCAAGCACAGGGTCGGATGCAAGATGTCACCCCCAACAATGCCACCAACATCGGGATCAAATCCAAAGGTACTAGTTGCAGATCCGATTCTAGAGTTCAATCTTCGATGTTGTTCTTTGCATGTCATCTCACATTTTGTTCTTCTCACTGGACAATGATCGTTTTGCCGGATGTAAGTTCTTTCTCGATGTGATGGAATTGCCATTGATATGATTTGATGAGTAGGAACTATGTTGGAAGAAACGATTAAATCTATGTATTCAAGAGAACCCTAAGGCTCTCTTATATAAGGGAGAGACCCAAAGGGTAAGTTACATAATGTAGATGAAAGAAACAGAAAATACATAAATAATATGGCAATATAAAAATATCTCTACACCCCCTTAAGATGGAGCATAGATGTCAATTATGCTCATCTTGGATGAACACTTCTGAAAGGGTCCTCTGGTTATTGCCTTGGTGAGAATGTCTGCAGTCCGCTCCCCTGAACTTACACGAGAAGTGGAAATAAAGCCTTCCTGAATCATATCACGTGTATAGTGACAATCCACTTCAATGTGCTTTATTCTCTCGTGAAAGGCATGATTATTAGTAATGAATAAGGCTGCCTGGTTGCCACACTGTAATTGCATAGGAAGTGGTACATCAATGCTTAGGTCAACTAAAACAAATCTAACTCACATCATCTTTGTGCTTCCCTAGGCCATAGCTCTGTATTCTGATTCAATACTAGACCTGGCAATAACCATCTGCTTCTTGCTATTCCAAGATACTATAGAGTCATCAACTAATACAACAAAGCCAGAAGTGGACTTTTTGTCCTTAGGATATCCTGCATAGTCTGTGTAGAAAATTTTCATATTTATGTACTCGTTTTATCATTTCTATTTCTCTGTACATGTTTTATGTAGTTTACCCATAGGACTCTCCTCTATATAAGAGAGCCTAGGGTTCTCAGAAATAATAAGCTATCGTTTTCTCCCAACATGGTATTAGAGCGGCGGTCCTAGACCGGAGCTTGTATACCCTAACCCTATCTCCACCAGCCTCCCTCCTCTCAGTGCCGCCCCTCCTTCGGCACCCCACCTCCCTCCCAGCGCACAGACTCTAGCGCGCCGCCTCCCAGCACGCCACCTTCCAGCGCGCTGCCTCCCAGCGTGCGTGCGCCTGCGCCACTTCCCAGCACGCCGCCTCCCAGCGTGCGTATGCCTCCCGGCAGCGTGCGCCAACTCCCAGCATGCCATCTCCTCACGGTTGCGCACGTGCGCCACCAACTCTAGGCGCGCGTGCGCCGCCAACTCTAGGCGTACATGCATCTTGGGTTCTTTTTCGGGTGATGGATTTGATTGCATAAGTCTACATATGCAATCGAATCCTCACATGTTTGTGTAGACATCTCTCGTTGGTCTACGATATCCCTGTGATCTCCGTCCGAAAATATGTCAGACAACAAAGTTGATGTACCCGTCACAAGTGCCTTCAGAGTCCGGCACCAATTGTCAAGATGGATGGGACAAACTATGAACTCTGGTCATGCGGTTCATGAGTCTTATGAAGTCAAACGACAAGAAGCATATTCTTACCGATGATGAATCGATGGAGAAAACAGGGATTTACGCCTCTTGGGAGGCGGGTAACACATATGCTAAAGTCTGGCTGTCAGGTACATTGACGATCAAGATCGCCAATGATGTGTTACATCATCCCACGACCAAGGTGATGTGGGATATTCTGGCCGCAACCTACTCTCAGGAACGGAATGAGACCAAGATACTCCAGTTGCAGCATGATATTTTCATGATCAAGCAGAATGGAAGACCCTTACATTCACTGTACACATCCTTGCGTGGAATGTTTGAGAAGCTTCACAGCTTCATGCCTCTGACGGCTACTCCTGAACAGCAAAAGATTTACAGGAATGCTACCGTGGTTGGTGTATTCCTTGTTACACTTGATCCAGAGTATGATGCTGCCCGCTCTCAGATCCTTGCTGATGCCACCATTCCTCCAAAGGAGGAAGCCTTTCGTCGACTTAACAGGATTACTGTTCCAACTGCTACTACTGGTTAGACGTCTTCAGCAATGGCGGCATCCAGAGGCAGAGGCTGTTTTTCATCATTTCGTGGACGTGGATCCTCGTGGTAGAGAGGGTCGAACACGTCAGTCCTGTACTTATTGTCATCGTCCTGATCATTCAGAGGATACATGCTATTCTAAGCATGGTTTCCCCACATCAACGCGAGTAGCAGAGCAAGTCGAGTCACCTACACTGCCGACTTCTAATCAGAGATTTGATGATCTTGTTGCCAGACTTCGAGATATCATGCCTCCTACATTATCTCCAGGAGGTCAATCAGATGTAGCAGCTTCGGCTTTTGCTAGTACATCTGCCTCTGCTAGTACATCAATTAACCCCTATGCCTTCACCTCCTGTCATGGATCTGAGATTAAAGAATTGATTATGGACTCAGGAGCGACACACCACTTATGTGGAGACAGAGAGCAACTAACAACCTATAGACAGGTACCTCCAGGATGGACCGTAGTGGTAGCTGACGGGACTCACTCCCCGATTACAGGACAAGGGGAGATTACCTTGATGCCTTCCATGCGTCTACAGAACGTGTTACGTGCTCCAGATTTCTCTATGAACCTGTTGTCTATTTGCCAGCTTACAAAGGATTTACACTGTCGAGCGATATTCGACACATCTTCTCTTGCATTTTAGGACATCCTTACGGGGCGTGTTATTGGGTGTGGTCGTAAGAAGAACGAACTTTATAGGCTGGTTCGCACACCTTTTGCAGGAGCTTCCCACCAGTCATCCGGATCGGTCTCTCCCTATACGTGGCATCTACGTTTTGGTCATTAGATGTGTCACATCTTGCCGCAGATTTCTCCTACTTCTTCATTTCAGTGTGAAGCATGTCAGTTGGAAAAGCATCACCGGTCAACTTTTCCCAATCGTCAGAGTCGGAGCAGTAGCTCCCTATTTGAGTTGTTTCATGTCGATATATGGGGTCCAAGTCGTGTTCCTGATCATCAGAGACATCGTTTTTATGTGGTTGCTGTAGACGACTTTTCTCGTTTGTCGTGGGTTTTCCTATTGAAGAATAAATATGAAGTGGGTGATGTAATAAAAAACTTTATTAATAAAGTGCGAAATGTTTTCTCGGCATATGTGAAGTTTGTCCGGACTGATAATGCATTGGAATTTTGCACTCGGTCTATCTCACAATTTTTGTCATCCCGTGGTATAATTCACCTAACGACTTGCTCATATACATCTCAGCAAAATGGTGTTGCTGAGAGGAAGCATCGGCATTTACTTGATGTCACTCGAACCCTTCTTATTCAGAGTCGTGCACCACACTCGTTTTGGGGAGATACGGTCTTTACTGCATGTTATCTTGTGAATTGTTTGCCTTCGTCTGTCTAAGGAGAGAAAATTCCTTTCTCAATGGCTTTCTCTGAGAAGGAGTTGTTCTCTCTTACTCGTGTCTTTGGTTCGATTGCATTTGTTCACCAATTGACTCCTATCCTTGACAAGCTCTCTCCTAGAGCTGTCAAATATGTGTTTGTTGGGTATTCCAGGACACAGAAAGGATATCGCTGCTATGATCCATTACGGAGGAAGTATTACATAAGTGTTGATGTCACATTTTTTGAGTCTGTCATGTATTTCTCTCCTACAGGTGATATGTTGACCTCTTCAGAAAATGATACCGAGATCTACATGCCACCCCACCTTCTACTCCTTTGTCTTCTCCTACTGTTACACCACCACCACCACCACCACCGGTACCACCGCCGCCACCACCACCAGCCCCCTCTACACAACCACCTATGCAGTCTATCCCACCGTTACCCAAGTACTATACCCGTCGGTCAACTACTTCTCATGGTTATGGCCAATCATCCAACATGCCCCAGGTATGTCCTGATAACATGGTTTCTAACGATGGGAATGTTGATAATCTGTACAGGTATCGGTGCAGGAGGAGGTTTCTGAGGACATGGATATACCCATTGCTGTTAGGAAGCAAAAGCGTACATGTGCCTCGTATCCAATTGCTTCACATGTGTCCTTTCATCGCCTGACAGGGGAGTTTCACAATTGCAGCTGCTCTATCTGCTGAAGAAGTGTCACGGACTTACCAGGATGCATTGAAAGACAGTCGCTGGCGTTTACCTATGGAAGAAGACATGAGCACGTGGTATATGGAACTTGGTGGCTGCTCCTCCAAGTGCCTCTATTGTCAGTTGCAAATGGGTATTTACCATTAAATATCATGCCGATGGGACTCTAGATCGATACAAGGCAATATTGGTAGCATGGAGGTTTACTCAAACCTATGGTGTCGATTATTTGGATACATTCTCTTCGATTGCTCGTCATTCCACGTTACGTGTCCTGCTCTCAGCTGATGTGGTACGCGACTGGCCCTTATTTCAGTTAGATGTTAAAAATGTATTTTGTATGGAGATCTACAGAAGGAGGTATACATGTAATAGCCTCTGGGGTTTGTTGCTGAGGGGGAGTGTCAACAGGTATGTAGACTTCATAATGCAGTATATGACCTTAAACAAAGTCCAAGAGCTTGGTTTCAGAAGCTCTCAGATCTGATTGAACGACAGGGGTTCAAAAGGTCAAATGCATATCATTCTCTATTTGTGTAGAGAACATCTAGAGGGATAGTTGTCATCATGGTTTATGTGGATGATATAATTGTTACAGGAGATGATGCGCAAGGAATAAAGATGGCAAAAGTTTTTTTAGGCAGTCAGTTTGTTACTAAGGATTTGGGCACCTTAAGATATTTCCTAGGGTTGGAATTTTCTAGGAATGCACAGGGGCTTGTGATGACCCAAAGGAAATATGTTATGGATATGCTTGTTGAGACGTGCATGATTGGGTGCAGACCATCTAGTACTCCTACGGACCCCAGCATGAAGCTATACGATGGAGATACAAATGAAGTCGATAAGAGGAGATACAGAGAGATGGCAGGAAAACTCCTTTATGTTACTATTACCCAACTAGATATTGCCTTTGTTGTGAGTCGAGTAAGCCAATTTATGGAGCAACCCCGACAGGTACATATGGATGCTATACACATGATATTGAGATATCTAAAATCGTCTCCAGGGACAGATTGCTCTTCAAGAAAGGAGCAACTCTCACTGTATCCGCATGTGCTGACGCTGACTATGCAGGGTGTCCTAAAGATAGGAAGTCCACGTCAGGTTTTGCAGTATTTGTTGGCAGTTCCCTTGTTTCTTGGAAAAGCAAGAAATAAATCGTTGTGGCTAGACCAAGTGTCGAATCTGAATATAGGGCCATGGATCAAGCGAGTACCGAAATGATGTGGGTTCGAGCAGTGTTAGCTGATCTACACATAGAAGTTCCTCTACCTATGCAACTACGATGTGATAATCAAGCTGCTATGTTTATTGCAAACAACCATGCATTCCATGAGAGAACTAAACATATTGAGGTAGACTACCACTATACAAGAGATATGATTCAGAAAGGGTTGATATCTACATCAGATGTCAGTTCAGAAGAGCAAACTGCAGATATATTTACAAAAGCATTACTCAGAGGGCCATTCCTGAAGTGTTCATCCAAACTGAGCATGATTGACATCTATGCTCTAGCTTGAGGGGGAGTGTAGAAATATTTTCATATTTATGTACTCGTTTTATCATTTCTATTTCTTTATACCTGCTTTATGTAATTTATTCATAGGACTCTCCTTTATATAAGAGAGCCTAGGGTTCTCATAAATAATAAGCTATCGTTTTCTCCCAACAGTTTGCATTTGCATAAGCTGTGACAGTAAGAGATGTCCCTTTTCTGAATGAATAATAATCCTGCACCTAGAGTTGACTTCAAGCACCTCAAAATCATATGGACCGCATCCATATGTACCTGTCTAGGTTGCTCTATGAACTGACTGGCCTGACTAATTATGAATGAGATGTCTAGACTAGCGATGGTCACATAAAGTAGCTTCCCCACAAGTTCTCTGTATCTTCTGTTGTCTACTTCCTCTGTATTATCATCGTAAAGCCTCATGTTAGGATCCATAAGAGTAGTAGTAGGTCTGCACCCAATCATACTTGTCTCAGTTAGAAGATCTGTAACATACTTTCTTTTGGTTATTACAAGACCATGATGGTTCCTGACAAACTCTAACCCCAGAAAGTACCTTAGGACGCCAAAGCCCTTGGTGACAAACAATCGATTAAGAAACCCTTTTGCCTCGCTAATCCCCTAGACATCATCTCCTGTAACGATGATATCATAAACATAAGTGTAGAAATATTTTCATATTTATGTACTCGTTTTATCATTTCTATTTCTTTATACCTGCTTTATGTAATTTATTCATAGGACTCTCCTTTATATAAGAGAGCCTAGGGTTCTCAGAAATAATAAGCTATCGTTTTCTCCCAACAGTTTGCATTTGCATAAGCTGTGACAATAAGAGATGTCCCTTTTCTGAATGAATAATAATCCTGCACCTAGAGTTGACTTCAAGCACCTCAAAATCATATGGACCGCATCCATATGTACCTGTCTAGGTTGCTCTATGAACTGACTGGCCTGACTAATAATGAATGAGATGTCTAGACTAGCGATGGTCACATAAAGTAGCTTCCCCACAAGTTCTCTGTATCTTCTGTTGTCTACTTCCTCTGTATTATCATCGTAAAGCCTCATGTTAGGATCCATAAGAGTAGTAGTAGGTCTGCACCCAATCATACTTGTCTCAGTTAGAAGATCTGTAACATACTTTCTTTTGGTTATTACAAGACCATGATGGTTCCTGACAAACTCTAACCCCAGAAAGTACCTTAGGACGCCAAAGCCCTTGGTGACAAACAATCGATTAAGAAACCCTTTTGCCTCGCTAATCCCCTAGACATCATCTCCTGTAACGATGATATCATAAACATAAATGATAATAACAATTGTACCTCTGTGGGTCCTCTGAAAAAACAAAGAATGATACGCATTCGACCTCGTGAATCCATACTGCTCAATCAAGTTCGAGAGTTTCTGGATCCAATCTTGCTTAAAACCATAGATGGTCTTTGAAGTCTACTAACTTGTTGGCACTCCCACTCAGCAACAAACTCTGGTGTCTGCTGCATGTAGACTTCCTCCTGTAGATCACAATGTAGGAATGCATTCTTGGCATCAAACTGAAACATAGGCCAATCACATACCACAACAATAGTAAGAAGAACCCGAAGAGTGGAGTGACAAGCTACTATAGAGAATGTGTCTAGATAGTTTGCCCCATGGAAGGACATATCGATATCGATATTGTTTCGATATCGTGTCGGTATCGATATATCGGCGATATATCGCCGATATATCGCTATATCTAGGAATCTTTCTGAAGAAAATGCCTGAAATCGGATATATCGATATATCGATTTCGATATCGATATCGTGTCGATATCGATATATCGGCGATATATCGCCGATATATCGGGATACAACCTTCCATGGTTTGCCCTATACATTTGGGTGAACCCACATATAACTAGTCTGGCCTTGTAGCGATCAACACTACCATCTGCATAGTGTTTCACAACGAACACCTACTTGCAATTGACAATAGAGTCTCTCGAAGGAGCTGGAACTAAACTTCAGATGTCACGCGACTGCAAGACAACCATCTCTTCTTTCATGGCAAGGCACCACCGACTATCTTGCAAAGATTCCTGGTAGGCCTGTGGAAGCTCCATAGCTGAAAGTCCAACTGCAAACTTTATGAAACCCGCAATCATGCGGTAAAAAGAAACATGGGAATCAAGATGATATGGTGCACATATATGCCTCTGTTTCTTAACGATAATAGGCACATCCTGGTCATTGTGAATCTCCTCAATCGGTATACTAACCTCCTGCAAAGGCATCTGCTCAGATGATGCAGTAGACTGCTGCAAAGACAAATCTTGAGGGTTGTCAGTATAAACAATATGTTTAGAACATACCTGGGGCGTGCTGGATGACTAAGAGAGGACAACCTATGAATGTAGAATCATGGGAAGAACTTATCTAATATACTGGGTGGTTGTGGTACAGGAGGTGGTGATATGGGATGAGGTGGAGGTGGTGAGACAACAGGTAGAGCTGATGACGTGATTATGGTAGTAGGGGGTGGTTGCATGTAAACCTCTTCTCAAGAATTAAATGAAGTTAGTCTATCACCTGTAGGAGAAAAATACATCATAGACTCAAAGAAGGTGACATCAACGTTGACGTAATACTTCATACGAAGAGGATCATAACATTTGTATCCTTATGTGCCATGGAATACCCCACAAAAACACATTTGGTAGCTCTAGGAGAAAGCTTGTCAAGATCAGGTGACAACCGATGCATAAAGGCTACTGAGCCAGACACACGAGAGTGAGTGAGAACAAATCCTTCTCATGAAAAGCAAAGGAGAATGAGATTTTCTCACCTAACACAGAAGAAGGCATGCGATTCACTAAATAACAAGCAGTGAGAACCTCATCACCTCAGAACGAATGTGGTGCATGACTCTGAATGAGAAGAGTCTGAGTCACATCAAGAAAGTGACGGTGTTTTCGTTCATCACCACCATTTTATCGAGGCATATAAGCACATGAAGTTTGATGACCAATGTCTAGAGATGATAAGAATTATGAAAGCTCAAGTGTACAAAATTCCAAGGCAATGTCCGTTCGTACAAATTTAACTTTAGATGAAAAAAATATTCTTTACTTCATTTATAAAAGATTTTATCATAATCCCAGCTTCAGACTTAGTCTTTAACAAGAAAACCCACAACAATTTAGATAAATCATCTACAACCACAAGATAAAAACGGTGTCCACTACTGCATATGCTCTGATTTCTAGGTGCAGTGCTTGGCCTCTTCTCACCAATGATGCCGTCAATATGATTGCACTGCCTTGAATTAATATTAAGGCTACTGATGTTCATGGGCCAATCATGTTGCCTCCACCCAAAAATAGGATTTCATCAGTAATCCTAGTTACTTTCTCAAATTTAGTGATGATGTGCTCCTCAGAACTCACACATATGCACAGAATAAACCTTTTTCTTTTTGGCTTCAAGAACCCATATCATTTTTTTGAGTAAGAAAACGGGGGAGCCCTCCCGAGGCGGGTGTCACCACACCAAAGCATTCATTAATAAAGCATAGGATACATCAGTTTGATAACCAGAAATTGTACAAAGCATTGCAGTGGGCAATAACATTTTCAAAGTAAAAACGCTACCCCTTGAAAATTGTATCATTCCTACCAAGCCAAATAGCCCATAGAGTGGCAAGAGGCTTGGAGACATCATCGGAAGACCCAAGACCGACCCCACGAATCGACCTCCAAAACTGTTCCGCATCGGCTGCCCTTATCATATCATTGTTGTCGATTTGCAGATCATAAACTCCGGAGAATAGAAAATCGAAATGAGAAGTAAAACCGAACTGAGAAGTAAAATCAAATATTCCAGATAAACACAAAATCAAATCGCTTTGTTACCATGTGAAATATGAAATGCAGAAGCAATAATCAAAGAACCAAATAAGAACACTATGAAATGCAGAAGCAATAATCAAAGAACCAAATAAGAACACTAGGGTTTTACGTGGAACACTACTTTCTAAGGAGCATGATGAAACCACATGAGAATACCTCACATGATTGGATATTCTATTATATTTCTCTCAATGAGTAAATAGGGTGTGAGGCTCTTTATATAGCCCGCCAATGTGACCAAGTCTCACCACACCACAGTGTGGGACTAAACTTCACATATGCGACACATATACAATTCTCTCAATAAGTATGTTACTTCGGTTCATACTTGGGGTATGTTTGGTTACTGGGTTGGGCTGAATCTCCTCTCAATAGCACATGTTTGGATGGTTAGAAGGTTGGAGAGGGTTGGAATGATTAATGTGATGTGATGTCACGTTGATTATGTATTATATTAACCTTTATTATTATTATAATAATTTTGTATGCTAATTTTTAAATTTGAATGTGGTTAAAAAATAATATAATGAAGAAATTGTGAGGTCCATAAAACTAATTTCAACCTAAGAATGTAGGGGTAGAGATGTGGCGTAGCCAGGTTAGTCGAGGGTAACATGGCAACCAAACGACCCCTAAATGGTATTAATGAATGGTTATCATGTATGGGGTTTTCCAACATAAGGAGATGTATGTAAGGATGCGCGCTAACAATGCTCTTTTTTATGTTGGTAAGCAACGACTGCGAGGTAGACAACCCAAGGAGGTTGTTTCAGGGGTTACAAGAGTCATGGTAAACTCCTCTTTGTATAGGTGTCACTTGGAAGGTTCATCGCTTGTTCACCTTGGTAAAGATTTTTTTATGGTTTCTCAAGGTTATAGATAAGTCTGGAAAAAAGTCAGCATTTGTGACATTGGGACTTTTTGAGCCTTTAAATGGTTGTGATCATGTTTTAGTTGGATGCCTGAAGGGGAGCTTCCATTAGACTACCTAGATTGGTCTTTGATCAGTACCAAACTTATATTGACAAACTTTTTTTGGGGGGGGGGGTTCCTCTTTTACAGAATGCCGATGGCAATATGGTTGGATGGAAGAAGAGGTGCATGTATATGGGAGGGATACTTGTGTTATTTTAATGGATTCTTTTGGTTATCTTTGTTTCTATATGCAGGTTCACAAATCGTGTTGCAATAGCTGGCCAACTAGACCAACTAGTTGTTCCGAGAATGCAATGCAGGGAGGAAATGAATAAATAGAATAAAACTCGATTTGGTTATTATTCAATCTCACCGTAATAGGGTGACTATTGGAAAAATCTAATTAAATTTTTTGTTTTTTTTCATATTTTTAATGTAAATTAAAAGTAAGATGATCAATATTTGATTGGAATTCTTTTCTTTTGTTAACTAATAACCGTATATGCATAAATGTAATAAAATACTTGTTAACCATAAATTTTAGATTTGAAATATAGTGCATGGTAAAGCCTTCTCCCACTATAAGTAGGGTCGACTACATGGAGTCTTGCTCAAATCCATGTTAAAATATTTGACTATTTTTTACGACGGCTATCGATTACCTAACAAAACCCCTACAATGGGAGATTTGAATCTTGGTCTTTTGGATGGTAGGCACACTGCACTACCACCAAACCATTGAAATAAACTGTTTATTATTTATTAAGTAATCCTTTCAACCGAATATTGACTTTTGCATTACCTTCTAGAACTAGTGGTTGGGATGCAATAGAGATTAAGGGGATATCGAGTGGATTGGACAATAAGGGCATTGCACTAGTAATTTTGATTTTAGTCATGGTCTATAAACTGTATTGTGTCTGAGAAAGATAAATAATACATCACTTATGAAGTGGACAATCAGACTATCAAGTCCCATTGATGAATGATGTATAAGCTACCTAATGATGGGACTTGGAGGGTCTGAGGAGGCTATATAAGAAGCCCCAGACCTCCTGTAACAGTTGAGAAAGTGCTATGCAACATATGACCCTTTGAGGCCTTCTCATGTGGTTTCATCCCGCACCTTAGGGAGTATGATTTCACGTAAAATCCCGCATTCTTCATATTTTATTTTTTTCTCTGATATTCGCTGTTGTATTTTATTTTCTAACATGGTATCAGAGCGGATTCGATGCTCGATGTTTTCAATATGTTAACAATTTGTTCGAGATTCGATATTAAGTTCATGATCAGAGTAGTTCGATCTTGCGTTATGGGACTAAACTCCTGGATGTGGTAAATGGATCATGAACCCAAGATAAGTGACGCATACTCTAACACTCCCACTCAAGTTGGAACATGCAATGCTCAGCTTGGACAAAAAGAAAGAAATCTCAAACTCACAATACAAGATACTACAAACAATATCAACTCAATGCGCACCACTGTCAGTTGTTGTCGAGGATGTTGCTTCTCATGCCGTGCACGTGAGGATGAACAAATGGGCTGGAGTGTGAGTCAAATTGAATTTCCTGGTCGGAGAGCATGTGCAGTGTACTGTTCCTGTCAGAGTCACTGCAACTAAAAATGAGTCTCCACCTGGAGAACGCTGGCACGCCACATCATGGACAACTGCTCCATTTCTAGAAGAGCTGAATTGAAAAGCCATGGAGATACCCTTGTCGGAGTCCATGGTCACTGGAGAATGGAGTCTGAAAAGTCTCATCATCGAAGTAATGGGTCTTTTCCCATACTGGCTCAGAGAATGGGATCTCTACTCTAGAGTCCCTATGAAACCACATGAAAACCCTGTCTGAAATAAAAGATGGAGACCACTGAAAAAGTGATGGCAAACATGTGCACATCAAACTGAAGACTCGGAAAACAATCGTCGAGTCTAAAAAATTGAACTGTGAGTCTAAAAAACTGGATGGTCTAGAATCTGACATCTGAATTTGGAACAGACATGTGACTCTACACAATACTCTCCCTTTCTTCCATACGTGTTGGAACACAATGATATCAACAATGTTGGGAGAAAACAAAAAATGGGAGAAGAAACAAAAAACCAAAAAAGTCGATTTCAAGGTTTTTCGACTTTTTCTTTCAATTTTTTTCAAATCATTTTTTTGCTATTTCATTATTTCGGCCTCTCCTTTTTTAACATATGGCCCACCTTTGGCCTAGAACAAATGATCCCATATTTTTTACGGGCCCTTCCCTTTTTCGGCCCACTTGGGTCTCTCTTGTCCTTTTCTTTTCATTATATAGCAGCTGCCAGCCGCGCAACTTGGGTTTGCTCTTTCCCCATCTCTCGCCTTTTTTTAAAGAAGGGCCATTGGTCCTTTTTCTCATTCTCCACTAGGGTTCCCAGTTGGGAACCCTTCTAGACTCGTCGCCCTCGATGGGGCTTCTCCCGTCATCGTCGCCTGCTGCCTTGGAAGAGCGGGACTCGCCGTCCCTGATGAGGCTTTTCCTTCTGTCGTCGCTTGCCGCCTTAAAGGAACGAGCTGCTACTAGCAGCCGCAGCTTGATGCGTTACCGAAGGGACCTCCTCCTGGAGGGGATTTGGGGCTCCGTCTGGCCATGGTGGGAGAATGATGAGGCGTTGTTGTCGCGAGGGGAGTGTCGTCGCAAGGGGATTGTCGTCTTCCTGGAGATCATGGGTCGTCGGGAGGAGATGAGGGGAGTGGAGCATTGTTGTCTTCCTGGAGATCAGGGGTCTACCGGATGTCCTAAGCCTGAGAGGAGGCGTTGTTGGAGTAGGGTTCCTCCTGAAGGGTGTGGCGGGTTGTGGCTGACTGTGATCTTCGCGGGAGGTTCCTAGGAGGTTATGCCTGCTGGAGCTTAGAGGCCAGGAGGATTAGGGAATGCAACATACGATCCTTTGAGACCTCCTCCCGTGGTTTCATCCCGCTCCTTAGGGAGTAGGGTTCCACGTAAAATCCCGCGTTCTTCATATTTTGTTCTTTTCTATGATATTCGCTTCCGCATTATATTTTCTAACATGGTATCAAAATCATGTATATTTTCTAACAGTTACAAATAAGGATGCAATGATGGATGCATGTTGATCCAGCTTCTAAGGCAGGAGGTGTGTGGACTCATGTGTTCTCATTGGCATTTTTTAGGATCATTGGTCCTTCAACCGGTCGTGGTCTTTGGATTTGAAGGGAGGAAGATTTCTTGGTTACGAAGGTGTATATAGTCCTTACCTTGCATAATGCGCAAGATGATGCTACACTTGCTAGAGATAATACAAATGCCCCATCGAAGTGAAAAATCTTTTTGTAGCTTTTGCAGAGGTGTAGGGTAATAAGGAAGATATTTATGGCTTGTATATTTTTTTTTGAAGACCAAAAGAGGGGGTAGCACGCTATGGTGCCCTCCCCAATGTATTAATAAAACTTAAGAAAAGGAAAAAGGAAAGAAACAAGAAAAGACATCACAGAAGTGGCCAGGCTTCCACAAAAGCCTTTGATTGATACAACACATTCTCAGAATGAAACCTTTGACCCGAGAACACCAGGGCATTTCTAGCCAGCCAAATACTCCAAAGCAAAGAGACCAGACCCAATATCTCCGCCCGCGGTCGGTGATGGATGGAACGAATGGAGTCCCAGAAGGTGTCGAAGGACGATGCGATGACCCAATCAAGGCCCAGGTCACCCCAAGAATCGACCGTGCAAGAACAAGTGAAGAACAAATGGTCCATCGACTCCATGCCAGCCCCGCACAGGTAGCATGACTCAGAGGAAGACCCAAAGAACCTCGCACACCGGTCCTGAGTCATTAAGCGTTTGCGCCTGAAGAGCCACAAGAAGAAACCAATCCGCTCAGGGAGGCGGAGCCCCCATATCATAGAACAATCCTTAACGAGAGCCTCGGTGGGAGCGGGCGGAGGCCTGTGAATGACCGTATATGCTTTCTTGACGAGAACGATGAGTCCCTCCAAGCCCAGTTGTCCCCCCCCCGAGGGGCCCTCACAGTTCGCTAAAGAATCACACAACTGAAGGAAATCTTCAAGCCGCTGGTCCGAAAAATTCGCGCAGAAGCGAGGCATCCAATTCCCGTCACACCACACTTCAGCAACCTTTGCCCCCCGGTCTGCCGATAATGCAATGCGACCAAGTCTCGCCACACCACAATGTGACCAAGTCTCGCCACACCACAATGAGTAAATAGGGTGTGGGGCTCTTTATATAGCCCGCCAATGTGACCAAGTCTCGCCACACCACAATGTGGGACTAAACTTCACATATGCGACACATACTCAATTCTCTCAATAAGTATGTTACTTCGGTTCATACTTGGGGTATGTTTGGTTACTGGGTTGGGCTGAACCTCCTCTCAATAGCACATGTTTGGATGGTTAGAAGGTTGGAGAGGGTTGGAATGATAAATGTGATGTGATGTCACGTTGATTATGTATTATATTAACCTTTATTATTATAATAATAATTTTGTATGCTAATTTTTAAATTTGAATGTGGTTAAAAAATAATATAATGAAGAAATTGTGAGGTCCATAAAACTAATTTCAACCTAAGAATGTAGGGGTAGAGATGTGGCGTAGCCAGGTTAGTCGAGGGTAACATGGCAACCAAACGACCCCTAAATGGTATTAATGAATGGTTATCATATATGGGGTTTTCCAACATAAGGAGATGTATGTAAGGATGCACGCTAACAATGCTCTTTTTTATGTTGGTAAGCAACGACTGCGAGGTAGACAACCCAAGGAGGTTGTTTCAGGGGTTACACGAGTCATGGTAAACTCCTCTTTGTATAGGTGTCACTTGGAAGGTTCATCGCTTGTTCACCTTGGTAAAGATTTTTTTATGGTTTCTCAAGGTTATAGATAAGTCTGGAAAAAAGTCAGCATTAGTGACATTGGGACTTTTTGAGCCTTTAAATGGTTGTGATCATGTTTTAGTTGGATGCCTCAAGGGGAGCTTCCATTAGACTACCTAGATTGGTCTTTGATCAGTGCCAAACTTATATTGACAAACTTTGGGGGGGGGTTCCTCTTTTACAGAATGCCGATGGCAATATGGTTGGATGGAAGAAGAGGTGCATGTATATGGGAGGGAGACTTGTGTTATTTTAATGGATTCTTTTGGTTATCTTTGTTTCTATATGCAGGTTCACAAATCGTGTTGCAATAGCTGGCCAACTAGACCAACTAGTTGTTCCGAGAATGCAATGCAGGGAGGAAATGAATAAATAGAATAAAACTCGATTTGGTTATTATTCAATCTCACCGTAATAGGGTGACTATTGGAAAAATCTAATTAATTTTTTTGGTTTTTTTTTCATATTTTTAATGTAAATTAAAAGTAAGATGATCAATATTTGACTGGAATTCTTTTCTTTTGTTAACTAATAACCGTATATGCATAAATGTAATAAAATACTTGTTAACCATAAATTTTAGATTTGAAATAGAGTGCATGGTAAAGCCTTCTCCCACTATAAGTAGGGTCGACTACATGGAGTCTTGCTCAAATCCATGTTAAAATATTTGACTATTTTTTACGACGGCTATCGATTACCTAACAAAACCCCTACAATGGGAGATTTGAATCCTGGTCTTTTGGATGGTAGGCACACTGCACTACCACCAAACCATTGAAATAAACTGTTTATTATTTATTAAGTAATCCTTTCAACCGAATATTGACTTTTGCATTACCTTCTAAAACTAGTGGTTGGGATGCAATAGAGATTAAGGGGATATCGAGTGGATTGGACAATAAGGGCATTGCACTAGTAATTTTGATTTTAGTCATGGTCTATAAACTGTATTGTGTCTGAGAAAGATAAATAATACATCACTTATGAATTGGACAATCAGACTATCAGGTCCCATTGATGATCTGATGTATAAGCTACCTAATGATGGGACTTGGAGGGTCTGAGGAGGCTATATAAGAAGCCCCAGACCTCCTGTAACAATTGAGAAAGTGCTATGCAACATATGACCCTTTGATGCCTTCTCATGTGGTTTCATCCCGCACCTTAGGGAGTAGGATTTCACGTAAAATCCCGCATTCTTCATATTTTATTTTTTTCTCTGATATTCGCTGTTGTATTTTATTTTCTAACATGGTATCAGAGCGGGTTCGATGCTCGAGGTTTTCAATATGTTAACAATTTGTTCGAGATTCGATATTAAGTTCATGATCAGAGTAGTTCGATCTTGCGTTCGATTTCAAGGTTGTATTTTTATTTATGTTTGATGTTCATCATCATTCAAGACATTTTCCTGTTCATGGTTGTTTGTTCATGGTTCGATTCTATGAGGATGAGGGCTCCCTGAATGGAACCCTAATCCTCCTGGCCTCCTAGGCTCCAACAGGCATAACCTCCTAGGAACCCCCCGCGAAGATCACAGTCAGCCACAACCCGCCACACCCTCCAGGCGGAACCCTACTCCAACAACGCCTCCTCTCAGGCTTAGGACTTCCGGTAGACCCCTGATCTCCAGGAAGACAACAATGCTCCACTCCCCTCATCTCCTCCCGACGACCCATGATCTCCAGGAAGACGACAATCCCCTTGCGACGACACTCCCCTCGCGACAACAACGCCTCATCATTCTCCCACCATGGCCAGACGGAGCCCCAAATCCCCTCCAGGAGGAGGTCCCTTCGGTAACGCATCAAGCTGCGGCTGCTTGTAGCAGCCCGCTCCTTTAAGGCGCCAAGCGGCGACAGAAGGAAAAGCCTCATCAGGGACGACGAGTCCCGCTCTTCCAAGGCGGCAGGCGACGATGACGGGAGAAGCCCCATCGAGGGCGACGAGTCTAGAAGGGTTCCCAACTGGGAACCTTAGTGGAGAATGAGAAAAAGGACCAATGGCCCTTCTTTAAAAAAATGAGAGAGATGGGGAAAGAGCAAACCCAAGTTGCGCGGCTGGCAGCTGCTATATAATGAAAAGAAAAGGATAAGAGAGACCCAAGTGGGCCGAAAAAGGGAAGGGCCTGAAAAAAAATGGGATCATTTGTTCTAGGCCAAAGGTGGGCCATGTGTTAAAAAAGGAGAGGCCGAAATAATGAAATAGCAAAAAAATGATTTGAAAAAAATTGAAAGAAAAAGTCGAAAAACCTTGAAATCGACTTTTTTGGTTTTTTGTTTCTTCTCCCTTTTTTTGTTTTCTCCCAACATTGCTGATATCATTGTGTTCCAACACGTATGGAAGAAAGGGAGAGTATTGTGTAGAGTCACACGTCTGTTCCAGATTCAGATGTCAGATTCTAGACCATCCAATTTTTTAGACTCTACAGTTCAATTTTTTAGACTCGACGATTGTTTTCCGAGTCTTCAGTTTGATGTGCACATGTTTGCCATCACTTTTTCAGTGGTCTCCATCTTTTATTTCAGACAGAGTTTTCATGTGGTTTCATAGGGACTCTAGAGTAGAGATCCCATTCTCTGAGCCAGTATGGGAAAAGACCCATTACTTCGATGATGAGACTTTTCAGACTCCATTCTCCAGTGACCATGGACTCCGACAAGGGTGTCTCCATGGCTTTTCAATTCAGCTCTTCTAGAAATGGAGCAGTTGTCAATGATGTGGCGTGCCAGCATTCTCCAGGTGGAGACTCATTTTCAGTTGCAGTGACTCTGACAGGAACAGTAAACTGCACATGCTCTCCGACCAGGAAATTCAATTTGACTCACACTCCAGCCCATTTGTTCATCCTCACGTGCACGGCATGAGAAGCAACATCCTCGACAACAACTGATAGTTGTGCGCATTGAGTTGATATTGTTTGTAGTATCTTGTATTGTGAGTTTGAGATTTCTTTCTTTTTGTCCAAGCTGAGCATTGCATGTTCCAACTTGAGTGGGAGTGTTAGAGTATGCGCCACTTACCTTGTGATCTATTTACCACATCCAGGAGTTTAGTCCCACATCTACCAGTGGTGAGACTTAGAGGTTCTAAGGAGGCTATATAAGAAGCCCCAATGAGAAAGTGCTATGCAACATACGACCCTTTGAGACCTCCTCCCGTGGTTTCATCCCGCTCCTTAGGGAGTAGAGTTCCACGTAAAATCCCGCGTTCTTCATATTTTATTCTTTTCAATGATATTCGCTTCCGCATTATATTTTCTAACATGGTATCAAAATCATGTATATTTTTTAACAGTTACAAATAAGGATGCAATGATGGATGCATGTTGATCCAGCTTCTAAGGCAGGAGGTGTGTGGACTCATGTGTTCTCATTGGCATTTTTTAGGATCATTGGTCCTTCAACCGGTCGTGGTCTTTGGATTTGAAGGGAGGAAGATTTCTTGGTTACGAAGATGTATATAGTCCTTACCTTGCATAATGCGCAAGATGATGCTACACTTGCTAGAGATAATACAAATGCCCCATCGAAGTGAAAAATCTTTTTGTAGCTTTTGCGGAGGTGTAGGGTAATAAGGAAGATATTTATGGCTTGTATGTTTTTTTTGAAGACCAAAAGAGGGGGTAGCACGCTATGGTGCCCTCCCCAATGTATTAATAAAACTTAAGAAAAGGAAAAAGGAAAGAAACAAGAAAAGACATCACAGAAGTGGCCATGCTTCCACAAAAGCCTTTGATTGATACAACACATTCTCAGAATAAAACCTTTGACCCGAGAACACCAGGGCATTTCTAGCCAGCCAAATACTCCAAAGCAAAGAGACCAGACCCAATATCTCCGCCCACAGTCGGTGATGGATGGAACGAATGGAGTCCCAGAAGGTGTCGAAGGACGATGAGATGTCCCAATCAAGGCCCATGTCACCCCAAGAATCGGCCGTGCAAGAAAAAGTGAAGAACAAATGGTCCATCGACTCCATGCCATCCCCGCACAGGTAGCAGGACTCAGAGGAAGACCCAAAGAACCTCGCGCACCGGTCCTGAATCATTAAGCGTTTGCGCCTGAAGAGCCACAAGAAGAAACCAATCCGCTCAGGGAGGCGGAGCCCCCATATCATAGAACAATCCTTAACGAGAGCCTTGGTGGGAGCGGGCGGAGGCCTGTGAATGACCGTATATGCTTTCTTGACCGAGAACGATGAGTCCCTCCAATCCCAGTGGTCCCTCCCCCCCGAGGGGCTCTCACAGTTCGCTAAAGAATCACACAACTGAAGGAAATCTTCAAGCCGCTGGTCCGAAAAATTCGCGCAGAAGCGAGGCATCCAATTCCCGTCACACCACACTTCAGCAACCTTTGCCCCCCGGTCTACCGATAATGTAAAGAGCCGTGGGAATCGGATGGCGAGAGACCCATCGCCGGTCCAGTCATCGGACCAGAACGCAAAAGTGGTGCCATTGCCCAAGATGGGCCGGAAGAACTCGTGAAAACGAGGGAGTACTGACAAAATCCCCCGCCAAAAAGGGGACGGGCGCATCCCAGTATGAGGTCCAGTAGCCACCGGGCTCAAGCAGTCGTAAATACGGCTTGTATGTTCTCTACCAATAATGTCACTTGCACTATCTGTAGAGAGAGTTGGAGCAAGGTTGCAAAACTCGGTAGTCGGTGCTTGGTCAGTTGGGTCATTGACTAAGGATTAATCAGCAGTCGGACGACTAATTGGATTTAGTCGGACTTTAATCGACTTTTAATTGTATGATTATTTTAAATATATCTCATTTTTATACATATATTTACATAGATTTTGTATACTTTTATACTACCATAATAGAATAAAAGAAGTAATTAAATTTAAATAAAATATTAAGCATATTATAATAAGTTTGTTTATAAAAAAAGCAAAACATTAAAAAACATGGCATCTCCAAGAAAAAACTGGTCGATTAGTGTACCTAGTCGGAATTAGTCAGTACTCGGTTGTCCACCCCACTGACTAGACTAGTCGGACCTACTAGTCGGGCAAGTCGGATGGCTTTTACAACACTGAGTTGGAGGACGTGGAACACTTATTCTTCTCATGTGTTTTTGCTTAGGAGGTGTGGCAGCAGCAGATGAGGCATGGGTTGGCATCTCATGTCCATATGGTTTTTGGAGAAGTATTGACAACCTACCTACCGACCCAGGAGGCAAAGGGTGATACTGTTTACCTACTTGTGGGAGTTGTGGCTTGCTAGGACCTCTTTGATTTTTGATGGAAAATATTTTTATGAGGAGAACGTCTTCTGGGTCATGCAAATTTTGCTTTTGGTGATTGGCTCTTAATTTGCAAACTTGGTGATTAGTGGAAGAGATTTAGAATGGATGAACACTTTCCAAGGGTGTTCACCCTCTACTTTTCATAAAAATCTTTTAGAAAGAGATCATCAGATATTTTTCCACATTTTCATTGTAACATTAAGGGAATTTCTCACTTGGAAAATCATCCATGCATCACATTAAAATATCACAAATTCGTAGAATATGTGACACACCGTAAATAATTTTACATTGATCAATACTCAGCTGGTCACTCATCGATCAATGATCATGAAAAATATGCACGTGACTTTTCACGTGAATTACTAATTTAACGATTATGAGGGGAAACTGTGACATGATATCGTCATCACATAATATATGCATATCAACATTAGGAAGGAAACATTCAGACTTTCTAGAATACAAAGAGGGGAGAGGTTTCAATGAGACAACAGAGATTTCTAGCATGTTTGATTGGAAAAAGAATAAGGAAGGAAGAGATTCTCGGTGCTGGAGAGATGAGACGTTCACAGTCAAGAAGGCGTGACTACACCGCCTTCTTCGAAGGATTCGGGAAAGTCTCGGGACCGTTCAAGGATCTGGAGCTGGAAGATACCTTCAAGGGTGAGGGTGTTCTTGTGGTTATTAAGAAGAGAGAGGGTCTTAATAGCTGTGCGGCGAGCCATGCTTTTTCCTGAAACGGAGGAGGGTTGTAGAGGATGTGGAGGACTGACGGAAGATGTTGATCACCTCTTTTTTCAGTGTCCCGGCTCAGTGGACTCTTGGCGAAAAGTGAACATTCCGAGCATCCGATGGAGCGATAAGGATTCCTTTTGGGATTCGCTGAGTGGAAGTTGGTCAAGTTTCGAAGAAGGGAGGACGAAGGTTTGCGCGTGCTGATCTGGGCGTTGTGGCTAGCTAGAAATGCTGTTGTTTTTTAGGGTGGGAGGTTTTATTTTGAAAATGTTCCCGAGCATGCAGAGCCCTATTTGAAATTTGGCCGACGTGACTAGCTTATTTTCTATAGTTTTTAATATATATTTTGGATGGACCTCTAATGGAAATCCATCCCACCTTTTCCTAAAAAAACAGGATGTCGTTGCCAATTGGCCATGCCACAACTGGAAAGTGTCTCAACAAGTTAGATATTACGAAGGATTCAGAGTAAGCTTAAGGTCATGCTAATTGTAGGCAGTGTTGACATAAAAATGAACAATAAGAAAGATCCATTTAGTTCACGTGTTTAAATAATTTACCGCTCATTTTGTTTATACAAAACTTGCATTTGATGTACGCTGCTTGTTTTGGTTTGTTTTGAACATCTCTGTCCATCTAGGATCATATGTGACTAAAGTCCAAATACGTAAGACCACACTAAATGAAACACTTCCAACGCCAATCGGCATTCATCGAACTTCTTATAGGTGGCTCAATCTCCAAGCGCTCACACTTCTGAATGAAACATTTAAATGACCTTCAGATGTCCAAACCACTCAAACATGTCATTTTATCATTTATTGATAACACAGTTTTTGCCGTATAATTATACGATGAAATCAATGATTACAATTTTGGTCACATATCCAGCCAAAAAAATATTCTTACAGAGTTCTGTGCAATGTTAGTTGCTTTATAGTGATCATCCTTTGGTTGTAGAGGTGTCCTTGGCATGTAAAAATATTTGATGTTCTCTTTTCGATCTTCCTTTATTACATTTAAGTGTGACATTTCCTTTAATCTCCCTATCTTGTTGGACGAAGCGTCTTGCATTGCTGTGAAGGAAAGTCCTGAAATAACTCTAAGGAACGCCAAATGGAAAATCGCATGGCACAAGCACAGTTCTTGCACAAAATGTAATGGATATGAGATGGTAGTAGTGTCCAACTAGTGATCCAAGTACAATAAGAGCTTGGCAGTTGAACATGGGTACAATGCATTTTAATATAGATCTTTAGCTGACTGAGATCTTTTTTTATGGTACTTTCCAAAGGCTCTTTGTAATGCTTCCCAGTGATTCTACGCCACATAAATGATATTGTGAAAGATAGCTAGACAACATAAAAAAAAATCGGAAGCTGCTATTCAAAATCATTCCATGGTTGTTGATCTTAACTGTTAAACTTGTGACAAGTTGCTGTTGAACTCTTAATTCAGTAATTTATGCAATTTTCGTATTCTTTTCCATGACGCTTAATTTAAAGTGAGTCAAATTTATATATCATGTCATTGACCTTTAATCCAATTCCAGTAATTAACATATTCTATGGTTCAGCGACGGCCTTCACTTCACCAAAGAGGCGAGCAACATTGTTGTGGAAGAGATATTGAAAGTTCTCCATGAAGCTGATTGGGAGCCATCTTTGCATTGGAGCTCTATGCCTCCAGAATTCAGTGAAGATTCACCCTACGATGTCGTTGCAGCTAATGGAGTATCTACTGTCAACCTCTCCAATTGGAATGGGCACTGGGAGTACCAGTGGAAGTAGGACATCCTTGGGTTTTCTGTGTGCTGTTTCTTGTAAAAGTTGAAACACTATAATAGCGTGGAGGGTCATAATAAAGCTAAATGAGGCTAACCCTCCAAATGAACATCTTTAGTGAGTTTTTCTGGTTTATTATTTTTGTGTTATATTTCTGTGTCATTTGTTATTCTCAATTGCACGCGTTGTCTCTTTTGTTCTACACTTTGAACCCTTTTTTGCCTCTGATGAATCTGATGGTGGGGTGCACTGGGGGCAATCATACTAATCTTCCTCATTGCAGTTATCCCTATACTCGATAAGTTGCAATCAGATTGTGAATATTTTCTTCGGTTTTCTTGATTGTTGAGGATGCTTGTCTAAGTGAGTAAACATATCTTTAGATGAACTGTTTGCCCACTTCTCTATATATTGTACCCATCCTCCTTCATTGAAATTCAGTCTAGTGAAGAGTGCTCTAATCTCTTGCGAATGAGATTGGAGATCAACTCAAAGAAGAAAGGATCTACGTGAAAAACCCTATGGAGAGGGAAAAATCACGAAGGAACACAAATCCTACTTATATCACTCACAAGAGATTAAGACACTTTACTAGAATGAATTTCAACGAGGGAGGATGAGCACACTATATAGACAAGTGGGTAACCAGTTCTTCATCCAAGATCTGTTTACTCACTTAGACAAGCATCAACTCAATATCACTCCTCAAGTTGGGCATACATGTTGACCGTGCCCATCTTGCCTACATTTAGCTTGTGCTGATCCATAGGAAGCTCATTTGTGAAGAGACCAGCAACTTGATCTCTGGATTTTATGTAAGAAGCAACTCTCTCGCGTCATTTTTTCACGAATAAAGTGTTTGTCTATCCCCACATGTTTTGTTCTATCAAACATTACATGATTATTGGTCAAATTTATTGGAACTATGGTACCGTCGAATATCTGTATTGGTGTAGTAGCTTCAATGTCTAGTTTAGTGAACCGAAGTACTAGACACAAAATGATGATGACATCATTTGCAAGGATACAACATTCAACTTCTGCACTTGATTTAGAAACCTATTTTGTTTTACTTCTCATATAACTAGATTCCAACAAGGATACACATTATATCCATATGTGGATCTTTTGTCATCGATAAGTATGTCCAATCTGCATCAATGTAACCTTTAATTGTCTCATCACCATCTATGTTGAACACAAGCCTTTATTCAGTCATGTATTGTGGTAGGAGCATTCATGAACTAACTAAGAACATTTACAATACAAGTGATATCATATCCTGTGAGAGAGATAAATATTCCAATTGTTCTTTGATATATTCCTTTCTCTATATTATCGAAAAGCTCAACATCATTTATACTCAATTTATGATTTGCCTCCATAGGGAAGGGGACGTGTATTGCATACAAGCATGTCTTAGTAATGTAATAAACTAAGCGCATATTTTTGTTGATATAGAAACATACCTTTCCAATCATCTCAATGCTAAAGAAATGCTTCAACTTTTTCAAGTCTTTCAATTTGATAATAATAATCTTTTTTTAGTGGATATCTCTTCTTCGTCACCCTTAGCAATAATCATGTCATCAACATAAATAAAAAAAATTAGTTTGTTGCTTTTCCTTTTGACGATGAGTGCATGATCTCTCTTTGTTCGAATGTGTCCATTTTTGATAATAACCATGTGAAGACATTCAAAACACTATAGGCGATTTCTTCAACTTATACAACACTTGGTGCATTTTTCGTAAGAAGTGAAGAACAAGGCAAATGATAACTTTGATGGCGTTCATTTTTTACTACATAAGCAAACATCTCGAGATAGTCAGTCCCATATTTTTATTGCATCGTCTCGCTGGTAGCCAAGTCTTGGATCAATCAAAATTTCAATATGCATTATACTTAATCGTGTATATCCATCATGATCCAACCACATGCGCACCTTTTGTAATGTCAACAATCACAAGTGCTATTTTCAAGGCATCCATTTACTCCTTCATCGCACTTGCCCATTTCGTATCACGTTGAGCTTCAATAATATTTGTAATATAATGAGAGTTCAACAAGGTAACAAAATATTTGTAGCTAGGACTTATTTTAAAGTATGATATAAAATTGTCCACAATAGCAGTCTTTCTCATGATAATAGGGTGATCATCTAACAAATTTCGAGCATTGTTAACTAAATATTCAAACAGATTATCAACATCAGAATCGTCATCAGAATTAGCAAGGGAAGAACTACTTGCAAACTGTACATGACTTGAATCAATCATGGAGAGGTTGGGATTATGATTTGGTATTATTTCTTCTTCAATCACCTCCATAGAAGGTCATATCGATATCGCATTGATACGATATTTTGACGATATATCGGTGACATATCACCAAAATATCGTCCATATCGACGCACTTTTGTGAAAGAAATGCCTGAAAAGAAAGATATATTGCCATATCGATACCGATATCGGTATCATCTCGATATCGATATATCGACAATATGCCACTGATATTTCCTTCCATGATCACCACCACTACCTTATCTGATTCCTTTTATCTGCTATACACCATTGTAAATCCCATATCTGCTCTCGCCCACCGGGGATAGTTTCATGAACTTTAAGAAAAGTAAAGCCCCTTTTGATTTTCCTCAACATTCTTATTGGTCGACTTCTCCTGAAAAGAAATTATTGGGTTTCATTCTCAAAGAAAAATGTCATCTTTACTTATATGAAGACGGCATGTCACATAATGAGTTCCGAAATAGTCAAGAAAGATGAACTTCGTGGCCCTTGGATCCAATTTAGGTAGACCCGGGTTGATAATTGTGAAAAAGGTAAATGCACCCAAATACATGTGGGTCCAAACTGAAAGGGTATTTGTCGGGATGGATTACCAAAAAAGGAGCTTCTTTCCGATCAATCAACATAAGCGATCCTATTAATAAGATCGGCAACAATGAGGACGGCTTCTGCCCAAAAAGTCTTTGGCACATTTCCCATTCTTTTAGGGTTTATAATTGCACAAGATTTCATGGATGATACATTTCTCATCAAGACAAGCATGCAAAAAACATTCCAAGTGTTGCCTTGCATTATTAGTCCTTATTATTTGAATTTCCGTCACATACTGAGTGGTAGTCATATTTATAAATATTTTTTCAACATCAGAAACTTCAACTCTATTTCTCATAAAGTACATGACCACCCAAGTTCTTCACATTTGAAGGATCCCATACATCATAGTAAACATTCGATACATAGAGGTACTTGTATTATGTGAAACTGCAACATAACGAACCCGATGGTCTGAAAAGAACGCAAAATTGACAACACAAGAGTCACATCAGGATCATTACTTTTAGGGCCTGTTCGTTTGGAGAATAGGCCCCGGAATAAGGGGCCTAGGCCCCGGAATAAGGGGTCCTTTCAATACGGATTTCTATGGTACTACGATTATTCCTCCCCATTCCATCTTATTTCACTCTTATTCCTATCTTTATCCCACCTTACCTACCTTTATTTCATCTTATTCTCCTTATTCCTATCCTCCAGCCGAACAAAGAATAGACCCTTATTCTTCTTATTCCCCATCCTTATTCCTGCTTATTCCTGAACCGAACGGGCCCTTAAGCATTATGATATGTAATAAAAAAGCAAAGAATCAATATAAAATCCTCCCCAATTAGTTTAGAAGTTTTATATTTAATAAAAGCTGACGTAAAGAAATCGTAACCATGATCTTTATTAATTCCAGTGGGTACAATGATATCTTTCAATGCAGAACTGAAGATTGATTAAGAACCTTGACTCGACAATGAAACAATCCTTACATTTTCCCGAATGAGCCTAACAACAAGTATGTGTTGAGTTGGAGATAAGTCGGTTGGCACATAAAACAAGCTACAACCAACTAAATCTTATAGCATGGAGTTATTCCCACTAAGAAGTCTTATAAATTTCAATATTTACTTGGTAGAAAATGTTTATGAAATGCATTGTCAATGTGTACAATTCTAACATAAAATTACCATCTTCAACACACACACACAAACGAACCATAATTTTTCATTTTATACCCTTATTATGTCACATTAAATATTTGACTTGTTCCCTTGCAATATCATCTTACAAATCATTAATGAACTAAGTTATGCAGACGAAGGTATTTTTTTCGTATCAGTGCATTACATATCATACTTTTGTATATGACTTTAAGGTTTGCCATATTTACACATACACCCTTAACATTGCCATAATATCACATATACCCATAACATTGACATAACTACACATATGCCCTTAACATCAATATAATTGCGCACATACCCATAAAAATATCATAATTGCACATATATCATTAACATAGTTAGTATTTAGGGTTGTCTCGATTCTTAGATCCTTAAGCAGCTTTGATAGATAATTATCGTATTCTAATTTTGATAATGATTATTAGATGTTGATGACCTTAATTTAAATCACCCATATAATGTATCATCCATAACATTGATTATATATATATATGGGAACTGATAAATTCCTATGAAAAATATCTTTGAGATATAGAACAAAGATAGAGATAGTTGGAATGTTAAAAAGAAAATACACACATGGAATGTTGTAGTCCATCTTACCTCTATTCATAATTTCGGATTCATTGTAGTCCATATGAGTCTGATTTCTGAAGATTGAATCTGATAATCAATGCATGACTTAATCACTCCTTTTCAATAATCATATACTTTAAATTATATTACACCCTTATCTTGGCTGAAACAAGTGTAACTGACCAACAATATCATACAAATTCATATCCTCGTGAATATGTCTAACGATAGGGTTTCTCTCCCCCTTTTTTTCCTCTTTACACCCATATATAGTCTCTCTAAATATTTCTATTTATCTATACCCAACCTTAAGAATGGAGGTTTATCCAATATTGTCTTTAGCAACATAATTTATAAATTGAAGGTATCTCCAGACTACCCGAATTCCTCTCTCTACAAATATGTGCATAACCTTTGTCACTACAAAAAAGGCGGGATTGGCGTGCACAGCTTGTCGTGCACTAGGCGAGCACATGTGCACGCTCCTCCGTAGGCGAGCACACGAAGAGCACATATGCTCGCCCATTGGGGTCGCCGGCTTGAATTATGTGAAGCGGCGCGATTTCAAATGTGGGCGAGCACATGTGCTTGCCTATAATGTGCTCGCCCACTTGAATTTCTTTGCGCGGATAACTTTCGCGCTGGGTAAATTATGGGCGAGCACCCGACGACGGACGGGCGAGCAATTAAGTGTGCTCGCCCATGCCCGTAAACAGAACCTCACGGTTCCTTTCTTCCTCATTCTATCGCAATCCTTCCCCAAATTTCTTCCTCCGGCGACCCCGCACCCGTCCGCCCCGACTCCGGCGCCCTCCGTTTTCGTCTTTTTAGTAGATTGACATCTACCATTCAGTATAATCCTTCCTCCTTTCTCTTTTTTTTAAGATTCCATTACATATTTGTATTGTTTCTATAGTTTAGGGTTTAAATTTTTTTTGATTCTTTTTGTTGGATCTAGTGTATTATTTTGATAGTTTAAATATTTTTTACATGTTTAGGATAATTATTCCTCACTATAGTGTTGTAATTTCGATTGTGGTTGTCTCAATAACATGTGTAATATTATGCCCTATAGGTGTTCGATAAAATGCCTGAACCAATATTGTGTTTGGCTTTTGTAAATTAAACATGATAAAATATCCATTACAACATCTACACTAATTAGTATTGTTAATTTTCTTAAAAAGATTAGTTAGGAAACTTGTGAATAACATTACTTAGCCAACTTCAATAGTGTAGATATTAGATATGATGAACATCATTAATAATAGTTCGAATATTTCATATCATGTTCATATGAGATATGATATATACCAATGTTTATTTTGTGATAATTTGTTATCACATTAAATTCTAATTAATGTGACCAATTATATCACATTAACTTATAGTTAGGCTAATTAATTATAAGGCAAAAACGCTAACCACTAATTACAATATAAAATCGCACAAAATCCTTCACACACAGTGCGTCCTTCCACACCGGGTGGTGTGTGGCCCTGCACAACGGGAGGCGTGTGCAACACATTGGAGGATTTGATCACCTCTAACTGTGTTATATTTTTTGTATTTTTTCACAGCACTATTGGACTCACTTTGGGATGTTTATCCCAGACCAATGGTCGTGGATTTTGATGTTTGCAGGTTTGAATTTTAATTTGCAGGTGCCCCTCAACTGTTAGTGACCCAAGCACTGTATTAGGCACTAAATTAGGATCATACTTATCCCTATCTCCATCGTTAACCAGCCAAATTTACGTAATTACCCGGCTAATATAAATGAATAAATATTTTAAGATTATTTTATAGTCTCATTTGTAGCATATACAAATGTATGATGTAAAGTGATCTTAAAGTATTACATTTATATTAGCTTTCCTTAGTTCGGAGTTCCCGGATTAAGGGGGTCCGTAAGGATTCAAATTTACTAAAAGGTGATCGGTGTCACAAGGTCTTTATTTTTACGGAAATTCGGTTCATAACCCCTTCCTCTTCGGTATACCAAATCAATCATAGTTATTATTGAAATAATCACTAATATGATTATTTTGATAATTAATTGCGATTGATTTATGAGGTATACGTGAGAGGTGCAGGTTTATGCTGCCGAATTTTCGTTAGAAATAAAGATGCTTGTAACAACGATCATCTTTTAGTAAATTTGAATCCTTATGGACAAGCTAAAGTGATAACATAATTAATACACTTCTCTTCTCATCTTTTATCTCAATAATGTGATACGTTTAGATATCCTTAATTTCCTAGATTTGACATTATAAATTATTTAATTCAGGTTCATCAATATGACAAATAGAGAGTGGATGTATAACCGTGTAGTCGATGGGCGTATAGCAGATGCCTTTCAAAGAGGTGTTCAGGAATTTATACAATTTGCTTACGCACAACGTTCCCGTATTGTGGATTCAGATGGAACTATCTTGTGTCCGTGTAAGAAATGTCATCTAATGAGGAAGAGATCAAAAGATGAAACTCAGTTACATCTTTATAGAATGGGTTTCATGGAAGGATATCATATTTGGTGGAGGCATGGAGAGAATTTCGAGGACAGTATGAATGATGCGGAAGAAGCTGACAATATTAATCCTTTTGCAGATATGGTTATGGACGTTGCGGGTCCAGAATTTAATGATACTTTGTTAGATGATGAGGAACCATATGGAGAGTTTGCAGAATTTTACGAGCTGTTGAAAAAAGCGGAAGAGCCATTGTGGTTGTTTTGCAAGACATATTCAAAACTTTCTGTGGTTTCGGATCTTCTATCGATGAAGATGGAATATAATATGACCGATCATAATTTTGATGCAATGCTGAGGATTATTAAGAAAATGTTATCAGAAGATGCAGAATTACCTGATAATTATTACAAAACAAAAAAGATGATGCGGAAGATGGGTTTAGCAGAAGTTAAAATAGACTCATGCATAAATCACCATATTCTATATTACGGTGAACATCAACATTTACAACGGTGTCCTGAATGTAATGAGCCAAGATATCAGACAACTAGTAAGAGTGGAACAAAAATATCGAGAAAGATTCTACGTTATTTCCCGTTGACTCCGAGATTGAAATGACTATATTATTGTAAAGAAACGGCGAAGTACATGACATGGCACGTGGAACATAAAGTCAAAGAGTATATGGAGCATCCATCCGAGTCTGATTGTTGGAAAGAATTGCTGTCAGCTTTTCCTACATTTAAGGATGAAAAGAGGAATTGCGTTATAGGTTTATATACAGATGGATTTAATCCTCATGGAAGAAGTAAAGATTACTCTTGCTGTCCAGTAATGACAATGCCATATAATCTACCCCCATGGTTATGTAATAAGCGACAGTTTATGTTTCTTTCGCTGTTAGTACCAGGACCTACACATTCGGGAAAGTACATTGACGTTTATTTACGTCCTCTTATCGATGAGTTGAAAATGTTATGGGTCGATGGAGTTGATACATATGATGCTAATAAGAGTCAAACATTTAACATGAAAGTAGCTCTGCTTTGGACGATAAATGACTTCCCAGCATATGGAATGTTATCTGGATGGAGTACATATGGACGTAAAAGTTGTCCATATTGTATGGAGAGTACTAAATCATTCCAGCTTCAACACGGTCAGAAACCATGTTTTTTTGATTGTCACAGACGGTTTCTTCCAAATAATCATCCATATCGAAGACAGAGGTAGTCTTTTAAAAGAAACACAATTGATCTTGCAGATCCTCCACCAATTAAGACAGGCGATATGATATTATCATACTTGGAACAATTAGAGAAATCAGCCTTAGAGAATGGAGATAAAACAAAAAACCTTCCTGGTTTTGATGACAGTCATAATTGGATTAAGAAGAGTATATTTTGGGAGTTACCATATTGGAGTAAGTTACTGATGAAAGGGGAAAATCAAGGGTCTAGATATCTCACAAGGCGAGAGATCCAGTCGCTGAGTCGACCACTTAAAGATCCCCAAATCAATCAACAATTAACCCACAGTAAATATATGCAATGAATATCCAAAAATGTAGAGTTAAAATTTATTATAACTCTACATACAAATGTGTATAGGCGTAAGCATAGGTAGAGGTCGAACACTGGGAGGCGAATGGTTGTATGTGATGTATCATTCAATTATTCAATCATTTGTTCATGTCCTTTTATTGTTTTTGTGGGTTTTGGATTATATATTTTTTTATATTTTTGTTTTTATAATTTTTATTTTGTTTTATATTATATATATATATATTTTTTATTTTCTTTTTATATTTTTTTAGTTATATCAATATATATATATATAAGATATATATATATAAAGAGATGTATATATAAGAAGAGAGAGAGAGGAATATGATAATATATATAAATATAGATATAAATACTTAAAATATATGTAGATATAATTCTTTTTAGCTTTTTAATATTTTTTATTTTTTTTATTTTTTTGTGAAATATTTCTAATTTTTATGTATTTTTAATTTTCAAAAATGTCCACAATATAGGACTAAATAATTAGCCGAATATAATTTGGGTTTTAAAAATATAAAATAAACTCCAAAAATTCCCAAATTAATTTTTTTACATTAATAATAATATATAGATACTTATAAAAGAGAAAAATATATTTTTGGGGTTTTTTAAGGATTTTTCTATTTTTTTGTTGGATTTTGGAGCTTTCTGATTTTTTTAATTTTCTTTTTCATATTTTTAGGATTTTTCAATTTCTGGATTCAATATATATAATTATACCATATATATTTTTTTTGGAATTTTTCAAAAACATTTTCTAATTTTTTTTGTATTTTCTAATTTAGACAGTGTAAAAATGGCTTCTATTCCATTTTTATAATTGGGAAAAATGCAAAAAATGCGAAATAAAATCGGGGCGTGAACATGCATGGCATGGAGCACCTATCCTAATTTTTTTGAATTTTTAGAAGCCACCTAGGTATTTAAAATAAATGGATAAAAGACACAAAAATAATTAAGCCTGGCAGGGGCATTTTTGCAATTAAAATAAGTTCGGAAGGTTACAGTGCAAAAACACCAAAATATTATAACGTATTCTGCAATTTTCAGGACTAAAACCAAATAAAACAACCCTCCAGGGCCCCCTTGCAATTTTCACGCGCCTCACGTGGGACTGCACGTGAGGCGCGGAAGGACCTAAACGCAATTTCAAGAAACTCAGGGGTCCTACTGCAAAATATACAACTATTTTATAACGTGCTATTTTATTTACAGAACTAAAAACTAAATACAAAAAAGGCGGGGGTTAAATGTGCAAATTACCCCCAATAGGCGCTTCATCCGACGGCTGATGTGAGTCGCTAATACACGTGGCGCCTCCACGTGCGCCGATGACGCTTTGCCGATGAGCGGTGCAGATTAGATCTCGTGGGAGATCTGATGGTCTGGACATGGCTCCATCGGACGACTGTGATTGAAACTGGGACCTGCTCTTCATCCAACGGCGGAGCGCGCACGTGGAAGAACAGGGAAGAAGACTCGCCGGGGCGAGCTTCTCCCGACTAGATCTCGCGCCTCCGCCAGTCTTCGCCGCTCCTGAAGGCCCAAGAAGCTTCCTGGCAGGGTCTTCTTCTTGCTGGAGGTCTTAGATCGGCCGGAGGTGCCCTGGAGCGCCGCCACGAGCTCGAAGAAGAAGCGGAGCTCCAGATACCTCCGCCGCGTTGAGAATCGTCTCCTGGTGCTCTTCGGGTCACCTAACCTGCACAGAAAGATAGAGGGGCTCAAGGCGATGCTCCTCGACCCGGGGTTTGAAGCTGAAAGCACGTGGATGATGGTGGGCGGAGAAGCTCCGGCGGAAGGCGGTGGAGGAGCTTCGATTCGCGGAACCAAGGAGGCTCCGGTTGATAGGAAGTGGCTGGAAGGTGGAGAAGGCGAAGAGGAACGAAATGAGGGTGAAATGGTGTCGGGGCACAGTCGGGAACAAGATGAAAAGCTCGCCGGAGCGGAGCTCCGGCGAACTACGAAACCATTAAACTACGCTAAACTAATAAGCGAAACATAAACCTAATTGCAGAAATGAGAGGCTGGAAGTAAATACTACCTAAAAAGATAAAACGCGCAGCTCTTATACCTGGGGGCCTCCAGGGAGCAGGGTGGCCGCCGGAGCGCCACCGCGAAAAAATTTCCTCCTCCATGGACCGAATCGAGGTGCTGGGAAGCGCCTCCTGTCACGAGGGCTCCACCAGGAGCTGATTCAAGCTCAAGGAAGGGGATGAAATTGGCCAAATTCGGCTGAGGAGGAGGAAGCTTTTATTTATTCACATTCCTGAGGACCCCCAGTAACCGGCGATTATTAAAGAATCGGGGCTATATACAAGGGTTCCAAGATCTCGGCGGGAATCAGGGATGATCAGGGAATAAATCTCGTGAAGTGATTGTTGTCGATGGAGTGATCAATAGAGCGGGAAAAAGGCAAGAAATCGGGGGAAAAGATGGTTCACGTCAAGTTAGGCGACTGGAGGTCAAGTTGACTGGGGTCAACTCGCGGAGGGACCTGATTGGTCCACCTCAGCCCGCTACAAGACAGAACAGTAGTTTTATTAAAGGAAAATTTATTTAAAATATTAATTAATTTCTTTATTTTCGAGTATAAAATAAAAATTGTTTATTATTTTATGTAGTATTTTAATACGATTTTTATTTATTTTTTTGAAGTGTTTTATTACGGTTTTAATAAAATATTGTATTTATAAGTATATTTATTTATATTCATTTTATTTTGTTTATTTTTATTTTATTATTTTATTTTCTTATTTTATAAATTTATAATTTATTTTTGTGAGTATAAATATATTTTTATTTTATTTTTATGAGTTAAATAAATGTGTTTGTGTATATGTAGGTATACTTATAGGTACTTTACCTATATATTATATACATTTTATTTATTTAATGAATTTTATTTGTTTTTATCATGGATTTGTATTTTTAATAAGATATATATAATATATGCATTATTATAAAAATATAAAAGAATGAAATAATTAAAGAATGTTTTCCCCTTTTATTTATGTACATACTTCTCATAGGTATTTTGCCTATATATATTACATAGACTTATTTTATTTTACAAAATATTTTTGGTTTTATTCTAATTTTAGTATGTACATGAATTATATACATTATCTACAAAATTCTAAAAATATAATTTTGTAAGAATAATAAATATTGAATAAAATGAATATTTTAGTCAGGTATTATGTACAAGAAGGGCCAAAAACCTAACTTCCACAGATGGACTCCAAAAATTATGAAACCAATTTTATAAAATAGTTCTTGGAATGCTATATACAATTAAAGTGAGTTTGGGTGATTTGGAGTTTTTATTTGCAAGATATGGGTCTGTGAAGTTGAGATTTTTGCTTTTTATTTTGTATATAAAATGTACACTGAGTATCATTTTTGTACAAACTCAATTTTGTAATTTTATTTATATTATTATCTACAACTTTCATGAACAAAGTTTCTTTATTTGATGAATAAATAATTATGTACAAAATAGGTGTCAAAATACATGAATAAATGAATTAATAAATGAGGTGTTTCTTATATAACTGGCCCTTATCTCCCCCTACTTTATTTCTTGTCGACCAATTCCATGCTGGCCTTGGTCTCGGGGTTTGGGTCATAAAATATTTACAATATTTTATTCCTTTTTCTTTTCTTCTCTTTATTCTATAATTTTGGCATTAAAAACCTTATTTAATGTACAATAAATACAGGAAACAATGAATGCTATTATATACAAATTAATGCTATTTACATGCATTTGCTGGGGTTTTTAAGCCCAAAATGATAGAATAAAGGTGATGAAATGGGGATTCATCACCCCCCTATACTTGACTTTGCTAGTCCCTAGCAAACACTTATGCAATAAGTACAAAAAGAACAAAGAATAAGAAGAAAAGAAAAAGCAAAAATAAAGAATTCAAAGAATAAATTGAATTGATCATGATTATTAAACTCATCTGTACAAAATCAAAGTTTGGAGCTCAGGTTAAACCTTGGTGTGAAAATGTGTGTGGAACCTAGTTGGGAACCAAATTTAAAACACAACAGCCTTCGATAGTCACAGAACTCGGTTCAAATCACCTCAATAGTCAGGTCAGAACTAGCCTACATCATACGCAAACCCTTATGACTATGAAGCTGACTTGTACAGTGTAAGTGATGGTGGCTCTCCCCAACTGAAATGACAAAGAGACTGACTTCTGCAGAATGACAACCCAATGATTCCCTAATCCAACAGCTCTTTCCTCGAGGAGCGGGGTATTCCCTTCTAAGTTCAAGTGGCATCCAACTCAAGAGGAGGAGGTAGAGAAAAGAATGGACGGTAGCCAGTGTAGCTACCTATCCTGGGATGCAAGACCAATGTAGTCAAGTCATCCAGCTGCAGGCTCACATGATATAACTTTGATGCTCAGGCTTGCTTATTTTCTATACAACATATATACATTCTCCGGCAGGCACTTTATTTTGTTTTCAAGCCTGTCCACTTTTTTTTGGAGAGATTTTTTTCTTCAAACATACTATTTACAGCAGCATTTACATAAGGACTTTTTCCTCTTGAGCCAGAAGACTATCCTCTTTTGAAGCATTATTGCAACCCACACTCTCCTGTCGTTAGACCTCATGGCTACTGGACCAGGTTGGGGTGCACTTCCCTCCCTAGACGAGGACGAATGTTTCCACCCGTGTGCGTCTCAAACTGGAAAATCCAACCCCCTCACCACTCCAACTGAGTTGAGCCAAGTGAAAGGTGCAAGTGTCCAAGTTAGGTCACGACCGACAAGAGTCGTGCGTTTGTTTCGAAAAGTTCTAGTTAGTCCACTGAGGTGACTTGAACCCATCCCTGATTTCTCAAAGAATTAAATCTGCATAGACCTGAAGTACCTTAAACCTAGTTCCCGTAAGGTTCCAGTGCAGTTAGGTGCAGTAAGGTCCAACCAAGCTCCAATCTTCGACTTTATTGGACTAGTTCAATTATCAAGCTCAATGAAAGAATATGAATGCAATGCAAATGCCATTTACAAATATGCAAAGAATTTGAAAACAAAGAGAAGACTTTTTACACAAAGAATTTTCGCAAACAAAATAATTTTGGCACTCAAAATATGTACAGCTATTTACACGGGCGTGCCGCTTTATTTTACAAGAATAAAAATTTACGATTTAGTTTTTATTTGTAGGTATATATGTACACTTATTAAAGAATTTTGTTTATTTTATTTTTTATAATAATTTTTTATTATTATTTTTATTTATTAGATGTATCTATTCCTCAAACTTATTTGACACAAATTTTTCAAACAATTTTTGAAAACTATAGTCCAAAATAATTTTTACAAACATTTTTACAAACATGTACACACATTTGAAAATCAGTTTGCAAAGGTTTTTCAAAACAGTATATATAGATTTTCAAAATATTTTTGCAACCATTTTTCAAACCATTTGCAAATCATTTTTCAAACATTTTATTTCACACAAAGAAAATAAATTTTTACAAGCCACACATTTTTACACAGGTTGAAAACATGTAACAAAACGTTTTCAACATAGTTTTCAATAAATGTCCACAAAGATTTTCAAACTATTTTTCAAACATTTTGCAAAAAAACATTTTCACCTGATTTATTAATCAGTATATACAAAAGGAATTTGAGGAATAACCACATCTCTTTTTATTAAGGGTTTTTAATGAATTTAAAGAATTATTAGCCATATTATTACAAAAGTACGAGTTATGGCTAAAGTATATACATAGTATATACGACCCCCCTATACTTAGCTTGAGCTATGTCCTCATAGATCAGAGAGAAAAGAGAAGACATAACTCGTACTGAGTATAGACAAGTCTAAAGAATACGAATAAGAGACAAAGGAAATAGAAGTTGACCGTCCCCCCTATACTTAGGATCAAGTAATACTAAGTATAGCAGGCTGTACAAAAACAGGGAGGGTCAAGGGTGGGAATAAACAGATCAAAGAATTAATAAATCAGGGGTGCACCCCCCTATACTTAGGACAAAGTACGTCCTAAGTACAGAAAACTGACACAAAGGGGCGACACCTTTTATTGAGATAAAGAAATATGAAAAGGAAAAGAAGAAAAAGAAGAAAAGAAGAAAAGAGAGATATATACAGATTGATGAAAAGATCGTTGAGAATCTACACATCACTCCCCCTATACTTAGGGTGAGATATCCCTTAGTATAGGCAACAATAGAAGTGACGAAAATGTGCAAGGAAAGAACAACTCGGTGTGTGCCCCCCTATACTTAGGACAAGGTACGTCTTAAGTGTAGACACAAAGATGTGGTGATAGATCTGGGGCACACAGAACATACGGGAGAAAGAATGAAAAAGGTACACATATATACAATCGGTGAAAATCGAGTGAAGTACAGGACGGTGTCTAGTAAGCGACTACCGTGCTCTTGTCGTCGTCTCCCTGTGAGAACGAGGACGCAGTCAGAAGGTGAAAAGACACCCGAATATGCAGTCAGGTGGGTGTCGGCTACCGGGGATAATCAGATCGGAGAGTAAAGCAGGGTCCGGTAGCGTGAAGCAGTCAATCGCGCATATGGTCAACATGAGGGAATATAGCCGATATTGTAAGACCGGGAGGAAGAAAGAGCAGTACAAACTCCTCCGGTCAATCAGAGTCTCAGATAGATATGAAATAAAGCGTATGAGACTATGTGATGCACGGTGGTGATATAATATGAAAGTCACAAGAATACACCGAACAACACAATACACGGCTCACTCCTGCGAGGGTCCTCAAGGTGAGCAGAATCATAGAATAATCAGAGTACTCGGCTCCGTGCTCCAACAGACATGAGACACAACCAGGGAGGAGACCGGGTAAAAAGCTCAAAAGACTCGGCTTCGAGCTCCCTCAGATAGGAGACACCAGAAGGGAAACCGAGTACCTACAAGGTGATGTACCCTCCCGCAGATAACCCTCAGGAGTAGTACATGCTAGTCAATGAATAATTATAACAGAAGCTCACCCTTCCGAGGGTCGTCAAGGAGAGCGGGCTCAAAGGAGCCTGATCCATTAGACGGATCAAAGGGACGGTCTCGGTAGGCGACAGAGCGGCTACCAGCAGAAGAGACCGCCAAATCAAGAATGTGTGGCAGCATCCCACAAATAACCCTCGGGGAGCGGGCTGCCAACTAGTCATGGGAATAGCAGATACCAGAAGCTCCACCTTGCGAGGACCATCAAGGCGAGCAGACTCAAAGGAGTCTAATCAGATAGGTCCCATGATCCGCAGATCGGATAGGCAACTCAAGATGGGACCAAAAGTCATGTATATCAGACGACTCGATTCCGTGCTCCAACAGAAAGGAGACACTGTCGGAATTGGGAACCGAGCGTAAAGAGAGTGTCGCAGTCTCCCGCAGATAGTCCTCGGAGAGTACTGCGATCTAGGCAAAGAATAGTCAGAATGTGTCTCTACCTTGCGAGGGTCGTCAAGGAGAGCGGGCTCAAAGGAGCCGGATCCATCAGACGGATCCACATAGTGGCCTCAGTAGTCGACAAGGCGGCTACCAACAGAAGAGACCAATCAGATCTGAAATATGTCATAGTCTCCCGCAGATAACCCTCGGGGAGCTATGAGCCAGGCGTGGAATAATCAGAAAAGTGGAGCTCTGCCTTGCGAGGACCGTCAAGGGGAGCGGACTCAGATGAGTCCAGTACATTGGCCTCGTGTACTGACAGGTCAGGTACACAATCACAGGGGGAGGCCAATCAAGCGTAGCATCTGACTCGGTTTCAGGTCCCATCACATTGGCGACCAAAGCAGTGAATGAAACCGCAGTCCTAGAAATTATCGCATTCTCCTGCAGACAGTCCTCGGGGAGTAATGTGAGCTAAATCAATGTGGGCCATGGGAATGCTGGCAAGTCATCTCAGGTCCTCAAAAGCAATAAATCATTCAATTATTTGGAGGGCATAAGATCATGCAAGGGAGCAAATAATCATGTCATTCACCGAACATCCCTTGGGTCAATCCAGTCAGCTGAGATGGCACGAAAAATAGTCAGGAATCCTCTAAGTGCCAGGGTGGGTTAGAGAGTCAGGAGATCAAGGATGGGTCAGTCAGGAAGATGAGAGATCATGTAGGATCCGCACACCCTTACCAGGCAATCCATATCAGAGTAAGCAGTCAATCCTTAGAATCAAGATGGGTGGAACCTCGAGATAGATAGATCAATCAATACTCATGAAATCATCACCAAGGCATCGCATCATATCACATCCTCAATCTGGTGTGCGAGAACTAAAATTCCTCAATAATGCTTCACACCTATGCTCTATGCATCGGCAAAAATCCTCACGAAGCCCATATTCATGTACCAAAAACAAATCCACCAAATCAATCTCAGCAACCTCAACATCATGGCCCGGCTTACACCAATAATCTGTATTCGCTCAATCGAACTCTTCGAACGTAGTCCTTTCAGTGGTCTTTAATAACTCTAGATCCCCGATGCGGGCCTCATCAATATGCACAACATTCCCGGGTGAAAGGGAGAGGTGATACGGGGGACACGAGGAAGATGGATAAGAAAGGTACACAATGGGGAGGAGAAGCTGGTTGAGCGGGCGTGCCAATATCGTGGGTGGTAGAAGAGTGATACAGAGGGTACGAGGAGGGCGGGCCAGAAGATCGGGACATAGACAAAATTGGGTGTTCCACACATGGCAGGAACACCGTCAAAATGGTGGTTCAAGGAGAATGCTCTCCCTGAACTAGAGAATGATGATGGTACGGAGAATACGAGGAGAGTGATGAAGAAGAGGGAAACAAAGGACTTTGCGAAGAATGATTGAGCTCGAGCGCCAATATCATGACTCAATGCATATGAAGAGAGATACGTATAAGAGAGATAGAGAGACTCAAAGATAGAAAATGCATGACTCACACGGTGGGACCGAATACTATAGGGATGAAAGAAAAACTCAATGAACTCCAAGTCACAATCAATACACAAGGCAAACCCCCAATTCACCTACTCAACACAATGAGGACCATCAGGTGACGGTCATTTATCTTTTCGATTTTAGAGTTAGGTGAGAACCACAAAAATTGTACAATCACATAGGAGGCTTGATAGGATTTGGGCTCTACTCTTTAGTGTGTACGCGAGCATTTAAAATGCATCCAATGAGGGTGTTGCTCTCCCCAAGACAAGGAATCCATTACATTTTATTTTTGAGTTCAATAGAGTTAGCAGTCCCGATTTTATTTAAGTTATCACTTTTTTGGGTATTTTCAATGCACGTGCCTATCGAGGTTCCAATTTCCATTAAGCACCCTAGGTTGGCAAAATCAGAGGGAGAAGATAGGAAAAGCCATGCAAGTCGGAAAACGATGATGCACGCTAAGTAAGAAGACTTACAGTGCCTCCCAGCTCTCTCCATGCGGGATGCATAACAGAATTTGAAACCTATGCTATATGCAAATGCAAACCGAAGAAATCACCCTAGGTTCAGAAATTGCTATTATCGTGAAGCACCACAAGTCGCTCATTCATCTCTAGCCTCAAAAAGTCCGATCTTGGCTCACCCCTCCTCTATGCTCAACACACTTGAGCTTAGGAGAAAGCGCTTTGCGGGGCTCGCTGTGGCACAAAGGCTAAGAGATGAATGAACGACTGTTTAGAGTTTAATCTAGATCCAAAGCGAACTATAGGTACATGCAAATATTAGGGTGTTTGGATCTAACTCTACGAGCAAGCAACTCCTAAGCTAAGGCTCATTCACACAAAATAATAAAATTAAAATTAAAAGAAAAAGCGTCAAAAATCATCGAGGCCCCCAAGGGAACAATCCCTCGGGCAATGGACCTCGGGAGTTGGAGTGTACCTGTGAGAGTCCTGTATTATTACATGTTTCTAAGTGTCACCCTCTCTCATGAATATACATGATGAAATGAAATAAAATGCATCAAAAGTGTGGACTGTCTTCCAAAAATCCTCCTTCATCTGTCATGGATGCTCTCTCCTGTTGGCTGGCATAGAAGAGCCAACTCCACCTTACTTGGGTGCTTAGGTCCTCCTAAGAGGTCCTCCTTCGCTCGGCGGTCCCTTGCATCCAAGACAAAGAAAGAAGATGGGTCAGAACAATCAATCAAATAATGTTAAATAAAAATAAAAATTACAGAAATAAATAAATGATGGACATGAGCAAAGAATTGAATAAATGAACAAATAGGCTCACAAAATCATACAAAATCAGTTGCCTCCCCGGCAACGGCGCCATTTGATGAAAGGGGAAAATTAAGGGTCTAGATATCTCACAAGGCGAGAGATCCAGTCGCTGAGTCGACCACTTAAAGATCCCCAAATCAATCAACAATTAACCCACAGTAAATATATGCAATGAATATCCAAAAATGTGGAGTTAAAATTTATTATAACTCTACATGCAAATGTGTATAGGCGTAAGCATAGGTAGAGGTCGAACACTAGGAGGCGAATGGTTGTATGTGATGTATCATTCAATTATTCAATCATTTGTTCATGTCCTTTTATTGTTTTTGTGGATTTTGGATTTTATATATTTTTTTATATTTTTGTTTTTATATTTTTTATTTTGTTTTATATTATATATATTTTTTATTTTCTTTTTATATTTTTTAGTTATATAAATATATATATGAGATATATATATATATATATATAAAGAGATGTATATATAAGAAGAGAGAGAGAGGAATATGATAATATATATAAATATAGATATAAATACTTAAAATATATGTAGATATAATTATTTTTAGCTTTTTAAGATTTTTTTAATTTTTTTATTTTTTTGTGAAATATTTCTAATTTTTATGTATTTTTAATTTTCAAAAATGTCCACAATATAGGACTAAATAATTAGCCGAATATAATTTGGGTTTTAAAAATATAAAATAAACTCTAAAAATTCCCAAATTAATTTTTATACATTAATAATAATATATAGATACTTATAAAAGAGAAAAATCAATTTTTGGGTTTTTTTAAGGATTTTCTATTTTTTGTTGGATTTTGGAGCTTTCTGATTTTTTTTAATTTTCTTTTTCATATTTTTAGGGTTTTTCAATTTTTGGATTCAATATATATAATTATATCATATATAATTTTTTTTAAAATTTTTCAAAAACATTTTCTAATTTTTTTGTATTTTCTAATTTAGACAGTGCAAAAATGGCTTCTATTCCATTTTTTATAATTGGGAAAAATGCAAAAAATGCGAAATAAAATCGGGGCATGAACAAGCATGGCATGGAGCACCTATCCTAATTTTTGTGAATTTTTAGAAGCCACCTGGGTACTTAAAATAAATGGATAAAAGACACAAAAATAATTAAGCCTGACAGGGGCATTTTTGCAATTAAAAGAAGTTCGGAGGGTTACAGTGCAAAAACACCAAAATATTATAACCTATTCTGTAATTTTCAGGACTAAAACCAAATAAAACAACCCGCCAGGGCCCCCTTGCAATTTTCACGCGCCTCACGTGGGACTGCACGTGAGGCGCGGAAGGACCTAAACGCAATTTCAAGAAACTCAGGGGTCCTACTGCAAAATTTACAATTATTTTGTAACGTGCTATTTTATTTACAGAATTAAAAACTAAATACAAAAAAGGCGGGGGTTAAATGTGCAAATTACCCCCAATAGGCGCTTCATTCGACGGCTGATGTGAGTCACTAATGCACGTGGCGCCTCCACGTGCGCCGATGACGCTTCGCCGATGAGCGGTGCAGATTAGATCTCGTGGGAGATCTGACGGTCTGGACATGGCTCCATCGGACGGTTGTGATTGAAACTGGGACCTGCTCTTCATCCAACGGCGGAGCGCGTACGTGGAAGAATAGGGAAGAAGACTCGCCGGGGCGAGCTTCTCCCGACTAGATCTCGCGCCTCCGCCGGTCTTCGCCGCTCCTGAAGGCCCAAGAAGCTTCCTGGCAGGGTCTTCTTCTTGCTGGAGGTCTTAGATCGGCCGGAGGTGCCCTGGAGCGCCGCCACGAGCTCGAAGAAGAAGCAGAGCTCCAGGTACCTCCGTCGCGTTGAGAATCGTCTCCTGGTGCTCTTCGGGTCACCTAACCTGCACAAAAAGATAGAGGGGCTCGAGGCGATGCTCCTCGACCCGGGGTTTGAAGCTGAAAGCACGTGGATGATGGTGGGCGGAGAAGCTCCGGCGGAAGGTGGTGGAGGAGCTTCGATTCGCGGAACCAAGGAGGCTCCGGTTGATAGGAAGTGGCTGGAAGGTGGAGAAGGCGAAGAGGAACGAAATGAGGGCGAAATGGTGTCGGGGCACAGTCGGGAACAAGATGAAAAGCTCGCCGGAGCGGTGCTCCGGCGAACTACGAAACCATTAAACTACGCTAAACTAATAAGCGAAACATAAACCTAATTGCAGAAATGAGAGGCTGGAAGTAAATACTACCTAAAAAGATAAAACGCGCAGCTCTTATACCTGGGGGCCTCCAGGGAGCAGGGTGGCCGCCGGAGCGCCACCGCGACAAAATTTCCTCCTCCATGGACCGAATCGAGGTGCTGGGAAGCGCCTCCTGTCACGAGGGCTCCACCAGGAGCTGATTCAAGCTCAAGGAAGGGGATGAAATTGGCCAAATTCGGCTGAGGAGGAGGAAGCTTTTATTTATTCACATTCCTGAGGACCCCCAGTAACCGGCGATTATTAAAGAATCAGGGCTATGTACAAGGGTTCCAAGATCTCGGCGGGAATCAGGGATGATCAGGGAATAAATCTCGTGAAGTAATTGTTGTCGATGGAGAGATCAATAGAGCGGGAAAAGGCAAGAAATCGGGGGAAAAGATGGTTCACGTCAAGTCAGGCGGCTGGAGGTCAAGTTGACTGGGGTCAACTCGCGGAGGGACCTGATTGGTCCACCTCAGCCCGCTACAAGACAGAACAATAGTTTTATTAAAGAAAAATTTATTTAAAATAGTAAATGATTTTATTTATTTTCGAGTATAAAATAAAAAATGTTTATTATTTTATGTAGTATTTTAATACGATTTTTATTTATTTTTTTTGAAGTGTTTTATTACGGTTTTAATAAAATATTGTATTTATAAGTATATTTATTTATATTCATTTTATTTTGTTTATTTTTATTTTATTATTTTATTTTCTTATTTTATAAATTTATAATTTATTTTTGTGAGTATAAATATATTTTTATTTTATTTTTATGAGTTAAATAAATGTGTTTGTGTATATGTAGGTATACTTATAGGTACTTTACCTATATATTATATACATTTTATTTATTTAATGAATTTTATTTGTTTTTATCATGGATTTGTATTTTTGATAAGATATATATAATATATGCATTATTATAAAAATATAAAAGAATGAAATAATTAAAGAATGTTTTCCCCTTTTATTTATGTACATACTTCTCATAGGTATTTTGCCTATATATATTACATAGACTTATTTTATTTTACAAAATATTTTTGGTTTTATTCTAATTTTAGTATGTACATGAATTATATACATTATCTACAAAATTCTAAAAATATAATTTTGTAAGAATAATAAATATTGAATAAAATGAATATTTTAGTCAGGTATTATGTACAAGAAGGGCCAAAAACCTAACTTCCACAGATGGAATCCAAAAATTATGAAACCAATTTTATAAAATAGTTCTTGGAATGTTATATACAATTAAAGGTGAGTTTGGGTGATTTGGAGTTTTTATTTGCAAGATATGGGTCTGTGAAGTTGAGATTTTTGCTTTTTATTTTGTGTATAAAATGTACACTGCGTATCATTTTTGTACAAACTCAATTTTGTAATTTTATTTATATTATTATCTACAACTTTCATGAACAAAGTTTCTTTATTTGATGAATAAATAATTATGTACAAAATAGGTGTCAAAATACATGAATAAATGAATTAATAAATGAGGTATTTATTATATAACCGGCCCTTATCTCCCCCTACTTTATTTCTTGTCGACCAATTCCATGCTGGCATTGGTCTCGGGGTTTGGGTCATAAAATATTTACAATATTTTATTCCTTTTTCTTTTCTTCTCTTTATTCTATAATTTTAGCATTAAAAACCTTATTTAATGTACAATAAATACAGGAAACAATGAATGCTATTACGTACAAATTAATGCTATTTACATGCATTTGCTGGGGTTTTTAAGGCCAAAATGATAGAATAAAGGTGATGAAATGGGGATTCATCAGTTACTGATAAGACACAACTTAGATGTTATGCATATAGAGAAAAATGTGTTTGATAACATCTTCTACACTGTTATGAATGTAACCGGTCGATCAAAAGATACAGTAAAGTCTCGTCGTGATTTACAAATCATATGCAATCGGCCAGAATTGCATATCAAGGAACATGATAGTGGAAGGGTTGAAGTTCCCAAAGCAAAGTATACCTTAGATAGAAATCAAGTTAACCTTATTTGTGAATGGATAAGCAAATTGAAGTTTCCGGACGGATATGCATCAAATATTTCCAATTTGGTCGATTTGAAGAAGTTTACATTTAAGGGAATGAAAAGTCATGATTGCCATATTTTTATGGAAAGATTACTACCGTTAGTGTTCAAAGGATTGTTACCAAAAAATGTTGTCGATGCTCTTTCAGATGTTACCAGATTTTTTTAGGTGCTATGCTCGTCACGCGTACACCGCATGGAGATGGATTATCTTCAAAAAAATATTCTTTTGATTATGTGTAACCTGGAGAAGATATTTCCGCCTTCATTTTTTGATTCGATGGAGCATCTGATGATTCATATTTCATGTGAAGCAAAAGTTGGAGGACCGATAAAATATCGTTGGATTTATCCATTTGAAAGGTAATTAAATGTATTATAATCTCATTCCATTCTTTACTATTTGAACTAAATGTTTAACCTACTTTCTTATAGGTTTATGTTCTTTCTTAAAAGAAAGGTCCGAAACAAAAGTAAAGTTGAAGGATCTATAAGTTCACAATATATATATTTGAGGAAGTCGCAACATTCTGCGCAAGATATCTTCCAGAAGATGTGGAGACTATCCACAATAGATGCAGGAGGAATGAGACAATTTCTTCTGATGAAGAACCTTGTATCAGTATCTTTCGGCCATCCACTCATCTAATAGGAAAAACAACTGAACGTTTCTTATCGAAACAAGAGAAGGATGCTGCAGAGTTATACGTATTAGACAATTGCGAGGAAATAACACCATATGTTCAGTAAGTATTTGTATTACTTTATGTATATATTCATTACAAGTAATTCTTATGTTTCTCTTATCAATTTTAGGGAATTTAGAAAGAAAATTATGGGGGAAAATCCTATGTAGTCAGATGACGAAGTTCTGAGCTCTTATAGGAATCAATTTCCAGCTTGGTTTAAAGACCGCTCAAAACAGTTGGACGGTGGTGATTTCTATTCTCATATTTTAAAATATTTTGGAGAAGGCCCTGTTTATAAGGTCCGATCATACAACTCTTGCTACAGTATGGGTATCGTTTTCATACCTTAAATTCTGGTAAATATGTGACAACTCAAAATCATGGAGTGATGGTTCACGGATCTTGTTATGAGGAAGATCATATGAATTATTACGGAATTTTAGAGGAGATACTAGAAGTGGAATATAGTATACCAGGCTTGAATAAAGTAGTTCTTTTCTTGTGTGATTAGTATGAACCCAATGGAGGTGTAGTACTCGATAAAAGAAATAACATTGTCGATGTGGTGCAAAGAAAATTTATACGCAGATTTGAACCATTCGTCTTAGCATCTCAAGCGGATCAAGTATGTTATCTCTCACAAATATCAAAAAAGAGAAAGAGCGTTGAAACAGTAACTGTTGTGAAGATAAATTCTCGAGGTTATATCTCTAATGATTACACTAATCAGGAAGATGACATAGATAAAGCATTCACACCGACAAATGAAAGAATAGACTTAACAGAAGAAGTCCCAATTATCGAATCGATTCGATTGACTGATAATGAAGTTTTTTGTGTTGACTTACAAGATGATACTGACTCCAGAAATGATTACTCAGAAAACTCAGAAAACGAAGAAATATCCTTTAATCCCACCGAAACAAGTGATGAAGATTAGTTGTAAATTTTATTACACAATTATAATCGAATTAACTAAAATCTTAAGTAATAAATATGTAATACATCATTATTACAGTCATGGCAGGTTTTGGACGTGGTGGGGCGCATGGATCACATAGATCCAATCGTCCATCTTCCTCAGACACACCTTCGTCCAGTAGGCAGCCCACCCCGGATGCTGTTCTTGATTCACAGTTCGACGAGGTCCGCCGGGTGATAGCCTACTACGAGTCTCTTGGTTATCCTCTGCCACCCTTTTACGTAGGAGTCTATGGAGAGCCATCTACCTCAGCAGTCCCTACAGGATTCCCAGTTCAGGTCCCCATATCAGCACGGACATCGATGGGTTCTGACTCTCCTTCTTCTGGACGTCCGAGCACATCCGTGCCTTTACCTACTGTAGTTGGACAAACGTCGGCATCCCACCCTTTGTTGGAGGTTACGGCTGATGGGAGGTAAAATTTTTTTATAGATTTTATCTTTAAATATTTTCCAAATTTTTATAAATTGTATAAAAATTAAATTTTCTAGCAAATGCAGGGATTTTGTGAATAGCAACAGGGTGGCAAAGGAGATAACCAACATAATAAAGACACACTTGACTTCCATGCAATTTAGATGGTGTCGCATCCCTGCTGCAGAACAGGAGAGACTGTTTGACATGTTTCTGGTAAGAAATATTTCTAAGAAGTGATACAGATTTTTTTGGTCAAGTTTTTTGTATCTTATAATTTATTGTAATTTTCAGAGTAGGTTTCGCCTTGGCTCTGGTCTGGGGAAGGAGGCTTATCATAGAGCCTTCATTCATTTGGCAAAAAAGAGAATGAGCGATACATTTTTCAAGGCAAGGAGAGACTCGCATGCGAAGACAGGATGCGAGGAGATGAATTTTGAGGAGATGAAGAGGTTCCCGGCAACATGGTGTACGGAGGATAGGTATTATACTTGTCAAATAATTTATAATAAACTTTTTAAAATAATCAATAATCATAACATAATCCTTCCAGATGGGCGGATTTCTGTGATGCATTTGTTGCGGATGATGAGTTTGGAAGAAGATCTACGGCGGGAAGGACAAACCGCCAGAAACAAAGGATTAAGTCGACAAGTGGCTCTAAAAGCCACAATCAGATTAGAGCGGAGATGGTATTACGATTTAAAATTAATTTTTGGAGATCTACTTTAATATAATGCAATGTTGTTATTACATCTTAAAAAAATTTCAGGCAGCTAGGTTGGAAAGGGAACCCTCTTTTCAGGAGTGGTGGTCGAGGTCCCACATGAGTGGGAGAGAAGGAGAGTCGCAATGGTCCACTCCTGAAGCAGGACAATTGTTGGTAAGTCTATCAATTTATTTGCAATTAAATGATATATTATAACTCATTTATATATATCAAACTTTGTATTTCAGGATCGTTATCTGGCACTATCTGCAGAAAAATGGGGTGTCGATCCAACTGGAGAGCAACCACCATTTGATAAAACGATCTGGAAGCAGGTATATATAGATAAATATTATCTTACTATACTCATTCCTAATATATAATTTTTTATTAAACAATGAAAATCTTATAAGGTGTTGGAGGAGAGGGACGTTGTGGTGAACAAGAAGCAGACGCTTGGTGGTCTTCCTCCATATTATGTGAAGGAACATCGTCACTCCTATTCTGCATACTCTCAGCCGTCGTACACGCAACCACATTCGTCCCAATCATCAGTTCCAATGGAGTCGCAGATGGCGATGATGGTGGAGCTGGTGACGAAGCTCCGAGAGGAGTTCACGACGTACATGTAAGTATTCTTCTTATAGAATGAGTAATAATTTTAAATTTCTATATCTACAAAATGCATGTAATAGATATATATCTTCCATATATAATATAGGTCACAAGGGCGTGCATCTCAACCTGAAGAGATTGAATCTGATGACGAAGAGGAGGAGGAGAACGACCCTGAAGAAGAGGCACGCATGTATGCGAGGTTCAAAGAAGAGGAGAAGGAAAAAAAGAAATCAAAGCACGGTTTAATGTCTAAATTTTTTAGATCAAAGAAGAAGTAAATTTTTGTTGGCTTGGACCTGTATTTTTGTTAAACTTTTAGCACATCTTTTAGTTTATATGGACTTTGTTGGCTTTGACTTGTTTGTAATATTTAAATGTTAAATTTGATTGTTTATTTCTGAATTCATGTATATTGCGTGACTTTCAATTGTTAGTGCTAGTTATCTTAGTCAACGAACTGCTATAATATATATACCCTTAGGGAGCTCTTATAAGTACCTGCAGTGGTTTATTGGCAGGCTATACAGGTTCGACGGGGCGTCAAAACCCTGTCGAACCTGTATATTTTTTCCTGGAAATCAGTTTGGGCGAGCACATGTGCTCGCCAGGTGCTCCGCCGGTGATCGCAATCTTTAGTGGAGGCGATCACATCGACGAGCACATATGTGCCCGCCAGAGAGAGGGCGAGCACATAGCGTCCCAATGTGCTCGCCCACCAGCCGGAGCGACTCTCATATAAGCGAGCACGCCCTGAACGAGCACATGTGCTCGCCCACCTCTCGGGCGTGCACGTGGCGGGCACTAGGCGTGCACATAACGTGCTTTTATGTGCACACCAATCCCACCTTTTTTTGTAGTGTGTCAAGATCCAGCCCTTCCTCAAAATATATTCCTTTAATTAAGTACGTCATTATGCATTACCATAATTTTTAAAAAGAACCTATGATCATCATAATCAACTAGCCATTCAATCTACATGTATTTATATGATCAAAGATCAAAGGTACAGGAACAAATTTCCAACATTGCAAATTCTGGTATAAAAAAATGTAGCTACATCCAATCATTTTTCTTGTTAATCTTTGAATTTTATGAAGGAAACTTATGTGGATTTATTTAATTTATTGAGTAGAATATGTATTTTAAATTTCTTGCAAAACAAACATTCCTAACATGTCCATCTAGATATGGTCAATTTCAACAATTATGAGACCGTTAAATTGTGCTAGTCTTGATGGAGATGATACAAGTATCGAATTTAGTTGAATTTGGTATGAGAACACAGTGATATAAGATGATTTAAATCCTCCTAAGTTTCATTTCAAAAATATAAAAAATCAATGAAAAATGATTGGGTGCAGCGAGTTAGCTACACCCACCGAATGGAATTCATGTACTTTTGGTTTGACTTTAAGGCGGCCATAACTCAAGTAAGGCACCTATGTACGGGTTCAAAACATATGTTGACGATATGAAAAATCCGTCCATGAAGATGCTTCAATTTCATCTATCTGAACCATCGTTGGCCATGTAGCCTCCAATTTTGCCAGATAAAAAATCAGCGCCGACGGAGAGGTTGCCATTTCTGGATGTGAAGTCTCTCTCTCCATTTCTTTGTTGCAAGGGACTCTATCACCATATTTGATATATATATATATATATACATATATATATATACACACATATATATATAGGGGATCACTTCAAATGAGGTGGGGTCTCACCGAAATTGTGGTGAGCCATCGAGCAGCTTTGTTTTTTTACAAATCCTGATGTTTTTTTACATATTTATTATTTTACAGGTTCTTACAAAAGAGGGAGATTCTGTTACATTATCGTATAATAAATTTACTTAACTGATATTCAGATTTACATATTTATTTACCTTTTTTACAAATCTCAATGTTTTTTTCTCTATTTTGCAGGACTCAAAAACATGTATGGCAATTGAACTTTAACGTAGTGGAAAACATGCATGAATTTTACAAAGGAGGGAGATTCAGTTACAAAGATTCACGGATTTTTTACAAAACAAACACACACAATTACAAAAAAGTTGAAGCTTACAAAGAGGAAAAATAATCTTACAAAAACTCGCTGGAATTACAAAATGAATGTACACATTTTACAAAACTGATATAACCATTTAAAAAATGAAATTACAGTAATAAAATGAAATCATTAATGAAAATTTACAAAGAGTAAAATATATTTTACAAAAATCCGTTGTACTTTACAAAGCTGTGGTTGATTTCAGATCGTTTGGAACAAAATCGGAAATTAATCAATAAAGACATTTGTTAAAATACCAAATCGAGAAAAGCTTAAAATGGCAATTTGAAACCAATAAATGAAACTCGAAATTAATGAAATCAATTTGACGAAAATGCCCTTTTGGATGAGGTTTTTGATGCAACCGTCAGATTGAGATCTGACGCTCAAAATGTAAATATGAATATCATATATGTAAAATGACTATATCACAATGTAAATCCACGTCTCGCCTCCCAATAGGGGAGAGGTACCGTCGTCGTTGTCTTCAACAATCAAGAGGGAGGAGGCGGGCAGAGATCTCGGCGGCGTTGACCGCTTGTGGCGATGAGGCGCGAGGTGGTCGGAGAGGGGCACCTTGCAAAGGCGGCAGAGCGAGATGATGCGGCCGCATGAAGATGGTTGCGCCGCTGGAGTTGCGCCCTTGCAAAGGCGGCGGAGCGAGATGACGCGGCCGCATGAAGATGGTTGCGTCGCTGGAGTTGCGCGGAGGCGGTTGACGCTTCGCAGTCGGCGGCGAGGCACCGCGTTGGAGGGCGCACAGGTAGAGCGTGGCCTGATGGAGAGCGGGCGGGCGGTAGGGGCGCGAGCGAATTATGAGAGAGGACGGAGGGAGTGCCGTCGTCAATCAAGAGAGAGAGAGATAATGGAAATAATATAATGACTTACCATAAAAATAGGATCTATGGTTGTCACATTCTATATTTAAATATGACAATGATGAAAATGAGTTTTCAACCATTAAATTAATTTAGTTAATATATCATTAATTCCAGCCGTGAGATCCAAAATAGAAGGATGAGATTGAGGGCTCACTACAATATTAGTGAGACCCCGTCTCATTTGAAGTTTCTCCTATATATATATGGTAAAATGGAGCAGCCACCATGGGAGGAGCTCACTTGGCTCCTCTTGTGCCATTTCGCCCATTTTTTTTTATTTTTTTTTGAAAATTTCTTCTGTGGATTTATGCATACACACACATCCGATCTTTTTTCATTATTTTTGGATTTTTTTGAAAGAGACCTTAAGAGGATTTGCTTAATATATTGAGATGAATTTGTGTTTCAAGTTTCATTCAAAAACAAATATTCCTAGCATGTTCATCTACAAGGGGTCAATTTCAGCAATTCTGAGACCGTTAAAATTTGACAGTCTTGGTGGAGATGATAGAAGTCCTAAATTAGTTTGAATTTGAAATAACACCATGGTAATATATTGTGGTCTAATTCCCCAAAAGCTACGAAATCATATTCCTTTTTGCTTCCAATCAAGAACACATGTCATCTCGATGCTACATTTTATCATGATGTAACTTACTTATATTTCAATACCATTTATTAAATCATTATGAACTTTAATAAAAGTTCAATTCCTATTTGTATATTCGATCCATATTCGTATTCGATGTTTATTGGATCCATACTTGGGTTCACTCTTTATTCAATATGTACCTGAGTCTGCTCTTTATTCGATCTGTCTTCGGATTCGATAAATATTTGATTCGAATTCATATCTGTATTTTTACGGATATGGTTTTCTTAATACATATCCAAATCATATCCGTATTCATATTCGTATTGGATAGAGATGAAGCGAATATGGATATGTAAATAGACATATCCGATTTGTATTTGATATAAACATATTTTAATAATTACAATGAGAAATAGTAATAAAGATAAATTATATACATAATCTTAGTAATTTGGCCCTCCAAGTAGAAATTCCTGGCTTCTCCTTGTCCCCTCCGGTATTTGTATACTTTCACCTCCACCACATTTCCTATTCCTATAGACCTAAGAAGTTATTGTATACCTTACGTGTTGACTATTGAAAATGTAATTTGTAATTTATCAATTTAGAATTACAATTTTAATAGGCTTATGAACATATGGTCCTAAAGACCTCACCTCAAATAACTATTAAGAGAGCGATCCACTTGAAGAGAAGATTCTAGAAAAGAGAGAGATATAGAAAATATCTAGATATTTCTCCACCTTTCATCAAAAGATCTAGATATTTCCACTTAAAGGAGGAGCATGAAAGAGGATTCTAGATCCTTCTTCTAAAACATCTCCACCCTCTTGGAGGTCCTATAAATATCACGTAATGGGTCCTCATTTGATCACTACAACAAGAAACATAACACATCTACTAACACCACAAGAGTCTACAAATGTCAGCCTTCCAAGTATTGTAAGTTCTTCTTCCTTTCTATAAATATTGCAAATCCCCTTATTATAAAAGTTAAAGTATTGTATGCAAGTTCAAGTTCTTGATGAAAAGAAAATTTTAAGTTTTACATCTACCTTGTGCAATTGATCCACGTTTACTCTCACTAATTTGCTTCTGATCTACCATCAATCTTCCGATGTCCCAACATCAGCAACATCTCCTTAGACTTTGTATCCATCAATACCCTCCAAATCTCCAACAAGCTCTACCATCCACAGCTTCCGCTAGGATGCGCTAACTGGTGAAATGTTCATCTACGGCCCTTGCAATGGGCTCCTTTACGTCTATTGCAGGATACCAATCACGTCATGCTTTGGATTCCCTTGTGGACGGACATGACTATGGTCCTAGTAAGCATATGACTAAAGTCTTTGGGTTTGATTTTGAGATGAAGATGGAGGAGTACAAAATTATTGTAATATGTTCGATTAACGATCCCGTCAATCTAGGAAGAAAACTATTGCCTCTTGTTTACGGAGTTTACTGTAGTGATTGGAGGGTCCTTGTTGGAAGGGACCTCTCCGGATATGACTACACAATGTCTTCTACGCATACTGCCAGCATGAACGAGTACGTTCATTGGTGGTATCGTGTTATGAAAAATATCTTACATTCCAAAACTTTTATATGACTTAGAGAAAGAGTTATTTTGAAATATCCAACCTTTAAAATAGGATACAAAGAAGTGACACTGTTTAATCCAAATGAGCATCTGAATGTAATGTACATTTGTGAGCCCTATGAGATCCGTATCGGGAAGCTGAATGGTAATTTGTGGGTCAACATATTGCTTATTACTACTCATATCTTCCGCTCATTTTCCAAATTCTTGGACTGTGGAAGACTGGACAATAATGTGAAATTTTTGTTGCAATCCCATTGACATTTGGAACTGTATACGGTTTGTGACAGAATGTTCAACCTCGAAGAGCAGTTACTTAGAGCGAAACTAAAGGCACCGACAGCGGTGCGCCAATGTGTAAGCAATAAACAAGTTGCTTCTCTTCAAGGTCGTAATCATCAACGTAATATTATGAAGGTTGTTTATTACACAGAGAGTCTTATCTCGCTTTAACGAACGTAATGTTGGATGCTTACATTTGTTTCTAGCATGATTGTCTTCTTGCTGATAAGAGGATGTATACGGTGGTAGAATATTAAAAGAAAGTGGGAGGAAACAATGAGAGTATGAATAAATCTGTAAGAAGTACAATTCCAAAAATGATTCATAATCGAGAACTTTTCCAACATAACACATGTTTGTTTACCTATTCTCAACACAAGCACTTTCTTAGAAATTTAATTTAGAATCTCAGTGATAATTAAATTTATCCACTAATGAAAAAAACTTACAATAATAAATAATTTAATACTTATCATTATATATTCTGCGGTTAAATTAAAAAAAAGATATGATTTGCTATTTGATTTTTTAAAATGTTAATAGATATCGTATTCATTGTTATAATGCTAACAATTGAATCATACAATATAAGTTGTCTTTAACTTTTTCTTTCAAATATTAAGGTAGAGCATTGGGTCGGGCTGGTTTGGAGTCATCCCTAACTCGCAAAACCTGGGCTAGGCCTAGATTCTATATACAGGTGGGTTGGGCTGATCTTGTGAAATGGGCATTTTATGAGATGGTAAAATGGATAATCTCAACCGCTTATTTTACCATCATTTACATCATAAAATCTGAGGCTATTTAGATAAAATAACGAGTGGAACATGTGTTTCAAATATCAAGAAAAAAACACTCCTAACATGTCTATCTGGATGGGATCAATTTCAGCAATTCAGAGACCGTTCAAATTTGAGAGTCTTGATGGAGGGGATAGAAGTCTCGAATTGAGTTGAATTTGAATGACATCAAGTTGCTATATGCTGATCTAAATCCTCCATATTTCATGTCGTGAATGATGCTAAAATGAGCGGTTGAGATTACCCATCTTACCATCTCACAAGATCAACCCACACTAAACCTTGTACTTTATATATGTGATTTTTTCTTTATTAAAACCCTTTTTAAAAGTACCACAAAGTATATAAAATTCTACAAAATTTACAAAAAAAACTCTAAAATATTAACAATATAAAAAAACACTCAAAATACTCAAAATACATGAAGGAGAAGACATGTACATTAAGCCGCCAATCATAATATTTTTTAGTGTAAAAAATGGGATTTTATCACTTGTGCCCTTTTTAACTTCTATAATATCAGTTACGCTCTTTTTTTGGAATATCAGTTATGCCCCTAAATATGTATGAAATTCTCAATTATGCTCTTTTGTAATATCAATTATGCCTCTACTTTATCTTAACGGAAGGGCAAAACTGTGAATTTTGTAAGAAGGTAGGTGCACAACTGATATTTCAAAAGAAAGGGGTACAACTGATATTGCAGAAGTTAAGAAGGGCACAAGGAATAAAATCCTTTAAAAATGCCATCTTGAGTTCGACCTCGAGTTAACCTGGTAAATTAAAAACTCCAAATACAACTTTTGTTTAATTAGTTGTTGTTGTGAATACTAGCAGACCGTTTGCAGTATTGCAGACTCTGCAGTAACCCCTCGATCTTGATCGAGCAGTTCGCATGGATTTTCATGATACGAGCCCACAAAAAGTGCGAATTAGTGCGAACTGCTCGATCAAGATTGAGCGGCTCCAATGATCCATGATTCTATTGTAGATGATCCTCTCGATAACTTGACATCTTTATTAAATAGCAAAACCACCTGCGCCATGAAGAAGCCCCTCCACCTATGACGTGGCATCATCACTGACAACTAAGGTTATCGGAGGGTCGTACAGTTTCACAAGGCGAAACTGTAGTCGGTGTATTGACCTCTCAAAAATCCCTAATTAGTCAACAATGAATCCACAGTAGTATAGATCAAGCAATGAGAAATAAATGTGGAGTCAAATTTAATTTAACTCTATAAGAAATGTGTATAGTGCAAGTATGTAGAGTGTCGAACTCAGGGAGCAAGCAGGATAGATCAAGCAAAGTGCTAAAAATATGATTGTGATGTGTGTCTACAAGTATGCACAATTTTGTGGGTTTTTATTTTATATTTTTTTATTTTATTTTTAATTTTATATTTTTGTATTTTGATTTTTAATCTTTTTAATTTTGTATTTTCTTTTTATATTTTATATTTTTATATTTTCTTTTTCAATAATAGAATATATATACAATATAAGAGAGGAGTAATAAGGATTTATAAAAATAAGGAAAAATGCTCAAAAATTAGGAAATCAAGTGTTTTTAGTCTTTTTATGATTTTATACTATTTTTGTGATTTTTGGAATTTTTATGAATTTTTTTTGGTATTTTTAAAAGTCCAAATACAAGAAAACAGTGAATTAAACTACTGGCCGAAATTAAAATGGGAATGGAAAAATAGTAAACAGTAACAAAATTTTCCCAAATTAATTTTAAATTAAAGATAACAAAATAAAGAAAACTCAGGAAAAGAAAACACAACTTTTAGATTTTTTTGAATTATATATATTTTGAAGGTTTTTGTTTTTCGAGTTTTATAATTTTTAGGGGTTTTCTTTTATATTTTTTTATGATTTTTGATCTAAAACGAAAAGAAATTAAAATATGCAAAGTATATTTTTTTGGGGGAATTTTTTGAGATGTTTTTATAATTTTTATGGATTTTATAATGCAAACAGTGCTGAAAATGAGAGTTTTTGAATTTTTATAAATATTAAAATACAATAAATATGAAAAATAAAAATATAGCGTGAATGAGGAATGCAACATGAGCATATGATATTTTTTTGATAATTTTTCGAGTTAAAATGATGCACGAAATAAATACAAACAACCAATAAAAATCCCACAGCTTGTAGGGGCATAAGTGCAAATATCATGAAATACAGGGGTCAAAGTGTAATTTTCACACAAAATATTACTTTTCAGGCCCGAATACAAATATTCAAAGCTGCAAGGGCTCACCTGCAGAATACCCACCCCAGCGCGTGACTAGCACGCGCCTAGGAAGGACCTAAGTGCAAAATATAAAACTTCCAGGGTCTATTATGCAATTTACCCAAAAATATTACACGTTATACAAAAGTTCCTGGACTAAAGCTAAATAAATAAAGTCGCGGGGGGTCCAGTGCAAAATCACCACCACCCCACGTGCACAGATCACGTGAGGTGACGTGGACTGGACCTAAATGTAATTAACTAAAGTTCAGGGGCCTAGATGCAAATATTACAAAAGTTTTTACGCTACAGAAAAAGTTTATAGACTAAAAATAAATACAAAAATGGGCGAGGGTTGAGATGCAAAATACCCATGCCTAAGGCCTCGTGCGCGATCCGACGGTCGAGGGTGCTCCACTTGCCACGTGTCACACCCTCATGCAACGATGACGCTTCGCTCTGACAGCCTGGATTAGAAGATCCCCGCGGATCTGACGTTGCGGAGCGGGGGATGATCCAAGGGGAGCTGTTCACTTGGAGCCTCAGCCCACGATCCAACGACTCCGAAGGTCGGAGCAAGAACAGCAGAGGAGCGCCGGCGAGGCGACATTCTCCGAGCTCTAGCTCCATCCTCCGGCGATCTGGGAGGCTTCAAAAGGGGCTGGAGACTCCTGGAGGTCGGCTCTATCTCCTGGGGGCACCAAAAAACCTCGGCGATGGCCGAGGGTCGCTGGAGCAGGCGACGGAGCTGGAGAGCTTCGTTGGTGCTCTGGCGATCTTCAAAACGAGCCCCAGGCTCAAGTCAAGGGTCGTTGACCTGCAAAAACAAGTGAGAGGGTCCAGGGCAAAATGCCTGGATCCCGCGGAGTGGAGGTGGCGGCGTGAAAGAGGGTGTATCGAGGAATAAAAGTTGTTTAGGTTGCAACATGAAATAGTGCAAGCATTGACCTCGAAAAAATCAAGAAGACAGGGCCTAAACGAGGTCTGACAAGGCGCACAGGAGGGGAACGACCAGTTGACCGAGGTCAACTCTGACCGGCACCTGGTAGGTCCACGTGGACCAACTAGGAAAAATCCCTGGAAAAAGATTTATTAAATCATTTAAAAATAGAAAATGATTTTATTATTTTTAGGTTATAAAATTAAAAATGTTTGTTATTTTCTGAATTATTTTATGGTGATTTTTAATTATTTTTATGAGATATAATTTTACAAGTTACCCTTTTAGGCTATATATGTATATATATCTATATACTTTATTACTTTATTTTTATTTTGTGAATTTTATTTTATTTATTTTTGTTTATTATTTTATAAATTTATAGAATACTTTTATATACTTAAATATTTTTTTACTTTATTTTCTGATGTAATTTGTATACTTAATAAAATAAAAGTATTAATTGCATATGTGTGTGTAGGTCTTCTACCTATGTATTATATATATACATGTATTTTATTTTATGTTTCTTTTATGTTTTTATTATGATTTTAATGCTATAAATTATAAATGAATTTATAAAATTATAAAAATATAAAATTATAGAAATATAGAATAATAAATAAATTGAATATTTTAGTCTGTACAAGTATACAATAGGGGTCCAAAACTCAACTTTCAAATCGTAGCTCCGCCAAATGCGAAACCACCGCCATTAAATAGCTTATTTTAAGTTATAAACAATTAAAGGTGAGTTTGATGCATTTGGAGTTTTTATTTGCAAGATACTGGCCTGGGAAGTTGGGATTCTGGATTCTTATTCAGATCATAACTTTTTATCTGTATATTTTTTTTTGAATGAAGTAAATTTTCTATTTTTCTTTATTTAATTATATACAACTTTCATGTTCAAAGTTTCTTTATTTTATGTATAAAAAGTGGAACCAAAAATAGGTCCCAAAATGAATAAAGAATGAATAAAATAAAAGGAAATTTTATTGTATTTTGGCCCTTATCCCCCCCTACTTTATTCCTTGTCGACCTATTCATCGAGATGCCTAGGTCTCGGGGTTCGGGTCATAAAATATTTACAATATTTTACTCTTTTTCTTTTCTTTTATTTATTTTATAATTTTGGCTTTAAATACAGTGTTTTATACACTATTTACATGCACATGCATGAATGCTAAGATGCTGGAATTAATGGTATTTATACGCATTTGCCAGGGTTTTTGAGGCCAAAATGATAGAATAAAGATGATGAAATGTGGATTCATCAATCACCCTTCATGAAATCTGTGTGTACATTAAGAAACACAGAGTCGTTGGTAATGAAGCTCGCCTCTAAAGGCTCACAAGGGAGATTGTGTTAGAATTCAAAACCGATCTGTTCTCATGCATATGAAGAAAATCCCCATAAGTTTTTCTTACTGGCACCCTCCCAGTGGCGGCGCGGTCATAGAAGATCAGGAAGTTCTATATTAGAGGACAGCTTTGTCTTTGAGAGGGCGAAGATAACAGTGGTATCCTAATTTCCTAATCGTCGAATCACATTGAAATAAATTTGAGAGATCTGATACTTGATAACTCGAATTTTGCGAGGGTCTAAAGCAGTCCACACAAGGTTGAACCATGATGTCGCTGAGCGACCGCTCACGAAACTCGGATCAATCAACAATTAACCCACAACAGATAATCAAGAAATGCAAAGCAATGCAGAGTTAAAATTTATTATAACTCTATAAATGATGTGTATAGTGCAAGTATGTGTAGAGTGTCGAACATAGAGAACAAGCAGGTAGATCATAGCAATAATGCTAAAGAATGAATGTGATGTATTTGTCTATATATGTGCTCTTTTTTGTGGGTTTTTAATTTTGTAATTATTTTTTATTTTATTTTTGTTTTTATATTTTTATATTTGGATTTTAAATTTTCTGATTTTGTATTTTCTTTTTTATATTTTATATTTTTATATTTTATTTTTTAATTTAAAATAAATATAAAGTTATATAGAAAATAAATATAAAGTTATATAGAAGATATATATACAATATAGGTTAGAGAAAGATAATATATATATATATATAAATAGGTAAAAATAAGAAAAATCAAGGAAATAAAATATTTTTTGGGTTTTATAATTTTTTCTAATGTTTAGGATTTTTTAGACAATTTTACAAATTTTTATAAATTTTAAAGTAAAAATACTCAAAATTGGGAATAAAATAAATAATCGAATTTAAAATAGAGATGAAAACTATAAAACAATATCAAAATTACTCTATATTAATTTTAAAATAAAGATAATAAAACAAAGAAACTTCAGAGATAGAAAATACATTTTTTGGATTTTTAAGAGTTTATAATATTTTTATAAAGTTTTTTAGAGTTTTTCTATTTTTTAAGTTTTATCTCATATTTTTTATTGATTTTTGATGTGAAGGTTAAAAACACTAAAATAACATAAATATATATTTTAAGAATTTTTCAAAAAGTTGTTCTAATTTTTATGTATTTTCTTTTGCAAATAGGGACAAAAATACAAGTTTTTGATTTTTTATAAATAATAAATATCTTCAAAAATTCAAATTAAAAATATGCACGTGAAAGATTAATGCAACAAGAAAATAATGCCATTTTGGATTTTTTCGAGTTTTATAGATGCATAAAATAAATAGAGACAACAAAGAGAAACTACACTCTTGACAGGGGTATATAGGTAAATAACAAGAAAATCAGGGGCCAAAAAACAAATTTCTCCAAAAATATTACACGTGTAAAAAAAATTTAATGTATCAAATAGAAATAAGAGAAACCCCAAGGGTCCTCCTACAAAAATGCCAGATCTCACATGTACAAACACGTGAGCCTGTAAGGGACCAAATCGTAATTCTCCAAATCTCCAAGGGCCTGGTCGCAATTATCCCAAAAATATAACACTTAAAGAAAAGGTTCAAGGACTGAATACAAATATCCAAAAATACAAGAGGTCCTCTGCAAAATTCCCACGCTCACGTGGAGGTTCACATGAGCCTGTGTGGGGAGGACCTAAATGCAAATAATTAAAACATGAGGACCTTAGTACAAAATATACAAAACTATCTAAATGGCAGAGGAAAGTTTGTAGACTATTATTAAATACAAAATAATATCGGGGTGGAATACGCAAAATACCCAAGGCACTGCGGGAGGCAACGACTTAGATTGATCCACTTAGACACGCGTCACTTCCTAGGTGCACGATGACGGTTCAGATGCACGATCGGGATTAGAAGGCTGATGATGATGGGACGATGCTGGCATGAGTGATGCAACGACTGCTGTAAAACTAGAGGAGGGCCTTTGATCCAATAGCGGAGACCGCATGCTCAAGAACAGGGAAGAACTTCACCGGAGCAAAGTTCTCTGGGCTCAACCTCCAACCTTCGACGGTCTTAAAGCTCCAAAAATGGCTGTGAAGACTCCTGCAGGTCTTCTCTTTCCGATGGGGGCGCAAAAAGGCATGAGGATGATCAGAGCTCCCCCACAAGGTCGGGGAAGACGATGGGCTCCATACACCTACGACCACTGCAAAATTGCCCCTCCAGGCTTTGACTTGCTCCAAATACCTGAAAGATCTGTTACGGAGGTCGAGGGAAAAGTGCCTCGACCCTCCATATAGCAGAATATAGCACGGATGGAAGATGGAGGTGCTCGTCGGAGCAGAGCTATGGCAAAGGCGTATGGAACTAAATCACACAATTAATCGATGAAGTAATACATTAATTTGACCTAGCAAGTAGACTAAAAAAGAACTGCAATAAAAAAGAGTGAAAAAAGGACCTCAGCTGCAGGAGCGATGAGATGTAACCTCACGACGGCTTGGGCCATCAGAGATGATGGAAATCGTCGAAGACCACCTCCTTCGACCTGCTTCAATGCATAGCGTGTGTGCTGTCACCACCTACGGTCAAAATTAGATAAGGTGAAGGGTATGGTTGTGTACATGATGGTGGATAGGTGATGAAGCACTTTTCGAGACGAGATACAGAACGAACGAGGAGGATCTTGGGCAATCTATGTACCCGGCGAGAATCATGGATGTACAAGGAGAAAAATCCAACAAGAAGTCAACGCTAAAGGACGAAGGGTGCGAACCCCAAAATTGGGTGAAATGAGGCAAGAATGCAGTTCTGAGAACTTACGTAGGGGGTCAGACAGTTGACCCTCGGTCAACTGTCCGAGCCACGTGGTTGGTCCACGTGGACCAACCAGGAAAAACCTCCTGAAAAAGAATTCAAAATTTATTTAAAAATAATAACTGATTATGTTAATTTTAGTTTATAAAATAAAAATATTTTTTATTTTATAAGGTATTTTATTATGATTTTTAATTATTTTTTTGAGGTTTAAAATTACAAGTTACCTTTTAAAGGTTATATATAAGTATATTCATCTATGTATTTTAATCTTTATTTTATTTTTTATTTTTTAAATTTTATTATTTTAATTTTATTATTTTATATATTTATAAGTTAATTTTATACACTTAAATATATTTTTATTTTTTTTGATGTAATATATATAATTAAATTAATAGCTATATTATCTATATAGGTATACTTATTGGTAATTCATCTATGTATTTTCCATACACATTTTATTTTTGTATTTTCTTGATATTTTTATTCCTATTTTAATATAGAATTATATTATAAATAATATTTATAAAAAATAATAAAAATAATGAATAATAAATAAAATGAATATTTTAATCAGTATAACTATACAATAGGGGTCCAAAACCTAACTTTCAAAACGTAACTCCAAAAAATATGAAATCACCTTCATTAAATAACTCATTAAAAGTTATATACATTAAAGATGATTTTGATATATTTTTGAGTTTTTATTTGAGAGATATGGTTCTAGTAAGTTGGGGTTTTGGAATCTTATTCAGATCATAACTTTTTATCTGTACATTATTTTTTATAAAATTAATTTTGTATTTTTTTATATTTAATTATCTAACACTTTCTGTTCATAGTTTCTTTATTTGAAGTATAAAAAGTAGAACTAGAAATAGGCCTCAAAAAAGAATAAAGAATGAATAAAATAAAAGGGATTTTTTTGGATTTTAACCCTTATCTCCCCCTACTTTATTCCTTGTCAACCTAGTCATCGAGATGCCTATATCTCAGAGTTTCGGATCATAAAATATTTTCAATATTTTATCTTTTTCTTTATTCTATAATTTTGGTATTAAAAATAGTATTTTATACAATAGTTACACACAAATGCATGAATGCTAAAATGCATGAGTTAATGGTATTTACACACATTTACTAGGATTTTTAAGGCCAAAATGATAAGTTTTATTTGCTTTTTACTTCTTATGCACAAACTTAACAATTTGACTAATAAACTTTGATAGTAGGGGATAAGCGCGTAAAATAAAGCAATAATTAATGAGTTAAAGTTTGTCATGTAATTTACAAGATCTCACTGGTATAGGTATACAAATCCCTTTTATGTAGATACCCAACGTAAATATATGATATTTAGAAAAATATCATTGCAGTCTTTGGTCTTACTATCATATTTATTTCATGATTTATCACTTTTGACGATAAACTTCTTTGCCGTCAGACAACCAAGATCATTGTCATCAAAATCAATAATCCTTTTCATAAAGAATAAAAAATGATAAAGACTTTAAAATAAAAAAGAGTTTTTTTTATCAATTGTACCCCTCTGAGATATTGCAATATCAGTTATGCCCCTCCCTTTTTGGGAATATCAGTTGTACCCCCCAACTTCTTTCCGTTTTATCACTTTTGTCCCTCGGGTTAGTTGTCGTCCATCCCCGCCACAAACATACGTTAACTTTCAGAATACAACAGAAATCAAGTTTAAAAAGTCCATCACCTTCTCCTTCATCCTTCCGCACATCCTCTTCTTCTTTATCCCCCTTCTCTTCTTCATTCCAGCCTCCAGCTCCTCCTCCAACGCATCGCCCTCCTCCCCAACACACCCACTCTGCCCCGAGCTCATCCCCTAACCCTCACACCTCTCCCTTCGCCCCCAGCTGCTCCCTAGCTCCCACACCCCCCGGCCTCGAGCTACTCCCCCTACCCTCCCCCGCCCCCGCATCTCCCCCTCCGCCCCTAACTCCTCCCCCAGCTCCGTACTTCCCCCTCTACCTCGAGCTACTTCTACCGCACCTGCACCTGCCCATCCTCCCGCCAGATCCTCCCCACGCCCCATTACCTCCCATTCGCCCCATCCTCTTCCTCCTCCACAGTCTCATATTCCTCCTCCAACACCTCCCCCACCACTCCAGCACCTCCCCCTCTGCCCCAATCTCCACCCCTGCATCTCCCCCTCCTCCCCCATCTACTCCCCTGCCCCCGCATGTTCCCCTTCGCTCCGAGCTACTTCCCCCACCCTCTGTTGGACATGCGAGCCACATCGAGCCATTATGTAATAAATATTATTGCAAATATAATTCTCTGATTTGAAATGAAGAATAACTAATTCGCATAATACGTCCCTTAGTACAATTAAGGTTATGTATCATGGTCATCATAATGTCCATACAACTATTGATTCAATTATTGAATCATAGAGGTTGGTGCTTGGATGAACATCTAAAGAGTTAGATTGAAGACTCATCAAGCACCGTCAAATGATTGTTAAGAGATGATCTCCAGCCTGAGTAGGAGATGGAAATCCTTTCTCACTTGGCTGATATCTGACCGACCTCTTCATGCAGGTCCTCTGCATGAGAATAGAGATTCAAAGGTGTCAGATTAGTTAGGTCAAAGAGTTGACTTAATGAGATCGAGATAACCAAAGTCCTATGTCGTATGCTGTCACGATATAGGCACACATCCCATGACCAGAGACAGATGTGTTACTATTTGTTTGAGTATGTACCTTTGGCAGACCAATAGGTTGATGACCTAATCAAGATCTATACACCGGCACGCTGGTGTGCATATAAGGGCATATGAGTAATACGATCTCTCAAAGGGATCATACATGTTCATTACTGAACCGGAAGACATGAGCTCACTCATGAGATATTGGGAAGAATCAAATTCCGTGCACAATCGTCTCGCTTTGGAAGCTTGACTGAATTTGAGGCTTTATATATACTTTTGGAAAGTATATGATCAACACCTAGGTATGATATATGCTTTTAGAAAGTATATGATCGATACCGACTCCCAATGATCGAATGAGAAACTTAATGATAAAAACCTGAAGGAGACAATCTAAAAAGAGATCTAAGACTTCGGGTTTATTTTGGGTCTTTCAGTATGCAGGATGTACATGTATTAGGAATACCTAAGGGTGATGTGATCATAAACGATTGTATAATCATGATGCTTCCATTCTGAGGGAGTGATGAAACAGATCTGGATTTTAGTGACTCCTCTCATAGAGAAGTAATCTGATCTTAGTCCATATATTGGACATTGATCTGAATGTGATTCAGATGTAATGAGAATATTAGATTTGCGGTCTTGATTTAATCAAGCATCTATGGGAGGTCCGCAGGATCTGGATTTGAGATGTGATCTCAATATCCAAGTCACTATATTTGGAACAATACAATCGCCCTGTCCTTATCTCCACGTATCCGCGGAGAAAGAGCATTATCCTTGAAAGAGTTCGTGGATAATTTCATTGTTGATATATGTATTCGAGCATTAAGAAAGTGGATAATGAAATGTGATTTAATTATCATAATATGGATTTGATTCGTATTATTAGGACATCTATCTGAGATAATTAAAATTGATTTGATTATCAAAGATGTGAATAATGTGAATGTGATTCATATTATTTGGGCACATGAAAAAAGAAATCCAAGATGATGAAATGTGTCTTATCATGGATATGAATAAGAGGAAAAGGAGCCTACTTTGTGAAGTAGGTAACTTACCTACTTCACATTTCACTTTTTGCAAATTTTTTATTTTTTTTCAAAAATACCACCATGAGTTTTCATAATTATATCCCTCTAATATGTCATTCAAATTTCGTTAGAAACAGAGACTCCTACGGCCTCCATCCAGACTATCATTTTTCAACGGTCACAAATTTACTGTATTTTACATGTTATGGATGAAGGACGTAGGAGTTTCCGTTTTTGATGAAATTTGAATGATATATTAGCGGGATATAATTATGAAAATCCATGGTGGCATTTTTGAAAAAAATAAAATTTTTTGCAAAAAGTGAAATGTGAAGTAGGTAAGTTAAATACTTCACAAAGTAGGCTCCCTTTCCTCTATGAATAATGTGGATATTACTATCTATATTAATCATATATATTATTAACGTGATTTATAATATGTTAGAGAGAGCATATTTCGATTTACAATTGTTAATTAATTGTTAATGTGAATTGGATTCACATTGAATCATTAATTGAAATTTACATTTTGGGATGTAAACATGATTTACATTTTTTTAATGGCATGATCGCAAATTTTACGAGATAATTATGAATTATTTTGTGAAATAATTTACAACAATTGTTGTTTTAAAACGTGGGCATATCATGAGATAATGAGATCTCATGAGACAATGAGATCTCATGAGAAGATGAGTAGCCGACCCCCCTTTTGTAGGGAAAGAGGTTAGTCTCCTCATCATCTTATCTCTAGTCAAAGGTGATTTAATTTGGAATTAATTATGTTAATTTATCAATATAAATCAATTTACATTAAATCATTTGTTGTTGCGTTTTTACAACATCTTAGACATTGAAAGAAACACAAATCAATCTCACCCGTTGATTGTGTTGTCCATGGATTGGGATCCATGAACTCCCAGAACCCTATATAAGAAGAGGCACCCCGTGCTCTTCCAGATATACAATTACAATAATAAATGATCTCTCTCTCTCTCTCTCTTTTCATACGTCTAGCCTCTCTATCTCTCATAATGGCCGTCTGAAAAACAGTTAGGCGAGAGCCGCTAAATAGTGGTCTGACAAATCAGACTCACTGTCACTGATGCGACTACTCAAGCCTCCTCGTTCGTCAACAATTAACCCACACAAACAACTAGGCAATCAATAGCAAGGATTAAAATTTATTATACCCTACTATAAATGTATAATGGCAAGCAAGTAGGGGTCGAACACAGGAAACAAAGGTGCAGAGTAGACAAAGTCAAAATCAAGGTCTAATACATCACTTAGCCAATCTAATTTTTTTGTGGGTTTTTAACTTTAAATTTATTATTATTATTATTATTTTAATTTTTAATTTTGTTTTTTGGTTTTTAATTTTCCAATTTTTTATAATTTTATATTTTATATTTTTTCCTTTTTCAATATTGGAATAAGAAGGCAATATAATAAAAGACAAGATAAAATATTTATAAAAATATGCAAAAATAGTCAAAAATTCAGAAATAAAATCTTTTTGGTATTTTTATGATTTTGTACTGTTTTTGTGATTTTTGGTATTTTTCAGAGTGTTTTTGGTATTTTTAAATAACAAAATAAGTCAAAACAGTGAACAAGCTACTGGCTGGGGGTAAAATGGGAATGAAAAACAGCAAAAGGCCACAAAATTTTTCCAAACTAATTTTAAAATAAAGACAACAAAATATGGAAGAAATATGAACTGAGTTTATTTTTTTTCTGAGTTTTCTAGGATTTTATATTTATTTTTGAAGTTTTTAAGTATTTTTGAATTTTTAAGGTTTTTCTTTTGAGATTATTAGTGATTTTTGGACAGACACTAAAATAGTGTAAAATACACACTAGGGAATTTTTTTGGAATTTTTCGAGGTATTTTAATATTTTTTGGTATTTTCTAAGCTAGACAGTAAATAAAAATCATGTTTTTGATTTTTAATAAATATAAAAATGACATAAAATCAAAAACTAAAATTGTGGCGTTAAAGTACAAGTACACAGTAGCTTAAGTTCAATTTTTGAGAATTTTTGGAATTAAAATGATGCGTGAAATAAATAGCTCAAGCACACAAAAAATCCTAAGCCTGGCAGGGGTATAAATGCAATTATAGAAACATCCAGGGGCTCAGGTGCAAATTTCACAAAAAGACACGCGCGAAGCACGTGTTCTATCATTCACAGGGGCATATTTGTAATTACAAAAACCGGCTGGGCATACATGCAATTTTTCCCAAAAACATATTTAATTAACTACGCACAGGGGTATAACTGCAAATACCTAAAAGTTCGGGACCAAAAATGCAAAATTCCCAGAAGTCACGCACCCCAGTCACGTGAGGTGACGTGGCGTGGACCAAAGTGCAAATGTAAAAAGTGCGAGGACCTAAGTGCAATTATTATAAAAGTTTTTAAACTGAAAACTAAAGTTTTAGGGTTAAAACATAAATACAAAAATGTGTGGGTTGAAAATGCAAAATACCCACGGGGGTTGATCGTGCGGCCGAAGAGATTTCACTTAGACACGTGGCGAGCATCGAACGGCTGGTACCCCTTCGTCCTGGGCGGCTGAGATTAGATCTTCGATGGACGATTGGACGACAGGGGGCACTTGGCGATCGGACGGTGGACGCGGCGTCTGGAGAGGGCTTCCAATCCAACGGCGGGGAGAGGGTCACGAAGAACACCTCCCCCGGCTAGCTTCGGCTGGCGATTGCGGCCGACACACGGCCGCTCAGGCCTTGGGACCAAGGGCAAAATGATCCTGGGGCCTCTCCGCGTCAGCAGGTGGTCTCAGGCGAGGCAGGGACGGCGGGTGGTGCTCGGACGGTGGAGGCGACCTGGGCGGCTGGTCTTGGAGTCGTCAAGGGTCGATGGAGCCTTCTCTTGGGCTCGGACCTGCAAGATTAGATGCGCAAAATCCATGCGAACAAAAAGGCGGTTTCGGATGGTTCCATGGAGGCGGAGGGTGGCTCGGGCGTGTAGCTCCGGCGAGCGGCGGAGAAGGGAGCTCAAGCGACTCGATCTGGGCGAGATCGAGGTGAATGGATGGGCGGAGCGTAATGACGGAGCGAAGGGGAAGAGAATGGAGGTGGTTTTGGCGGCGGTCGACAACGGGAGTGGCCGGAAACGATGGGCGGAGCTCAGCTCCGCTGTGGCTTCGATCGAGGATTCACGGCGACAGATGCGATAAAAATCTAAACTGCTATAGATCTAACCTATCCTAAGCTACAACTACAAGAAAATGGAAGTAGAAGGGGAAGAGGCTCACCGGGGACGTCGAGAAAAACTTCACGGCGGAGCTCCGGCGAGGGACGAATCTCTTCGATTCGATGCCAAACGCTTCAAACCCAGGCTCGATTAAATGCCTGCTGTCACCAGGAACACGAAGGGCTAGGGGTTTTAGGGTGGAAATGGCTGAAGAAGGATTAAAATTTGAATTGAAGTCAGGGGTCTTCTTTTGTAGGGTTGACGGACGGCGAGAAGAACGAGGGTCAAACGCCTCGATCAGTGGTCCTCAGCCCAAGAAATCACTTGGGCGTGATTCACCACTGATCGAGGAGCAAAAACTCTGAAGGCATCGACACGATTCGGTGCAAGGTCGAACCTAGAAAATGGCGAGAAGATGAGCCAAAAATGCATCTGACAAGTCTAGAGGAGGAGGTCAGACAGTTGACCGAGGTCAACTGTCAGACCAACCTGGTTGGTCTACGTGGACCAACCAAGAAAAATCCTAAAAAAATGATTTCAAAAATCGAAATAAAATAGTAAATTATTTTATTTAATTATGGTTACAAAATAAAAATGCTTATAATTTTATAAATTATTTTATGGTAATTTTTATTTATTTTTATTAGGTATATTTTACAAGTTGTCTTTTTAACCCTATATAGGTACATATACCTATGTATTTTATTACTTTATTTTATTTTGTGTATTTTAATTTTATTATTTTTATTTATTATTTTATAAAATTATAGAATACTTTTATGTACACAAATATATTTTTATTTTATTTTTCTGATGTATTTTGTATGTTAAATAAAATATAAATAGGTGTTGTATAAGTATAGGTATAGGTAGTATACTTGTGTATCAAGGATGTAAGTATTTTATTTCAAGTTTTATTTAGGTTTTTATTTCAATTTTAATGTACATAATTATTATAAGTAATATTTACAAGATTATAAAAATATAAAAATATAAAAATAATGAATAAATAATAAATTGAATATTTTAATCAGTACAACTATACAAGGTGTGTCCAAAACTCAACTTTCAAACCGTAGCTCCGCCAAATGCGAAACCACCACCATTAAATAGCTTATTTTTTTCTATATACAATTAAAGGTGAGTTTGATGCATTTGGAGTTGTCATTTGTGAGATACAGGTCTGGGAAGTTGGAATTCTGGATTTTTATTCAGACCATGACTTTTTATCTGTACATTATTTTTTTGTGAAATCAATTTTGTATTTTTCTTTATTATTTATCTACAACTTTCATGTACAAAGTTTCTTTATTTGATGCACAAAAAGTGGAGCCAAAAATAGGTCCCAAAATGAATAAAGAACGAATTAATAAATATAGGTATTTGGCCCTTATCTCCCCCTACTTTATTCCTTGTCGACCTATTCATCAAGATGCCTAGATCTCGGGGTTTCGGGTCATAAAATATTTACAATATTTTATTCTTTTTCTTTTCTTTTATTTATTTTATAATTTTGGCTTTAATTACAGTGTTTTATACACTAATTACAGGTACATGCATGAATGCTAAAATGCTATATTTACTGCTATTTACAGGCATTTGCTAGGGTTTTTGGTGCCAAAATGATAGAATAAAAATGATGAAATGTGGATTCATCATCCCCCTATACTTTACCTTTGCTATTCCCTAGCAAACACTTATGCAATAAGTGCAAAAAGAACAAGAAAGAAAAGAAAAAGAAGAACTTGGATTTTATTTGATTATCGAACTTGTCTTCACAAAATTAAAGTTTGGAGCTTAAATCGGACCTTTGGAATTTTAGTCCGGGCGGAACCTTAATGAGAACTGAACTTGAAATCCAACAGTCCCTGAGAATCCCAAAACTCTGTCCAAGTCTCCTCAATAGCCAGGTCAGAAATACTTCAACTCATACGCAAACTCTTACGACTATGAATCTGACTCGTACAGTGTAAGTGATGATGGTGGCTCTCCCCAACTAGAATGACAAAGAGACTGACTTCTCCAGTACGATAACCCAATGATTCCCCAATCCAATAACTCCATCCTCGAGGAGCGGGGTATTCCCTTCTAAGTTCAAGTGGAAACCAGCTCAAGAGGAGGGGGTGAAGAGAAGAATGGATGGTAGCCAGTGTAGCTACCTATCCTGGGATGCAAGACCAGTGTAGTCAAGTCATCCTGCTGCAGGCTCACATGATATGACTTTGGAACTCAAGCTTGCTTATTGACTTTACAACAATTGTACATACTTGCAGGCTTTTTATTTTTGTACATGCCTGAACATTTTTTTGAATACTATATACAACAGCATTTACATAAGGAGTTTTTCCTCTCGAACTAGTAGACAATCCCTCTTTTGAAGCTTTATTGCAACCCACAGCCTCCTATCTTTAGACTTCCTAATCACTGGACAGGTTGGGGTGCACTTCCCTCCCTAGAGGAGGATAAATGTTTCCACTTGTGTGCGTCTCATACCGACAAATCCAATCCCCTCACCACTCCAACTGAGTTGAGCCATGTGAAAGGTGCAAGTGTCCAAGTTAGGTCATTATCAACAAGAGTCGTGCGTGTGCTCCGAAATATTCTACTTAGGCAGTCAAGAATCCATTGAACCAAGTCTCGTGATCCTCAAAGAATTAAGTCAACTAGACCTGAAGTACGTCAAACCCAGTTCCTATAAGGTTCCTGTTATTAGGTAGATTTTAAGGTCCTATCAAGCTCCAATCTTCGGATTTTACTCAGACTTGTTCAACTATCAAACTCAATCCGAAAAATGCTCATGCTATGCAATGCTATGCAGAAAATATTTTTAAGATGCAATTTTCAAAGATTTTGAACTTTTTATGGAAACTTTTTTTTTGAAAACATGATGATGATGCATATGCAGATGCATTTTTTTTATTTTTCAAAGAAATTTTTCAAATATTTTTAGGATTTACTTTTGCAAATGTTTTTGGGATTTTTGAAAACAAAAAGATTTTGGCCGAAAGCTAGGTGAAAACTATGTACACGGGAGTGCTTCTTATATATACAAGAAGTGGATTTTAAGAATTTACAAGGGTAAGTGATCAATTTTATACACATATATAAAGTGGATTTTGGTGTGATGTTAGTATTCCTCAAACTTACTTGACAAAAGTGTTTCACATAATTTTTGAAAACTATAGTCCAAAATAATTTTTACAAACATTTTACAAACATGTACACATTTGAAAATCATTTTGCAAAGGCTTTCAAAACAGTATATATAGATTTTTCAAAGTATCTTTGCAACCATTTTTTAAAACCATTTGCAAATCATTTTTCAAGCATTTTATTTCAAACAAAGAAAATAAATTTTACAAACCACACATTTTTACACAGGTTGAAAACATGTAACAAAATATTTTCAAAATAGTTTTCAATAAATGTTCACAAAGATTTCCAAACTATTTTTCAAACATTTTGCAAAAAACATTTTCACCTGATTTATTAATCAGTAAATCCACAACAGAATTTGAGGAACAGAACACCTTTTTATTTAAAGAATTTTAATGAATTTTAAAGAATTATTAGCCATATTATTAGGAAAATATGAAAGTACGAGTTATGGCTAAAGTATATACGCAGTATATACGACCCCCCTATACTTAGCTTGAGCTATGTCCTCATAGATCGGAGAAGAGCAGACGTAACTCGTACTAAGTATAGGCAGATCCAAAGAATAAAGAACTGATGAATGAATCAATGAATGAGAAGTCGACCGTCCCCCCTATACTTAGGATCAAATAATCCTAAGTATAACAGACTGTACATAATGCAGGGAGGGTCAAGGGTGGGAATGAACAGATCGTACTCAGATTGTCTCCCCCTATACTTAGGGTAAGATATTTCTAAGTATAGACAAGAAGAGGAGACAATGGAGAGGATTAAAGAATGGAAATACTCGGGGTGCACCCCCCCCATACTTAGGACAAAGTACGTCCTAAGTATAGAAAACTGTCTACAAGGGGCGACACCTTTTGGATAGATACAGAAGATCAAAAAGGAAAAGAAGAAAAGAAGAAAAGACAAAAAGGGATGAAAGTGGATATGAACAACTCGGGATGCGCATCCCCCCTATACTTAGGATAAAGTACATCCTAAGTGTAGCAATTATGAAAGGGATGGCATCATGTTGGTAGAAGAGGATAAAAGAAATTGAAAAGAAGAAAAGAAGAAAAGAAGAAAAGAAGAAAAATCATTCAAAAATATTTTTCTGTGCTTCGCCTTCCTCTGTCTCTTTGGTGATATTCAGCTCATCCTCATAGACTACTTGAACTGAGTCAACGACAGCCATGAATGTATCATGTTCAAGGTATGGCTTCAGAAGCTGTCCATTGACTACGAATGGCTGTGTGTCAGCTGACAGATTGGATATCAATACACTTCCGTTGTCACGCACCTGCCTAACCAAAAACGGCCTAGTCCATTTACTATTCAATTTGCCTGGAAAGATCTTCAATTTCGCATCGAACAACCACACCTTCTGACCTGGATCAAAGGACTTGCGACGGATATGCTTGTCATGCCATATTTTGACCTTCTCCTTGTACATCAGGCTGTTGTCATATGCATAATCTCTGAATTCCAGTAATCTGTTCAGATCCAGTTTTCTGTTCTTTCCTGCTTGCTTGGAGTCCAAATTACAGATGTTAATGGCCCATAAAGATTTATGAATGAGTTCCACGGGCAAATGACATGGCTTGCCATATACAAGGCGGTAGGGAGACATTCCCAAGGGTGACTTGTACGTTGTTCTATAAGCCCAAAGAACGGAATCAAGCAGCTGAGACCAGTTCTTGTGATTCGGACGCACAAGATTCTGTAACATTGTCTTGATCTCCCTGTTTGAACATTCAGCTAAGCCATTGGACTGCGGGTGGTAGGGTGAAGCAACACGATGCTCAATGCTAAATTCTTGGGTCAGCTTCTTCACCTCTCTGTTTATGAAATGACTACCCCCGTCAGATATGAGAATCTTGGGAATCCCGAACCGTGCTATGATGTGATCTCTCAAGAATCGACATACAGTCCTACTGTCAGCGGCTCGGGCGGGAATAGCCTCCACCCATCGACTGACATAATCGACAGCAAGCAGAATATACTCATAACCTTGACTGTTAGGAAATGGGCCCATAAAGTCGATGCCCCATGCGTCAAAGACGTCTGAGATCTGAATGTATTTCAGAGGCATCGTATCTCTCATTCTTATGGTTCCACCCATCTTCTGGCAGTCAGTGCAACATTTGACATACTCATCTGCATCTTTGAATAATGAAGGCCACCAGAGGCCACTTTGAAGAACTTTTGCTGCCGTCCATTTGCCTGAATGATGTCCTCCAGAATCTTGATCATGACATAAAGCGAGGACACTTGGAACTTCCTCCTGAGGAATGCACCTTCTCCAGATACAATCTGCTCCCTCACGAAACAAATACGGGTCTTCCCACTTGTAGAAATGGATTTTAGACAAGAACCTGTCTATCTTCAATTTAGGCCAGTCCTGTGGGATCTTCTTGGCAACCAGGTAGTTCACGATGTCCGCATACCAAGGTAGTGAGGCGACAGATATAATTGCCTCATCTGGAAAGGTCTCTGTGATCGGCTGCAGGTTCAGCTCAGGAGATTCCGGCTCAGGAAGCCTTGACAGATGATCAGCCACTACATTCTTTACCCCAGGTTTATCTTTGATTTCCAAGTCAAATTCCTGGAGGAGAAGGATCCACCGAATGAGACGTGGTTTGACATCATTCTTCTGCTGTAAGTACCGAAAATGATTACTTTGGACCCAAGGAGGTATGATCTGAACTTTTCCAAGGCAAAGACTACCGCTAGCAGCTCATTTTCAGTGACAGTGTAGTTCCTCTGGGCTTCATCAAGCGTTCGGCTAGCGTAGTGAATCACAAATGGTACATTATCTTTCCTCTGTCCAAGTACAGCTCCGATGGCATAATCTGACGCGTCGGTCATGATTTCGAAAGGCTGAGTCCAAATCGATGGCTGTAAGACAGGGGCCTGCGTGATGAGCTCTTTCAACTGATTAAAGGCAAGGAGCACACGATCATCTACAATGAATTCATTATCCTTGCCGAGCAACTCAGTCAATGGTATGGTCAGTTTACTGAAATCTTTGATGAAACGTCGGTAAAAACCGACATGGCCCAAGAATGACCAGACTTGCTTGATGTTTGTAGGTGGTTCAAATTTGGAAATCACATCCACCTTGGCTGGGTCAACTTCCATACCACGTTTAGAAACAACGTGACCCAGCACAATTCCTTCGGTCACCATGAAGTTACTCTTCTCCCACGAGAGCACAAGATTGACTTCGCAGCACCTCCGTAAGACTCGGTCTAAATAATTCAGGCATTGATCAAATCCCCGTAGACCGAGAAATCGTCCATAAAGACCTCGAGAAAGTTGCCCACCATATCGGCAAAAACTGCAAGCATACACCTCTGAAATGTGGCTGGGGCGTTGCATAGCCCAAACGGCATCCATCTGAAGGCGTATGTGCCAAAAGGACAGGTGAACGTGGTCTTCTCTTGATCTTCAAGAGCAATAGCAACTTGATTATACCCAGAGTATCCATCCAAGAAGAAGAAGTATTCCTTCGCAGCCAATCTCTCCAAGATCTGGTCGATGAAGGGTAGAGGAAAATGGTCCTTCTTGGTAGCGAGGTTAAGTATTCTGTAATCCACGCATACTCGCCACGAAGTGGGTACTCTGGTTGCAATCTCCTCTCCTTTGTCATTCTTCACAATAGTGATCCCTGATTTCTTGAGCACAACATGTAGAGGGCTCACCCATTTGCTGTCGGAGATGGGATAGATAAATCCCGCATCACACCACTTCTGGATTTCTTTCATAACGACCTCCCGCAGGTTCGGATTTAATCTTTTTTGCAATTCTCGAGAGGGCCTGCAATCATCTTCCAGAAAGATGCGGTGCGAGCAGAGTGACGGATTGATCCCATGGAGATCAGAAGTTCACCAGCCTATCGCCTTGCGATTGCGTTCAAGAACCTCCATCAGACGAGATTCTTGGTCTTCGGTCAGATGGGCATTGATGATGACCGGATACATATTGGGTTCTCCCGCAAGGAAGGCATACTTCATGTTGGAGGGCAAGGGTTTTAGCTCTGGCGGAGTCTGAGCTGCTTCAGTGGTGACCTCGGCTATTAGCGCAGGTGGTGATTCTTTCAACTGTTCGGTGTCCACCATAATCGGTTCTTCTCTCAAATCCTGACAGAATTCCGCAATGATGTCTTCCTCATCAAAAGATTCTTCGAATTTCTGCTCTTGGTTCTGAAGGCACATCACCCCCACAACGGTCTCTTGCAGCATATCAGCAAATTCCTCATCCTGATTGATAAGGGGAAATTCGACTGCGGTCTCCACTTCCTCCTCAGGGCAGAGGAGTTCATGGATTTCATTGTCATCCAGGAATAAGTTGGTGTCTTGAATTTCTGTGAGAAAGTCGCAGTCGTCAGCATACTCAATCACCCTTGCACATGATGTAGATGTCTGCTCGGCATGTATTCCCTCAGACAGGGTCTCTACTCTGATCATTTCATTGCCAGCGCCAAAAGTGATTTCTCCTGTCCCATAATTCACTACTGCGTTTGATGTCTGCAGAAATGGTCTTCCGAGTATGATCAGGGTAAGGAGCAATGGAGAGGGGACGTCCATATCTAAGACCACAAAATCGGCCGGGAATGACTTCCCCTGAACCGTAACAATCACGTCCTCCAATAGGCCGCTTGACTGACTTGTCTGCAAACTGCAGAATCATCTTTGTAGGCTTGAGCGGTCCTAGCCTGAACTCCGTGAGTAGCGAGGCTGGCATCAAATTGACAGAAGATCCGCTGTCGAGAAGTGTTCGCTCGAACTCCTGATTAAACATCTGGCAACGTACAAGAGGTGCTCCCATATCTGGCTTTTTGTCCGGGAGGTTGCTGATGGCGTTCACGGTGGCCATTGTGAGGATATGCTTTTCGGACTTGCCACCCTTGCTTCTGGAATTGTGGGGGTGCAGCCTGCGCTTGGTCGTGCATGCCTCTTTCAATCCTTTCTTCATGGCTGGCATGTACTCAAGAGCTTTCATCAATGGCATATTCAGCACTAAATTCTGAATGATTTCTATGATGGCAGGATCAGACAAAGCATTTTTCAAAATTTTCATTTTTTTGTGTTTTTTCATTGCTTCAGGAAAAGGAATATTTACAAAATCTTCACCAATTTCATTCAAAACAATGTCCATATGATTGTGTACAGGTAGATGGCAAAAAGGAATGGATTCATCTACAATTTGTGGACCAAAAATGACAGGCTCAGCTTCTGGTGCTGGCATTGGACTCGCTGCAGGTGTAGTGCTCCTCCTGTCAGGAATTGGCTGTGAGGCAGGTGCAGGCGTCTCCAATGCTGGCTGTTCTCCACCGAGGTTGCTGCTATCTTTTTGTGTTTTTCTATTTTCTACATTTTTTGTGGTTTTCTGGTCGCTGGTGCTGCTCCCAAAATATGCTCGGCCCTAGTGTTGGCGAGACTGACGATTCCCCGTCAGATGCAAGATGCTTTCCCTTCGCCGTCGCCGATGGCTGGAGTGTCCTACCGCTCCTAAGAGTAACAGCATTAGATAAAAAACAATTTAATTCACCTGTTTCGGGTTGGACACTGCCGGCTACCTGCTCCTTGCGTCGGAAGTTGTTCGGGTTGGCTTCGGCCTGGGCTGGTATGGAGGTTTTGGCTGCCGTCAGGTCGTCGATCTTCTGGTTCATCTCAGGCATATTCTTCATTAACTGCTCTAAACAAGCCAGGGCCGGATTGACCGGCACAATCTCAGAGGAGTCCCCCTGCTGGGGTCTAGAATGGTGATATGGTGGTTGAGATTGCGATTGATAACCTTGTGAAAATTGGTGAGGAGGAGGGTTAGAGGAATGTTGATTGAATTGAGCAGCCGGCTGTTGGTGATATCCCTGTCCGCGATATCCGGACTGCTGAGGACCGTGCTGGTAATTCTACCTCCAGGTGTTCCCCTGAGATGGAGGGTGATACTGGTAGGAAGGCTGGAAGGGTCTCCCACCCTGCTGCTGCTGATGATAGGGCATGTTGCCCATGTTCTGACCCTGAGAGTGTCCCTGAGGACGGGTCAGCTACGCTTCGTTGTTCCATACGCCATTGATCTCCTGAATCAGTGGCGGGGGTGGAGAGAACTGCTCGGAGTATGCTGGCCGGGGCTCTGGTTAATATACAACCATATGTGTCTGGGGCTGCGGGGGCTGCTCCGGGACCTGCACGTAGTACACGTGCTGGACAGGTTGGGGTTGCGATGGAGTCGGCTGAGGGTTCTGCTGCATTGTAGGCTCCTTCTTCTCAGCATTCGGCTTTGCAGAGGTAGACACAGTGTTGCACATGTTTGCATTCAGTGCTCGCACGAGCTGCTCCAGCTGTTGGGAAATCTGGTCGAGCTTTTCCAGACCCTAGGTCCTCTTCTCAATGACTGCCAATTTTTCGAGGTCTTGTGACCTCTTCTCAATGATATCCACCTTAGACAAGTGGCTCCCAATGATGCTCAGGTTGGAGCTCTCATCCTTGTCTTCGGTGTGAGAAGCCATGTTCACTGGCTTGCTGATGGCGGTTGGTGGCTTCATGTATACTCTGGACGAGGATTGGACTGCTTCACCTTCAGCCATTTCTTCGAAGACATTCCATACCACGTCCTCGTCCTTGTTGAAATGTGAACCGCCGCAAGCTGCATCTACAAACTTTTGGCTCTCAAATGATAGCCCCCCAAAGAAGTGTTGTATGAGACTGGTCTTTGGAATGTCATGGTGGGGGCACTTCTCCTGAAGATCTTTGAATCCCTCCCACGCTTCATGTATGGTCTCGTAGGGCTGCTGGCAGAAACTGGAGATCCGGGCGCGCATCTGATTCAATCGCCGGAGAGGATAGAATTTATGGAGAAATGCAGACTTCAGCTCCTCCCAGGTCGTGACGACCTTCCCAAGATGGTCAACTCAATAAAGGGCCTTATCTTGAAGGATAAAGGGAAACGCGGTCATCTTGACTACCCCCAAAGGAACTCCAGGGTAGTGAGCAGTGGAACATATGCGGCCGAACTTCTTGAGAAAAATGTACGGTTCTTCAGTGGTGTTCCCATGGAAAGTAGGAAGCAGCGACAGAAATTGCGGCTTCAGCTCGAAGTGGGCATGCATACGTGGAACCTGAATCCACTCAGTGATGCGTCCCGCTCCTGGGTTGTACGTCTCCTTAAGTGTAGGCTTTGGCTGCGGTGGATCTTCTTCTGCTGCTTCAAATCCGGGTCCCACTGAAAACTCATCTCTGACTTCATGGAAATTTGGATCGTAGTTCGGATCATCCTCTCGTCGGCCGTCTCTTGCATCGACCCTCCTCCTCAGATCGTTCAGCATATCCTGGAAGGTGGTCTGGGCCAGGGCCTGATTAGTCAACTACTGCTGAATGGCTTGGATGGAAGCCAGCAGCTGACGGTTAACCTCGCCATGCGTTGTGTATTTCCCTTCCCCCGGATTGACTTCTGGTTCAGGTGGGGCCTGTGGTCCTTTTCCTCTTCCTCCTGCCATCTCGGATTCTGCTTGGTTCGCTGACTCGGGCTCTAAGTCTGCACATGGTGGAATTCCCCGATCAGTCTGGATTGCAGCACCAGATAGAGAGATACGGTCTGTGTCAAGGTCAACACAGAATTTTGTTAAGGATGGCGATGTATAAGGAGTGAAATCAATTGCCATCCAAAACGGACAGAATTCGGGACGAGTGATCCCGGTTTATTAAAGAAGACAGGGAGTCTGGAGATCGGTTCACGGGGTCTGAACCAGGTTCTCGGGAATCGCCCTGAATTATTGGAGAGGGAGAGCGAATGGATCTGATGTGGGTGCCGACGGAGTCTCGGCTAAACTGCCCATTCGTCGACATCTCGAAGATCAAGAGGAAGATCGATGTAGATGAAAGATACGTGGGTCAACGAGAAACAAATGGAGTGTAAAACAGTAGAAGGCTCACAATGAGCAAGGGTCAACTGGGGGGAGACAAAATTTGCGCAAAGGCGCGATATTTTTGATCTTGACCTGAATGTAACTAGCAATCAAACACAAAACAGGGGTGAGTTCACCAACTCAACACATGAAGCCGTGAAGGTTCAGCTATTATCTTGTCGGTTTTAGCTTGAATTCAGGAAGTTATCTTTCAACGAGTCCTTAGAGCGCTACGCCTATAGGAGCGAGAGTACTGCCGGAAAAGTATTCCCGTACTTGTCCTCCTCCTGTGTAACCTGTAGCTTGCTTTTTGAGGTCCTTGTAACCCTTCCTGAATCCCTACTCAGCCAAAGAAAAAAGGGAGGAAGCCGATAGGCGAAACCGATACTTCGGATCTCGCTCGCAACAGAATCACCCGTGAGCGTGCAAGATCCTACTCGGATGCAGACGGTGAGACAAACACACCCGTGAAGGCATGGCCTATGCTCGGTACTTCGGACAAGGTTGATGCTCACACAATAATGAGTCACCAATGGCGACCAAGCCCTACTCGCCTACGTACGATAGCAGCGCCAATACTTCGGAAATCCAGACGATACAAAAGGCAACCACAAGCTGGGTTTTGGGCTCTAATCCTTATGAAGCGCTCACCTCACTTGGAAGGAGACCTTCCCATGCAACCTGAATACAAGTGAGGGTGTTACTCTCCCCAATCAATGAGTCCAATTACCAATTTTATTTAGGTCAAAGTTTTCTTAGTAGTCCCTTTTTTAATTTTTTTGGTGTTATCGCTTCTTTTGAGTGAATTCAAACAAGCGCCTAACGATTTTGTATTTTCTTAATCCTATTTTGTCCAAAAACAGAGGGAGAATATAGTCGGAAAAGCCGATGCAAGTCGACATCAAGGTGGAGATCTCACATTTGTGCCTAAATGATGGATGCAAAGTAAGAAGACTTACAGCGAATCCCAGCTCTCTCTATGCGGGATGCAAAGTAGAAATTTATAAACCTAACTATATGCCGGTATGCAAGGCGGAAATCGTCCTAAGTTAGGCAACTGCTAGCGTGAAGAACCACAAGCTAACCACTAATCTTCAATCCTAAGGTCCGGTCTAGGCTCCCCCCTCCTTCTCTCGACACATCGAGTTTAGGAGAAGCGCTTGGTAGGGAGAGCTCGCGGCGCACAGATCAAAGAAGAGTGAATTAGCTGTTTAATTAAATTAAGTCCAAGCACGATCTATAGGTATATGCAATTATTGTTAGGGTGTTTAGACCTAATCTAACCGATCAAGCAATACCTAGGCCTAAGAGCTCAATCCATAAAAGAAATGGAAAAAGAAATCAAAACCGGCAAATGACAGTCGAGAAACACGAGAAAACCGCGGTGAGCCCCCGGGTGAACAAACACCCGGAAATTAGGCCCAAAGTGTCTAGTGTCCAAGTCCTATATTATTACAATTTAAAATGGCTCTCTCTCACAAAAATACAAGAAAGCTATTGTCTCTCTCTCTCTCTCAAGCTCTCCTGCTCTCTCCTGCCGGCTAGGGTAGAATAGCCGGCTCCTCCTCCCAAGGATGCGCAGGATACCCTAGGCGATCCTCCTCGATCAGTGGTCCCTCGCAAGAAAACAAGAGAAGTGTCAGACAGTTCAAAACAAATTATACAAAATAAATAAGCAAAAATGGCTAAGTAAATAAAAGACACCAAGGTACTCTACAAGCCGATGCTCCCCGGCAACGGCGCCATTTGAAAAATGGTTAGGCGAGAGCCGCTAAATAGTGGTCTAACAAATCAGACTCACTGTCGCTGATGCGATTACTCAAGCCTCCTCGTTCGTCAACAATTAACCCACACAATCAACTAGGCAATCAATAGCAAGGACTAAAATTTATTATACCCTACTACAAATGTATAATGGCAAGCAAGTAGGGGTCGAACACAGGAAACAAAGGTGTAGAGTAGACAAAGTCAAAATCAAGGTCTAATACATCACTTAGCCAATCTAATTTTTTGTGGGTTTTTAACTTTAATTTTTTTATTATTTTTTAATTTTTAATTTTGTATTTTGGTTTTTAATTTTCCATTTTTTTATAATTTTATATTTTATATTTTTTTCTTTTTCAATATTGGAATAAGAAGGCAATATAATAAAAGACAAGATAAAATATTTATAAAAATATGCAAAAATAGTCAAAAATTCAGAAATAAAATCTTTTTGGTATTTTTATGATTTTGTATTGTTTTTGTGATTTTTGGGTATTTTCAGAGTGTTTTTGGTATTTTTAAATAATAAAATAAGTCAAAACAATGAACAAGCTACTGGCTGGGGGTAAAATGGGAATGAAAAATAGCAAACGGCCACAAAAATTTTCCAAACTAATTTAAAAATAAATACAACAAAATATGGAAGAAAAGGAACTGAGTTTATATTTTTCTGAGTTTTCTAGGATTTTATATTTTTTTGAAGTTTTTAAGTATTTTTGAATTTTTAAGGTTTTTCTTTTGAGATTTTTAGTGATTTTTGGACAGACACTAAAATAGGGTAAAATGCACATTAGGGAATTTTTTAGAATTTTTCGAGGTATTTTAATATTTTTTTGGTATTTTCTAAGCTAGACAGTAAATAAAAAGCATGTTTTTAATTTTTTTATAAATATAAAAATGACATAAAATCAAAAACTAAAATTGTGGCATTAAAGTACAAGTACACAGTAGCTTAAGTTCAATTTTTGAGAATTTTTGGAATTAAAATGATGCGTGAAATAAATAGCTCAAGCACACAAAAAATCCTAAGCCTGGTAGGGGTATAAATGCAATTATAGAAACATCCAGGGGCTCAGGTGCAAATTTCACAAAAAGACACGCGCGAAGCACGTGTTCTGTCATTCACAGGGGCATATTTGTAATTACTAAAAACCGGCTGGGCATACATGCAATTTTTCCCAAAAACATATTTAATTAACTACGCACAGGGGTATAACTGCAAATACCTAAAAGTTCGGGACCAAAAATGCAAAATTCCCAGAAGTCACGCGCCCCAATCACTTGAGGTGACGTGGCGTGGACCAAAGTGCAAATGTAAAAAGTGCGAGGACCTAAATGCAATTATTACAAAAGTTTTTAAACTGAAAACTAAAGTTTTAGGGTTAAAACTTAAATACAAAAATGCGTGGGTTGAAAATGCAAAATACCCATGGGGGTTGATCGTGCGGCCGAAGAGATTTCACTTGGACACGTGGCGAGCATCGAACGGCAGGTACCCCTTCGTCCTGGGCGGCTGAGATTAGATCTCCGATGGACGATCGGACGACAGGGGGTACTTGGCGATCAGACGGTGGACGTGGCATCTGGAGAGGGCTTCCGATCCAACGGCAGGGAGAGGGTCACGAAGAACACCTCCCCCGGCTAGCTTCGGCTGGCGATTGCGGCCGACACACGGCCACTCCGGCCCTGGGATCAAGGGCAAAATGATCCTGGGGCCTCTCCGCATCAGCAGGTGGTCTCAGGCGAGGCAGGGACGGCGGGTGGTGCTCGGATGGTGGAGGCGACCTGGGCGGCTGGTCCTGGAGTCGTCGAGGGTCGATGGAGCCTTCTCTTGGGCTCGGACCTGCAAGATTAGGTGCGCAAAATCCAGGCGAACAAAAAGGCGGTTTCGGATGGTTCGATGGAGGCGGAGGGTGGCTCGGGCGTGTAGCTCCGGCGAGCGGCGGAGAAGGGAGCTCGAGCGACTCAATCTGGGCGAGATCGAGGTGAATGGATGGGCGGAGCGTAATGACGTAGCGAAGGGGAAGAGAATGGAGGTGGTTTTGGCGGCGTTCGACAACGGGAGTGGCCGGAAACGATGGGCGGAGCTCAGCTCCGCTGTGGCTTCGATCGAGGATTCACGGCGACTGATGCGATAGAAATCTAAACTGCTATAAATCTAACCTATCCTAAGCTACAGCTACAAGAAAATGGAAGTAGAAGGGGAAGAGGCTCACCGGGGACATCGAGAAAAACTTCGCGGCGGAGCTCCGGCGAGGGATGAATCTCTTTCATTTGACGCCAAACGCTTCAAACCCAGGCTCGATTCAATGCCTGCTGTCACTAGGAACACGAAGGGCTAGGGGTTTGAGGGTGGAAATGGCGGAAGAAGGATTAAAATTTGAATTGAAGTCAGGGGTCTTCTTTTGTAGGGTTGACGGACGGCGAGAAGAACGAGGGTCAAACGCCTCGATCAGTGGTCCTCTGCCCAAGAAATCACTTGGGCGTGATTCACCACTGATCGAGGAGCAAAAACTCTGAAGGCGTCGACACGATTCGGTGTAAGGTCGAACCTAGAAAATGGCGAGAAGATGAGACAAAAATGCATATGACAAGTCTAGAGGAGGAGGTCAGACAGTTGACCGAGGTCAACTGTCAGACCAACCTGGTTGGTCCACGTGGACCAACCAGGAAAAATCCTAAAAAAAAATGATTTCAAAAATCGAAATAAAATAGTAAATTATTTTATTTAATTATGGTTACAAAATAAAAAATGCTTATAATTTTATACATTATTTTATGGTAATTTTTATTTATTTTTATTAGGTATATTTTACAAGTTGTCTTTTTAACCCTATATAGGTACATATACCTATGTATTTTATTACTTTATTTTATTTTGTGTATTTTAATTTTATTATTTTTATTTATTATTTTATAAAATTATAGAATACTTTTATATACAAAATATATTTTTATTTTATTTTTCTGATGTATTTTGTATGTTAAATAAAATATAAATAGGTGTTGTATAAGTATAGGTATAGGTAGTATACATGTGTATCAAGGATGTTCGTATTTTATTTCAAGTTTTATTTAGGTTTTTATTCCAATTTTAATGTACATAATTATTATAAGTAATATTTACAAGATTATAAAAATATAAAAATATAAAAATAATGAATAAATAATAAATTGAATATTGTAATCAGTACAGCTATACAAGGTGGGTCCAAAACTCAACTTTCAAACTGTAGCTCCGCCAAATGCGAAACCACCGCCATTAAATAGCTTATTTTATTCTATATAAAATTAAAGGTGAGTTTGATGCATTTGGAGTTGTCATTTGTGAGATACAGGTCTGGGAAGTTGAAATTCTGGATTTTTATTCAGACCATGACTTTTTATCTATACATTATTTTTTTGTGAAATCAATTTTGTATTTTTCTTTATTAATTTATCTACAACTTTCATGTACAAAGTTTCTTTATTTGATGCACAAAAAGTGGAGCTAAAAATAGGTCCCAAAATGAATAAAGAATGAATTAATAAATATAGGTATTTGGCCCTTATCTCCCCCTACTTTATTCCTTGTCGACCTATTCATCAAGATGCCTAGATCTCGGGGTTTCGGGTCATAAAATATTTACAATATTTTATTCTTTTTCTTTTCTTTTATTTATTCTATAATTTTGGCTTTAATTACAGTGTTTTATACACTAATTACAGGTACATGCATGAATGCTAAAATGCTATATTTACTGCTATTTACAGGCATTTGCTAGGGTTTTTGGTGCCAAAATGATAGAATAAAGATGATGAAATGTGGATTCATCACGGTCCACCATGGAGCTCTTGAGAGAGTCGTCATCAATGCAACATCGTCTTATGCCACCGGATCATCTACTCATGGATTTTCATCTCCTTCAGTGTGTCTATCTCGTGAAGAATAAGTTGGATCTCGTGTGAAGAGATCAGGAAATCCATCGCTTGGATCATCAACATGGATTGCGAGGAGCACATGTCTCATCAACACGCTTGCAAGCATCTCCTTTGTTGGATCGGACTTGAGACATGAGGTCTCCTCGTTTAGAGACTCTATCGCAACCATGCTTCAAGAGGTAAACCTTATACCTATTATGGTTTAGATGAAATGATCCGAGAAAGGTTCTTGGATCATGTAGTTTCATCACTTTTAAATTTTTTAAATTCTGCTGCATCGAGCAACTAGTATGATTAGTCACTCCCGATTGCATTCGATGTGGCTGTGTTAGAGGTTTTAGATTTGATTCATAAACCTAAGAAGATATGGGCTTGGTAGGGTTCGTGAAAGTTTTATCGCATTTCAATTTTCACAGCCCTATTCTGTGATAAATGTTGTTCATGTTTAAAACATTTAAATAAAAAATTTTCAATTGGATAATGTTATCCATTAATTAAGGAAACAATAGAATTTGAGTTTACGTGATTTGGAATCCGATAACTCAAGATATGATCTTTTTAATGAACATATATCCACTGTTTCAGGGATGGAGAATCATGACGTAATTAAATTATTAATTACTATTCTGACATGCTTATAAATGTATATCTTTGAATTTTGTTTTAAATAAAATTAGCAAACTTTAGAAACTAATTTTGCATGATTTGGATTTAAAATGAATGATATATGCTAATTTTAGTATGTAAGGGTCACTGCTGGAAATTGCGTACTTAATCAAGAACCTTGTGATCGTCATTTAATTTTTATAGAAATTAATGATTAATTTCTTGAGATAATTTTGATAAATATTTGTGAAATATTTAAATATGATAATTATTTTATTAATTACATTGCCTTAATCAAACTTGATTAGATATGATCTAGATCACAATTGGTTACATCATATACTTTCCAACAAACAAGTTGCTTAAAAAGGATTGGGGATTTGTTTAGAAAATCTCCTTATAATAATAATTGAAATGGTTTTGATTATTATTATATAGTATAACTTTGGTTGAAAAACTGATTATCATCTCAAGTGCAAAATGATTGACTCGGTATTACCTTTTTCTGAGGCGGATATGGTGTCTAGTCGGGGAACGTTGGGGTAGCAGGTTGCACTGTGTACGGTCTGTCCCGCTCCCGTCGGTACTGGCCATGACAACGGGTAGGGAACGGATAATGGTTGACAGATCATGATGTATTTTTCTAATTATTAAAATTTGAAATAATACATATTTTTGAGATATTACCATATTTTAAGTAACAATTGAAAAAAAAAGTTTGTTGGATGTTAATTGGATCATTAATTTAATATGATTAGATTAATTAGAATCGAATTAAAATTAAAATACTCTATAATAAATAGAGTTGTTATTTCCCTTGTAAGAATTAATCATGATGGATATGATTCATAATGATTTATTAGAATTTAAATACGAGGTGGAGGATCACATATGTGAGATCCATAGCCTTCCGTCAAGGTGAAGGGTTCTGTCACCAGGGAGTGCATGTAGGAGACGCCTGTCCGAAGTGATAGCTCCTGTATACAAGCATATCTGGATCGGGCTCTTTGCTTCTCGAAAGAGTAAGGTCGTATGCATAGTGACCCCAATATCGGTTCCTCATATTATTGGGGCGATATTGTATTGTGCATAGCGAGTTCTAATCCTGTTGATAGTTGGTTCAATTAATGACGGGTCAACATCACTTTAAGGGTGGTGGGTTCGGGTGTTAAAGACCGAATTGGAAATGCAAGTTGGATTTGCAAGGCAGAATGTGTTCCCGCTTCTTTTTATCCAAGTTACAATTTCTCATATTATTGGGATGTGACAAATATAAGAAAGGAGATCCCAGATATCCATGAGATATAATGGTAAGTATATCTCTTACATTGAAAGTGATTAAGGGAATGAACTTTTAGTATTGACAAGGCAAAAAATAACTTTGATATAAAAATTCCTAAATCAAAGTAAAATATACTTATATTTATATATATTTATGCAAATTTCTTATTTCAGATAATCCTTCATCAAACCCGCTCGATTCTATACTCATTAATAACCAGTAAAATATCATGGATTGGATCCATGATCAAGATATTGTAATTGCAGTCGGACACATAATGTATGTGGATGCAATGTGCAAGTTTCCTCATAATAATGAGGAATGAGAATTAAATGGACAGTATGACAACAACCTAGGGTTTATATATCTCTATAGTCTTGATATCTCATCGAGTGTGCTTTGGAAGTGACATGTAGATGATGATCGTAATTGTTAAATATTCCTTATAAAATCGAAGAAGATATTTTGGCATACATATGTGCTCTCAACATTTAATCATGAATGACATGGTTCTCTGCATTATGCAGAATGGTGGCTCTATAAGAGATGATGTATTCAAAATGTTTGAATACCTACCTGAACCAATGCTTTAAGAGTTAACATGTATGTAGATATGATGAATGTCGTCATTCTACTATATATACTCTAGTCAATCATAAAGCTTTATAATATTTATATTGTATTAATTAAATAAAGCATGTATAAATGTTGAAATGCTCTTATATTGACAATTTCAATATAAGAGATCCTTTTTTTTTCTTAAGCAATGGTTGTTTATAGATGAAAGGAGCGCATTAGAAGCATGGGTTGGACCCAGTAAGAAGGAAAGTCAAAGAGTTGATCGTACTTCTGTGACTTCCATACGTTTGACATCTAAATAGTTGGATAAATAACAATACTGCAATAAGTTCATGTATTGATAGTATGACTATCTAGTCTATCTAGGGTCCTTATATAAGGACTCACATAGTGCATCAGAATAATATACATCTACATATAATCATTGATCGATTTGCTTATTGGATAAGATCAAAGTCTAATAATTGTATCTCATTCTTCTAATAACACTTGCAATTGATTGCATATGTTTTAGAAGACTAGAAAATTTGATCTTAAGGTTTAATAATTATCCACATGGATATTGATGCAATTGTTGCCACAATCTCTATTAGATACATGGAAGGAAATATCGATATCGATATCGTTTCGATATCGTGTCGATATCGCTATGTCTAGGAATCTTTCTGAAGGAAATGCCTGAAAATCGGATATATTGATATATCGATTTCGATATCGGTCCCATGTCGATATCGATATATCGGCGATATATCGCCGATATATCGCGACATGGCTTTCCATGATTGGATAGATAGACTTCATTATTTCAGTGGGAGAGATCTCAGTATTAGAGAATGTCTCTATGACCCAGATATTAGAATACACTCGTTGGTTATTTCTAAATGTTGGAAATAAACATGAATTCTGGAATAGACCATTCATAAAGAGTCATGATGGATATATTTCAGATTGTATTTTTGATATCTAGATGGCCCTACTGAATTAGAAAATCAATGAATGGTTCATTAACATTTCTAATATTGAAATTAAACCTTAAAAAGACAATAGGAGGATGAAGATCATTTAACAATGATATGGCATCAAGTCTTGGACATATGTCTATTGATGAGATCAATAGACTAGTAAGAGATGAAACTTTAGAATATCTAAAATTTCAAATCTTACATACTTGTGAATATTGTATTCAAAGTAAAAATGTCCAATGCACCCTTCTCTGGGAATGGTGTAAGATGTTGAGGTATTCAAGATCTCATATATATTGTTGTATGTGGATCATCTATATCATAATAAACATTGATGATATGTGATATTCGTTGATGATTATTTGTGATATAAGATTTCTTCCCTTCATCTTAGAAAACTTTGAAATGTTCAAAGATTTCATAATTTTGATTTAGAAACATAGTTTGAAGGAAGATGAAAATGAATTTGATCTAATCTAGGTAGTCAGTACCTATTAGATTAATTCATGAAATACCTAATGGAGAAAGGAATATCATTCCTATGTCACTCCTCCTGATACACCTAAACTCATAAACTCAATAGAGTTGTAGGGAGATACAATTGATCATGTGTGACATGATTTGATCAATGATGAATCTTAGCATAATTACCTATTAATTCCAAGGTATATATGTAGTAGAGACTACAATATATATCCTTAATAAAGTTCCATGCAAGTAAGATGGAATCTAGCACCAGAGAGTGCTACTTCATTAGGAAAATAAAGGATGGTATTGGATATCTACTTTATGACCTTGAGATTCTTAGAGGATGTCTCTCTTGAGAATCAAGATGAAAATGAAGTGAAGGAACTCATTTAATCTTGAGAATATTATGAGCCTCCTGAAATCAAAAACTAAAAGAATAATTAAAGATGAAACACAATACCTCTTCAAATGAGTTTGAGGATGGATTCCATGTTTCATTTAAGTCTGACGATGATCTTACTTCATGTGATGAAGCTTCTGAAGATCATGACATGGAAAGATGGATGTTAGCAATAAAGTCTAAAGTAGACTTCATATACAAGTATTGTATATGGACCCTCGAGGATCCACCTATATGGGTAAGACCCAGAAAAGTGTAAATGGATTTTCAAGAGAAAGAGGGAACTTGATGAGAAGGTAGAGACCTTTAAAGCACGACTCTTGTCCACAAGATACACACTGAAGAGAAGACATTGCTTGCGATGAGACTTGTTCTTCAGTAACCATGCTAAAACTCATCAGATTATTGCTAACTGTAGCTATACAACTTGACTTTGACATCTTCAAGATGTGAGCCAAGATCGCATTCGTCTATGAATACCTCTCTGAGGATATTCATACGAAGTAGCCCCATGGCTTCATGGATGAGGAATACACAATGTACAAGCTAAGGAATTCCATATGTAGACTCAAATAAGCTTCTTGTAGTTGGAACATTGGATCTGATGAAATCATAAATATTATGATTTTAGATAAAATCTTAATGAACCATGTGAAGCTTAGTAGGAGTGCCATTGTTTTCATCATGCTAAATGTAGATGATATCCTAATCATTAGAAATGATATAAGGATAATAATAAGTGTTTTATAATCTGGTTGTTCCACACCTTGAGATGAAATATTTCAAGGATACCTCTTAAGATCTTAGTTCTGAAGTTGTTCAGAAGCAAAGAGAAGATGGCATTAAAACTGTCGCATTAGTGGTACACCTTGGAAATGTTCCATTCTTTGGAAAATTCCAAGAAAGGCTTCTTTCCCACAAGATATGGTACTAATCTATCTGAAGGGATAACACCTCAAAGAGTGGAGGAAGTGAATGCTAAAAACTTCTTACCCTTGTGCATCAGTTATGAGAAGCCGGGTGTATGCTAGATGTGTACAAAAGCCAGGTGTCTGCCATGTAGTGGGAGTAGTAAACTTTTACCAATCCTACTATGGAAATAATACACTCGATTGCAGTAATAAAAAACGTATTCAATGATGATAAGACTTTAGAGATAGTGATCTCTAAGTCTTATCTTCAAGAAATTAAGACTTTATAGATGGTGATCTAAAAGGTCCTAACTACAGATACCTTAGGAGATAGAGATCTCTAGGAATAAAGGTATTCTGATAAGGATTATAGAAATACTGTTTATAATAATTATTAAGTCGTAGTGTCATGGACACTATAACTGGAAAAATTGAGTATTGGTTGCATAAGATGCAACATTCACATTGGATGCGAATTACTAGGGATATGCAAGTGTCGTAAAATGACTTGGCATAGTCTCTCCGGAACAGAGTAACTGATCAGCTTACCTAGCTATTTTTCTAAATAGCCTATGATTGTCACATGAGTGCATGTTTAAATGATTAACCCATTAATGGCTCTTTGGGCCAGTGGGAGATTGTTGGACATGCGAGCCCACGACGAGCCATTATGCAATAAATGTTATTACAAATATCATTCCCTGATCTGAAATGAAGAATAACTAATTTGCATAATAGGTCCCTTAGTACAATTAGGGTTATGTACAATGTACCATGGCCATCATAATGATCATACAACTGTTAATTCGATTATTGAATCATAGAGGCTTGTGATTGGATGAACATCTAAAGAGTTAGATTGAGAACTCATCAAGCACCGTCAAATGATTGTTAAGAGATGATCTCCAGCCTGAGTAGGAGATGGCAATCCTTTCTCACTTGGTTGATATCTGACCGACCTCTTGATGAAGTTCCTCTGCATGGGAATAGAGATTCAGAGGTGTCTGATTAGTTAGGTCAGAGAGTTGACTTAATGATAACCACGTATTATCGAGGGTCTAAATAGTCCACACAAGGCGGGACTACTACGTCGCTGTGGCGACCCACAATAAACCGTAATTAATCAACAATTAACCCACACTATAGATCAAACAATCAGAAATAAATGTGAATTTAAAATTTATTTTTAACTCTACATAAATGGTGTATAACAAGCAAGTACGTAGAGAGTTCGAACACAGGGAGCAAACAAGGTAGATCAAACTCATGTGTGTGAGTGAGTGTGAAGTGTTGTCTACACTATGCAATGCAAGGATTTTTGTGGGTTTTTAAAAATATATTTTTTATTTAATTTTTAGTTTTGTATTTTGATTTTTAATTTTCTAATTTTTATAATTTTATATTTTATATTTTTTTAATATTGGAATATATAAACAAGGTAATAAAAGAGGTGCTACAATATTTATAAAAATATGCAAAAATAGCCAAAAATTCAGAAATAAAATCTTTTGGTATTTTTATATTTTTTTACTGTTTTTGTGATTTTTGGGTATTTTTCAAAATATTTTTGGAATTTTTAAAAGGCAAAATAAAAGAAAATAAGGAATGAGCTATTGGCTGTGAGTAAAATGGGAATTAAAAATATCAATAGCCATGAAAATTTTCCACACCAATTTTAAAGCAAAGATAATAAAAAGAGGAAGCTATATAACTTGAGTTTGCAATTTTTGGAGTTTTCTAGATTTTTTTTATAATTTTTTGAAGTTTTTAAGAAATTTATAATTTTTAAGGTTTTTCTTTTGCAATTTTTAGTGATTTTTGGACTGACACTAAAGTGAGTTAAAATAGATAGTAGGTAATTTTTTTTGGAATTTTTCAAGGTATTTTAATATTTTTTTGGTATTTTCTAAGCTAGACAGTACTGAAATGGCATGTTTTTTATTTTTAATAAATATAAGAATGCAATAAAATAAAAAACTAAAAATATGGCGTGAAAGTGCAAGTGATCAGGAGCTTAACTTAATTTTTGTGGAATTTTTCAAGTTAAAATGTTGCCTTAAATAAATTTGACAAGTTCACAAAAATGTCACAGCCTAGCAGGGGTATATATGCAAATACACAAAAGTCTAGGGGCATCCAAGCATATTTCCACAAAATATAGCACTTGATATTCGAATTTATGGACCAAATACAAATGTTCAAACCCGCAGGGGTGTCGGTGTAAAAAGCCCACCAGGGCGCGTGACTTGCACGCGCCTAGGAGGGACTGAAATGTAATTTCAACAAAACCCGAGGGTATACATGCAATTTTCCCAAAAATATAACACTTAAACTACAAATTCTGGCACTGAAATGAAATAACCAAAGGGCCAAGGGCCTCGATGCAAAATGCACACCCCTCACGTGAACATGTCACGTGAGGTGACGTGGCAGAGGACCTATATGCAAATATCTAAAGTCCGAGAGCCTATTTGTAAATTTTACAAAAATTTTAAACTACTAATTAAAGTTTCGAGACTAAAATAAAATTACAAAAGGTGTGGGGGTATACTTGCAAAATTCCCTCGCACGAGCGTTGATGAACGGCGCGGATGGATCCACTTATCCACGTGGCAGCACGGGGAAGCCCGATGATGGTTCACGCATGGACGACGAAGATTAGATCTGGCGATGAAGATCAACAGCTGGGCTTCCTCAGATCCAACGGCGGTTGTAGCTTCTGGAGCTCCTCCTCGATCCGACGGCGGCGAAGGTTGGAGCAAGAACCGCGGAAGAACTCTGGCGAGCCGAAGTTCTCCGAGGTGCTGCTCCTCCTCCGGTGATGTTCTTGGCTCCAAAATGCGGCTGGAGGGTCCCTGAGGTCCGGTCTATCTCCCGGGGGCTTCAAAAGAGCTCGGTGGTGGCCGAGCTGCTCGCGAAAGGGTGGCGGAGCTATAGAGCTCAGCCGAGCTCCGGCGTGTGTCTAAATGGCTCCCAGGCTCGAGTCAACGGCGTTTGACCTGCAAAACAAAGTGAAAGGGTCCAGGGCAAGTTGCCTGGACCCCGCGGTGGCGAAGAGGCGGCGCGAAACGATAGGTTGGTGCTTGGCCGGAATTGCGCTCCGGTGAGGAGATGAAATTGGGCGAATTACTCGATGGATTTGGAAATTTCTTGAGGGCTTTTACAGCTAAGAAAATGGGAAACAAAATGCAACGAAAATAAAGGTGGGATATGGCATCCTTGACGGTGTAGACCGGAGGGAAGGGTACCTCAACTGCTGGAGTTGCGGGAGGTGGTGGAGACGCATCCGACTTCCTTTGCCCTGGCTGAATGCACGGCGTGGGAGCTGTCACCTCCAGGAGTGCTTGGAGCACGAGAGGAGCAAGGAAGGGTGGACCGAAGGTGTTCAATTTTGAAATTGAAGTCGGGGTGCTCCGTATATTTGGTTTGACCCGTGACTGGCGAGGCTCCTAGATCGATGAATATCTTACAAATCTTGGGTCCAAAGGCCAAGGTCATTCATGGGCAAGCTAGAGGGATGGTCGAGGAACATATTTGCCGAAGGATTCAACACCAAAATGTGAAAGACTTGGCCTCGAAAAATCCACCAAGGTGGGTCAAAAACGAGGCTGGCAGAGTTGACAGAGGGCTAGGACACCTAGTTGACCAGGGTCAACTAGGGTTTGCACTTGGTTGGTCCACGTGGACCAACCAGGAAAAACCCTGGATAAAACTTTTATTAATTCATTTAAAAATAGAAAAAGGCCGAAATAAATTATGATTATTAAATAAAAAATATTTGTTATTTTATGTAGTATTTTATTATGATTTTTAATTAATTTTATGAGGTATATTTTTATAAGTTACTTTTTATACCCTATATAGGTATATTACCTATATATTGGAGTATTTTATTTTTATTTTGGTATTTTTAATTTCTTTAATTCTATTTATTATTTTATAAATTTATATAATACTTTTATACACTTAGAAATATTTTTAGTTTATTTTTCTGATGTGTTTTGTATTTTAAATAAAATAAAAGTAGGTAATGTATAGGTATGTATATAGGTATAATACCTGTATATTTTATATACATCTATTTTTATTTTGAGTTTTATTTGGGTTTTTATTCCTATTTTAATGTACATAAATATTATAAATAACATTTACAAAATTATGAAAATATAAAATTATAAAAATAATGAATTAAGAATAAATTGAATATTTTAATCAATACAATTGTACAATGAGGGTTCAAAACTCAACTTTCAAACCGTAGCTCCGCCAAATGCGAGACCACCACCATTAAATAGCTTATTTTATTCTATATACAATTAAAGGTGAGTTTGCTGCATTTGGGGTTTTCATTTATGAGATACGGGTCTGGGAAGTTGGGATTCTGGATTTTTATTCAGACCATAACTTTTTATCTGTGTATTGTTTTTGAGTGAAATCAATTTTGTATTTTTATTTATTTAATTATCTACAACTTGTACAAAGTTTCTTTATTTGATGTATAAAGAGTGTAACCAAAAATAGGGTCCAAAATGAATAAAGAATGAATTAAAAAGTATAGGTAATTGATCCTTATCTCCCCCTACTTTCTTCCTTGTCAACCTATTCATCAAGATGCCTAGGTCTCAGGGGTTTGGGTCATAAAATATTTATAATATTTTATTCTTTTTCTTTTCTTTTATTTATTCTATAATTTTGCCTTTAATTACAATATTTTATACACTATTTACAGATACATGCATGAATGCTAATATGATGTATTTACTACTATTTAAATGAATTTTTTAGGATTTTTGGTGCCAAAATGATAGAATAAAGATGATGAAATGTGGATTCATCATCCCCCTATACTTTACCTTTGCTAGTCCCTAGCAAACACTTATGCAATAAGTGCAAAAAAACAAGAAAGAAAAGAAAACGAAGAAGTTGGATTTTATTTGATTATCAAAACTTGTCTTCACAAAATCAAAGTTTGGAGCTTAAGTCGCACCTTTGTAATTTTAGTGCGGGCGGAACCTTAGTGAGAACCGAATTTGAAATCCAACAGTCCCTGAGAATCCCAAATCTCTGTCCAAGTCTCCTCAATAGCCAGATCAGAAATACTTCAACTCATACGCAAACTCTTACGACTATGAATCTGACTCGTACAGTGTAAGTGATGGTGGCTCTCCCCAACTAGAATGACAAAGAGACTGACTTCTCCAGTACAACAACCCAATGATTCCCCAATCCAATAACTCCATCCTCGAGGAGCGGGGTATTCCCTTCTAGTTCAAGCGGCAACCAGCTCAAGAGGAGGGGGTGAAGAGAAGAATGGACGGTAGCCAGTGTAGCTACCTATCCTGGGATGTAAGACCAGTGTAGTCAAGTCATCCTGCTGCAGGCTCACATATTTGACTTTGGAACTCAAGCTTGCTTATTGACTTTACAACATTTGTACATACTTTGCAGGCTTTTTATTTTTGTACATGCCTGAACACTTTTTTTTCGAAATACTATTCACAGCAGCATTTACATAAGGAGTTTTTCCTCTTGAGCCAGTAGACTATCCCTCTTTTGAAGCTTTATTGCAACCCACAGCCTCCTGTCTTTAGACTTCCTTATCACTGGACGGGTTGGGGTGCACTTCCCTCCCTAGAGGAGGACAAGTGTTTCCACTTGTGTGCGTCTCATACCGGCAAATCCAATCCCCTCACCACACCAACTGAGTTGAGCCATGTGAAAGGTGCAGGTGTCCAAGTTAGGTCATTATCAACAAGAGTCGTGCGTGTGCTCCGAAACACTCTACTTAGGCAGTCAAGGATCCATTGAACCAAGTCTCGTGATCCTCAAAGAATTAAGTCAATTAGACCTGAAGTACCTCAAACCCAATTCCTATAAGGTTCCTATTATTAGGTAGATTTTAAGGTCCAATCAAGCTCCAATCTCCGGATTTTACTTAGACTTGTTCAACTATCAACCTTAATCCGAAAAATGTGAATGCTATGCAATGTTATGCAGAAAATATTTTTGTGATGCAATTTTCAATGATTTTGAACTTTTTATGGATTAAGAAGACGATGATGATGATGCATATGCAGATGCATTGTTTTGTATTTTTCAAAAAGATTTTTCACATGTTTTTGGATTTTAATTTTGCAAATATTTTTTGGGATTTTTGAAAACAAAAAGATTTTGGATAAAAACTAGGTGAAAAATATGTACACGGGAGTGCTTCTTATATATACAAGAAGTGGATTTTAAGAATTTACAAGGTAAGTGGTCAATTTTATAGGTATATATATAAAGGATTTTGGTGTGATGTATGTATTCCTCAAACTTATTTGACACATGCTTTTCACACATTTTTTTTGAAAACTATAGTCCAAACTAATTTTTATAAACATTTTACAAACATGTACACGCATTTGAAAATCATTTTGCAAAAGTTTTCAAAACAGTATATATAGATTTTTCAAAATATTTTTGCAACCATTTTTCAAACCATTTGCAAATCATTTTTCAAACATTTTATTTCACATAAAGAAAATAAATTTTTACAAACCACACATTTTTACAAAGGTTGAAAACATGTAACAAAATATTTTCAAAATAGTTTCCAAAAGATGTTCACAAAGATTTTCAAACTATTTTTCAAACATTTTGCAAAAAACATTTTCACTTGATTTATTAATCAGTAGATACAAAAAGTATTTGAGGAATTGTAACATCTTTTTATTAGGGTTTTTAATGAATTTTAAAGAATAATTAGCCATATTATTAGGAAAATACGAAAGTACGAGTTATGGCTAAAGTATATACACAGTATATACGACCCCCCTATACTTAGCTTGAGCTATGTCCTCATAGATCGGAGATAAAAGAGAAGACATAACTTGTACTAAGTATAGACAAGTCTAAAGAATCAATAAATGAATCAATGAGAAGTTGACCGTCCCCCCCAATACTTAGGATCAAATAATCCTAATTATAGCAGACTGTACACAAAGAAGGGAGGGTCAAGGGTGGGAATGAATAGATCTGTCACGACCGTCCTCCCGAGGACCTTAGGTTACCCGTCAAACACGTTATTTGCACACTTAACAGCTTAAGTTAATCTCATGCTTATGAAAACCTGGGGAAATTTTTTTTTTAAACATTACATTCACAAGATTTAAATTTGGCTAAGCAAGCAACCACAAAAAAAAAATTTTCCCCAGGTTTTCATAAGCATGAGATTAACTTAAGCTGTTAAGTGTGCAAATGACGTGTTTGACGGGTAACCTAAGGTCCTCGGGAGGACGGTCGTGACAGGTTAATATCATAATAGGTGTTTCAAGCCCACCTTTATAAGTAGCAATTATCCTAGGCATGCTCTATAATGATTACAAATAGAGATTTACCCTATTCACTTTTTGATCACCCCAAAACATTGTCATTGTGTGTGTATACTTCATAATAATCCAAGGCATCTAGTCCTTTTAAGTTCACACCCAACTTCATGATTTTAAAGATGCTATTTAGGTGTTTAATTTACTTTAAGGTCTAACATTTAAAGGGGTATGTTAGAGAGTATGACATGCTCCAAACATGTATCTATTCCACTCATAGACCTATGTGTATAATAAGCATATGGTTGCAATCTTAATCCCTCTCCTAACTGGGATTAAATCACTAATTGATTTCCCATTTCAATATAGGGAAACAAGGGGACTTGGTGTTTTTAAAACTTATTAAAGGATGCCTAAAAGTTTGATTAAACATGCACTCTACAATGGAATTTGGTCACAGTTTTGTTCATGGACAGCAACCAAATTAGTCTCAAAATCTTCATCAAAACCAATCCAAATACATGGGTTTCATGTGTATTACACTCCTTAAATATCTATAGTCAAATCCCCCAAAGGATGACTAAGGATATTGTCAAAATCATGTATGTTCTTAGTCCTAAGGCAACCATCTCCAATCTGAACATTCAGTGGAGATATCATATAGGTAGTCAATAACTCCTCAAAAACTCTTCATTTTTCTAAAACAAACCCATGGATTAATGGTTGATATGAAAGAGTATATATTAACAAGTAATTACACTCAAGGAAACATGAAGAAACTCCCCAAATACATCCTAAAACTCTAATTTAAAATGCATGGACAGATCTGGACATTCAATGTCATGTAGGATATAGGTAGTCAACAACTCTTCAAAACTACTTATTTTTCTAAAACAACTCCATGGACTAAAGGTTAATATGAAAGAGTATATACCGACAAGTAATTTCACTCAAGGAAACATGGAGAAACTCCTCAAATGCATCTTAAAACACTAACTTAAAGTTCATGGACAGATCTGGACACATTCAGTTACATGCATATGTCAACATCCAAAACATTTCTAATCACCTAAATTTTCAAATTTAAAACCAAGAATTATAAGCCAATTTATTGGGGTCATAATCAGTAAGTAAATCTACTCAAGGGAATTTAAAGAAGACTCCCAAATCATGCAAGTTATTGGCCAACATTTACAACAACAAATCTGAAAATTTCAGTGGACAGTCCATGTATAGCCTCTTTAAGATGTTATAATCACATGCAATTTCGTATTTAACTCCATGGATTTAAGTCTACCTTAATGGAGTATTAATCAACATATGATTCTACCCAAGAGAACCCAAGAAAGACCTCAAAATACATGTCTAACTTAGATTAAAAGGATGATACACAGATTCTGGACACAATGAAAACCATGCACATAAAGTCTATTTTTCTCAATTTTTTTTCAACCAAAAACCCCAAAACTAAGGCTTGATTTTAGATCTGGGATATAAGTGGTAAAAACTCTACATATGGAGCAAGAGAAGGGCTAAATTTGTACCTCAAATCAAGCTTTCAAAAGCTTGAAGAAGAACTCTCCAAGAAAAATGTTGGGCTGTCCAAGCTTGGATTCCTCCTCTTCTTTGGCCCTTGATCTTACATGCAATGTAAGATCCAAGATCCTCTCCTTCCCAGCTTTGATTTGAGCTATTGAAACTCAAATTTGGGTGAGAAATGGGGAGTGGATCAAAGAGAGAAGGTGGACGACATGAGGTGGTTGGCCATGGCTAAGGGAGGTGGAGAAGATGAAGAAGATGAAGTGGGAGGGAGGAGGTGACGCCTATGGGGGTTATAACCTTGGGAATTTTGCATCATAAACCCCACCAACTCCTCCTAATTGCAACTAAGGCCCACCCATGAATAGTAATCACATTACTAATCATACTTAACCACTTAATCACCTCTAGCTACAATTATCGCAATTAGCCACTAATGGCATCTCTAATTTCCATCAAGCTCACTAATGATTCACCATCTTGGCTTAATTAGTCATCAGTATTCAAGGATTTTACAATCATAAAAACCTCAAAGAGAGTCTCGTCCTCGAGACTCCACTTCTAAGTTGGGTTCGTCGGTCTATCATAAAAACCTCAAAAGGTTTTTGACCCATAAAAACCTCAAAGAAGGTTTTTACCCAGAAAGTGAAATAATTTGCCATACAGAGAACTGATAAACTAAACTGCGAAAGTACCTGAGAAGAGTCGCGGGTATTTCTCTCACATAGCTGCTTCGGTCTCCCATGTCGCCTCCTCAACACCCTGTCGGTGCCATAGGATCTTGACCAAGGGAATCTCCTTGTTCCGAAGCCTCCTGACAGCAAAATCAAGTATCTGTACTGGCTCCTCCTCGTATGTCAACTCTGGCTCTATGTCAAGGCTCTCATAGCTGATGATGTGCCGAGGATCGTGCACGTACTTCCTCAAGTTCGACACATGGAATATGTCGTGTATAGCCGCCAAAAGTGGGGGAAGTGCCAGTCTGTACGCCACCTTCCCGACACGTGAAAGTATCTCAAATGTCCCAACAAAACGTGGCGCCAGCTTGCCACGAACTCCGAACCGTTGTATTCCCTTCATGGGCGATACACGCAGGAACACAAAATCCCCAACCTGAAACTCCAAGTGTCAGCGTCGGCGATCTGCATAGCTCTTCTGGCGACTTTGTGCCGTCAAGAGCTTCCTCCTTACCAAGTCAACAACCCTCGCAGTCTCCTCCAAGAGATCCACGGTATACAACGCATGATCACCTACCTCGCGCCAACTGATTGGCGTAAGGCATCTCCGCCCGTAAAGAGCCTCGAATGGCGCCATACCGATGCTCGAATGATGGCTGTTGTTATAAGTGAACTCAACAAGAGGTAAATGATCCTTCCAGGATCCCTTCCACTCTAGAGAACAAGCGCGTAAAAGATCCTCCAAGGTCTGTATCGTACGCTCGCTCTGTCCGTCCGTCTGAGGGTGATACGCTGAACTCATCTTCAGCTCGGTCTGTAAAGCTGACATGAACTGCTGCCAGTAATGGGAAGTGAACCTCGAGTCTCTGTCAGACACTACCTCTCGGGGTATGCCATGTAACCTTACAATGTGTTGTATGTACAATCTGGCCAACTGAGAAGGTGTATAAGTCATGCTAACAGGTATAAAATGGGCTGACTTCGTCAACCTGTCAACAATGACCCAAATGGAATCATGGCCTCCTGGTGTCCTTGGCAATCCTGTAACAAAGTCCATCGAAATGCTCTCCCACTTCCACTCAGGAATGGGGAGAGGCTGCAGTAATCCAGGTGGTCGTCTATGCTCTGCCTTCACCATCTGGCAAGTCAAACATCTGCTGACATGCCCAGCTACGTCCCTCTTCATCCCGTCCCACCAGAAATGTCGGCGAAGGTCGTGGTACATCTTCGTACTACCGGGATGAATGGAAAGATGCGAACAATGCGCCTCGTCAAGTATGTCTCTTCTTAGCTGCTCATCGTTGGGAACCACTACCCGACCTGCCTTCCACAGAATAGACTCTGCAACAACAAAATCGTCAAACTCGTCTTTCACTGCCCGCATGTATCTGTCGTGAATCCACGGGTCTGTCTGCTGACCTGACACAATACGGTCCCAAAGGCTGCTGTACCTAGGAGGTACGGAGATGGGAGAAGACGCACCGTCCTCTAGATGCCAATCCATCAGTGCTGCAAGTAAGTCCCAAGTGTATAGCCAGTTCATCGTACCCTCCGTGTGCGCTCTCCTGCTAAGGGCGTCTGCAACCACGTTTCCCTTACCAGGATGGTAAGAGATCGTGCAATCGTAGTCCTTCAACAGCTCTAACCATCTGCGTTGCCTCATGTTCAGCTCCTTCTGATCAAATATGTACTTCAGACTCTTGTGGTCTGTGAAGAGCTCAAAGTTAACCCCGTACAAGTAGTGACGCCAGTTCTTCAAAGCGAAGACCACTGCCGCCAACTCAAGATCGTGTGTGGGGTAATTCCGCTCATGCGGTCTCAACTGTCTCGAAGCATAGGCAATCACATGCCCCCTCTGCATCAGCACTGCTCCCAAACCATCACCTGACGCGTCTGTGTAAACCGCATAGTCCTGTGTACATGATGTTAGAGCAAGAATCAGAGCTGTAGTAAGTCTCTCCTTCAGTGTTCTGAAGGCCTGCTCGCACGAACTATCCCAAACAAAAGGTACTCCCTTCTGCGTCAAACGCGTCAAAGGTAGTACAATCCGCGAAAAGTTGCTGACAAAGCGTCTGTAATAGCCTGCCAATCCAAGAAAACTGCGGATCTGTGTCACTGTCTTGGGTTGTTCCCAAGACATCACAACATCTATCTTCGCAGGGTCCACTGCGACTCCTAACCTGTCACGATCGTCCTCCCGAGGACCTTAGGTTACCCGTCAAACACGTCATTTGCACACTTAACAGCTTAAGTTAATCTCATGCTTATGAAAACCTGGGGAAATTTTTTTTTTTAAACATGACATTCACAAGATTTAAATTTGGCTAAGCAAGCAACCACAAAAAAAAATTTCCCCAGGTTCTCATAAGCATGTGATTAACTTAAGCTGTTAAGTGTGCAAATGACGTGTTTGACGGGTAACCTAAGGTCCTCGGGAGGACGGTCGTGACAGGTTAATATCATAATAGGTGTTTCAAGCCCACCTTTATAAGTAGCAATTATCCTAGGCATGCTCTAAAATGATTACAAATAGAGATTTACCCTATTCACTTTTTGATCACCCCAAAACATTGTCATTGTGTGTGTATACTTCATAATAATCCAAGGCATCTAGTCCTTTTAAGTTCACACCCAACTTCATGATTTTAAAGATGCTATTTAGGTGTTTAATTTACTTTAAGGTCTAACATTTAAAGGGGTATGTTAGAGAGTATGACATGCTCCAAACATGTATCTATTCCACTCATAGACCTATGTGTATAATAAGCATATGGTTGCAATCTTAATCCCTCTCCTAACTGGTATTAAATCACTAATTGATTTCCCATTTCAATATAGGGAAACAAGGGGACTTGGTGTTTTTAAAACTTATTAAAGGATGCCTAAAAGTTTGATTAAACATGCAATCTACAATGGAATTTGGTCACAGTTTTGTTCATGGACAGCAACCAAATTAGTCTCAAAATCTTCATCAAAACCAATCCAAATACATGGGTTTCATGTGTATTACACTCCCTAAATATCTATAGTCAAATCCCCCAAAGGATGACTAAGGATATTGTCAAAATCATGTATGTTCTTAGTCCTAAGGCAACCATCTCCAATCTGAACATTCAGTGGAGATATCATATAGGTAGTCAATAACTCCTCAAAAACTCTTCATTTTTCTAAAACAAACCCATGGATTAATGGTTGATATGAAAGAGTATATGTTAACAAGTAATTACACTCAAGGAAACATGAAGAAACTCCCCAAATACATCCTAAAACTCTAATTTAAAATGCATGGACAGATCTGGACATTCAATGTCATGTAGGATATAGGTAGTCAACAACTCTTCAAAACTACTTATTTTTCTAAAACAACTCCATGGACTAAAGGTTAATATGAAAGAGTATATACCAACAAGTAATTTCACTCAAGGAAACATGGAGAAACTCCTCAAATGCATCTTAAAACACTAACTTAAAGTTCATGGACAGATCTGGACACATTCAGTTACATGCACATGTCAACATCCAAAACATTTCTAATCACCTAAATTTTCAAATTTAAAACCAAGAATTATAAGCCAATTTATTGGGGTCATAATCAGTAAGTAAATCTACTCAAGGGAATTTAAAGAAGACTCCCAAATCATGCAAGTTATTGGCCAACATTTACAACAACAAATCTGAAAATTTCAGTGGACAGTCCATGTATAGCCTCTTTAAGATGTTATAATCACATGCAATTTCGTATTTAACTCCATGGATTTAAGTCTACCTTAATGGAGTATTAATCAACATATGATTCTACCCAAGAGAACCCAAGAAAGACCTCAAAATACATGTCTAACTTAGATTAAAAGGATGATACACAGATTCTGGACACAATGAAAACCGTGCACATAAAGTCAATTTTTCTCAATTTATTTCAACCAAAAACCCCAAAACTAAGGCTTGATTTTAGATCTGGGATATAAGTGGTAAAAACTCTACATATGGCATCAAGAGAAGGGCTAAATTTGTACCTCAAATCAAGCTTTCAAAAGCTTGAAGAAGAACTCTCCAAGAAAAATGTTGGGCTGTCCACACCTTGAGCTTCAAGCTTAGATTCCTCCTCTTCTTTGGCCCTTGATCTTACATGCAATGTAAGATCCAAGATCCTCTCCTTCCCATCTTTGATTTGAGCTATTGAAACTCAAATTTGGGTGAGAAATGGGGAGTGGATCAAAGAGAGAAGGTGGAGGACATGAGGTGGTTGGCCATGGCTAAGGGAGGTGGAGAAGATGAAGAAGATGAAGTGGGAGGGAGGAGGTGACGCCTATGGGGGTTATAACCTTGGGTATTTTGCATCATAAACCCCACCAACTCCTCCTAATTGCAACTAAGGCCCACCCATGAATAGTAATCACATTACTAATCATACTTAGCCACTTAATCACCTCTAGCTACAATTATCGCAATTAGCCACTAATGGCATCTCTAATTTCCATCAAGCTCACTAATGATTCACCATCTTGGCTTAATTAGTCATTAGTATTCAAGGATTTTACAAGATCGTACTCAGATTGTCTCCCCATATACTTAGGGTAAGATATCCCTAAGTATAGACAAGACGAGGAGACAATGGAGAGGATCGAAATGAAACTGAAAGAACTCGGGGTGCAAACCCCCCTATACTTAGGACGAAGTACGTCCTAAGTACAGAAAACTGACAACAAGGGGCGACACCTTTTTGATAGATAAAGAAAATAGAAAAGGAAAAGAAGAAAAGAAGAAAAGAAGAAAAGAAATCAACAGATGAAAGAGTGATATGGACAGATGGATCTGTACAGCGGAAGATGGAATTGATCACCATGTATTAGATGCAGATGATATGAGTCAAAGAACACATCTCATACCAGAAGAATGGGGGCAACGTCAATGGTCAGCGGGTCATGATCTAGATATAGCTTCAGGCGTTGACCATTGACGCAGAAGGTAGAGGAAGATGACGGTTCAGATATGTTAATACTGCCATTGTCATGTACTTTCCTGACCACATATGGACCTTTCCATTTGCTCTGTAATTTCCCTGGAAATATTTATAGCCTGGAATCAAACAACCATACTCTCTGATCTGGCTCAAACTGTTTATGGCTAATATGGGAATCGTGCCATGTTTTCACTTTCTCTTTGTACTGTAGGCTGTTGGAAAAGGTTGTGTCTCTCAGTTCTTCCAGGGCTACCAACTCTACTCTTCTCTGCTCTCATATGCTCTCGGGATCTAACAGTAACTCAGTGACTGCCCAAAAGGATTTATGCTTGATCTCCACTGGCAAATGGCACGGCTTGCCATAGACGAGTCGAAAGGGAGATGTCCCCAATGGATTCTTGAAGGAAGTCCGATAGGCCCACAAGATCGAGTCCAAAAGCTGTGACCAATCCTTTCGGTCTGGGCGGACAACCTTCTGCAAGATAGTTTTTATCTCCCGGTTCGATACTTCAGCAAGACTATTAGTCTGAGGGTGATACAGTGTGGCAACCCGATGGTCAATGCTGAACTCGTCTGCAAGGGCCCTAACCTTTTCATTGATGAAATGAGACCCCCCGTCTGAAATCAGGACTTTAGGTACCCCGAACCGTGAAATGATATTTTTCCTCAAAAATTTGCATACGGTTTTAGCATCTGCGGCTCGGGCAGGGATGACCTCAACCCATCGGCTGACATAATCAACAACGAGCAAAATATGCTCGAATCCCTGACTCTTAGGAAATGGGCCCATGAAATCAATCCCCCATGCATCAAAAACCTCACAAAAGTGAATGGATTGTATGGGCATCATGTCTCTCTGTCCGCAGGTTCCCATTTTCTGACAGTCAGTACATCTCTTCACGAAGTCATCAGAATCCTTGAAGAGGGTAGGCCACCATAGGCCGGATTGAAGCACCTTCTGTGCTGTTCTTTTTCCAGAATGATGTCCTCCTGCCTCAAGCTTGTGGCAGTATGTGAGGACGCTGTGATGCTCTTCTTGAGGAATTCACCTCCTCCAGATGCTGTCCCCTCCTTCGTGATAAAGGACGGGATCCTCCCAATGGTAAAACTTGGCCTTTGCCAGGAAGGTCTCAAGTTTCTGCCTGGGCAACCTTGTGGGACCGTCTTGGCAACAAGATAGTTCACAATGTCGGCGTACCACGGGAGCGAGGTGATAGCCAAGATCACCTCATCCGGAAACGTCTCTGTAATAGGTGCGTTGGGCTCAGATTCCTCAAGATTCTCCAATCTGGAGAGATGATCCGCCACCACATTTTTAACTCCAGGCTTATCCTTAATCTCAATATCAAATTCCTGTAGCAGAAGGATCCATCTGGTAAGGCATGCTTTGGCATACTTCTTGGCCATTAAGTACCGGATGGCGGTGTGATCTGTGTAAATAGTCACTCTAGATCCGAGAATATAAGATCGATACTTATCCAAAGCAAAGACTATAGCCAGCATCTCCTTCTCAGTCACAGTGTAATTCCGCTGAGCGACATCCAAAGTCCGGCTGGCGTAGTGAATGGCAAACGGTAAACCATCCCTCCTCTGTCCAAGCACAGCCCCAACGGCGAAATCTAAAGCATCCGTCATGATCTCAAATGGGAGAGACCAATCAGGTGGCTGAAGGACAGGAGCTGAAACAACCATATCTTTGAGAGTCTCAAAAGACGCGAGACACTTATCATTGACAATAAACTCGGTGTCTTTCGTCAGTAGATCAGTAAGCGGTCGGGCAATCCGACTGAAGTCCTGAATGAACCATCGGTAGAAACCGACATGCCCTAGAAAAGACCGCAACTGACGCAAATTGGACGGTGGATTGAGTTTTCTGATGATATCCACCTTGGCCGGATCGACCTCCATGCCCCTGTTGGAGACAATATGACCAAGGACCGTCCCTTGAGTCACCATGAAGTGACTCTTCTTCCAAGATAAAACAAGATTGACCTCAATGCAGCGCTGAAGCATACGGTCTAGGCAGTCAAGACAAGCATCAAACCCGTCGCCATAGATCGAGAAGTCATCCATGAAGACCTCTAAACAGTCACCCACCATGTCCAAGAAAATGGACAACATGCACCTTTAGAATGTCGCCGGGGCGTTACATAGACCAAAGGGCATCCGTCTGAAAGCATAATTCCCAAACAGACAGGTGAATGCCATTTTCTCCTGGTCTTCGGGTGCACTGGCCACTTGATTGTATCTGGAGTACCCGTCAAGAAAGCAGTAATGACTCTTACCAGCTAGCCACTCGATAATCTGATCAATGAATGGCAGCGGGAAGTGATCCTTCTTGGTGGCCTCATTCAATCGTCTGTAGTCCACACAGACCCGCCAAGAAGTGGGCACTCGGTAGCGATCTCCTCTCCAGACTCATTCACAACTGTAGTGATACCCGTCTTCTTGGGTACCACATGAAACAGACTAACCCACTTGGAGTCGGAGATGGGGTAGATAAAATCAGCGCTCCACCACTTTGAAATTTCTTTCATGACTACATCTTGAAGATTCGGGTTCAGCCGTCGCTGGAACTCACACGACGGCCTAGCGTCATCCTCAAGATAGATGTGGTGGGAGCACAAAGCCGGACTAATCCCCTGGAGATCAGCTATACTCCAACCTATCGCCTTGCGGTTTCTTTCAAGAACCTCCATCAGACGAGATTCTTGCTCTCCAGTCAAACCTGCTGAGATGATGACTGGGTGCATATCTGGCTCACCCGCAAGGAATCTATACTTCAACGACTGCGGCAGAGATTTCAGTTCTGGACAACTGGGAGGTGGCAGATCTGGCTTCTGATATGTCTGTGTGAAGGCGACCAGGTCTGCATGGGAGAACTCTCGCTCTGCATGAATCTCTGATGAAGGGCGGCCGGCTGAATCATCAACAAACTGCACTAGATCGCACTCTGTCATGGCTGTAGGCTCAGGAGGAATCAGACAAGGCAAATAGTAATCAAAATCATCCCAACCAATGTCTGAATCTGAGGGATCAGAAGAAGATGAGCAAGATTGAAAATCATCAGCACCACTCATCCCAACACTGTCAGCCTCGAGTGTATCCTCGTCTGGGGATGTGCTCTCCAGGCTCTCGACTGCCATGAGCTTTAAGTACAGTGAATCTGTAGGCAAGGCGAGGGTCTGTACTACAGGGTCTGACCAAGTAGATTCATCATCTTTCATCACAAAGTCACACTCTCGGTCGATGTCTAGCTCTTCCTCTGTCATCTGCGCGGCTTCGCTGGATTGCTCTGAGCATTCAAGTTCTCTAGCTATGGTTTCCTCGATCGTCTCTATGTGTATGGTCTCGCCCTCTACGCGAAAACACACCTTCCCACTATCGTGATCGATCACCGCATTGGCTGTGGCCAAGAATGGACGTCCGAGTATGATGGGGGCATCGGTTACCGACTCAGGGATCTCCATGCCCAACACAACGAAGTCCACAGGGAATTTTAGGCCCTGAATGGTAACGACCACGTCTTTCAATAACCCCTTCAGCCTCTTAGTCGACCTATCAGCAAACTGAAGGACTTTCCTGCTGATGAATCCACATTTCATCATCTTTATTCTATCATTTTGGCATCAAAAACCCTAGCAAATGCCTGTAAATACCTTTAAATAGAGCATCTTAACACTCATACATGTGCATCCTATTAGTGTATAAAATACTGTAATTAAAGACAAAATTATAGAATACATAAAAGAAAAGAAAAGGAATAAAATATTGTAAATATTTTATGACCCAAACCCCGAGACCTAGGCATCTTGATGAATAGGTCGACCAGAAATAATAGGGGGAGATAAGGGTCAAATACCTATATTATTCTATTCATTCTTTATTCATTTTGGGGCCTATTTTTGGTTCCACTTTTTATACATCAAATAAAGAAACTTTGTACATGAAAGTTGTAGATAATTTAATAAAGAAAAATACAAAATTAATTTCACTGAAAAATAATACATAGATAAAAAGTTATGGTCTGAATAAGAATCCAGAATCCCAACTTCCCAGACCTATATCTCACAAATGAAAACTCCAAATGCATCAAAATAACCTTTAATTGTATATAAAATAAAATAAGCTATTTAATGGCAGTGGTTTCGCATTAGGCGGAGCTACGGTTTGAAAGTTGAGTTTTGGACCCCTATTGTATACTTGTACAGACTAAAATATTCAATTTATTATTTATTTATTATTTTTGTATTTTTATATTTTTATAATCTTGTAATTATTACTTATAATACTTATGTATATTAAAATTAGAATAAAAGCCTAAATAAAATACAAAATAAAAATACCTACATAAAACACATAGATACAATACCTATATACAAACCTATACATTACTTACTTGTATTTTATTAATTATACAAAACATATCAGAAAAATAAAACAAAAATACATTTGTGTACATAAAAGTATTTTATAATTTTATAAAATAATAAATAAAAATAATAACATTAAAATACATAGAATAAAAATAAAGACTAAGATAAATAGGTGTTTACCTATAAAGGGCTAAAAAGTAAACTCATAAAAATATACCTCATAAAATTAATTAAAAATCATAATAAAATACTACATAAAATAACAAATATTTTTTATTTAATAATAATAATTTGATTCGTCTATTTTCTATTTTTAAAAGAATTTACAAAACATTTACCAGGGATTTTTCCTGATTGGTCCACGTGGACCAATCAGGAGACGGTCCCAGTTGACCCAGGTCAACTGGCCGTCCTTCCCCATGTGCCTTCGTCAGAGCCTCGTTTGACCCCATGTTTGCGGATTTTTCGAGGTTTCCCCTTGCACTAATTCATGTCGATGATTTGACCACTTTTCCTCCTCGATCATCCCTCTTGCTCGCCCAATGATCACCTCGAGGATTGGGTCACTGTGGCGCTCGATGCGCCTTGATCTTTGGAGCACCTTGGTCAGGGGTCAAACCAGATATAACGAACCCCCACTTTGAATTTGATTTTTGAGTCCCCTTGGTCCACCCCACTCCGCCTCTCTGGTGCTCTGAAGCTTGCTGGAGGTGACAGCTCCACCGCGAGTTCCTCAGCCAGGGCGAACGAGGTCGAGGGCGCCTCCACCACCTCCCGCGAGACCGGCGGTCGAGGTACACTACTCCCTCTGGCTCCGGCCATTGAGGGCCTTCCCCCTTATATTTTTCGCTTGCATTTTACTTCTGATAGCTCTAGGAACGAAAACCCCCCAAAAACACCTAAGGATTGTCACCAGAATCGGCGAATCCACCCACTTGGCCGGAGCGCAACTCCGACGGTTCTCCGCCCCGAGTCGTTACGCATCTCCACCACCATCCTGAGGTCTAGGCATTTTGCCCTGGACCTCCTAATCCCTTTTGCAGATCGAAGCACGTTCATGCGAGCCTGGAGGTGATTCTGGAGCTTCGCCGGAGCTAACGGAGCTCTGTAGCTCCGCCACCCTCCAGTGAGCCCCTCGGCCATCACCGAGGCTTTTTGCCGCCTCCAGCAGCTAGAGGAGGACCTCAGGATGCCGCATCCCCCTTTTGACGCCCGAAGCTCGTCGGAGCGCGGAGATCTGGAGCGAGGAAGATCGCCTCGCCGGCGCTCCTCCTTATTCTTCCTCCGCGCGCCTGCACCGTTGGATTAGGGAGCGCCTTCCAGATCGCACCGCCACCGTTGGATGGAGTAGCGCCTCAACCGTCAGATCTTTCGAGATCCATCTAATCCCAGTCGTGCAAAAGCGAACCATCATCGGAGGCTCTCGAGGCACCATGTGGCAAGTGGCTTAGCCTCTGCCGTCTGATCGTCCAAGTGAGGGTATTTTGCAGTCACACCCCCGCTATTTTTGTAATATTAATTTAGTCCCGAAACTTTATTTCGTAGTTTAAATATTTTGTAAACTTTGCGAAAAGGCCCTCGTACTTTATGTATTTGCATACAGGTCCTCTGCCACGTCACCTCACGTGACCTGTACACGTGAGGTGCGGGCATTTTGCATAGAGGCCCTCGGCCTTTGGTTTATTTTATTTCAATACCAAAACTTTGATATTAAGTGTTATATTTTTTGGAGAAATTTCATGTAAGCCCTCGGATTTTAGAAAATTACTTTTCAGTCCTCGCCAGGCGCATGCAAGTCACGCGCCCTGATGGGTAATTTGCGCCGACACCCCTGCGGCTTTTAGAATTTATGTTTGGTCCTGGAAATTAAATATTCAGTTCAATATTTTGTGAAAAATTTCATGTCTGCCCCTGAACTTTTGGATATTTGCACTTATACCTCTGCCAGGCTGTGATCTTTTTGTGTGCTTGCTTGATTTAATTAGGGCATCATTTTAAATCGAAAAATTCTCAAAAAGTGAACTTAAGCTCCTGTATGCTTGCACTTTAACGCCTATTAAAAATCAAAAATATGTTTTTCATTCACTGTTTAGCTTAGAAAATACCAAAAAAATAGTAAAATACCTCTAAAAATTCCAAAAAAAAATCCCTAGTGTGTATTTTACCCTATTTTAGTGTCAGTTCAAAAATCACTAAAAATCTCAAAAGAAAAACCTTAAAAATAGAAAATACTTAAAAATTTCAAAAAAATATAAAAAATTATAAAAAAAACTCCAAAAATTGTAAACTCAAGTTCTGTAGTCTTCTATTTTTATTGTCTTTATTTGAAAAATAGTTTGGAAAAATTTTGTGGCTATCTGATATTTTTAATTCCCATTTTACCCCCAGCCAATAGCCTTTTCACTATTTTGGTTTATTTCAGTGTTTAAAAGTACCAAAAATATTCTGAAAAATACCCAAAAATCATAAAAACAGTAAAAAATTATAAAAATACCAAAAAGATTTTATTTCTGAATTTTTGGTTATTTTTGCACATTTTTATAAATATTTTATCTTCTCTTTTATTATATTGTTTTTATATTCCAATATTGAAAAAAAATATAAAATATAAAATTATAAAAAAATAGAAAATTAAAAATCAAAATACAAAATTAAAAAATTAAATAAAAAAGAATAAAAAAATCAAAAATTAAAAACCCACAAAACTCTTTGTTTGCATAGTGTAGACATCACTCACATTTACACACACACACTTGTGTTGATCTGCCCTGTTTGCTCCTTGTGTTCGAACTCTCTACATACTTGTCCTATACATCTTGTCCAGAGTTAAAAATAAATTTTAACTCCACATTTATATCTTATTTAGTGATCTGTAGTGTGGGTTAATTGTTGATTAAATACATTTTATTGTGGGTCACCGCAGCGACTTCGGTTGTCTCCGCCTTGTGTGAGACATTCTTTTAGACCTACGATAATTTGTGTTTATCAAATGACGCCGTTGCCGGGGAGCAACAGCGAGTAGTTTATCTTTGCTTGTGTTTGTTTTGTTTGTCTACCATTGCTCTCACTTTTGCCTCTCTTATGTGTTATATATTTTGTTGAGCTTTCTGACCACTCTTTTGTCTTTTTGCGAGGGACCGCGGAGCAAGGCGGATCGCCTAGGTGACCCGAAGCATCCTTGGGAAGCGGAGCCGGCTATTCTTTGGCCAATTCGGCAGGAGAGAGCAGGAGGAGTGAGAGAGTGTTTAGTCTAGCTTGCATTTTATTTTTGTGAGAGAGAATGATTTATTAATTTATAATAATACAGGACTCAGGACTTGGACACTCAGACTACCAGACCTGATTTCCAGGTGTTTGTTCACCCGGGGGGTCACCGCAGCGACTTCGGTTGTCTCCGCCTTGTGTGAGACATTCTTTTAGACCTACGATAATTTGTGTTTATCAAATGGCACCAAGCTCATGGCAGTCGAGAGCCGGGAGAGCACACCCCTGGATGGGGATACATCTGAAGCTGACAGTGTTGTGATGAGTGGTGCTGAGGAGTTTCAATCTTGTTCATCTTCTTCAGATCCCTCGGATTCCGACATTGAGTGGGATGATTTTGATGACTATTTGCCTTGTCTGATTCCTTCTGAGCCAACAACCATGACAGAGTGCGAGCCAGTGCAGTTCATTGATGATTCAGCATGCCACCTTTCGTCAGAGATTCATGTAGAGCGAGAGTTCTCCCATGCAGACCTGGTAGCGTTTACACAGACATATCAGAAGCCGGATCTGCCACCTCCCAGTTGCCCAGAACCGAAGCCTCTGCCGCAGTCGTTGCAAGTATAGATTCCTTGCGGGTGAGCCAGACATGCACCCAGTCATTATCTCAGCAGGTTTGACTGGAGAACAAGAATCTCGTCTGATGGAGGTTCTTGAAAGAAACCGCAAAGCGATAGGTTGGAGTATAGCTGATCTCCAGGGGATTAGTCCGGCTCTGTGCTCCCACCACATTTATCTTGAGGATGACGCTAGGCCGTCGCGTGAGTTCCAACGACGGCTGAACCCGAATCTTCGAGACGTAGTCATGAAAGAAATTTCAAAGTGGTGGAGCGCCGATTTTATCTACCCCATCTCCGACTCCAAATGGGTTAGTCCACTCCATGCGGTATCCAAGAAGACGGGTATCACTACAGTTGTCAACGAGTTTGGAGAGGAGATCGCTACCAGAGTGCCCACTTCTTGGAGGGTCTGTGTGGACTACAGACGATTGAATGAGGCCACCAAGAAGGATCACTTCCCGCTACCCTTCATTGATCAAATTATCGAGCGGCTAGCTGGGAAGAGTCATTACTGCTTTCTTGACGGGTACTCTGGATATAATCAAGTGGCCATTGCGCCCGAAGACCAGGAGAAAACAACATTCACCTGTCCGTTTGGGACGTATGCTTTTAGACGGATGCCCTTTGGTTTATGTAATGCTCCAGCGACATTCCAAAGGTGCATGTTGTCCATATTCTCGGACATGGTGGGTGAATGTTTAGAGGTCTTCATGGATGACTTCTCGGTCTATGGCGACGGGTTTGATGCTTTTCTTGACTGCCTAGACCGTGTGCTTCAGCGCTGCATTGAGGTCAATCTTGTTTTATCTTGGGAGAAGAGTCACTTTATGGTGACTCAAGGGACGGTCCTCGGTCATATCGTCTCCAACAGGGGCATGGAGGTCGATCCGGCCAAGGTGGACATCATCAGAAAACTCAATCCACCGTCCAATCTGCGTCAGTTGCGGTCTTTTCTAGGGCATGTCAGTTTCTACCGACGGTTCATTCAGGATTTCAGTCGGATTGCCTGACCGCTCATTGACTTGCTGACAAAAGACACCGAGTTTATTGTCAATGATAAGTGTCTTGCATCTTTTGAGACTCTCAAAAACATGGTTGTTTCAGCTCCGGTCCTTCAGCCACCCGACTGGTCTCTCCCATTCGAGATCATGTCGGATGCTTCAGATTTTGCCGTTGGGGCTGTGCTTGGATAGAGGAGGGATGGTTTACCTTTTTCCATTCACTACGCTAGCCGGACTTTGGATGCCGCCCAGCGGAATTACACTGTGACTGAAAAAGAGATGCTGGCTGTAGTTTTTGCTCTGGATAAGTATCGATCTTACATTCTCGGATCTAGAGTGAGAATTTACACTGATCACACCGCCATCCAGTATCTAATGGAAAAGAAGGATGCTAAAGCACGCCTTACCAGATGGATCCTTCTGCTCCAGGAATTTGATATTGAAATTAAGGATAAGCCTGGAGTCAGGAAGGTGGTGGCGGATCATCTCTCCAAATTGGAGAATCTTGAGGAATCTGAGCCTAGCGCACCTATCACAGACATTTCCAAATGAGGCGATCTTGGCTATCACCTCGCTACCGTGGTACGCTGACATTGTGAACTATCTTGTCGCCAAAACGGTCCCACAAGGTTGGCCCAGGCAGAAACTCGAGACCTTCCTGGCGAAGGCCAAGTTTTACCATTGGGAGGATCCCGTCCTTTATCATGAAGGAGGGGACAACATCTAGAGGAGGTGCATTCCTCAAGAAGAGCATCCTAGCGTCCTCACATACTGCCACAAGCTTGAGGCAGGAGGACATCATTTTGGAAAAAGGACAGCATAGAAGGTGCTTCAATCCGACCTATGGTGGCCTACTCTTTTCAAGGATTCTGATGAGTTCGTGAAGAGATGTACTGACTGTCAGAAAATGGGAACCTGCGGACAGAGAGACATGATGCCCATGCAACCCATTCACTTCTGTGAGGTTTTTGATGCATGGGGGATTGATTTCATGGGCCCATTTCCTAAGAGTCAGGGATTCGAGCATATCTTGCTCGCTGTGGATTATGTCAGTCGATGGGTTGAGGCCATCCCCGCCCGAGCCGCAGATGCTAAAATCGTATGTAAATTCTTGAGGAAAAATATCATTTCACGGTTCGGGGTACCTAGAGTCTTGATTTCAGACGGGGTGTCTCATTTCATCAATGACAAGGTTAGGGCCCTTGCAGACGAGTTCGGCATTGACCATAGGGTTGCCACACCGTATCACCCTCAGACCAATGGTCTTGCCGAAGTATCGAACCGGGAGATAAAAACAATCTTGCAGAAAGTTGTCCGCCCAGACCGAAAGGATTGGTCACAGATTTTGGACTCGATCTTGTGGGCCTATCGGACTTCTTTCAAGAATCCATTGGGGACATCTCCCTTTCATCTCGTCTATGGCAAGCCGTGCCATCTGCCAGTGGAGATCAAGAACAAATCTTTTTGGGCAGTCACTGAGTTACTGTTAGATCCCGAGAGTATAGGAGACCAGAGAAGAGCAGAATTGGCAGCCTTGGAAGAACTGAGAGATACAGCCTTTTCCAACAGCCTACAGTACACGGAGAAAGTGAAGACATGGCACGATTCGCATATCAGCCATAAACAGTTTGAGCCAGATCAGAGAGTATGGTTGTTTGATTCCAGGCTGAAATTATTCCCAGGGAAATTACAGAGCAAGTGGAAAGGTCCGTATGTGGTCAGGAAGGTACATGACAATGGCAGCATCGACATATCTGAACCGTCATCTGCCTCTACCTTCCGTGTCAATGGTCAACGCCTGAAGCTATATCTAGATCATGATCCGCCGACCATTGACGTTGCCCCCATTCTTCTGGTATGAGATGTGTCCTTTGACTCATATCATCTGCATCTCATACATGGTGCTCACTTCTATCTTCCGCTGTACAGATCATCTGTTCATATCACTCTTTCATCTATTGATCTATTTTCTTCTTTTCTTCTTTTCTTCTTTTTCTTTTCTATTTTCTTTATCTATCAAAAAGGTGCCGCCCTTGTAGACAGTTTTCCATACTTAGGACGTACTTTGTCCTAAGTATAGGGGGGTGTGCACCCCGAGTTTCTCTATTATTCGATCCTCTTCATTGTCTCCTCTTCTTGTCTATACTTAGGGATATCTTACCTTAAGTATAGGGGGAGACAACCCGAGTACGATCTGTTCATTCCAACCCTTGACCCTCCCTGCGTTGTGTACAGTCTGCTATACTTAGGATTATTTGATCCTAAGTATAGGGGGGACGGTCACCTTCTCATTGGTTTATTCCTTTATTCTTTAGACTTTCCTATACTTAGTACGAGTTATGTCTTCTCTTTTCTCTCCGATCTATGAGGACATAGCTCAAGCTAAGTATAGGGGGGTCGTATATACTGGGTATATACTTTAGCCATAACTCGTACTTTCGTAAATAATATGGCTAAAAATTCATTAAAATTCATTAAAAATCTTTAATAAAAAAGTGTTATGTTCCTCAAATTCTTTTTGTATATACTGATTAATAAATAAGGTGAAAATGTTTTTTGCAAAATGTTTGAAAAATAGTTTGAAAATCTTTGTGAACATCTATTGAAAACTATTTTGAAAATGTTTTGTTACATGTTTTCAACCTATGTAAAAATGTGTGGTTTGTAAAATTTCTTTTCTTTGTGTGAAATAAAATGTTTGAAAATGATTTGCAAATGGTCTGAAAAATGGTTGCAAATTTTTTTGAAAAATCTATATATATTGTTTTGAAAACCTTTGCAAAGTGATTTTCAAATGTATGTACATGTTTGTAAAATGTTTGTAAAAATTATTTTGGACTATAGTTTTCAAAAATTGTGTGAAAAGCTTGTGTCAAATATGTTTGAGGAATACTGACATCTCACCAAAACCCACTATATATAAATGTATAAAACTGACCACTTACCCTTGTAAATTCTTAAAATCCACTTCTTGTAAATATAAGAAGCACTCCCGTGTACAAATTTTTCACCTAGTTTTCAACCAAAATCTTTTTATTTTCAAAAATCCCAAAAATATTTGCAAAACTAAAATCCAAAAACATCTGAAAAATCTTTCTGAAAAATACAAAAAATGCATCTGCATATGCATCATCATCTTTTCAAAATCCATAAAAAGTTCAAAAACTTTGAAAATTGCATCACAAAAATATTTTCTGCATAGCATTGCATAGCATGAGCATTTTTCGGATTGAGTTTGATAGTTGAACAAGTCTAAGTAAAATCCGGAGATTGGAGCTTGATTGGATCTTAAAATCTACCTAATAACAGGAACTTTATAGGAACTGGGTTTGAGGTACTTCAGGTCTAGTTGACTTAATTCTTTGAGGATTACGAGACTTGGTTCAATGGATTCTTGTCTGCCTAAGTAGAGTATTTCGGAGCACACGCACGACTCTTGTTGATAATGACCTAACTTGGACACCTGCACCTTTCACATGGCTCAACTCAGTTGGAGTGGTGAGGGGATTGGATTTGCCGGTATGAGACGCACACAAGTGGAAACATTTGTCCTCCTCTAGGGAGGGAAGTGCACCCCAACCCGTCCAGTGATTAGGAAGTCTAAAGACAGGAGGCTGTGGGTTGCAATAAAGCTTCAAAAGAGGGATAGTCTACTGGCTCAAGAAGAAAAACTCCTTATGTAAATGCTGTTGTATATAGTATTTCAAAAAAAAAGTTCAGGCATGTACAAAAATAAAAAGCCTGCAAATATGTACAAAGTCAATATGCAAGCTTGAGTTCCAAAGTCAAATATGTGAGCCTGCAGCAGGATGACTTGACTACACTCGTCTTGCATCCCAGGATAGGTAGCTACACTGGCTACCGTCCATTCTTCTCTTCACCCCCTCCTCTTGAGCTGGTTGCCACTTGAACTTAGAAGGGAATACCCAGCTCCTCGAGGATGGAGTTATTGGATTGAGGAATCATTGGGTTGTCATACTGGAGAAGTCAGTTTCTTTGTCATTCTAGTTGGGGAGAGCCACCATCACGTACACCGTACGAGTCAGATTTATAGTCGTAAGGGTTTGCATATGAGTTGAAGTATTTCTGACCTGGCTATTGAGGAGACTTGGACAGAATTTTGGGATTCTCAGGGACTGTTGGATTTCAAATTCGGTTCTCATTAAGGTTCCGCCCGCACTAAAATTTCAAAGGTCCGACTTAAGCTCCAAACCTTGATTTTGTTAAGATAAGTTTGATAATTGAACTAAATCCAAGTTCTTCTTTTTCTTCTTTTTCTTTTCCTTTTGGCACTTATTGCATAAATATTTGCTAGGGACTAGCAAAGGTAAAGTATAGGGGGATGATGAATCCACATTTCATCATCTTTATTCTATCATTTTGGCATCAAAAACCCTAGCAAATGCCTGTAAATACCTTTAAATAGAGCATCTTAACACTCATACATGTGCATCCTATTAGTGTATAAAGTACTGTAATTAAAGCCAAAATCATAGAATAAATAAAAGAAAAGAAAAAGAATAAAATATTGTAAATATTTTATGACCCAAACCCCGAGACCTAGGCATCTTGATGAATAGGTCGACCAGAAATAAAGTAGGGGAGATAAGGGTCAAATACCTATATTATTCTATTCATTCTTTATTCATTTTGGGGCCTATTTTTGGTTCCACTTTTTATAGATCAAATAAAGCAACTTTGTACATGAAAGTTGTAGATAATTTAATAAAGAAAAATACAAAATTGATTTCACTGAAAAATAATACATAGATAAAAAGTTATGGTCTGAATAAGAATCCAGAATCCCAACTTCCCAGACCTGTATCTCACAAATGAAAACTCCAAATGCATCAAAATCACCTTTAATTGTATATAAAATAAAATAAGCTATTTAATGGCGGTGGTTTCGCATTTGGCGAGCTACGGTTTGAAAGTTGAGTTTTGGACCCCTATTGTATACTTGTACAGATTAAAATATTCAATTTATTATTTATTTATTATTTTTGTATTTTTATATTTTTATAATCTTGTAATTATTACTTATAATACTTATGTATATTAAAATTAGAATAAAAGCCTAAATAAAATACAAAATAAAAATACCTACATAAAACACATAGATACAATACCTATATACATACCTATACATTACTTACTTGTATTTTATTAATTATACAAAACATATCAGAAAAATAAAACAAAAATACATTTATGTACATAAAAGTATTTTATAATTTTATAAAATAATAAATAAAAATAATAACATTAAAATACACAGAATAAAAATAAAGACTAAGATATATAGGTGTTATACCTATAAAGGGCTAAAAAGTAAACTCATAAAAATATACCTCATAAAATTAATTAAAAATCATAATAAAATACTACATAAAATAACGAATATTTTTATTTAATAATCATAATTTGATTCGTCTATTTTCTATTTTTAAAAGAATTTACAAAACATTTACCAGGGATTTTTCCTGATTGGTCCACGTGGACCAATCAGGAGACGGTCCCAGTTGACCCAGGTCAACTGGCAGTCCTTCCCCATGTGCCTTCGTCTGACCCCATGTTTGCGGATTTTTCAAGGTTTCCCCTTGCACTAATTCATGTCGATGATTTGACCACTTTTCCTCCTCGATCATCCCTCTTGCTCGCCCAATGATCGCCTCGAGGATTGGGTCACTGTGGCGTTCGATGCGCCTTGATCTTTGGAGCACGTTTGTCAGGGGTCAAACCAGATATAACGAACCCCCACTTTGAATTTGATTTTTGAGTCCCCTTGGTCCACCCCTCTCCGCCTCTCTGGTGCTCTGAAGCTTGCTGGAGGTGACAACTCCACCGCGAGTTCCTCAGCAAGGGCGAACGAGGTCGAGGGCGCCTCCACCACCTCCCGCAAGACCGGCGGTCGAGGTACACTACTCCCTCTGGCTCCGGCCATTGAGGGCCTTCCCCCTTATATTTTTCGCTTGCATTTTACTTCTGATAGCTCTAGGAACGAAAACCCCCAAAAACACCTAAGGATTGTCACCTGAATCGACGAATCCACCCACTTGGCCGGAGCGCAACTCTAGTCGTTCTCCGCCCCGAGTCGTTACGCATCTCCACCACCATCCTGAGGTCCAGGCATTTTGCCCTGGACCTCCTAATCCCTTTTGCAGGTCGAAGCACGTTCATGCGAGCCTGGAGGTGATTCTGGAGCTTCGCCGGAGCTAACGGAGCTCTGTAGCTCCGCCACCCTCCAGCGAGCCCCTCGGCCATCGCCGATGCTTTTTGTCGCCGCCAGCAGCTAGAGGAGGACCTCAGGAGGCTGCATCCCCCTTTTGACGCCCGAAGCTCATCGGAGCGCGGAGATCTGGAGCGAGGAAGATCGCCTCGCCGGCGCTCCTCCTTGTTCTTCCTCCGCGCGCCTGCACCATTGGATCAGGGAGCGCCTTCCAGATCGCACCGCCACTGTTGGATGGAGTAGCACCTCAACCGTCAGATCTTTTGAGATCCATTTAATCCCAGCCGTGCAAAAGCGAACCGTCATCGGAGGCTCTCGAGGCACCACGTAGCAAGTGGCTTAGCCTCCGCCGTCGGATCGTCCCAGCGAGGGTATTTTGCAGTCACACCCCCACTATTTTTGTAATATTAATTTAGTCCCGAAACTTTATTTAGTAGTTTAAATATTTTGTAAACTTTGCGAAAAGGCCCTCGTACTTTATGTATTTGCATACAGGTCCTCTGCCACGTCACCTCACATGACCTGTACACGTGAGGTGCGGGCATTTTGCATAGAGGCCATCGTCCTTTGGTTTATTTCATTTCAGTACCAAAACTTTGATATTAAGTGTTATATTTTTTGGAGAAATTGCATGTAAGCCCTCGGATTTTGGAAAATTACTTTTCAGTCCTCGCCAGGCGCGTGCAAGTCACGCGCCCTGGTGGGTAATTTGCGTTAACACCCCTGCGGCTTTTGGAATTTATGTTTGGTCCTGGAAATTGAATATTCAGTTCAATATTTTGTGAAAAATTGCATGTCTGCCCCTGAACTTTTGGATATTTGCACTTATACCCCTGTCAGGCTGTGATCTTTTTGTGTGCTTGCTTGATTTATTAAGTCATCATTTTAAATAGAAAATTCTCAAAAATTGAACTTAAGCTCCTGTATGCTTGCACTTTAACGCCCTATTTTTAGTTTTTGATTTTATTTCATTTTCATATATATTAAAAATCAAAAGCATGTTTTTCATTCACTGTCTAGCTTAGAAAATACCAAAAAATAGTAAAATACCTCTAAAAATTCCAAAAAAAATTCCCTAGTGTGTATTTTACCCTATTTTAGTGTCAGTACAAAAATCACTAAAAATCTCAAAAGAAAAACCTTAAAAATTGGAAAATACTTAAAAACATCAAAAAAATCTAAAAATTGTAGAAAACTCCAAAAATTGTAAACTCAAGTTCTGTAGTCTTCTATTTTTATTATCTTTATTGAAAAATAGTTTGGAAAAATTTTGTGGCTATCTGATATTTTTATTTCCCATTTTACCCCCAACCAGTAGCCTTTTCATTGTTTTGTTTAATTTCAGTGTTTAAAAATACCAAAAATATTCTGAAAAATATCCAAAAATCACAAAAATAGTAAAAATTTATAAATATATCAAAAAGATTTTATTTCTGAATTTTTGGTTATTTTTGCACATTTTTATAAATATTTTATCTTCTCTTTTATTACATTGTTTTTATATTCCAATATTGAAAAAAATTATAAAATATAAAATTATAAAAAAATAGAAAATTAAAAATCAAAATACAAAATTAAAAATTAAATAAAAAAATAATAAAAAAAATAAAAATTAAAAACCCACAAAAACTCTTTGTTTGCATAGTGTAGACATCACTGACATTCACGCACACACACTTGTGTTGATCTGCCCTGTTTGCTCCCTGTGTTCGAACTCTCTGCATACTTATCCTATACATCTTGTGCGTAGTTAAAAATAAATTTTAACTTCACATTTATATCTTATTTAGTGATCTGTAGTGTGGGTTAATTGTTGATTAAATACATTTTATTGTGGGTCACCACAGCGACTTCGGTTGTCTCTGCCTTGTGTGAGACATTCTTTTAGACCTACGATAATTTATGTTTATCACCTGCTCCTAAGAAGAGGACCAAACTCGAATCGGTCGAGTAAGGCTGCCGGAAGAAGGTTAATTGAAGAGTCGCTGTCTAATAGAGTACGATCAAACTGCTGCTCTTGAATCTCGCATCTGACATAGGGAGCTCCTGCATCTGGTCGCTTGGCTGGCAGTTTGTTCTGAATAGTGCAGCAAGTGGAATGAGTGAACACATGGATTTGATCTCTGTGGTTCCTCCTCTTCCTGCGACTGTAGTTTTCTCCTTCAAGTTCTTTTTGAAGAGGGGGATGTGCTCAAGTGCTTCTTGTAGAGTCAGCTGAATATGGAATCTATCTATCATCTGATTGCTGAACTCTACCTGCTGATCTTTTTTTAGGATTTTCTCTTTTATTCGCCTTCGCCCAGTGGAGTGCCTCAGGGAAGGAGATGGCAGGGGCCTCCTCAGATGGAGGACTAGGACTAGGTCCCTGTGCCTGCGAAAGAGGAGAATCCATACAATCATCACCATTCAACACATATGGATCCGCAATGTGAACAGAAACCTTTCCTTTATTCATATTTTTGTTTTTCTTTTTGTTACCACAGTCCATATATACAAAAGGTGGTAACAACACAGAGGGAGGCTCAACAAAAGTAGATGTGGTATCCTCAGTACCACCACCGGCACCTGTCTTCGCAGCATCAGCACCGCGCTCTGGCTCAGCATCCAAAATGGTGGTATCAGCACCACCGTCTGCATCTGGTCTAACGACGGCCTCAGCACCGTTGTCTGGATCTCCATCATTGGTGGCCTCAGCACCATCATCTTCAACATCATCATTGGCGGCATCAGCGCCGCTACTCTGCTCCTCTAGCGCTCCTGGTTCAGCTGGTGGTTGTCGCTCAGAAGAGGCGCCGCCGGCTGGCATCCTACCGCTCCTAGTAGTCACAAAATCAGCATCACACAAAGAAAGAGATATGTCACTCAAATACTCACTAGGAGAGGTATCTTCTGTAAACTCTACCTGCTCATACTTCCTTTTCAGATTGTTCGGGTTAGGTTCAATCTGAGCGGGTATGGCGGCCTTGCCTTTGATGATTTCCCTCATTTCCTGCCGGAATTCATCCATTTCTTGCCTGAAGGTTGCTCGTTGTTCGGAGAGCAAGCGGGCAAGATCATCGAAAGATGGGTTCTTAAAAGCGGGGGCTTGAGAACCAGATGGGTTCCCTTGCGGGAAATGAGGCTGTTGCTGCTGCTGGTATGGATAGTTCTGGGTCGGCTGGGAATATGACTGATGAGGCTGCTGGCGCTGCCTCCACTGCTGTCCCTGATAGGCGGGACGAGGACCCTACTGAACTGTTGCTGCTGGGCATATTGGGGTTGCTGATGTGGTTGCTGGCTGCTCTGTTGTCCTTGAGCTGGATTCTGCTGCTGGGATGAGGAGCCACCGTTGCCCCAACGGAATCCGGGGTGATCGCGACGAATCCCGGGCTGAGGGTACCGGTCGTACCAAATCCCATTGACTTCTATCAATGGTTCCTGCTCGAAGGAGGGTGGAGGAAGAACTGCCAGTGGCTGCTCCGGCTGGTAAACCACCATCTGAGTGTCCTGAGATGGCGGCTGCGCTGGGTAGTATTGTAGCAATGGAACCGGCTATGCCTGGACGTGGTTGACCTGGTGGTATGAGGCAGAGGGTTGGTTGGAGTTACTACTGCTGGGGTCAGCCCATGACCTGGGAGGCTGCTGGGAAGATATTTGTGCCTCCTGGACGCACAGGATCAGCGTCTTCAGATCACTCATTGCCTAGGCAATCTGGTCCATCTGGGCCATGCCTTGCATCTGCTTTTTCTCGAGGATCTCGAGACGGTCAAGTTTCTCACTAATTATGCCCATGTCGGCTGCGGTTGATTCGGCTTGGGCTGCGGCTGCCGACAACGTGTTGGGACCGGCATCGATGCGGGCGATCCTTTGGAATGATCCCGCTCCTTGCGGGGGCTTCTGCTGTGTGTAAACACGGGCTTGGGCCATGACGGTTGAGTTCTCTGCCATGCCTTCGTAGATGGCCCAAACGTCGTCCTCACCCTTGAAAAAATAAGATCCTCCACAAGAGGCGTTCACTAGCCCCTGCAGCTCCAGTGTCAGCCCACAAAAGAAACTCTGCAATAGATTGGGCTTAGAAATGTCATGGTGTGGACACCGGTCGATGAGCTCTCAGAATCGATCCCAAGCTTCATGAAACTGTTCATTAGGGATCATGACAAAGTTGCTGATCATCGCTCTAGCTGCATTAGTCCGGCCGAGAGGATAGTACTTCTTCAGATACACGGTCCGGAGATCTGCCCAAGTATCGATGAATCGCCCTAAGTGCTTGAGCCAGTATGCGGCTCTGTCAACCAAGGAGAATGGGAAGGCGATCATCTTGATAGTGTCCTCGATCATCAGCCTATCATGGATCGTGCTGCAGATCATTTCGAACTCTTGGAGGTGGAGGTGCGGCTCTTCGGTCGGCAACCCATGGAATTTGGGTAGAAGCTGAATGGTATGGGGCCGAAGCTCGAAATCTCCATGGATAGGCGGAAGTCTGATCCAACGATGAGTGAGGGATGCTGCGGGATTGTGTAATTCCCTCATGATAGTCTGTGGCGGTCTCTCAGCGTCGGGATCACCTCCTCTTGCATCAGGTCCATCTCCTCCTCCACCACCGCCACCACCCCCAGGTCGGTTTTCTCTCATCTGTGCTATCTCTCGCATGAGATCGCCCATGAAGGTTCCCTGATCGCGGATCTGCCTCTGCATTGTCTCCAGGGATGCTAGCAAGGAATTGTTGATGGCCGCTTAATCAAATAAGAAAGGAGGGTGATCATGGTCATCTGGGTGCTCTCCTCTGTCAGCCATGTCTGGGTTCTCTGAAAAAGCAAAAGAACCCATCTCAGGTGCCGTCAAATGTTCTGAACTCTGCGATGCACTAAAATCTGAGACTCTTGGACTGATGGAAGGGGAATGAGAAGGGTGGTCGAGGGGGAAACAGGGTGGATGTGAACTCAGGCTTGGAGAGCGGACTCTCCGAGGTTGTCCTAGATGAATGAGGAGGAGTGCTGGATAGCGGTCCCGACAGGGTCGGCCTAAGAGACCTCCGTCCCATCATCTTATTATTGGGAAGAGCAAGGTGAATGCAGAAGAAGAAGGAAGAAATGAGAAGCAAAATTGCGCACAATTGTGCTGTATTTTTGATCTTGACCTAAATATAACTAGCAATCAAACACAAAGCAGGGGTAAGTTCACCAACTCAACACATGAAGCCTTGAAGGTTCGGCTTTTATCTTGTCAATTTTAGATTGAATTCAGGAATTTATCTTATCACGAGTCCTTAGAGCGCTACGCCTAAAGGAGAGAGAGTACTGCCGGAAAAGTATTTCCGTACTTGTCCTCCTCCTGTGTAACCTGTAGCTTGCGCTTTTTAAGGTCCTTGTAACCCTTCCCGGATCCCTACTCAGCCAAAGAATAAGAGAGAGGAAGCCAATAGGCGAAACCAATACTTCGGATCTCGCTCGCAACGGAATCACCCGTGAGCGTGCAAGATCCTACTCGGACGCAGACGGTGAGACAGACACAACCGTGAAGGCGTGGCCTATGCTCGGTACTTCGGACAAGGTCGGTGCTCACACAATAGTGAGTCACCAATGGCGACCAAGCCCTACTCGCCTACGTACGATAGTAGCGCCAATACTTCAAAAATCCAGGCGATACACAAGGCAACCACAAGCTGGGATTTAGGCTCTAGTCCTTATGAAGCACTTGGAAGGATACCTTCCCATGCAACCTGAAAACAAGTGAGGGTGTGACTATCCCCAATCAGTGAATCCAATTACCGATTTTATTTTTGGTCAAGTTTTCTTATCAGTCCCTTTTTTATTTTTTTTGGTGTTATCGCTTCTTTTGAGTAGATTCAAACAAGCGCCTAACGGTTTTTGTATTTTCTTGATCCTACTTTGTCCAAAAACAGAGGGAGAATAGAGTCGGAAAAGCCGATGCAAGCCGACACCAAGGTGGAAATCTCACCTTTGTGCCTAAATGATGGATGCAAAGTAAGAAGACTTACAGCGAATCCCAGCTCTCTCCATGCGGGATGAAAAGCAGAATTTTATAAACCTAATCTACATGCCGGTATGCAATGCGGAAATCGTCCTAAGGCAGGCAACTTCTAGCGTTAAGAACCACGAGTCAATCACCAATCTCCAATCCTAAGGTCCGGTCTAGGCTCACCCCTCCTTCTCTTGACACATCGAGTTTAGGAGAAGCGCTTGGTGGGATGAGCTCGTGGTGCACGGATCGAAGATTAATAACTAACTGTTTAATTAGACTAAGTCCAAATACGATATATAGGAACATGCAAAGGTTATTAGTGTGTTTGGACTTCATCTAATCGAACAAGCAAGCCTACAGCTAAGGGCTCAATCCACAAAAGAAATGAAAATGAAAACAAAACCGGAAAATGACAATCGAAAAACACGATGAAAACCGCGGTGAGCCCCCGGGTGAATAAACACCCGGAAATTAGGCCCGGAAGTTCAAGTGTCCAAGTCCCTGTATTATTACAAATTAATAGTCACTCTCTCACAAAATAAAATGCAAACTAACTACTACTCTCTCTCCCCTCCTGCTCTCTCCTGCCGGCTTGGCTTAAGAAAAGCCGGCTCCGCCTCACGTGGTTGCTTCGGATCCCCTAGGTCATCCGTCTCGCTCCGCGGTCCCTCGCAAGAAGACAAGAAAAAGAGTGGTCAGAAAGCTCAACAGTATATGTCAAAACAAGAGAGATAAGAGAGCAAGCAATAATGAAGACAACAAACACAATCGAAGATAAGTATGAACTACTCGCTGTTGCTCCCCGGCAACGGCGCCATTTGATAACCATGTATTATCGAGGGTCTAAATAGTCCACACAAGGCGGGACTACTACGTCGCTGTGGCGACCCACAATAAACCATAATTAATCAACAATTAACCCACACTATAGATCAAACAATCAGAAATAAATGTGAAGTTAAAATTTATTTTTAACTCTACATAAATGGTGTATAACGAGCAAGTACGTAGAGAGTTCGAACACACAAACAAGGTAGATCAAACTAATGTGTGTGAGTGAGTGTGAAGTGTTGTCTACACTATGCAATGCAAGGATTTTTGTGGGTTTTTAAAAATAATTTTTTTATTTAATTTTTAATTTTGTATTTTGATTTTTAATTTTTTAATTTTTATAATTTTATATTTTATATTTTTTAAAATATTGGAATATATAAACAAGGTAATAAAAGAGGTGCTACAATATTTATAAAAATATGCAAAAAAACCAAAAATTCAGAAATAAAATATTTTTGGTATTTTTGTAATTTTTTACTGTTTTTGTGATTTTTGGGTATTTTTCAAAATATTTTTGGAATTTTTAAAAGGCAAAATAAAAGAAAACAGGGAATGAGCTACTGGCTGTGAGTAAAATGGGAACTAAAAATATCAACAGCCATGAAAATTTTCCACACCAATTTTAAAACAAAGATAATAAAAAGAGGAAACTACAGAATTTGAGTTTGCAATTTTTGGAGTTTTCTAGAATTTTTTATAATTTTTTGAAGTTTTTAAGTATTTTCTAATTTTTAATGTTTTTCTTTTGCAATTTTTAGTGATTTTTAGACTGACACTAAAGTAGGTTAAAATAGACAGCAGGTAATTTTTTTTGGAATTTTTTGAGGTATTTTAATATTTTTTGATATTTTCTAAGCTAGACAGTACTGAAATGGCATGTTTTTTTATTTTTAATAAATATAAGAATGCAATAAAAAAATATGGCATGAAAGTGCAAGTGATCAGGAGCTTAACTGAATTTTTGTGGAATTTTTCAAGTTAAAATGATGCCTTAAATAAATCAGACAAGTTCACAAAAATGTCACAGCCTAGCAGGGGTATATATGCAAATACACAAAAGTCCAGGGGTATCCAAGCAATTTTCCACAAAATATAACACTTGATATTCAAATTTATGGACCAAATACAAATGTTCAAACCCGCAGGTGTGTCGGTGTAAAAAGCCCACCAGGGCGCGTGACTTGCACGCGCCTGGGAGGGACTGAAATGTAATTTCAACAAAACCCGAGGGTATACATGCAATTTTCCCCAAAATATAACACTTAAACTACAAATTCTGGTACTGAAACGAAATAACCAAAGGGCCAAGGGCCTCGATGCAAAATGCCCACCCCTCACGTAAACAGGTCACGTGAGGTGACGTGGCAGAGGACTTATGTGCAAATATCTAAAGTCCGAGAGCCTATTTGTAAATTTTACAAAAATTTTAAACTACTAATTAAAGTTTCGAGACTAAAATAAAATTACAAAAGGTGTGGGGGTATACTTGCAAAATTCCCTCGCACAAGCGTTGATGAACGGCGCGGATGGATCCACTTATCCACGTGGCAGCACGGGGAAGCCCGATGACGGTTCGCGCATGGACGGTGAAGATTAGATCTGGCGATGAAGATCAACGACTGGGCTTCCTCAGATCCAACGACGGTTGTAGCTTCTGGAGCTCCTCCTCGATCCGACGGCGGCGAAGGCTGGAGCAAGAACCGCGGAAGAACTCCAGCGAGCCGAAGTTCTCCGTGGTGCTGCTCCTCCTCCGATGATGTTCTTGGCTCCAAAATGCGGTTGGAGGGTCCCTGAGGTCCGGTCTATCTCCTGGGGGCTTCAAAAGAGCTCGGTGGTGGCCGAGCTGCTCGCGAGAGGGTGGTGGAGCTATAGAGCTCAGCCGAGCTCCGGCGAGTGTCTAAATGGCTCCCAGGCTCGAGTCAACGGCGTTTGACCTGCAAAACAAAGTGAAAGGGTCCAGGGCAAGTTGCCTGGACCCCACGGTGGCGAAGAGGCGGCGCGAAACGATAGGTTGGTGCTCGGCCGGAGTTGCGCTCCGGCGAGGAGATGAAATTGGACGAATTACTCGATGGATTTGGAAATTTCTTGAGGGCTTTTACAGCTAAGGAAATGGGAAACAAAATGCAACGAAAATAAAGGTGGGATATGGCATCCTCGACGGTGTAGACCGGAGGGAAGGGTACCTCAACCGCTGGAGTTGTGGGAGGTGGTGGAGACACCTTCGACTTCCTTTGCCCTGGCTGAATGCACGGCGTGGGAGCTGTCACCTCTAGGAGTGCTTGGAGCACGAGAGGAACAAGGAAGGGTGGACCGAAGGTGTTCAATTTTGAAATTGAAGTCGGGGTGCTCCATATATTTGGTTTGACTCGTGACTGGCAAGGCTCCTAGATCGATGAATATCTTACAAATCTTGGGTCCAAAGGCCAAGGTCATTCATGGGAGAGATAGAGGGATGGTTGAGGATCATATTTGCAGAAGGATTCAACACCAAAATGTGAAAGACTTGGCCTCAAAAAATCCATCAAGGTGGGTCAAAAACGAGGCTGGCAGAGTTGACAGACGGCTAGGACACCTAGTTGACCAGGGTCAACTAGGGTTTGCACATGGTTGGTCCACGTGGACCAACCATGAAAAACCCTGGATAAAACTTTTATTAATTCATTTAAAAATAGAAAAAGGCCGAATTAAATTATAAATATTAAATAAAAAATATTTGTTATTTTATGTAGTATTTTATTATGATTTTTAATTAATTTTATGAGGTATATTTTTATAAGTTACTTTTTATACCCTATATAGGTATATTACCTATATATTGGAGTATTTTAATTTTATTTTGGTATTTTTAATTTTGTTAATTCTATTTATTATTTTATAAATTTATATAATACTTTTATACACTTAGAAATATTTTTAGTTTATTTTTCTGATGTGTTTTGTATTTTAAATAAAATATAAGTAGGTAATGTATAAGTATGTATATAGGTATAATACCTATATATTTTATATACATCTATTTTTATTTTGAGTTTTATTTGGGTTTTTATTCCTGTTTTAATGTACATAAATATTATAAATAATATTTACAAAATTATAAAAATATAAAATTATAAAAATAATGAATTAAGAATAAATTGAATATTTTAATCAGTACAATTGTACAATAAGGGTTCAAAACTCAACTTTCAAACCGTAGCTCCGCCAAATTCGAGACTACCATCATTAAATAGCTTATTTTATTCTATATACAATTAAAGGTGAGTTTGCTGCATTTGGGGTTTTCATTTATGAGATACGGGTCTGGGAAGTTGGGATTCTGGATTTTTATTCAGACCATAACTTTTTATCTGTGTATTGTTTTTGAGTGAAATCAATTTTGTATTTTTATTTATTTATTTATCTACAACTTTCATGTACAAAGTTTCTTTATTTGATGTATAAAGAGTGGAACCAAAAATAGGGTCCAAAATGAATAAAGAATGAATTAAAAAGTATAGGTAATTGACCCTTATCTCCCCCTACTTTCTTCCTTGTCGACCTATTCATCAAGATGCCTAGGTCTCGGGGTTTGGGTCATAAAATATTTATAATATTTTATTATTTTTCTTTTCTTTTATTTATTCTATAATTTTGGCTTTAATTACAGTATTTTATACACTATTTACAGATACATGCATGAATGCTAATATGATGTATTTACTGCTATTTACAGGCATTTGCTAGGATTTTTGGTGCCAAAATGATAGAATAAAGATGATGAAATGTGGATTCATCACTTAACAAGATCGAGTTAACCAAAGTCCTATGTCATATGCTGTCACGATATAGGCACGCGTCCTATGACCAGAGACAGTTGTGTTACTATATGTTTGAGTATGTATATTTGACAGACCAATAGGTTGATGACTTAATTAAGGTCTATACACCGACGCACTGGTGTGCATATAAGGGCATACGAGTAATACGATCTCTCAAAGGGATCGAACATGTTCATTACTGAACCGGAAGACATGAGCTCACTCATGAGATCTTGAGAAGAATCAAATTACATGCACAATCATCTTACTTTGGAAGCTTGACTGAATTTGTAGGTTTGATATATACTTTTGGAAAGTATATGATCAACACCTAGGTATGATATATGCTTTTGGAAAGTACATGATCGATACCGACTCCCAATGATCGAATGAGAAACTTAATGATAAAAGCCTCAAGGAGATAGTATAAAAAGAGATCTAAGACTTCGGGTTTATTCTGGGTCTTCCAGTATGCAGGATGTACAGGTATTAGAAATACGTGAGGGTGATGTGATTATAAACGATTGTATAATCATGACGCTTCCATTCCGAGGGAGTGATGAAACATGTCTGGATTTTAGTAACTCCTCTCATAGAGGAGTAGTCTGATCTTAGTCCAAATATTGGACATTGATCTGAATGTGATTCAGATGTAATGATAAGATTATATTTACGGTTTTGATTTAATCAAGCATCTATGGTAGGTCCGCAAGATCTGGATTTGAGATGTGATCTCAATATCCAAGTCACTATACGTGGAACAATACAATCGCCCTGTCCTTATCTCCAAGTATTAGCGGAGAAAGCATATTATCCTTGAAAGAGTTCGTGGATAATTTCATTGTTGATATATGTATCCGAGCACTGAGAAATTGGATAATTAAATGTGATTTAATTATCATAATATAGATTTCATTCGTATTATTAGGAGAGTTATCTGAGATAATTAAATGTGATTTGATTATCAAAGATGAGAATAATATGAATGTGATTCATGTTATTTGGGCACATGAGAAAAGAAATCCAAGATGATTAAATGTGTTTTAATTATCATGGATATGGATAATGTGGATACCACTATCTATATTAATCATATATATTATAAATGCAATTTATAATATATTAGAGAGAGCATATTTTGATTTATATTTGTTGATTAATTGTTAATATGAATTAGATTCACATTGAATGATTAATTGAAAACATAATTTACATTTTGGGATTCGAATGTAATTCATAATTTTTTTAATGGCATGATCTCAAATTTCACAAGATAATTATGAATTATTTTTGTGAAATAATTTACAACAATTATTCTTGTAAAACTTGGAGATATCATGACATAATGAGATCTCGTGAGAAGATGAGTAGCTGCTCCCCCTTTTGTAGGGAAAGAGGTTAGTCCCCTCATTATCTCCTCTCTAGTCAAAGGTGATTTAATTTAGAATTAATTATGTTGATTTATCAATATAAATTAATTTAAATTAAATCATTTGTTATTTGTCTTTTTACAACAACATCTTAGCCATTGAAAGAAACACAAATCAATCTCATCCGTTGATTGTGTGATGTCCATGGATTGGGATCCATGGACTCTCAGAATCCTATATAAGAGGAGGCACCACTTGCTCTTCGAGATATACGATTACAATAACAAATGATCTCTCTCTCTCCATACGTCTAGCCTCTCTATCTCTCATAATGGACATCCACCATGGAGCCCTTGTGAGAGTCGTCATCGATGCAACATCGTTTGTATGCTGCCGGATCATCTACTCGTGGATCTCCATCTCCGTCGGTGCGTATCGTCGTGAAGAAGAAGTTGGATCTCATGTGACGAGATCAGGAGATCTGGCACTTAGATCATCAACATGAATTGTGAGGAGCACATGTCTCATCAACGTGCTCGCAAGCGTCTCCTCTATTGGATCGGACTTAAGACAGGAGGTCTCCTCGTTTAGAGACTCAATCACAACCACGCTTCAAGAGGTAAACCTTATACCTATTGTGGTTTAGATGAAATGATTCGAGAAAGGTTCTTGGATCATGTGATTTCTTCACTTTTAAATTTTTTAAAATCCGCTGCATCGAGCAACTAGTGCGACTAGTCGCTCCCGATTGCATTCAATGCGATCATTGATAAACCCAAAAGTTAAGCAGTCTTGTGTTCCACACAAGGCGGGAACACAGTCGGTGTATTGACCGCTCAAAATCCGGATCTAATCAACAATTAACCCACACTATAGATCAAGCACTAAGAAACAAATGTGAAGTTAAAATTTATTTTTAACTCTGCACAAAAGATGTATAGAAGCAAGTATGCAGAGAGTTCGAACACAGGGAGCAAACAGGGTAGACCAAACAGGTGTGTGTGTGTGTGTGTGTGTGTGTGTGTGTGTGTGTTGTCTGCACTAATGCAATGCAACTATTTTTGTGGGTTTTTAATTTTTTTATTTTAATTTTTAGTTTTGTAGTTTGATTTTTAATTTTCTGATTTTTATATTTTTATATTTATATATTTTTTTCTTTTTCAATATAGGAATTTATAAGGTATATAATAAAAGAGAGGATAGAATATTTTTAAAAATATGCAAAAATATTCAAAAATTCAGAAATAAAATCTTTTTGGTATTTTAATAATTTTTTACTATTTTTGTGATTTTTGGGTATTTTTCAAAATGTTTTTGGTATTTTTAAAAATCTGAAATCAAGAAAATAGTGAATTAACAATCTAGCCAAGACCAAAATGGGAAGGAAAAATGTCAAATGATCTCAAATTTTTCCCAAATCAGTTTAAAACAAAGAGAATAAAATAAGGAAGAAACATGAACTGAGTTTGTATTTTTTGGAGTTTTCCTATGATTTTTTAGAATTTTTTGAAGTTTTTAAGTGTTTTCTAATTTTTAAGGTTTTTCTTATGGATTTTTTAGTGATTTTTGGACTTACACTAAAATAGGTTAAAATACATAGTAGGTAATTTTTTTTGGAATTTTTCGAGGTATTTTAATATTTTTTGGTATTTTCTAAGCTAGATAGTACTATAATGGTAAGTTTTTTATTTTTAATAAATATGAAAATGCAATAAAATCAAAAACTAAAAATATGGCGTGAAAGTGCAAGTGAACAAGAGCTTAACTTGAATTTTTGAGAATTTTTCGAATTAAAATGATGCCTTAAAGAAATCAGACAAGCACATAAAAATAATTCAACCTGGCAGGGGCATATGTGCAAAAATTAAAAAATCTTGGGGCATCAATGAAATTTTCCACAAAACAATACACTGAATATTTAAATTTATGGACCAAACACAAATTCCCAAACCTGCAGGGGTATCGGTGTAAAAAGCCCACCAGGGCGCGTGGCCTGTACGCGCTTGGGAAGGACCTGATTGTAATTTCAACAACCCCTGAGGGCTTACATGCAATATTCCCAAAAGTTTAACACTTAAACTATAAATTCTGGTACTGAAACGAAATAAATCAAAGGCCGAGGGCCTTCCTGCAAAAAGCCCACACCTCACGTGAACAGGTCACATGAGGTAACGTGGCAGAGGACCTAAGTGCAATATTGGAAAACACATGGGCCTAATTATAAAATTTACAAAAGTTTTTTAACTACTAATAAAAGTTTCAGGACTAAAAGAAAATTACAAAAGTCACGAGGGTATACTTGCAAAATTCCCTCGCCAAGGAGATCTGACGGCTGGGGGTCTTCACTTAGACACGTGGCGCAATCTCCTCGCGCGATACCGGTTCATCATCCACGGCCAAGATTAGAACATCCAAGGTTGATCGAACGGCTGAGGCGATGGACGATCGGACGGCGGCTGTGCAACTTGGAGGGCGTACCCCGATCCGACGGTGTAGGCGCACGGAGGAAGAACAAGGAAGAACGCCGGCGAGGCGATCTTCCTAGCTCCAGATCTCTGCACTCCGACGAGCTTTGGGCTTCAAAATGGGGATGCGGCCTCCTGAGGTCGTCCTCTAGCTGCTGGTAGCATCAAAAATCTCCGGCGATGGCTGGAGGGCTCGCGCGAGGGTGGCGGAGTCGGGGGGACTTCGCGAACTCCGGCGAGACTTCAAAATTTGCTCCAGGCTCGAATCAAGAGTCTTTGACCTGCAAAAAGGGTTAGAAGGTCCAGGGCAAACTGCCTGGACCTCGCGAGGGCGGAGATGTAGCGTGAAATGGTGGCTGGGAGTACGGTGGAGATGAGTATGGAAGTCGTGGCCGAAGGAGCACTCCGGCGATGGATTTGGAGGTGCGAATTGATCGATGAATCGAGATAGTTTTTAGAGGTTTTTTGATCCTAGAACTATGGCTAGACAAATGCAAGAAAAATAAGAGGGGAATAAACACCTCAAGGGCCTGGGGGACCCGAGGTTAAGGGTACCTCGACGGGGGTTGGCCGGAGGTGATGGAACACCCAGGTCAACGCTGCTCCGCCTCCTTGAATGGATGATCTTGGAGCTGTCACCTCCAGGAGTCGATTGAGATCAAAAGGGGCGCGAGAGGGACCAAGAATGGGGTTCAAGTTTGAATGGAAATTCAAACTTTGCTTAAGTAGGGCTGACGGGCAGGGCTCATAGAACTTGGCGTCGCGGATGCTTCGATGCTCCAAAGCCCGAGGAATCATCCAGGCGTGATTCATGGATAGATGGGCTACAAAAGTTGTGAAGAACAATTCGTGAAATGAGATACAAGGCATCCTCGATAAAATCGAGAACATGGGTCAAACCGCTGTTCTGACACAAGGCAGGGAGGAAGGTCAGGCTGTTGACCTCGGTCAACGAGCCCGACCACCTGGTTGGTCCACGTGGACCAACCAGGAAAAACCTCCTGGAAATACCTTATTAAATCAATTAAAAATATAAAACGATTTATTTGATTTTAGGTTATAAAATAAAAAATGTTTAAAATTTTGTAAAGAATTTTATCATGATTTTTAATTATTTTTATGAAGTTTATTTTTACAAGTTGCTTTTTACACCCTATATATGTATATTACCTATATATTTGATTATTTTATTTTTATTTTGGTATTTTTAATTTCTTTAATTCTGTTTATTATTTTATAAAATCATAAAATACTTTTATATACACAAATATATTTTTGTTTTAATTTTCTGATGTGTTTTGTATATTTAAATAAAATATAAGTATAATTTATATTGGTATAAATAGTATACCTATGTATCAAATATGTAAGTATTTTATTTTGAGTTTTATTTAGGTTTTTATTCTAATTTTAATGTACATAATTATTATAAGTAATATTTTCATAATTATAAAAATATAAAATTATCAAAATAATTAATAAAGAATACATTGAATATTTTAATCTGTACAGGTATACAATGAGGGGCCCAAAACTCAACTTTCAAACTGTAGCTCTGCCAAATACGAAACGACCGCCATTAAATAGCTTATTTTATTCTATATACAATTAAAGGTGAATTTGCTGCATTTGGAATTTTCATTTGTGAGATATGGGTCTGGGAAGTTGGGATTCTGGATTCTTATTCAGACCATAACTTTTTATCTGTATATTATTTTTCAGTGAAATCAATTTTGTATTTTTCTATATAAAATTATCTACATCTTTCATGTACAAAGTTTCTTTATTTGAGGTATAAAGAGTGGAACCAAAAACAGGTTCAAAAATGAATAAAGAATGAATGGAACAGTATAGGTATTTGACCCTTATCTCCCCCTACTTTCATCCTTGTCGACCTATTCATCAAGATGCCTAGGTCTCGGGGTTTGGGTCATAAAATATTTACAATATTTTATTCATTTTCTTTTCTTTTATTTATTCTATAATTTTGGCTTTAATTATAGTATTTTATACACCATTTACATGCACATGCATGAGTGCTAAGATGATGAAATTAATGGTATTTACAGGCATTTACTAGGGTTTTTGAGGCCAAAATGATAGAATAAAGATGATGAAATGTGGATTCATCAATCATCACGCTTCCGTGATGCGCTTGAGGATCTTCCCTATCCTTCACCATCGCCTCCTCCTCAGCTTCAGCGAGCTCACAAGCAAAGTGGGTCAATCGAAATCGACTTCGACATCTTTGTCCACCACTGATCTGGAGGTATCCGAGGATCAGGAATGCCATAGGAACTTGTGGTTTTGTGGGTAGTCCAAGAACCAATTCAGCTTGTTGTAGATCGCCGCGTCATCGATGAAGCAGTTTAGCTTTTATTTCAAACACTGATGCCGATGCTGTGGAGGGAGGAGCTCGGGCTCAGAGGTGGGGGCATCGAGGAGAGGGGAGGAGCTTGCGGTGGAGGGGGAGCCCGGGTGCGTACGAGCTGGAGATGAATGGGAGGAGGGACGGGTAGAGTTGGATGTTTTTGCCCCACATAATCAAACCATGGTTTGAGGATACCATGGTTAAGTTCAACTCAGTGACGTTTAAAGTAACAGAGGGTACAAGTTATAGAACGGTAAAAAGTTTGGAGCACAACTGATGTTACCAAAAAGGGATGGGTATAAGTGAAATTGCAATATCTCGGAGGGGCACAACTGATAAAAACCCTTAAAAAAAGGCACGATGTAACATTATTAATTGAAAAATGTAGCATGACATGTGTGATGTTGACGAGCTTTTTGATATATCAGAAGAATGATAAAGAAGGAAGGGAATGAAAAGCTATAGATGACAAGAAGATCCCAACTCTTCTCCTTCTAAGCGAACTTCTCACTTCCTCTCACAGAAATCTCGTTGGCAAATAAGAAACAAACAAAAATAAAAAATAATTATTGTCGACAAGTTATAGGACGACCGAACAGAGAGAGACCAGATCAATAGATTCTCAATCACTGCCCCAAACCGGCTAGATGAGAAGGTCTAACATCAATGACATTTCGTATTTTGATAGAATGTGTTGTTGCTAGGTGTACATTGATAAAAAACATGGCAAGATTTTATATCCATATAACATATAATGTCCACGCATAAGGGTTTTTGAATTCATCATTTTTTGTAATTTGTACTTCAAAATTACATGCACTCGTATGAGGATCGTCTGCTGTAATACAACAGGGATCGTCTGATTATAGCCAAGGTTCTAGCAAATAGACTCAGACATGTGCTGGATGATGTAATCCTACAAAACCAGACTGCTTTTATTCCAGGTAGACAGATGGCAGACGGACTGATTATGACATCTGAGATCTGCCTACAGCGGCGCCGTAATAATATGAAGGGATTGGTTTAGAAGATTGACTTCGAGAAGGCCTACGACTGCGTGGATTGGAACTTCTTGTGGGAGTCACTTCGAAGGCGCGACTTCACTGACCTCTGGATATCCTGGATGAAGAGGTGCGTCACGACCTCGTCCTTTACAATTCTGGTGAATGGAAGACCAGAAGGAGGTTTTTTCCAGTCGCAAAGGGGCGTTCGACAGGGATGTCTGCTAGCACCAATGCTTTTCATTTTGGTGGTAGACGCTTTGGCAGGGATGTTCAGGAGAGCAGTTGATGAAGGGTGGGTTGAGGGGTTCCAAAAGGGAGACATCTATATTCCTTTGTTACAGTATGCAGATGACACATTCATTTTCTTAGGTGGCACGGATGATATGCACAGAAGGACTTGGTAACTAGTGGAGATCTTCAGCATCATATCGGATCTCAAGATCAATAGAGAGAAATCCGTGGTGATCCAGTTTGGGATGGATGAGGAGGAGAGCAATTCGAGGGCTGCACTTTTGGGATGCCTGCTTGGGAATCTACCCATCACTTACTTTGGGCTTCCTTTGGTGGCGGTTAGGCTCAGGAAAGAGGATTGGGATGTGGTCCTTAGAGGATTTGAACAGAGGCTTGCAGGTTGGAAAGCGGTCACTTTATCTAAGGGCAGTAAGCTAATTTTGTTATAGCACGTGCTATCGGCGATCCCCATTTTCTTCTTTTCAACTCGGCTGATGCAGATTGGCGTAAAGAAGAAGATTGAGGTTATGATGAGAAGATTTTTTTGGTCAGATGGGAAGCAGCAAAGACTAGGTATCCATCATGTAGGCTGGGAAGAACTCACGAGGCAGAGAAACGAATGGGGTCTTGGAATTTGGGATGTGAGTTGTATGAATAAAGCACTTTTGGTGAAGTGGCTGGTGCAGATTTGGGGGAATACAGATAGATTGGCTATCCAGCTCGTACATAACATCTACGGGGTCAACGGCTCCCTTGAAGCAGATAAAATGCGTTTCGAGTCCTCTCTTTGGAGCAGTGTTCGTGATATTTTACCTCAACTAAGGTCGAGATTGATGCCAAAGTTAGGGGCTGGGGAGGTCTTTCGGTTTTGGCAAGACAACAGGACGGGGGAGGGGGCACTTTGCAATAGGTTCCCAAGACTTTTTAATTTGGCTGCGAGCAGAGGCGATTCCGTGGCGGAGGTCGGTGGCTCTGGGCTGTGGATACCTAGGTTCGTATATGAGCTGTCGGGTCAAAGAAGGGAGGAGTTGGGCAGAATGCTGTCAGAATTACCTTCTCCTAATTGCATATCGCAGGGAAGATATCACTTTGTTTGGGAAGGGGAAAGATTCTCAGTGAAAAAGGCTTACATAGTATTTCGAGGGAGAGTGGAGGGGCTTGATTCGGACCTAAAACATGACATGAAGATTATCTGGGCGAGTAGGATCCCTTGCAGAGTGAAGGTCTTTCTTTGGTGCCTGATGAATCTCATATTCATCATGCTAAAAACTCACTATTAAAACCCCTGTCTTAATTAATCCAATAAAATCACCTTTAATTCTTTGTTTTTATCTTGTATTATATTGTCTATAATTAACCTATAATTATTTGTATTTAATTTCCCGTATTTTTCTTGTAATTATTTTACTCTTAAACCCCTAAAAATTAGGTAGATAAGTTGTCTATAAATCGCTGACCTTTAAAATCACTAAAAAATACAAAAACAAATCAAAACCACAAAATCGGTGTTTTTATCCCCTTGAAAATACCCCCCAAAATAACTTATGTACAAATGACCTCTTTTGGCTTTTTGACCTACATGAAAGTTGTAGATCTCGTCGAAACGAACAACTTTCATGTTTTGACTTTTTTCAAAGTCTGCCTCTAACTAATTCTTTTCTAATTTTCTTTGTAATTTATTTTAAATTTTCTCATTGGGCCACGTGGCGTCCTCTGGGCCGCCCACGTGGCCCGCTTCATCTCTCGCCACCCGGCACCTTGCTGGGCCATCCGATCTCCTCTATCCCGCCCTCATCTGGACCATTCAACCTTCGCCCATTTCTAGCCCTTTGATCTGATCTCAGATCAGATATCCACCGTCACCTTGCGCCCCATCCACAGCCGTCTGATCCACTCCCTATCACACGGTCGATCGCCCGCCACGTCGCCCCTTCATCTCAACCCTCCGATCTTACTCTCATCCAACGCTCCTCAAGCCTCCACGTCACCTCATTCCGTTCCACCGCACGATCAATCCCACCAACTCATCATCACCGCACACGCGTCGCCTGCCTTCAGCCGTTGGATCTTCTCCAGATCGCGTCACATCCATCCATTAGCGACTTAATCCCATCCATTCAATCTCCTTCTGATCCGACGACTACCAAGCCTCCATGTCACTCACTCATTATAGCCGCCTGATCCCACGCTCATCCAACGGTCTATAGCGATCCACGTACCCCAGTCTCCCTAGGCCGTTGGATCTATCCCAAGTCCGCATCCTACCCCTCCATTAGCACCTAAGTCTACACCGTCGGATCATATCTTTGGATCTGATCCTATCCCTACACCCAAGCTCATATCCTGGCCATTGGATCGCAAGATCCAACGGCTCTCCATCGTCTCCTACCTCCGACTCCAGGCGTAACGCCTCTCCAAACCTCCGCTCCCCCTTCATTTTTAACCACCGTCCCAGCCACCCACCTCCTCTCGTAACGCCTCCCTCTCACAGCCCTGTCCTCCGCCATCCTCGCGCCTTCTTCATTTCCCTTTGCCGTTACTCCATCGCCATAAAAACCCCATTTCGAAACGCCCCCACACCTCATAACCGCCGGAGCTCCGCCTCCTATAAACACCCCCCCCCCTCCACCTTCGTTCGCCCTCGTCCACCATTTTGGGCCTTCACCTAGCTTCCTCCGCCCCTCCGGTGACAACGGAGGGGCAGAATTGTTGAGGCGACGATGGTGTTGGTCTGGTGTTGACCCACGACCGACTCCGCCGTGTTCTGGTGGCTCCACCACCGCCGAGCCCCCTGGATTGATCGACCAGGTTGAGCGACGACCTCGAGCTCCTCGGAGCTCAGCCTAGATCAAGCCTCCTCCGCCAACTCCTCGCTCTGGCGAGGAGATTTTTTACCCTTGTTTTTCTTCTCATTTTCTTCCATTTATCCCGCCATATACAGTCATCCTCACCTCGACTCGACCCCCCTGCGAGCATCGCCTACCACCAGTGACCCTCGCCGACCCCCTTTCCCTTCTCCAGAGCCTCTCCCGCTCCGACTCCCCTCTTCCCCTCCTTCGCCGGAGAAGAGGCTACGACCACCACCTCTCGATGCCTCCACGGCCTTCCGATCACCTCACAAACACACACACACTATGCTTCGGCTATACTAATGTATGCAGGTGCTTCCATCGACAATAGCCGGAGTTCAGATCTGAGCATCTTCGAGCTCCCAGCCTCCGGCGAGGCTTCACCGAGTAGCACGTCTGATCCACCAAGGAGCCTCGTCTCTGCTCCAGGAACTTCGTCGCACATCCAGATAGCTCCGTCGACCATCCGACGACCTTACGAGGCGAGGCGGAGCCAGCAGCAGCTCGCCGGAGCCCCTCCTCCTCCGGTGAGACGCGGAGGAGGATGAAGTTACAGGTACCATCCGATCATCAGGATCGGACGGTCACGACGATGCCACGTGGTGGATCCGAGCCTCCTTCCCGACCTGTAGGCTCCGGTCCTCCAAGCCTAATGTCGAACCTCTAGACATAGCCACATGGCCCGAGCCAAAGGTGCTGACCCAAGCCTGGCCCTCACGTGCAGCGCACGTGAGGTGCTGGGTAAATTGCAGAGAAGACCCGGAAAGAATTGTTATTTGCATTCAGGTCCCCAGGCACGTGCCTCACGTGCGTGCCTGGGTAATTTACAGGGAAGTCCTCGAAGGTTTTCAAAATTACAAAAAGGCCCCTGCGCGCAAATGGAGAAATTACAAAATGGCCTAGGCAGTTTTCTTTAATTGCATTTAGGTCCCTCCAGGGACCTAAATGCAATATTTATCCCTTTATTTTATTGCATTTTTATTACAATTATGCCCTTGCACTGTTTTTAGCATAACTTGAGCATCGTAGGTCCAAATTGCATGATTTTAGTGTCGTTTTGATCCTTGTTTTGTCCTCTACATTTTAGCATACTTATTTATCTCATTTGACACTCTTTTAAATAAAGTGAATTTTTATGTGTTAATTGAGACCTGCTCTGCTTGCCTTGTTGTGATGTGATGACAGCTTTTCAATGATGGATTAAATTGCCTCTAATTTTATTTTTATCATATTTCTCATAATTTTAGGGTATAATTGTAGTCTTTAATCTGTAAATAATTTCTCTTGCATATTTATTCATGCACCACTTTATAATTGCATAAAATTATCTAAAAAAATTGCATACATCATAGCATTACTTTGTAAATAACATAGTGCATCATAATTTGCATGTGGACCTGAAATGGAAACTAATTGACATTGTGCCTTCTTGAATCAAAATTCAATAGCTGAATTAGGCAGCCGTGTCCCTGTGTTCGACCTTGGTACACTTGCCAAGTATAAATATTCCACAGCATTCAAAGTCTGTGGTTTTTGCTGAACCAAATTCGCCTCCTGTACTACAGCATAATTCCACATTATTATAGAGACGAATTTGCCGTTCATCAAATGGCGCCGTTGCCGGGGATACGACTTTGCTTAATTTTTGAATTTTGATTTTTTTAAAATTTTTCAAAAAATTTTAGGTCCTCATTGCATGCATCATTTCTTTGCATATTATTTGCTGATTTAATTTATCTGAGATTTAACTTTTCTCTTTTGTGGCAGAGCCCATGAAAATCGGGGATGTCTGATCGTCATGGAGGTGCGAAGTCGGGAGCTTCCGCTGAAGAGGCCGTAAAAGAAGCCGTGATGAAATTCTAGGATTTTTATCAGTCAAATTGCATTGCATATTATAAAAAAAAGAAAGAAAGAAAAAACATTGCATCTGCATATTTATTTTCAGTCTTGCATATTGTACTAAAAAAAATCCCCCCCTCACACACAAACACACCTACACTGCACATGCACATACTCACCCCCACCCTCCCTGTATATTTCATTCTCTCTCTCTCTCTCTCTCTCTCTCTCTCTCTCTGTTTATCTATTCTTCACGAACCCCCCCTCCCCCTCACCCTTGTACCATAGACATCCCCCCTAACACAGACCTTACTTCGGCTATTTGTAGCCTAAGTATAGGGGGACCTTCCTATTCATCCCACCCTTGTTCTGTCTTCTTGTACTTAGGCCGATTTTGGCCTAAGTATAGGGGGACCCTCCTCCTCAGTTCCGCTTTATTACCCTGTACTTGAACCGAGCCTTGGCTTCATTGCACTTGTGCTATGAGGACATAGCAAATTTTAAGTATAGGGGGGTATACCGTATATTATTGTATATTTCTTTAGCCTTAGCTTGCGTTTTTAAAACTTTTTAAAATTTTATTTTTCAGGCTGGGTTTTGGTAAACTAGTGAACTGAGTAAAAACCTGTAAAAAATATTAAAATTGAGGGATTATTTTTTTGTAAATATTCCTGTATTAAAAAAATTGAAAAATTAAAAATCTTTCTTGGAGATTGACTCTGACTATTAGGTTTAATAGGCATTTTCAGTGAGGGAACCTCGGTCTCCCTTAGCAGAGTGGGTGGTTTAGAGGACATCGCATACGACCCCGTCCTCAAGTAACACGGGCCTCGGCCCGTACTTACACCCATACTGGCTGAAAGTGTATACTTTTATTTGAGCATGGGCTAGTCATTGTCTCTCCGAGGAATTAAAAATATATATATATATATAAAATTGCAAAAGCCAAAAATCAGACAAAAATTCACTAACTCAAGGAGTTGGTGTATTCCTGACACATTCACACTCACGCTAGGCTTGAGGATTTTGAGGACACTGGATCTCTGAGATCTTGAGAGTCTGAATTAACATGCCTTAGTCATTAGGGTTTTTCATAACTTAAATATCCACACTCCTCTGGTTTGAAAGATTTGAGTGCTATATTGCACTCTTCATCTCTACCTTCAAGAAAATATGATCAGCACAGTCACTTCCACAACTGCATGATTGATGAGCTGAGATGATATATCACTTGAGGAACTAGGACCAGAGATTTGAGTTTAGACCCGATCTTATGATATTCGAGGATGGGATAAAGTTAATGAAGGCTTCAGAAAACCTGAGTGTCAGCAAAACCCTAGCCAGTATGTGAACAAGATTCTTTTGCTATCTCTTTGATATTTACCTAAAAGTGTCTGGGTGTGATGAAACTTAAAGGAATTTGTTGATCAGTGCGCGCCAATCTCTTGGTAAAAGCAGTGGAGCTAGCCAACAAAAGAAATGAAATGTCAAAGAAAAGCTCTAAATCCAAAGTCAAATTCCAAATGAGCTTCCACCAATGGCGAGCGCTCTCGAACATTTTCAAAGTGTCCACTTGGACCAAGCGCTAATTAGGACCAAGGAGTCGGGCTGACACCACAAAAAGGGCCCTGCATCGTAAGCGATACAAGTCTGGGTGTCGAAGGTATCTTAGATACTCAGAAAAGACACACCCCGGTGTATTCCCAGAAGAACAAGTGCAGACGACTCCAACTCTCTTGACGGACACATTGATCAACAAAATAATAATTTACATGTGTTGAGTAAAGGCACTCGAGAGGCCCCTTATTCCAATGTGAGGGTGAGAAAAATAGACACAATCCCATGTCCCTCCATCATCTGGCCGTCCATCTACACTTTCAAGTCTGACATACTATAGAGACGGTAGACTGAAGCAAGAACATACTTATTGCCTAGTATTGAGGATTAGGTCTAGAGGAGAGTCTTTGGGACTGGAACTTTGAGTGATGCATCGACTTGGCTCTCATGAAATGCAGTACACTAAATGTCATATCCTTATACTATATGTACAAAAAGAGAGTCTGATAATCAGAGAAGTTGGATTCCTTCTGACTAAGGCTTGGATAAACCTGGAATTTTAGGATCACCTAGGTCAAGAGTCTTTGAAAGAGCAAGCCTTGAAAATTTCACGCGCACTATCAGGAATTAGTCCGACTCCTTCATTCTTTAGATGCTCGAGGATGAGCATGGTTTAAGTATAGTGGTATGATGAATCTCATATTCATCATGCTAAAAACTCACTATTAAAACTCATGTCTTAATTAATCCAATAAAATCACCTTTAATTCTTTGTTTTTATCTTGTACTATATTGTGTATAATTAAACTATAATTATTTGTATTTAATTTCCCGTATTTTTCTTGTAATTATTTTACTCTTAAAAATCCCTAAAAATTAGGTAGATAAGTTGTCTATAAATCACTGACCTTTAAAACCACTAAAAAATACAAAAACAAATCAAAACCACAAAATCAGTGTTTTTATCCCCTTGAAAATACCCCCAAAATAGCTTTTGTACAAATGACCTCTTTTGGCTTATTGACCTACATAAAAGTAGTAGATCTCGTCGAGACGAACAACTTTCATGTTTTGACTTTCTCCAAATTCGGCCTCTAACTAATTCTTTTCTAATTTTCTTTGTAATTTATTCTGAATTCTCTGATTGGGCCATGTGGCGTCCTCTGGGCCGCCCACGTGGCCCGCTTCATCTCTCGCCACCCGGCACCTTGCTGGGCCATCCGATCTCCTCTATTCCACCCTCATCTGGACCGTTCAACCTTTGCCCATTTCTAGCACTTTGATCTGATCTCAGATCAGATATCCACCGTCACCTCGCACCCCATCCACAGCCGTCTGATCCACTCCCTATCACACAGTCGATCGCCCGCCACGTCGCCCCTTCATCTCAACCCTCCGATCTTACTCTCATCCAACGCTCCTCAAGCCTCCACATCACCTCATTCCGTTCCACCGCACGATCAATCCCACCAGCTCATCATCACCGCACACGCCTCGCCTGCCTTCAGCCGTTGGATCTTCTCCAGATCACGTCACATCCATCCATTAGCGTCTTAATCTTATCCATTCGATCTCCTTGTGATCCGACGACTACCAAGCCTCCACGTCACTCACTCATTATAGCCGCCCGATCCCACGCTCATCCAACGGTCTATAGCGATCCACGTACCCCAGTCTCCCTAGGCCGTTGGATCTATCCCAAGTCCGCATCCTACCCCTCCATTAGCACCTAAGTCTACACCATCGGATCAGATCTTTGGATCTGATCCTATCCCTCCGCCCACGCTCATATCCTGGCCGTTGGATCGCAAGATCCAATGGCTCTTCATCGTCTCCTACCTCCGACTCCAGGCGTAATGCCTCTCCAAACCTCCGCTCCCCCTTCCTTTTTTAGCCACCGTCCCAGCCACCCACCTCCTCTCGTAACGCCTCCCTCTCACATCCCTGTCCTCTGCCATCCTCACGCCTTCTTCATTTCCCCTCGCCGTTACTCCAACGCCATAAAAACCCCATTTCGAAACGCCCCCGCACCTCATAACCGCCGGAGCTCCGCCTCCTATAAAACCCCCCCTCCACCTTCGTTCACCCTCGTCCACCATTTTGGGCCTTCACCTAGCTTCCTCCACCCCTCCGGTGACAGCGGAGGGGCGGAATTGTTGAGGCGATGATGGTGTTGGTCTGGTGTTGACCCACGGCCGACTCCACCATGTTCTGGTAGCTCCGCCACCGCCGAGCCCCCTGGATTGATCGACCAGGTTGAGCGACGACCTCGAGCTCCTCGAAGCTCAGCCCAGATCAAGCCTCCTCTGCCAACTCCTCGCTCCGACGAGGAGATTTTTTACCCTTGTTTTTCTTCTCATTTTCTTCCATTTATCCCACCATATACAGTCATCCTCACCTCGACCCGACCCCCCTCCGAGCATCGCCTACCACCAGTGACCCTCGCCTACCCCCTTTCCCTTCTCCAGAGCCTCTCCCGCTCCGACTCCCCTCTTCCTCTCCTTCGCCGGAGAAGAGGCTACGGCCACCACCTCTCGACGCCTCCACGGCCTTCCGATCACCTCACAAACACACGCACACACTATGCTTCGGCTATACTAATGTATGCAGGTGCTTCCATCGACAATAGCCGGAGTTCAGATCTGAGCATCTTCGAGCTCCCAGCCTCCGGCGAGACTTCACCGAGCAGCACGTATGATCCACCAAGGAGCCTCGTCTCTGCTCCAGGAACTTCGCCGCACATCCAGATAGCTCCGTCGACCATCCGACGACCTTACGAGGCGAGGCGGAGCCAGCAGCAGCTCGCCGGAGCCCCGCCTCCTCCGATGAGCCATGGAGGAGGATGAAGTTACAGGTACCGTCCGATCATCAGGATCGGACGGTCACGACGACTCCACGTGGTGGACTCGAGCCTCCTTCCCGGCCTATAGGCTCGGGTCCTCCAAGCTTAATGCCGAACCTCCAGACATAGCCACGTGGCCCGAGCCAAAGGTGCTGACCCGAGCCTGGCCCTCACGTGCAGCGCACGTGAGGTGCTGGGTAAATTGTAGAGAAGACCCAGAAAGAATTGTTATTTGCATTCAGTTCCCCAGGCACGTGCCTCACGTGCGTGCCTGGGTAATTTACAGGGAAGTCCTCGAAGGTTTTCAAAATACAAAAAGGCCCCTGCGCGCAAATGAAGAAATTACAAAATGGCCAAGGCAGTTTTCTTTAATTGCATTTAGGTCCCTCCAGAAACCTAAATGCAATATTTATCCCTTTATTTTATTGCATTTTTATTACAATTATGCCCTTGCATTATTTTTAGCATAACTTGAGCATCGTAGGTCCAAATTGCATGATTTTAGTGTTGTTTTGATCCTTGTTTTGTCCTCTACATTTTAGCATACTCATTTGTCTCATTTGACACTCTTTTAATTAAAGTGAATTTTTGTGTTAATTGAGACCTGCTCTGCTTGCCTTACTGTGATGTGATGACCGCTTTTTAATGATGGTTAAATTGCCTCTAATTTCATTTTTATCATATTGCTCATAATTTTAGGGTATAATTGTAGTCTTTAATCTGTAAATAATTTCTCTTGCATATTTATTCATGCACCACTTTATACTTGCATAAAATTATCTAAAAAAATTGCATACAGCATAGCATTACTTTGTAAATAACATAGTGCATCATAATTTGCATGTGGACCTGAAATGGAAACTAATTGACATTGTGCCTTCTTGAATCAAAATTCAATAGCTGAATTAGGCAACCGTGTTCCTGTGTTCGACCTTGGTACACTTGCTTCCACAGCATTCAAAGTCTATGGTTTTTGCTGAACCAAATTCGCCTCCTCTACTACAGCATAATTCCACATTATTATAGAGGCGAATTTGACGTTCATCAGTGCCTCAGAAGAGGTAGGATTTGGGATAAAGCGAGAAGGGGAATGCTGCTTGGGATTCCGGATGTCCAATGTGATAGATGTGGTGCACATATAGAGGATGCGGATCATCTTTTTTTCAGGTGCCCGTTGTCAGAACAGGTTTGGAAGGAAGTGGGGGTGCCATGGGTACTCCATGGTGATGCCATCGACTTCTGGAGATCGATTAGGTCGGTGCGGATGAACTCGACGGACGACGTTTCTTAGCCGTTTGCGGTCCTTTGGGCCATATGGGGAGGAAGGAATGATGTAATCTTTAATAATCAGAGGTTTTATTCAGAAAATGTAGTCGCTAGTTGTCTTTCCCTTTTTCGATTCTGGTCCACAAGGTAATGCAACTCTTTATCTTCTTTTAATAATAATTAGTTTCTGACGGTGAGTCCCATCTCGGGATTTCACTCTCTTTCATCTAAAAAAAATCGTCTGATGGGGATTGAACCGTTGTTGTAATCCAACACCTGCTGTATTACAACAGACAATCAGCTCCCCCTAAACTCAACCCTGCAAGACTGGAGGTTTCCCATTTCTACCCTACAGTTCTCATAATGCTATCGCCCTCGCCCTCGCCCTTCCCCTGGGGAAACCGACCGTCTGCTGTAAATGGCATTTACCGTAGGAATTGTAATACAAGAGGGTTCACATCTTGAAGTGGGAGATATGTGATTGGACGGTTGTAGCCCCTACAACAGAGTCTGCTTCAGCAAGAACTACGACGATCATCTCTGTTCGCTCGGACCAAACTCAAAAGTACAAAAACCAATCAGGGCAAAGGAATAGATTAAAAAATAGAAGCAGAAAACCGCAATTCATCACCACACACGAGAGCTTCTTTACTACTAACCTCCAATACAAACAGCAGACGAACGAACAGGGGAAGAGAGAGCTGTGCGTATTTGCTTGCACGACTTGCGATCGAAGAGGGCACGCTGTTAGTGGAGATCGATCGACCCCTCCCTGCTCCTGCGCGGCAATGGTGGGGCCGAGGCGTCCGCTCTTCGTGCTCTTTGGATCATCCATCGTGCAGTTCAGCTTCCGTCACGGAGGGTGGGGCGCGACCCTCGCCGATATCTACTCCCTCAAGGTGACGTCTCTGCCGTGACCCACCTCCCGGATCCGATCTTGTATTGGTTTTCGTGTTGGCGTGGTCTTTTTCCGTGTTCTTGAGTGATGAGGTGAGATGTGCAGGTGGAGTCGCGAGCCGGATATAGGATTCGATGTGTTCATAACTTTTCCTTGGCCAAATCCGAAACTTTCCTCTATCCTTGGCTAGACTTTCGTAATATTTATATTTTCTGGACTCGAGAATTTGAATTGATTAATTTGCTGTATGTATAGGCTGATATTATGTTACGAGGGTACGCTGGTTGGAACTCGAGGCGTGCTCTTCAGGTGGTTGAGGAAGTCTTCCCAAAGGTATATTTGTCAATAGCTTGTTAGCCGTCATCTTTATATATTTAGAGAGAGAGAGGGGGGGAGAGAAGAACTCCCCCTCATCCATCTGTGCCTTTGGGTTGCTGCGTTCTCGTTACGGGCTCCGATCGTCGGTTGTAATGGGCTTTTACAGCCCCTGCTGCAATGAATGAGGGCCGTCGGATGAGGATCCGACGATGCTCAGAGGGGGTTGCGGATAGTGGGTGCGGATGTCGAGGTTGGGGACGCACGTCTCGAGGCTGGGGAGAGACGTCAGATGCGGATCGGAGGGCTGGATCGTCTGCAGCAGAATCTGCTGTACAACAGACGATCCAAATTGTCTCGTTACATGTTTATACTAACATAACTTGTCTTCAATTCTATTATTTTCACGACTTGCCTTTGAAAAATGTTTTCCAGCATACATCTATTCAACCGTCTTTAGTGATAGTATACTTTGGTGGTAATGACTCAGAAGAACTCCAACCAAATGGAATAGGGCCTCACGTGCCCATTTCTGAATACAAAGAGAACATGAAGAAGATAGCTCAGCATCTTATGGTACTCTTCTTCACGACATTATTATTCGAAGGAGTCTCCTGATTTTTCCAATCTTGTTATCCTCAAATGTTCACAGAGTTTATCCAACTCCAATCACAAGACACGCATCATTTTTCTCTCTTGTCCTCCAATCAACGAGGAACAACTCCGCAGTTGTACCAAGTATCTTCTGATTTTGGAGCTTTCTGCATCGCACGTCTCAGATTAATTAAAAAAACTCTAACTTTTGTTCACAGTAATTCGGAGGGTCCCTTGGCTCGAACGAACGAGAACTGTAGATTATATTCTCAAAAATGTATAGAGCTTTGTGAAGAATTGGACTTGAAGGTCATTGATCTTTGGACTGCGATCCAACAAAGACGTGATTGGAAAACTGCTTGCTTTCTGTGAGTTATTCCTCCAGTTTAATTGCTTTACATGAGTTCATAGCATCTTACTCTACTTCAGTTAGATACTATCTGCTAAGATGATCTTCAGGAAGCAGAACTTTTTAAGTATTGAGCGTGTTACTGAACGTTCAACCATTATTGTCTTGCTCCTAGTATTCTTGCTTTGGAGCTTTCTCATCAGGAGCAAGCATAATGTGGATATATATTTTTTCGACACTCAAAAATATGCGAAGTTAATCACGACTTTAAAATATAAGTTTGGATACCATTAAGCTTAACTAGGTGAACCAATAGAAACTGTAATGGAGAGGTCGAATGCTTTACCTCAAACTTGGAAGATTCTAAATTGGCACCTGCCTTGTGATGGAGCACATCATCTCTTGGCGAGAGGATCGTATATCACCTGCTGTAACACAAGTGATCCGTCCGATGAGAAATGGGCAATCATGATAGGGGGCTAACTATCCCCGATCCTCTATCATGGTCGTCCATTTCTCATCGGACAGATCCCATGCGTTACAACATGGGATTTCACAGCAGACGATCCGCCCCCCCATCTCTTGTCATTTTACCCACGGAAAGGCATGTTGTGATTTTACCCATATGAAAAATTCTCTTTAAAAGTCAAAGATTTTTTTTGAACTTTCCTTGATTTTTAAGATTAAATAGCTATAGATCTCATATTTACATGAATTCCATAGGTTTTTTTTATAATGCGAGGGTGACATCCCGAGTTGAGATTCACCGCAGGTAGAATATATTACTAAAAAAGACGGAGGAGTACATTATCTGGAGGCCCAGAAATGATAAAAAGAATTACAATGAGCAGTTACATTTTCCGTATAAAACCTCTGATTTGGATTCCATAGATTTATAGAAAAAAAGTCATATATTCAATCTATATAGTTGGATTTTTCCATATTGATTTCAACACGTCTTCACAAAGAACCATCTAAATTGATGGTTTGATAAATCATCCAAATAAGCTGTAATTACCACCTCCCCCGTGCACCAAAGTCTTAGACAAAAAGGAATGATAGAAAGGCAATTAGTGTTGTGTTTATCATTGTCGATGGTTGTGTTGTTTGTGAGCCATTGTCACCTTCCTTCTGACCCTCATGAGCATAATTGCCTACCAGCATGGGTGACTCCCCATTGTGCAAGAGCTATTGTGACCAGCAAAGGCACCATTTGCACACTAGCAGGCAACAACCCCTGCCCTTCTTCAAAGGTTTCAACTAATTATTATGAATTTTCACGAACTTTAATTGATTTTATTTTTTCATAATGGTTTTTAATTCTTTTTACTTTTTTGTGGGTTATTTAAGTTTTATTGTAATAATATTCAAAAAAAGTAAAAAAAATATTATTATTTTATTATTTTTAAAATGATTTTTAAGGTTTTATATCTTAATATTTGTATTTATATAATGATCTAATTTATTCTATAGATTTTAATTTGGAGAAAAATAAAATATTAAAAAATATTTTCTGTTCTCATAATAAATTAGATATACTCTATTAAATGTGAAAATATTCAAGATGTTTAGATGTTTTACTGTTATCGAATTATTTAAGGCCAAAGCACGATATTTTTTATTGATTTGTTATTGAATATAGTACTGATGTTATATAGAATATATGGTTTGGTGTTTTATATAAGATGCAATTATTATATGATTTCGATTTTTTAAATTTTTTATTTTTATTCTAGGGATATACGTGTAGAGTTCATTATTGGTTACTATATGGAATTTTTTGGTTTTCGTAGTGTTTGTAAAAAAAAATTGTGGTGCTCACTTAGACCAAATTTGTGAATAACAATGGTCACAGTGTTTGAAAATTATGGTATTATGATTATTAAAAGTGGAGATATGTACATAGTATTTTTTGTTTTTATTTTGTATAAAATATAATTTTTTAGGTTATGAAAAATGGGCATTATAGAGGATTTGAGGTGTATAATTGTGAAATCCCTATACGCAGATATGATCTCAAGCATCCCCGGAAATAGAACTAATTATTTAAAAAAGAACACATAGAAAATAAAAGGAAATACAAAAAATAAGCAAAATGCACATTTTTTTGAGGTTTGGGGGTATTTATTACAACAGCACGCAAAATTCACATGTTGGGAAATGAAAAAGATATAAAGGTTTAAAGGAATGTATGTAAGAAAGTTGCTCAATGTATTAGGATGAAACTCAATGTATGTAAGAAAGTTGCTCAATGCATGTAAGAAAGTTGCTCAATGTTTGGAGGTCACGACGGAGAACTTTCATTCTTTCTGAAATTTTGTTGAGGCATCGAGAAATGACCAGACATCTGTCAAGGTTTTGATAACCGCGATCCTCTGGGCGATATGGCTAGCGAGGAATGTGGTGTTATTTTGGAGAGAGAGATATTACGTAGAAAATGTGGTACAACATGTCATGATCCTCTAGAATTCTTGATCTTTGTAATATTGACTTTTAGGGCCTGTTTGGTTGCAGGGTTGGGCAGGGTTGGCCCAACCCTGGTTTTTATTTACAAGGGTACTTCCTCCTCACAGATTACTATTCACCCAGCCCAACCCAGCCCAGCCCAACCCTGCCCAACCCTGCAACCAAATAGGCCCTTAACGAGTGAATATAAAATTTTTTGGGTGCTTACCTATACCGCTATACGGCTTTGCATCCTTTTTCCTTAAAAAAACATTTTTCCAAATGTGTGGGCCTTGAACGAAATTGTCCAGCATTGACTGTCCTTCCGAATTCACAAGCTCCCTTTTAGTCTCCCCTGGTGAATATTTGGGTACTGTGCAAATATGCATCTAATGATGATTTTCCTAGGAATTGTTGCTTGATTTAATTAGCTTCATCAACACTATCTGCATTAGAGCACTTGAATGCTATGTAGTTCAATTAGGTAATTAAAAGGGTTTTTAAAAAACATCTCTATCGATCAATTTTGTCGTAGTGGAAGTATGCTTTCCAATGTGATGATTTTCATGAAGAGGTTTATATGCAACAACCACATGGATTTGCAACTAACGTGGGTTATTACAAGGATTATCAGCCTCATAAAGCAAATAGTGTTCAGGAGCTTAGTTTTAGGAATTATCATATATTTTATTTAAAATTGTCCTTAGCCGATCCATGATGAATCACTCTTCCTTCGAGGTGAAAACATGAAGGGAAATTCCGCAATGCTATTAATATAGATGATATCATACTTAACTTGTGATGACATCCACAATATATCAGATACCAAGAAGTATCTTGTTGAGCACTTTGTTACAAAGATCATGACATGTCATAATCTGGATAACTATGTTTATTGCAAGATAGCTATTACAATGCTTCTCGTTGTTTCTATGTGAGTTAAATAATCTTTAGGAAAGATAGCCAAGACAATATGGGTTTTTTTTTAAAAAAAAAAAAAGAAAATCTCAAGATGCTACCAAAACTATTCAATGGTCGTTGATCATTAGAGAGGATTGTTTGTTGTGGAGTCTGCTGCAGCAGACTTTAAAGTAGACTCGTGGGCTTCTCGATCTTTGATCTAGCGGTTCACACGAATTCGTACTTTTTGTGGGTTCATACAATGCGAATTCGTGTGAATTGCGATCACGATCTAGCGGCTTACGAGTCTACTGCAGAGTTTGTTGCAACAGACTCCACAACAGACGATCCAGTTCCATTGATCATAACCTCTAAACTTAGGACAAGTCGCTGTTGAACTTTCTAATTCAGCAATCCATGCAATTTGATATTCCCTTACCGCGATGCTCATTTCAAAGTGAGGGAAAAATAACATATCATTATCAGCGACCTATAATCCATTTCCAGTAATTATATATCGATCATATGTTTCAGCGACGGCGTTCACTTAACAGAAGAGGGGAGCAACATTGTCGTGGAAGAGATCTTGAAAGTTCTCAGTAAGGCGAATTGGGAGCCATCTTTGCACTGGAGCTCTATGCCTTCGGAATTCAGCGAAGATTCCCCTTGCAGGACGTCCGGTTTCAGGGAATTCGTGTGCCGTTGCCTGTAAAAGTTGAAACACTATAACAGTGTGGAGGGTGATAATAAAGCTAATGAACATCTCTTGTGAGATTTCCTGGTTTATTATCTCTGTGTTATATTTTCTATTCTCAATTGCACGTGTTGCCTCAACTTTGAAGCTTTCTTTTCTCTGCTGAATATGAGGGTGTGGTACATTGGCGTAATCAATAATCATACTAATCTACATGATTGCTTGTAGCCTTCCTCTATTGCGGTCATCTCGGCAGTCGGTAGGGGGCGATCAAACCATGAATATTTTCTTCGGTTTCTTGATCTTCCTCCTGCAAACTGGACAAGTTCCTGAATCCTGTGTTATCCTGCAGCAAGTCGGACACTGTTTAATTAATCATCAAATCTCTTAAGACGTTGCCAACAGATCCATATGCTGTTTACCTCACTCCACAGGTAAAGCACGTCGCCTGATGTCCACAAGGCAGGAAGAAGCAATCCTTTGGCGCATCGAAACAGATGGCGCAGATGTTCTTGCTGTGGCCACTCCCACTGCCTTGTGGATGCTGCTCGTCTGCCTCGACCTCATCCTCCTCGTCGTGCGAGATCGAGGCGTAGGATGAGCCCAGACTCGTACAATCTTCTTCTTTACCTTCTAGGAGTGGGGTTCTCACCGTCCCATCTCTTCTTTCAGGTTGAATTTCGACAGCATTTAATGTGGTGTTCATCGTGCCCATGATATGACATATGATCTTGAATGCCAGTAGAATGAATCCGGTCATTACGCCTGCAAGGTAAATCGATGAACGAGTGGTGGTATAAGATGTTCATGTAGTTACCATGGAAGATATGGCAAATGGATTAAGATCAGTACCTGAACCAACAAAATAAGTGACCCACCGTGGTCCGTACGCTAACACGATGCCCCATTCCCGCATCTCATTCTGAGGAAAAGGATAAACTGATGAAGACAATACTTGCTAGAAGAATGGAGAACATGATAAACAAACGCGGAGGTACCTTCACAGAACCGGATGTTGCAATAACAGCAACCTCACTGCCCCTAAACGGAAGCTTCATGGTGCATTGATTCAGCGAGCATATGTAATGCGCTCCGCTCCTATCGTAGAGTCTAGCTTCCAAAGAAAACTCCAGGCCGACCTTTCACACAAGCTTACCATGCATGTTCACGAGAAAGAATGCGCATACACAAGAATAATGGAAATTATATTACCTCTACTGGTATTTTATCTATATTATAGATGGCAATGTAGTAGTAGGAACTGTCGAAAATCTCTTGCTGGATCTCGCCGCTTCCTGCGGATAATCACTTACGAGTATCGAAATGTACAACATACTGCTAAAATTGATGTTCCAGCTATCTTTTTCATGAAAAGTACAATATCCACAGTGGAAAGGGAATTTGAAATCACTTACCGTTGATGAGATGCCATGAAAGAGTTGTGTCTGCAAATGTTGGACTCATAATCCATTGCATGAGCATCGTGCCCCCTATCGATCAATCATGGTCAAAACAGATCTCATAATAAAAGAAGAGTAAAAATGTCAACCTTGGGTAATGGCGAGTATCAGAGGAGGGGAGACGTGATGACCCATTACGTTGTATGAGAGATTAATCGTAGAGCCCTCGTTGAGATAATACGTCCATTCCTGCCATAGTTGCAGACGTAGATTTTTCCATCGTGTGTGATCAATTAAATCTGATTGATTGCAGTGGATCAGTAAATAAACCTACTTACCTTATGGTTATGTGGATCGACGGATGCGTTAACGGCGTTGCACCAACTGGCTATTACGTCCAGTGAAGGCAGACTGGAGAAGCCATAGAGGGCAACATACTCGCCATTGGATCCTACCGATGTCACCTTCCCCCAAGAAAAACACACAAATGAATCGAACTACGTTTTACAGTATTTTTTTATTATAACATCCATACTGTAATTGTACTGGAAAGGATAATGCATGTATAATCCGCAGACAATATTTCAGATTTTGCAAAAAAAACGTCATTAACTAATATGACATTGGTTGACCCTTTAATGCATGTCAGTAACTAAGTTGTTATAATTAGCATATATCAAACGTCCCTACTCTCTATAATCAGAGAAGACATCACCATATATCTCCTTATCCTTTTTACTGATCACCTGTTCAAGATCAACATTATTTGCTCAGGGGAAGGTATGTTTAAGTTTCAACTCATGCAGGAACCTCTAGCCCCTCAATTGTCTGCGAACGGATCCTCTACAGTACTGCAGGGATCTGCAGTAAACCGCGAGGAGGCTCGGGTCGTTGGTATGCATGCATGATTTCCAGTTTAGATTCATTTTCTCATGGCACCCTCCATGTAAAAACTTTAGCCTCTATGCTTTGTAGCTACCTTGATATCTTGCACGAACATCGAGTTGGGTTGCAGAAGCCATGAAGTATTGGGGCCGAGGGTCAGATTGGTCGGTCGAAAGAAACCGAACATCAACACAACAGTCGCTTAAACAACAACGAAACATCCGCCATAATCAGAACGGTCACTGATTAAGAGTGTATAATTACATTATAAAAACACTAGATTAATTACCGAAGGCCCAGAAAGCGACGACACCGATGAAGCAAGAGCACGCTTCCTCCCTTCCTCCGCCTATCGTGGGAGGACTAGGGGAAGATATGCTCACTCGGTACCTCACTGTAACACGGCGTGTATCTAATCGTGACTCTTCTTCTTCTTCCTCCTCCTCTTCTTCTCCATCTCCTAGGACTGATGAAGGGGGAGAGGGAGGAGAATCAGTTATGGGCTCTTCTTCCATGCGGAGGAAGTAGCAAAAGGAGGGATCGACGTAATGAGAAAAGGTCATATATTGTGATGGTTAATTGAGAGGCACGCATTAAACTGTTGAATACATAGAAAGGGATATATGAAATGGTCTATATCATTGGTGGGATATCAAGTGGTTGGGTACCAACCGGTCCGAATAGGATTATCAGTCTCGATTGGATCTCGTGATTCTCATCCACCGGCATGACCGGACCTTCATTACATGATTTGGAGAATGTGCAGTGCCCGTTTTTGTTCATTTCCTCTGACCGTTGAGAGGCTGGTGTAACCACGTGGTTAGGTATTTGGCAATTGGGAGTGGATTGTCGGCTGGCCAGCTGAGTCTGCTGTAGCATCTGAAGCCGCTCGATCGTGATCGAGCGGTTCGCATGAATTCGCATGGTCAGGCCCACAAAAAGGTGTGAATTCATGCGAACCGCTCGATCACGATCGAGCGGTTCCGGACGCACAGCAGACCCACGCTCTTTGGCAATTTGATCGTGGAAGACATGCTTGATCTCCAAAAATAGTCCCGATTGAGGCAGTCATTTGGGCTCCAAGATAATCTTCCAACGGCTGCGATCTCCTACGCAATAGCACAATTTAAAGCAAGGATATTACTTCAATTTATACTATGACCCCGTAAACTCACTAACCCTTGCAATATGCATAGTCCTTATGAGTTAACTTCCATCCAATTTCAACATTAGGCCTGAGAATATTTATGTCTGGAATTTACAAAATGTACTATTATATTCCCTTCTCTTCTCTTTCTTCTCCTCTAGAGGGGAGCAGCTCCTCTGGTGAAGATTAACCCACAACAAGGTCTATTGTATCCCTTATATATTAATTTGTTGTGAGCCCCTTGTGAAAAATGCAACTGTATGAACTTAATGTATGCGTATTGTTATAGTTGCCTACCAAATTTCATTTTGATTGGATATTCCTTTAGGGTGCGTTTGGTTAGTGGGTTAAGGCGGGTTAAATTGGTAGGGGGTAACCTGTTTTTGAGTTTTGGTGTTTGTATAGAGGGTTAAACTGGGGATGGGTTAGAAGTGGGTTTGTTGTGATATGATTCTATTGAAGTTTGAAAAAGAGAGTACTTATTGTGATGTGATTATATTGGAGTTTGAAAAAGTGAGTAGAAGTTGAGTAGTTTATAATTTTATATGATATGACGGTATAATATATTGATTTTTGATAGGATTGATGATGTAAAATTGATTTATTTAATTTTTTAAAATAGAGAAATGTGGGACCCACTTGAGAGAGAGAGGGAGTGTGTGTGTGTGGGGGGGGGGGGTAAGGGGAGTTTACCCCTGCAACGAACGGTAAAGAAAAAGTCAACATCTGTCTATACTCAAAAACCATTTCGAATGTGACATTCTCTTTGACCTTTAAAACAAAATATTTAGGAATGGTGCATGAAAACGAAATTTGATAGGCATGTAGAACGATATGCATCCATTGAATCCATGTGGTTCGATTTTCCACAAGGGTTTCACACAAAAATATATGGGTTAACCTACAACAGAGGAGTTGCACCCCCGCTAGACCACTGCCACCTTCTGTCGATCTCCTCCGTCGACTCTCTTTCAACCACTTCAAGAACTCCCCGCGACATAGATCTCCTTCACCATTAAGATCTCTACCGATACATGTTGCGAATCGCGGAAGCGAACACGCACAAACACGATCAAACAAGCAAGAACGCGAACACACGGGTTTACAAGGTTCACCCGTAACTGGGCTACGTCCTTGGGCGGCGGCGATCGGTTTCACTATGTGGAGAAACGAATGAATACAGAGGATACTTAAAACCCTAACCCTAAGGAGTTTATATAGCACTCCCATACAGACAGATGCCTAAAAATAGAAGGATCCAAATACCCGAATACAAATAGAACCGCTCCATAAAATTTTCGCCGTGGGCGCTGCCCCCACACCCCCGCAGGGGAGGGCGCACCTGCTCCCCCCCTAGACCCCCCCCCCCCCCCACAGGCTCGCTGACCGGGCAGCGAGACCCCCGTCTTGTTGGGGTATGGTACGGCAGGGGGATGCATATGCAGTTCTTCAACCTGGATCAGATGGTTAGGATTCAAGGCATATCAACAATCTCCACCTTGAATTGAATCCTCTGAGAAGCTTCGCTAAGCTTCGCCGTGTCGTCGCCAGCCCCTCCCTGGGGCTACTCCCAACTGTCGACATTGAGCAAGTCCAAACAATGTTTGAACTTACTCCCAGGAACCGCCTTCGTGAACATATCGGCTGGATTATCTGCTGTACCAACCTTCTTTACCTTGATCCTCTTCTCAGAACGAATGAAGTGATATCTGACATCTATGTGCTTGGTTCTCTCATGATGAACATGATCCTTGGCTAAGCATATTGCACTAAGACTGTCACAATATACTATTGCCTGATTTTGTTGCAGACCGAGGTCTCCAAGTAAGCCCTTCAGCCAAATGCCTTCCTTTGCAGCCTCTGTCAGTGCCATGTATTCTGCCTCTGTAGTAGACAAAGTAACCGATGGCTGTAAGGTAGCCTTCCAACTGATGACCGAATTCCCCAAAGTGAAGACGTAGCCTGTCATCGACCTCCTCCCATTAATATCTGCTGCATAGTCTGAATCTGAATATCCAGCAACCAAGCACTCTGAATCACTTCTATAAATGAGGCCAATGTCTGTTGTTCCTTTCAGATAGCGGAAAATCCGCTTGACTGCCTGCCAATGCTCCTTTCCTGGGTTACCCATGAATCTACTAACAACGCTCACAGCATGAGCGATGTCAGGTCTTGTGCATACCATGGCATACATAAGACTCCCAACTGCGCTGGCATAGGGAACACGTGACATGTATTCCTTATCAACATTTGACTGTGGTGCAAAAGAAACTGAGAGATGAATATTTGAAGCGGATGGAGTACTTAGAGGCTTGGTTGTAGACATTTCAAATCTCAGTAGAACTTTCTCAATGTAGTTCTTCTGAGATAAGAAAAGTTTCCCTTCTGCACGATCTCTGATGATCTCCATCCCTAAAATCTTCTTCGCTGCACCAAGATCCTTCATGTCAAATTCTGAACTAAGGAGCTTCTTCAGATCATCTATGGTACTCCTCTGTTTGGCAGCAATCAGCATATCATCGACGTACATTAACAGATAGATGAAGGATCCATCCTCCACCTTGTTGTGGTAAACACAACTGTCGTATGGGCTCCTGTTGAACCCATGATCAGTCATGAAACTATCAAACTTCTTGTACCACTGCCTGGGAGACTGCTTAAGCCCATACAAAGACTTCTTCAATCTACATACATGATCTTCCTTGCCCTGAGATAGGAATCCCTCTGGTTGGCTCATAAGAATGTCTTCTTCGAGTTCACCATGTAAGAAGGTTGTCGTCACATCTAACTGCTCCAGCTCCAAGTCTTGATGTGCTACAAGAGCTAGTAGCACCCTGATGGATGTATGTCTTACAACAGGAGAAAATATCTCGTTGTAATCCACACCTTCCTTCTGACTGTAACCCTTCGCAACTAGGCGTGCTTTGTATCTGATGCCTTCACTGTCTGAAATTCCTGTCTTTTTTCTTGAAGACCCATTTGCATCCAACGATCTTCCTCCCCTTTGGCAATTTGACAAGTTCCCATGTCTGATTCTTGTGAAGAGACTCCATCTCCTCACCCATAGCAGCAATCCACTGCTCAGATTCTGCCCCAGATATTGCATCCCTGTAAGTGGAGGGTTCTGGTGACTCTGCCTCCTCCGCAACCTGCAGTGCAAATGCAACCATGTCTTCGAATCCGTATCTCTGCGGTGGATGTATCTCTCTACGGGGCCGATCAGTAGCAATACTAGGTTGCCTCTCTTCTGGTTGCTCTGCTTCAGGCTGTTCAACAACAACCTGATCAGGAGTGGTGTGACCAACTGCGTGATCACTACTTGGTGTCAGTTCGAACTCCACCTGTTCGGACACATCATCACATGTCCCTGCATCAACAGACTCACTACTCGAGTGAAGCACGGAATTCTCATCAAAAGTAACATTCTTGCTAACAATAATTCTATGCTCAGAAGGGGACCAGATTCTATACCCCTTCACTCCTGCACCATATCCTGTAAACACCCCTTTCTTTGCCCTTGGTTCTAACTTTCCTTCACTAACATGATAATAAGCAGCACAACCAAAGACTCGTAAAATAGAATAATCAGCATGATTACCAGACCATACCTCCATGGGTGTTTTGCAATCAATGGCAGACGCGGGACTCCGATTCACCAAGTAACAGGTTGTATTCACAGCTTCAGCCCAGAATGCTCTACCAAGTCCAGCATTAGAGAGCATGCATCTTGCTCTCTCCAGAAGCGTTCTGTTCATTCGTTCAGCAACTCCGTTTTGTTGTGGCGTATCTCTAACGGTAAGATGTCTCGCAACACCCTCCTCCTTGCAGAACTCATTGAACTCCGATGAACAGAACTCCAGTCCGTTATCTGTGCGAAGACGCTTCACCTTCTTAGAAGTCTGATTTTCCACCAAGATCTTCCACTGCCTGAAGGTCTGAAATGCTTCGCTCTTGTGCTTCATAAAATACACCCACACCATCCTGGAATAATCATCAATAATAGATAGAAAATACCTGGCGCCTTCCAAAGATGGAACCCGTGAAGGGCCCCAACAATCAGCATGGATGTAGTCAAGTGTCTCCTTCGTCCTGTGTATAGCTTTACTGAATTGCTTTCTGTGTTGTTTCCCGAACACGCAATGCTCACAGAACTCCAGCTTAGATCCCTTGAGATCCCCGATGAGACCCTTCTGATTGAGGATATTCATCCCCATCTGACTCATGTGTCCTAGCCGCATATGCCACAATTCGGACTCTGATCTTACGGCTTGGGACACCACTGCAACAGAACCTGTAACTGTAGACCCTTGCAGGATGTATAGGGTCTTCTGCTTGTTGCCCTTGATGACAACCACCCCGCCTTTGGCAACCTGCATGACTCCACCTTCAGTACTGTACCTATATCCTTTAGAGTCCAAGACTCCAAGGGATATTAGGTTCTTCCTCAAATCAGGGACATGACGTACTTCTGTGACCGTCCTCACGACTCCATCATGCATCTTGATCTTCACAGAGCCGATCCCTACTATCTTGCATGCTGCATCATTCCCCATGACAACGTTCCCTCCATCTATCTTCTCGTAGTTGTAGAACCAGTCTTCATTGGGAGTCATATGGTAAGAACAGCCTGAATCAAGAATCCATGTGTTGTCTGTGGTCGTCTGATCTGTGACGGTGAGAACCAGGTCATCTTCAGAATCTGCGCCTCCATGAGCCACGGCAGCAACTGTGGCTTTCCCTTTCTTCTTCGGACAGTCCTTCTTCCAATGTCCAGGTTCCTTGCAGTAATTGCAAATGTCCCTAGCATTGTGATTCTTCGATTTGGACTTCTGCTTTCCCTTCTTTGCGTAGCCAGAGTTGGCATGACTCTTCTCATGAGTCATAACCAAACCTGCAGCGTTAGAGTCTTGCTTCCCGGTAGCCATATGTCGAAGTTCACGCGTATGCAGACTCGCGCGAACTTCCTCTAGGGTTATCGATTCTCTTCCCACAATGAACGATTGAACAAAATTCTCAAATGATAATGGAAGAGAAACTAACAAAATCAAAGCAGCATCCTCATCTTCAATCTTAACATCTACGTTTCTTAAATCCATCAACAATGTATTTAAGCGATCTAGATGTTCTTTAAGAGATGTACCTTCCTGCATGCGGAGAGAGAACAACCGTTGCTTCAAAAGCAACTTGTTGGTCAGAGACTTCATCATGTATAGACTTTCGAGTCTCAACCACAGACCGGCCGCAGAAGTCTCATCAGCAACCTCCGCGATAATCTCGTCCGCCAGACACAGCATAATCGTCGGGTGCGCCTTCTCTTCCTGCACCGTCAACTCAGAGGGTTCGAGTGCCTTCGCACGCTCCTGGTCCAACGGCGCCCAGATGCCCTGCTGCTTCAGAAGGGCGCGCATCTTGATCTGCCATAGACTGAATCCGTTCTTCCCTGTGAACTTCTCGATCTTCATATTGTGTGACGACATCTTGCTGGATGATCCTGACGGAACCCGAGGCTCTGATACCAGTTTGTTGCGAATCGCGGAAGCGAACACGCACAAACACGATCAAACAAGCAAGAACGCAAACACACGGATTTACAAGGTTCACCCGTAACTGGGCTACGTCCTTGGGCGGCGGCGATCGGTTTCACTATGTGGAGAAACGAATGAATACAGAGGATACTTAAAACCCTAACCTTAAGGAGTTTATATAGCACTCCCTTACAGACGGATCCCTAAAAATAGAAGGATCCAAATACCCGAATACAAATAGAACCCCCGTCTTGTTGGGGTATGGTACGGCAGGGGGATGCATATGCAGTTCTTCAACCTGGGTCAGATGGTTAGGATTCAAGGCATATCAACAATACACATGTGTATATGTTTATAACAACGTAAGTTTACGAGAATCATTGTATAAGTTCGAAGCATGCATGGGTTAACATTTAAGTGCATTGTTTCACAAGAATGTATATTTACATCTATCTTGAGAAGATCGTTGTGTCACTAGATACGATTAAATGTAGTCATTTGCTGATCATTCTATAGATACAACAGTATTTATGGTGCCTAGTTATTTTGTTGAAGTGTGCAACTTAGACGATATACATAACCAATATCATCTCCACGGCTTACCTCGATTATCAAAATGATAAATTCAAAATGTGTCTATCTGACTTTGATTATTTCAAATTCTCTGAAACCGAGCTTATGAAGTAGTTTTGCCCTTTTCAAATCATTTTTTTCCATTACAAGGCCATGGATAATTGCAAACCATTGCACCATTAAAATGGCACCTTCCCTCTTTGGCGCAAACAATCATTGTCATGTAATGATGATGCGAAAATTTGTAGGATTTTAATTTTATTAAGAAACGCAAATAAGCTCACAAGTATCGCTGTAACTGAAACAATCCCCGAATCAAAAACTAATTATTCTTAGAAAGAGAGAAGAATATGCTACTTATTTACCCGGTATAGCTCTCAGAATCAAATACAAGGTGGCAACTATATTAAGCTGGGGTTATTAATAACTAAAATCTAATAAAGTTTTTTATTTTCTTTTTCCTGATTTTTATTGTGTTTTTAATGTATTTTTGTGGATTTTAATAGGTTTAATTTTTTAACGTATTTCAATTATTTTATAATTTTTTATATTGTTTGATTTTAAATTATTAGTTGATTTTATTTTTAAAATTATTTTTAGTTTTCAAAAATCAATTTTCAAAGCAAAGATATATACAAAATGAAAAAGATATATTTTTTATTTTTAAAATATGTCAAAACATCTCAAAAATATAGAAGTCAAATGTTTTTTTGTATTGTATTGATTTTTTACTTTTTGTTAATTTTTTGATGGATTTTTAAAATGAGATAAAATTGAAAAAAATTGCAAAACAAATTAAGCTAATGTTTTTGAGTTTTTAAAAAGGAAACAGACAAAATAAATTTGTCAACTATTTTTTTATAAAAAAATTATTTATCTTCCATCCATTGTCGAAAAATATATTTTTGTGATTTTTTAGGAATTTTATATTTTTTATAAGTTTTTGTATATTTCGATTTTTTTGTGTTTTTCTTTAGTATTTTTGTTTAATTTTTTATCTGTGATATAATGTAGTAAAAATAAGCTACATGATTTTCTAGAATTTTTCAAAGTATTTTTAATTTTTAGTGAATTTTTAAATAGATAAATAATGAAATAAACATGGTTTTTGTTTTTTAGAAATAGAAAATAAATGAAAATTACTAAATCAAAATTATGTGATGAAGATTTGATTATTAGTGAATTACTGATATTTTTATGTAATTTTTGGATTAATGGAATTAATAATTAGTAGTAGTAAACTAATAAAATAAATTACATCAAATCAATGACTAAAATGCAATTTCAAATGCTAATGAGATCAATTGTTAACACAAAAATAAAATGTAGGTAAAGTTATGCAATTTGACCAACACACCACACGTTAAACACGTGCAAAGAAATCACAAGGGTATAACTATAATTTAACAAAAACTTTTTGAATTTTATTAACAAATGAATGTTTCGAGGTAAAATGCACAACTAACCACAAAAAAACACGTGCTAGCACACATGATCATAACTCAGAAGGATTAGATAACAATTACGAAAAGTTCAAGTGATAAATGTGTGACTATTTTAGCACTTTATACACAGAAAAAATATTAAAATGAAAATAAATAAAAATAAATGAAATTTAAGACCATGAGTGCAAATTCACCAGTAAAAAGTGCATATCACGTGGGGTGCTAAAGTGGTTGATGAATTTCCTCATCACCTTTATTCTATCATTTTCGCCTTAAAAATCCTAGTAAATGCATGTAAATACCCTTAATTCATGCATTTTAGCATTCATGCATTGCGGTGTAAATAGTGTATAAAATATTTTTTATTGCCAAAATTATAGAATAAAAAAAAGAAAAGAAAAAGAATAATATATTGAAAATATTTTATGACCCTAAACCCCGAGACCTAGGCATCTCGATGATTAGGTCGACAAGGAATAAAGTAGGGGGAGATAAGGGTCCAAAATACAATAAAATTCCCTTTTATTTAATTCATTTATTCATCATTTTGGGACTTATTTTTAGTCCACTTTTTATACTTCAAACAAAGAAACTATATTCATGAAATTTGTAGATAATAAAATATAGAAATATACAAAATTTATTTCATACAAAAATAATATACAGATAAAAAGTTATTGTCTGAATAAAATTCCAAAATCCCAACTTCCCAGACCGATATATCTCAAATAAAAACTCAAAACATATGAAAATCGCCTTTAATTGTATATAACTTTTAATAATCTACTTAATGAAGGTGGTTTCATATTTTTTGGAGCTACGCTATGAAAGTTAGGTTTTGGACCCCTATTGTATAGTTATGCCAATTGAAATAAACATTTTATTTATTATTCATTTTTTTATAATTTATATTTTTATAATTTTGTAATATTATTTATAATATATGTACATATAAAAATTGGAATAAAAACATCAAGAAAACATTAAAATAAAATACTCATATAAAAGACATAGGTAAAATACCTATATCTATACCTATATAGATACTACATTTATTTAATTAATTGTATATAATACATCAAAAAATAAAATAAAAATATATTTAGGTCTATAAAATAATTTATAAATTTATAAAATAATAAACTGAATTAGTAAAATTAAAAATACAAAATAAAAATAGAACACTAAAATATATAGATAAAGATACCTATATATAGCCCTCAAAAATTAACTTGTAATTATAAACCTCTAAAAAATAAATAAAAATCATAATATAAAATTCAAAAAATAAGAAATATTTTTCATTTTATAACCCAAAATTAATAAGTTAATTTACTATTTTAAATTGAATTTTCTAGTAATCTTTCCAGGCTTTTTCCTGGTTGGTCCACGTGGACCAACCAGGTGGCGTCAGAGGTTGACCCACTGTCAACTCTCCGATCAGCCCCCTGTGCCTGTCAGAACCTCGGTTCTTGCCTTCTTCTCGATTTTTTCGTTGTTAACCCTTGCACCATTTGACATCACATTTTTCACGACTTTTATTCCTCAATATGTGATGATTCACACCCTTAGCTTTCCTCAGGTTGAGGATCATCGATTCACTAGATTTGCATCATTCTTTGAGCGCCCCGACGAATTGTACAAAAACCATTCCGCAAGCTTCCCTTGCCCCTTTGATCCATCTTCCACCTTCGAACCATCAACCTAAGGCATGATTTTTCTTCCTGGTGACAGCAGGAGGCAGGGCCACCTTCTACTTGTCGATTGGTGTCGAATCGAGGCATATCCGAGTCAGTGCCGCCAGCTCCGCTGCGAGCTTTCTCCGCTCCGGTCCTGGTCTGGCACGTCTCCTTTTCTCTCGCTCTTTCGATTCCATAGCTTAGCATTAGATTAGCATCGCATTTTCTTTCTTTAGACTGAGTCTCTCTTGGATCAAAATCCACATCCCATCTCGCCGAAGTTCCCAACTTCGCTGCCCTGTTACCACTACACTAACACTCCTCCACTCCGATTTGTACCCTCTTGAGCTTCCCCATCATCTAATCTTCGCTCCGATCATCTCCAGCCCCAAGATCTTACATAGGTCTGGCAATCAACTCCTCCCCTCCGCTATTTGCCGGAGGAGCGCAACCCACTGCACCTACCATCCATTCCACCCCCTTAGTGCTCACCGAGCATCGCATTTTTTTTCTAACGAATTCCTTGCAGGAAACCACAAGAAATAGCGACTTTGTAGGGCTGCCAAGGACAGAGCAGGACCTCCAGGTCTGAAACCTCGTCCGAGCTCCCGGCGAGGTTTCCAACCATTCTGGGGTGGTCCACAACCAGAGGAGTACGTCAGGAGGCTCGGGAGCATTGCAGTAGCGTCAAAAGAGGCACAGGGAGACCGCTAGGCCCGATCAAAGTTCATCTTCGCTCGGTTCTTGGCCAATTCCTCCATACCCTCTCTTCACCGTCGATCAAGGCCTCTCCTCCCAGGTGCACAGGTATCGTTGGATGACATAGCGCCATCATCATCCGATCAGCGACGATGATCTAATCGTAGCTGAGCATCCACGAAGCGTCATCACTGCGTTGGCGCGCGACATATGTCCAAGTGTATCTCTTCTCGCCGTTGGATCCACGACTTGCTCGGGTATTTTGCGATCTCACCCAAGACATTTTCTAATTTATTAATTAGAACTTAAACTTTCCGCTGCCTTTATTATATTTTTGTAACTTTTGCAAAGAATCCCCAAACCTTGTGATATTTGCTAATAGGACCACACCACGTCACCTTACGTAATGCTTCACATGACGGGGAATTGTGCAGCGGGTCCCCTGGTTGATTTTGTATTTATTCTTTACTCCCCGAACATTTTAATTCATTTATAATATTTTGGTAAAATTAGAAACAACCCCTCAATAGTTTTGGCAATTACATTTTGACCCCTAGTAGTGTGGCTTATGTGCATGTGCACGTGAGCTTGGCGATTTTGCAAGAAGGGCCTTGCGGGTCTCATATTTTGTATTTGGTCCAGAAATTTGAATATTATATTGAATATTTTTGTAGAAATTGCATTTGTGCCCCCGGACTTCCTGATATTTACATAAATGCCTTTGTCAGCAGTGTAGTTTCTCTTTGTTTCGTGTATTTATTTCATACATCTACATTGCTCTAAAAATCCAAAAAAATATGTTTGGCTTCTTGTTGCATTGTACTTTCATGCACACATTTTTGTTTTGCATTTTGAAGCTTATTATTAATTATTGAAAATAAAAAAACAACTATTTTTCTCCCTATTTGCACTATAAAATATATAAAAAAATATAAAAACTTTTTTAAAAATTCCAAAAAAATCTATTATATATTTTCTTACCTATTTTACAACTTCGGATAAAAAATCCCTAAAAAATAAAAAAGAAAACTCAAAAAATAGAAGAACCCCTACAACCTTCATAAAATATAAAAAATCCTAAAAAATCCCAAAAATATATTTTCCATCTCCCAATTTTCTTTATTTATTATCTTTATTTTAAAATTAATTGGGGAAATTTTGATTCTGTTTTCCATATTTACTCTCCATTTTAATTTCATATATTAATTTTATCCCTATTTTAGGGTATTTTAGACTTTAAATATATATATATAAATTAACGAAATTTCTTAAAAAAATCAAAAAAATAGTAAAGAATTATTAAAAACCCAAAAAATATTTTATTTTCCTATTTTTGTTTATTTTTGTTAATTTTTATCTTAACCCCAGCTTATAGTTTATATATGTCCTATATATAGCATACTATATATTTTAAAAGAAAAAGGAATTAAAAAAAGTAAATTATAAAATATAAAAAGAAAATATAAAAATAGAAAAATAAAAACAAAATACAAAAATATAAAATCAAAAATAAAATAAAAATGATATAAAATCAAAACCCACAAAAAATTACAACATGGCTAAGTGTTTGAGAGATAATTGGTGCTTTGATTTCTATCTTGCTTGCTTTTTTCTTTTGCTTCCCGTGTTCGACCCCTACTCGCTTGCCATTATACACTCTTAGTAAGGTATAATAAATTTTAACTTTTGCTCTGTATTGCTTAATTACTTGTGTGGGTTAATTGTTTAATAACGAGAGGGTTCGAGTAGTCGCCTCGGCAACAATGAGCCTGATTTGTCAGGCCATTATTTAGCGACTCCTGTCCTTTCATTTTTAAGTGGTGTACTGCCTAGATCTCCTCCTATGGATCTAATCAGACGGATGCAATTTGGGCACGAGAGGACGTCCTCGATTGGATCTGGAAATTTAGCTTTGGATCATGTGGCTACGGAGGATGATGGATGAACAATTGATGAAGACGGCTCCAGACGAACTATGATTACCGATTCCTTGCTTGATCTGCGATGGACCAATGTTTTAAAGATCTTTATCAACTCCCAATTTGAATCCACAATGGCTGAGAGAGGAACCAATATCCTAGTATCACTGATCGAAGAATTGGAAGTGATACTCTCTTCCTTGCTCTTGGAGGTTCTACTTCGCTCCAAATCATGCTCCAGATGAAGATCGTGGTGACCCACAAGGATTATTAAGGCTCGAAGCATCAGCGCCACGGTCGGAATGTTATTCAAAGCAATAGAATAAAAGATGGATGGTGAATGGATGGTGATGTCCAGTGAAATGGAGGAAAGGAGATCGGATCTCAGATCCTTTGAGGATCTGAGTTGATCATGTCGTGAAAGGGTATGAAGAAGCAAGGTATTGGATTAGGCGATAGTTGATCGATTAGATGTGAAGCAAAATAATAGTGTATGGGCTCGGATCGTGCATATCAGAGCCAGATACAAAACTACTGTTGTGAACGGAAATCGAATTTGAATTACAAGAATTCGAAGAAAAATTTACCTACAACTACCTGAGTCAGATCGAAGATGGAATGGGGATGAAATTGAGAAGGTCCTTCGCCTCAAATTCAGCTGCGGAAGGCTGAAGAGGCTCGATCGCGGTGGAGGGCCTCCGGGTACAAAAAGGATCTCGACGATTCAACCTCAAATCTTGTTCTTGATCAAGATCCAAGGTTCCTATCACAAGCCTTTATCTCCAGGTGATGGTTTCTTATGGAAATCAAGGATCAAAAGCAGACTAAAGAAGAAATGAAGATCTTGAGATGTTCTTATAGGCGGAGGGTGAGAAAAATTTGAAAATGAGTAGCACGTGAAGCGAGGTCAAGCCAGAGCTAAAATCCCCCGGGCGTGGATCTCTGATGTAAATATTCTAATCGAGAGGTGAAGTCAGGTCAGGAGGGTGCTTGATCCGAGTGAGAAATTGGGAGATGAAGCGTGCTCGGGTACTTATTCAGGTAAATGGCTGAAAGGCTTAATTGACCAAGCGGTCAACAAAGTAGAGGTGGGACAGTAGGAATCGGCCTAGGAAAAGACAAAACATACTAAATGACAATATAGCAAAATTAAATAGAAATAAAATAAAATACAAATGATTTAAAATTTAAAAATATTAACATAAAATGTTTATAAATTAATAAGTTATTTTTAGGGATTTTTAATAAATTAATAAATTAATTTATAAGGTTAATTAATTAAATAAGGATAGTTACATATATAAATTACCTATACACAAGATACCTTTATTTTTTATTTATTTTTTACATAAAAATACACACTATTTTCTATTTTATTTATTTACACAATAATTTAAGGATTTAAAAAATATTTTTAATTTATTTTTCAGAATTAGTTTAATTATATAAATAAATACAAATATGTACAGTATAAGTACATTATACCTATGTATTAAATACCTTATTTTATTATTATTATTATTATTATTTATTTTAAATTTGATTATTTTTATTTGAGTTATATATTAATTAAATAAAATAAGAAAAAAATATAATTGCAAAAATAAGAAGAAATAAATAAATAAATAAAGGTACACAATAGACAATATGTACAACAACACTCAAAAAAGTCGACTTTCACATCTTAACTACAAAAATTATGAAACTACCTTCATTTTAAAGATTACTTTATTTTAAATACAATGTGAGTTTGAGTCATTTTGAGTCCGTATGGACTAAATATTTATCTTTAAATTTTGAATATATGGCTTTTCAGAATGTTGTCCCTTTTATTCTATACATCGTTTATTTTTGCAATTATTTTTATTATTTACAATACATTTCTATATACAAGTTTCAAGAAGAAAATATTTTTATTTAAGCTTGAATTAGTGATAAGTAGACTATGTAAAGATATTTAAAAGTGAATAGTGATTAATATGTACAATGTAAATTGATTTTCTAACATTTTTATATGTTATTGACCATATCTCCCCTACTTTATTCCTTATCGATTAGGTCAAGTCTTGACCTACTCTTGTTGTCAGGATCAATATGTATTTGTTACATATATATACAGTCTTCTTTATTTTTCTTTTTCCTTTCTTCTTTATTCTTTTATTTTGATATAAATAAGTACTAAATATACAATAGTACCAAATGATGTTAGGTTGTTAAAAGATATGAATGAGTGTTATTTACATGTATTTTACCGAGGATTTTAAGCCAAAATTTATAAAGATGATGAATTGGTGATTCATCATTCTTCTATACTTTACCTTTGCTAGTCCCTTAGCAAACACTTATTCGAAGATGAAAGATTAAAAAAAGAAAAGAAAAAGAAAAGAACTTAGAATAATTTGATTTTTAAACTATTCTTCATAAGATCAAAGTGTTGAATTCGGTCAGACCTTTAGATTATTAGTTTGTTGGAACCTTATTGGGAATAGGATTTAAGACTCAATAGCCTTCAGGTTCCGCAAGTCTCTATTTAGTTCGCATCGACAGTCAGGTCAGAACAACTATACATATACAAACTCTGATGACTCAAGGTGACCATAACTCCTCAGTCTAGATACTCTTTTCTTGAGGAGCTGATGAATACCCATTCATCACTCTTTATTCTTATATTTTAGCTACAAAAACCTATGCAAATGCATGTAGATATGTGTAAATAGGAAAAATTAGCAAAAGCATGCATGTTTGTAAATACTTATAATTAGCATGTTTTTGTGCAAAAATAAAAGAATAAAGATGAAAAGAAAAAGAAGGAAATATTTAGAATAAATATTGAGCAACCTAACCCAAGGGAGGGCTCAGCATGGGCCTGACCGCATAAAAGCCAAGTAGAGGGAGATAGGTGCTCTAGTGTAAATATTTGTAAATAAATAAATTATATATATTTACCTCACCCAAAAATATGTTGTAAATATTTGTAAATATTTGTACATATTTATACACTATTAAAAACAAAATAAAAATTTAAAAAATCAAAAGACCCAAAAACACCCCTTCACCATGTACATAGATCACCCTTTCTTATTTATTTACTTTCAAAACTTCTTGTAAATATTCTATTGTATATATTGTAAATAAAATAAATAAAAAAGAAACAAAACAAAAATCAAATAAAAATTACAAAATTAAAATACAAAAATATATTGTATATATGCCATGTACATAGTTGTATATAACTAATTATTTCACCTATGTATATAAATAATAAAAATAAAATAAAAATAGCCTTTTATTCCTCATTTTATCCTATAAATAAATAAAATATAAAATAGGAATAAAAATGTATAAAAATAACTAATTAAAAATCAAAAATCAAAAACCCTATATTGTATAAATACCCTATGTATAGCTATACTATGTAAATACCTTATTTTAATTTCCAAAAATTAATTAAAACTCACAAAAAATAGAAAAAATTAAAACAAAAATATTTCATGTTTTAAGTTTTTGAAAATTCGGCCATTTAATGGCCCCAAAAATCAAATAAAATCCTAAAGCTTGGCGGGCTCTGATTGGTCCACGGGGGATTGTTGACCCCCGGTCAACTCCCCCCCCAGGACCACCAGAGCCGGGTCTCCTGTGCCCGACCCGTTTTCTCCCCTTTTTCCACGGGTGACCCGATCGCCAACCTCCCCAACTCCGGGTCCGGAATGATCACGTCACATCCGAGAGCCTCGCCGGAGCCCTTGCCTCGGGATCCGCGCACCAGCTCACCCTACCCGATCGAGTCTTCCCGGACCTACACCCATATAAAAGCCGAGCTCTGCCGCACTCATTCTGCATCTTTGGCTCGCCACTCTCATTCCCGTGACCTCCAGAGCAATCACCGAGGTGACAGCTCGCGTTTGCCCTGTTGCAGTGAGGAGAGGGTGCCCCGACCATCGATCCGGCAGCTTCGCGCCGCCGTGCTCCGCCACTCAACCGGAGCTCGAGCCTCAGGCCTTGACGCCCTTCGAGGCGACGACCAGGAGCTAGCCAAGCTCCACCATAGTCTTCCGCGTCACCCAGGTACCCATTTAGCTCGCCCATTTAGTGTAATTTCTTGTTTCGCCCAAATCGCATCTCCGACGAGTTCCTCTGATTCCGGCCACATCGAGTATCGTTTTGATCATCGGAACCCACGCTCACATTCGCCACTCCCTCACGCACGTTCTTCGCCCAATCATTCAACCCAGCTCGCCCCGGAGCTGGGATTCGAGCTCCACCATCCTCCGCTCGCCGGAGCTCATCCGCCCCCGACGCATCGATCACCCTCACGCCGCTTCATCGGGTCGAGGCACTTTGCCCTCGACCCGCGAAGCTTCTGGTGCGTTTTGCAGGTCAAAAGGAGGGCATCTGAGCCCCCCTCACATCAAGGCCAGGAGCTTGAAGCCGACGACCTCGCCGGAGCCCCTCCAGGGCTCGGCTGGGTCATCTGAAGCTACCAGCAGCTGCGGGACGCCATCGCCTATCTTCTCCGATCCTTGGAGGCAGCTGAGGAGGCCCCCAGCACACGCACGAGGCCGGCGAACCTCGCCGGCCACCTGTTCTTCGAGGGACCTCCAGCACCGTCCGATTAGCTCCTCCGCTCCAGTTGCTATCTCGATCGTCCATCCACGGAGGAGCAGGCACCGTTGATCACTTTGAGGAGCTGATCTGGACCGTTAGCGCTGAGGAGAGAGGCACCTGAGCCCAGCCCCGTTCGATCATCCACGTGGCCTCCCTCAGAGCCGTCGATCGGCCCACGTGCGTAGAAGAGAGAAGCGCCAGCTCATCGAGACCGTTGGATCCTCCACGTGGCGCGAATCTGGCCGTCGGCGCAGTAAGGGGTAAATTACTTAGGCCCCCTCTTAGCTTTTTGTTTTACGTGTCAGTCCTGTAAATACTTTAGTAGTTTTATTTAGGGTAAATTGCACTGTGGACCTTGTGCTTGTTTTTATTTGCATTTATACCCCTGTGTATGTGAGCTCACGTGCTTCGCCACGTGCTTTGTTTGGGTAATTTGCATCTCTCATCCTGTAGTTCTGTTGGGTTATTGAATGAAAGAAACTTTCTGGTATTTGCTTTTATACCCATGTGAGCATTTTATTTATACATGTGCGTGTATTAGTGGGTTAATTGCGACCGAGCCCCTGGACTTTTTGGTACCAGTTACCAAAAGGTCCAAGGACTTATTTTTCTTACCAGAAGGTCCCTGAGTGCCCCAGGCACGCGTCACGCGCGTGACTTGCTGGGAAAATTGCACCTGGACCCCCAGAGTTTCGGGTATTTGCACTTAAGTCCCTGTGCAATGTGCCCTCTTTTCAGTTTTGAATAAAATATCAACCACCTCCAAATTCGATGAAAATTTGACACATGGCTCCTGCCATGTTGTAGGATTTTTGAGAATTTTTGAGGACATTTTTGATTTTATTTAGTATTTTTAAAAATTCAAAAACCTTCTTTTTAGCTACTGTCTAGGTTTAAAAATCCCAAAAAAAATATAAAAACATCCCCAAAAATTCTAAAAAAATTAGTTACTGTTCTTTGTGTGTTGTTTGATTTTCTAGCCAATTTTGGCTATTTTTCATTGAGTAAAACCCTAAAAATCTAAAAACACCTAAAAACTCATAAAAATTATAATAAATAATCTAAAAATCCAAAAACAATAATTTTGGTGCTCAAATTTTCCTTATTTTATCTAGAATATAGGAAAATTACCTCCAGAACCTGTTGAGATCCTTAGATATTTTATTTAAGGGTTTTGGTTCTGGCTGGACAGTACCCAGTCTTTTTCTTACTGTTTGATTTTTAGAAAATAAAATACACATTAGAAAAATCTCAAAAATTAACCAAAACACTTAAAAACTTAAAAAACACAAAAACCATTTTTCTTGAATTTTTGCTTGATTTTTGGTGTGTTAAATAAATTGATCAAGTGTGCTTGCTTTACTTTCTTTATTTTCTTCACCTATTAAAAATCCAAAAAAATATAAAAATTATTAAAAACCACTAAAAACATTTTTGTTTTTCTTTTATTTCATTTTTACTACTTCGTAGGCCCTAGGCCAACCCGTGCTCCTTGTGTTCGACCCTGGGTGCTATACCAGGTTAATCTCATAGCTAAGACCGCTCTCGTTTTTGTTTTGATTGACTTGACCTATTTCGAGTGGTTGATTTTTCTTGATATACCCATCTTCTGAGATCCGGGTCGCAACGACCCTTGTTTCATTACCTTCACCCGGGTCTTAGGGAATTTTTGGGTCATCAGAATGGCGCCGTTGCCGGGGAGCACGGCTTAGTAGTATTTTTGTTTTTATTTTCATTTTTTGTTTTCGCGGCTTTTCGCGGCTCTTCGGAGCTCGCGGCTCTTCGCGGCTTTTGTTTATAGTTTCTTTTTGTTTTATTTTGTTTTATTTTTATTTTCTTTTATTTTTATTTTTGTTTTATTTTGTGTGATTATTTTATTTCCATTTTTGCACATATACCCTCACTTGTATTTTCTTTTATTTTTCTTTATTATTTGATTATTCTTTCTGGACTGACCACTCTTCTCTGTTTCTTGCGAGGGCCCGAGGACCGCGGAGGCGACTTTCGAGGAGCCGGTGCAGCCGCGGCACTTGGAGGCGGCTTCTTTCTCTACGAAGCCGCAGGAGAGAGCGAGAGAGAGAAAGTTGAGTGGGTGAGATATTAGGATAGATTTTTATTTTTTTATTATTTGTAATAATACAGGGACTTGAACTTTTGGACTCTTTGTGGACTTGTGACCGTAGCGGGTCTGTTTCGCCGAGCACCGGTGTGCTCGGGGGACCCATTAGGTCTTGCGGTTTTTCGCGGCTTTTCTCGCGGATTTCTTTTTCTTTCTTACTGTCATTTGCCGGTTTTTCGCGGTTTTTGTCGAGCCCCTAGATTTAGGACTTTCTGGTGATTGTGACGTAATTGAGTAGGATCCACACACTTAAGGCATATCTGTTCCTATAGAACCGTAATTGGACCTACTTAAAATAAATAATAAAAATAACCGACTCGCTAGCCTCCGTAGCCTACGTGCCGTAGCTCGTCCTGTAAAGCGCTTACTCCTACCCCCGATTTGTCGGGCAGGGGAGGGACGAGCCAAGACCGGACCCTTTGGCTTGGAGGTCGGTGACCGGTTAGACGGTTCTTCGCTAGAAGTTGCTCGTCTAGGACTCGGCTTTTTCCCGCTGCATCATTTAGCTTAGTTTTAATTCTGTCTTTATTTTATGCGCGGATCATTTTGCATGTAGAGAGCTGGAGGCAGGTACGCATTTCTGACTTTGCATGCATCATTGATTTTCTCGTGCATCGGCTTTTTTCGACTTCTCCCCCCTGTTTAC